>CM023491.1:11867508-12519633 GCA_013339685.2 Hyalomma asiaticum | reverse complement strand
TTGCTGCCCCTCGTTAGCAAGCAATCACTCATGGCACCTCTTCTGCACACAACACAAACGACCAGTCAGTTTAAGGTTTATCAACGTTTCTATCATGCAATAACCAAACCCTAAAACAAATTCCGGTTGCAGTCCATTTTACATAATCTAACGTAGCATATTTCATTTGTGAAGCCAGATGCCGCCGTTACCATTAGTCTCGTCATCTGTCTATTATAAAGCTGTTCTTCTACCCACACGCATCCATATAGATAGGCCTCCAGCGCGAAGGGTTAGGGGTGTGCGACTAGTGATATGCTCGAGACCGAAACATAGCCCAAAAGGACAGAAAGCTGAGCGAGTTGGTAAGGGTCCGTAGTGAAAAGAACAGGCGTGCAAAACACGGACGCAAGGGAAGAGAAGTGAACACGAACGCCGACTATCAACTGAAGCTGATGAGTACGGAGGCGAAAAAGAAAGAAGACACACTTATCTGCGCATGCTCAGGAATGGTAGCGCCACCTGTCAAACGGTTACACGTGCCGGTCTACGCGAGAGACAACTGTTAAGGCATTGTATCTCTTCTCTGTTTAAGCTAATCGACGGCTGACTCACGCACGCACGCGCCTGACCCAAATGTCGCGGGATCGAATCTTACAGAACGTGTACAAGATTACGTATATCTGGGACAGTTGCTAACAGCAGAAGCTACTTACGAAAAGGAAATTCTCTGAAGAATAAGATTTGGTTGGAGGGCACACGGCATGCATTCCCAGGTCATGACCGGAAACTTACTGCTGTCTTTAAAACGAAAAGTCTGCAACTACTGCGTTCTCCCGTTACTAACATACGGTACAGAAACATGGAGGATAACAAAGCTGAAATTGAGGACCAGACAACGTGCTATGGAACGAAAAGTGATAGGCGTAACTTTAAGACACAGAAGGCAAGCGGAATGGATCAGGAAGCAGACAGGAGTGACTGGTAATCCTTATTAAGAGAAGAAAGTGGTCCAGGGCAGGACATGCAATGCGAAGGACAACCGTTTGGACAGTGAGGACAATAGAATGGATACCAACAGAGAGAAACCTCAGCAGAGGCAGGCAGAAGGTTAGACGGGGTGATGAAATTAAGAAATTCGCAGGTGGATAAAGTGGAATCAACTCGCTCAGGGCAGGACGATCCTGACTTAGGATGATGATGATGATGATGACGGTACGTTCAAAGCAACGAATCGTGTGAAGAGTGAAATTTGTTGATCCAGTCTATCATGGCCACTTCGGAATACCTCGGTCTCTTTACCTGCATCAGTGTTCCAAATTCTCATGGGGACATTACCCCTGCGAAGCAATTCACCGACACGCAAGTTGTCTGTTCTGATCATCATCATCATCACCATCATCATCAGCCTTTCTTATGTCCACTGCAGGATGAAGGTCTTGCCCAATGACCTCCATCGTTTTTGCGTCCTGCGCGAGCCGATTCCATTCGATGCCTGCGAATTTCTTGATTTCGTCACCCCATCCTACTCTCTGTCGTCCACGGCTACGCTTCCACTCTCTTGGTATCCATTCCGTCGTTCTCCTACCATCATTGAAAGGTGACGCTTGCCCAAGCTTCAACCCTAACAAGTTCTTCGTCAGTCTTCTGGTCTAACCGAGCGCGAAGGCTGCGCGTTAGGGTAGAGTACATGCTCCCTCCCTACGGGAGCATGTCTTAGAGTTACTGATACTAGAGTTGCTGCACAGCCTCCTTTTTATTTTCTGCCCTGCTAACTATAGGGCCTTTAATCCACAATCCCCCTCCCCATGTAGAGTAGCATGTAGGTGCCCATTTCTACGCCGGCAGAATTATCTGTTTTTTTCAATAAAGACCTTTCTCTATCTATAGGTTCGGACCCCGCCACCCGCAACGTTTTCGTTCACCCTTAGCTGTCCTTTCACCCAATAATTTCTACGCTTCAATAAAAAACTACAAATCGGCGTCCCCTCGATCCATTTTTTTCCCTTCTTTCGCTCGGAACACATTGATTTACTGTTCCGTTGAGCGCGTGTCCCCTTCACGCCGACATCGCAGGGGTGAGACGGCGCGTGACCCGGCCGCATTGACTGTCAGGCTGTCCCGAGAAGTCGAGCTACTTACTACTAGGGCGTGCAAATCACATTAGCCGCGCCAGCTCTCTCGTCCTTGCTCTATACGCGATCGCGGTGAACGTGAAACTACCCGGCGCGGCAGCAACCTCCTCCCTGGGCAAAGAGCGAGGGTGGGCGGGCAACGCAAGAACGCCTCGCGAGACGACGACGACGCTACAAACGACGCGGTCACGCTCGACCCGTGTCGTCCATCTTGCTGATGCCCTGCTTCGTACTTTGTTTCTCCTCTTCCCACACGACTCTGCGTTCCGCCGGCTCGGGTCAAGTGCTCCCGCAGTGCAGGGCGCGAGATCCGGTGAAGTGTCTGACGGACACATCTCAAGTGTCCTCTCAGTGCATAATGTAAAGTAAAATAAACAACAACAACAATAATAATTATGGATATAAAGCGACACACACACACACACACACACACACACACACACACACACACACACACACACACACACACACACACACACACACACACACACACACACACCATCATCACATCAGAACATCATTACTGTCTTCGGTCTCACTTGTAGTGATTTACAGTATATTTATGTCCACTGAAGGACGATGGCCCCTCAACGATCTCCGTTCTGGCCTGGCCTGCGCGAGCTCTGATTCCATTTTATGTCCGCCGCTTTTTCTTTCCTTTTTTAGGTTTCGTAACACCGTGGTACTTCGTTTTCCACGGCCACCGTTTAGTCATAATCACGCTGAGCCAGATAGCCCAACCTTCAGCCCTACTAAGAAAAAGTGAATTGCATATACGTTATTGAGGGTATACAGATTTTTTTTTTTTTTTTTTTTTTTTTGCAGAATGTTGAGGCGTGCTTAGCACTGGTTAGCACTACTGATGAATGTTACGTGTGATGAAGAGGTACAACTAGGGATCGGGCCGCGCCGCGGACCGCATTAAACGAACAGTAGCCGACATCAGCCAGTCAAAAACGATAGCTTTAAATTTGGTCAGAAATAGGACATTGTCGTACAGTTGAAAAGAGCATAACGGTTGCACGTGAGCAAAAGCAGGCTTCGCAATGAATAAAAAGATAGCAACAATAACAGAAAATTGCACACGGAATGTCCTCATGGAGACTGTAGTTGGTATATCGTTCAAACGTCTGTAAATGCGCGGTAGAAGCAACGAAGGGTTGCCAGAATTGTTAATACAAGCAATGACCTCCGTGTCGCATGCATGTGTGTTTGGTAGCCCTGTCTCTGCAGTGAAAATTCTGCCATACAGCACACTAACTCATCCCCAAAAGAAAAAAAAAAAAGGGGGGGGGGGGGTGCACTGCTTTTTCTGCTTCCTCCCATATTACTGTAGCCATAAACGGCAACTTACCGTTAAAGTCGAAAAGAGCATGCATACAGTTAGTATTGCTGTCGAACTTCGTTCGGACGAACTAAACAAAGACGCCCTGACGAAGACAAGTCCGCTTGTCGAAACATTGGCTCCCGCGACATTCCCTGTTTTAAATCGTACTTTGCGATTTGTTAATCGATTCAAGCATCCATCTTCCCCTGAGCTTCTCTTCTAGTTTGGATAAACAAAGAAAAGTGACGTACTGCCTACAAAAGTGTATTGAACACGCGTTTATAACGAATTATTGGATATAACGAAGCAACTTCCTTGTCCCTTGAATTTGCTATAGCGGGGTTTCACCGTAGTCACTCTCACAAATTAGAGGCTGATGAAAAAAAAAAGAAAAAATATAGCTTTAGCGTTGCGTCGTGAGATGGAGAGAGTAAGAACAGCGATGAAACGTTAGTACATGCACCGCCGCTCGATATGCGTGTGTGCCATGTTCGCGCGGACATGGCATATTGAAACATAAGATGGGATTATAGGTGGGTGTGATCGGCCGGCTGCATAATGCGCATAACCGGAAACACTACGAGGTTAATTAGACAGGGGAAACGCTGTTTATTAATGAGATCGGAAGGTCGGCGGGTTTTAAGTTGTCTCGACTGACAAAAGGCGGATATCTCCTGCTGAGCCCGTACCATGTATCCAAAATACTATACATGAGGATTATCAGCAGAAGGCGCTGGCGAGGACAGGAGAGACACGTAACTCGCCGCTTGAAATCCTTCTTTGCTAGGTGCATCTAGTGAGCTCAGGAAAACGCCATGCCTTCCAGAACATGCTCACGCAGGGTGCCTTATTGTCTCGATATATATATGCAACGTTCCTGATCCTTCGCGATTTCATTATCAAGATAAATCTGGACACCGTAGCAACCAGTAATTATGTGAGTATTTTTTGGACTTTCATATAACCTA
This sequence comes from Hyalomma asiaticum, assembly GCA_013339685.2. Classification (NCBI taxonomy): domain Eukaryota; kingdom Metazoa; phylum Arthropoda; class Arachnida; order Ixodida; family Ixodidae; genus Hyalomma; species Hyalomma asiaticum. The sequence continues at coordinate 12,515,224 of CM023491.1, read as the reverse complement.
CAAATTCCTTGAAAGTTTCGAGTGTTTCCCTGGTAATAAAAAAAGAAACCCTGGACGATTCCGGCCAGTTCCTAGCTTAATATTGCCAATGCATCAAGTAAAATTGGAGGTTGTTATCACGAACAGAAAATCCGAAACAAAAGCGACAGAGGCGCGTGACGTAGCTTATGACATCAGGACTTGGTGAGATGTTCATCCGTTGTAGAACTAAACGGGACAGATATTCCCCATCCAATTTCCGTCTTCTAGCCAGTGCTACAAAGCGGAACCATTAAGAGCCAACGTCCTTTGTGCGGCAAAGGGGTTCTCGCAGTTGAAAAGCAATAAATAAAGTAACAGGTGTCACCAAAGGAAACAGATTACCCTGCAAAGTCATTTAGTATATACTAATGGTCGTATAAGGTATACTGATACCAAAAGAGAGCGGTTATTGGTCGCAACAACAGTTAACCGTTGACTATCGAGAGATAACAGATCGAAACTTACGATTAGACGCGTAGCCAGGATTTTTTCAAGGGAGAGAGGAGTGCCCGACTTCTCTTTATTTATATTCCTGCATGTGTTTGTATGCACGCACCTATAAGTACACATACAAAGTGAAATAAAAGAAAATTGAATTTAAAAGTGGGGGGTTGCGTTCACCCCCATCTCCCATCACACCCGGCTACGCCAATTCTTGTGATCAAATGTGTGTAGTACGAAAATGTACCGTGAATGCATCCCGCTGAGCTCATCCACTAACATCTGCTGATCGGTTGATTTGTGGTGTTTAACGTCCCAAAACCAGTTCTGATTATGAGAGACGCCGTAGTGGAGGTCTCCGGAAATTTCGGCCACCTGGGGTTCTTTTAACGTGCTCTGACATCGCACAGCACACGGGCCTCAACATTTCGCCTCCATTGAAATGCAGCGGCCGCGGCCGGGATTCGATCCCACGACCTTCGGATCTGCAGCCGAGTGCCATAACCACTAGACCCCAGTGGCGGGCATCTGCTGACTGGTATGCAAATGAAGGTAAGTATAATTAATGTGAGAACGTGGCTATCGTACGAACCTGGTACACAAACAACCCTATCAGTACCCACAATCCTAAACTACGTATACATGCATCGCCAGATGTTGCCTACGTGCGAGAATTTCAGCTCAACGAGCGATCGCGGTTTCGTTGGAAGATTAACTTACGCATAATTTCGCATAACGTGTTTTCTAATTACGGCTTGACCTACTGGGACGCAATTTCTAGTGGGGGTCAGTCACTGCCTGACGCGCGACATCAGACATCAATAATAAACTTTGTTGTTGTTGTTTTCTTTCTAATGCGGACATGCGAAATTTCACTCTTATAAATTACGGTAGCTGTGCCCAAGTATGCAGATGTGAATTTAGGTTGTTATACTGGTGTCAAACGAGCACTTTCGTTTGCGATCAAGCTCCGATCGGAACCGCATTTCTCGACCGCGATTTGCTCTATGTGCACCTTGAGCGCATGAACCCTACAGAGATTAAAAAAAAAAAAAAAAAAAAAAACTCGATCATGATCGAGCTCGATCGCCATCGAAATTGTACCGCGTGATACCAGTACTGTCGATCACGCCGCAAGGCGATTCTTTAGCGATTCATTAGTCCCGAAGACAAGTCGTTCCGAAGTATCAATGCAACCTGTCATTGCACTGGTAATCTATAGCCGCAAATTCACACACCTACTTTTGGCCCCCTCACCGCCGAAGTGTTTCCCCAACTTACGCTACGCGCAACACAAGACAGAAAAAAAAAAAAAAAAAGAGCATCCGTGAAAAAGTGAGCTGTCTTGGCACACTGCGTAGAACTCCGAGAGCGATACCGGGTGGCCCGTTGGCGAAAGATACAGCACCCAGACGCACCCGTCAAAAGGAAAAGCCCGGCTTGGGCGAAGATTCACCACCGTCAAACCCGATACCGCGCCAGATGCGCCAAGCGGGCGGCGCGCGACAAATGACAACACGTCGCGATTGACGCTGTCGGACACTCGAGATTCTAGGAGAGACGCGCCTCCGCCAGGATCCCTGCTCTTTGCCAGCTAAGAGGGCTTTGGATAGCTGCCTCCCATTGAAGTTAAATATACATGAAGTGAGCAGAAGAAGTGCCAAAGGGCCGCGGGCCCGGTGGAAACCGAGCGGAGCTAAGAGCAAAATACGGGTGACCGCGAAAACGCACAAACAGCGCGCGCTAGACGAAAGAGACTGCGACACACCGCTTTCCGGATGGTATACGGCCGAAGCCCAGAGGGAGTACGAAACAAACCGAAAAGAATGAAAATAACGCGACGCCGCGCTGCTACTCATATCATCCCTCTTAGCCGAGCTCAGTTTTGAAGGGCGCTTATGAGCGGTGCCCCAAATATAGGAGCTTGAAATTACCTCTTTTTGACGAGCTCGGCGGGGGAACTCTAAAGTGGCAGAGACGGGGGGAGAGAAAAAATAGAAGAAAGAAAGATCGACGAAAAGTCACCCTCGTTTCTCTTATATACATAATTAGTTCGGCAAGTGGGTTTGTTCCCGTAGTGCTACCAGCAGCGCCGAAAAACGGCCCTGCTTCGGGCCCTTACAGATACATTATTCATTTAATTATTTTCACGAAAGGGTACGAGTTCACAAAATGCGGATACCCCGGAGGTATTGTGTACCTTGACTTGTTATACTAGAAAGAGGAATAGCAAAGAAACGCGGTCTAGATATCCTTACGAACGGACTGACTCTCTCCGTTTGAAAGCCCGAGCAATCTCAAGAGACATCCAAGGGAAAAAAAAAAAAATGTCACTTAAAGTAAAATGGAAAGATGTTCTCACCGATGGAGGCCTTAGAGTGTCTCTGTCCACTCCTTCAGCTGACCGGTCGGTCACTCATATTTACACGTTTTGCTCCGTGATATTGAGGCAGCTTCCTCGGCTGTTCACTGTCACCTTTCCCAACTTCACCTTCCCAGCTCCTCCGTGCGCAACGCGACGGCGGCCATTACGGAATAAACCGGAAAGACATCACGCACGCACGCCACAACGGAAGTCGTCGCTAGACGAGTTTCTGCGCCCTCTACGGTGAACTCAAGAAAACGTGGTCAACCAGTGCCTCCTCAACTCCTCCTAAACCAGAGTCGCTGTCGCAGTGTCTCAGCATATGAAAATCAAAAAGGTTTTAAGCGTTGACTGCTGCGGACTGACCGTTTCGTTTGAGTGTCCGTAGTCTTTGTTTACGTGTGACGTCACACGGCACGCCTAGCTCGTGGCCCTTTTTTTTTTTTTTTTCGGGGATGGTGCGATTCATGGTGCGATTGCAAGCTGGTCGCGTTCTTTACTGACACGCGACGCGAGTTTCCGCGCGCAAGAAGAAAGGTGCAAGGTGTAAACTGCTCGGCGGCTTAGTCTGATATAAGACTGTTAGCTCCGGCGTGCATTTATTTTCGTTTGTCGTCGCGTTGTACCCAGAGCCGACTGCAACCTATGCTAGTGCGTGCACAAAGCCACTGTCTCAGCCATTGTCTTCGGCGAATAATGCACGAAAATGCGAGGATGGAATTCAACGAGATACCCGGAGCGATAGTGTTCCGTGAAGTCGCGCGCTTTTTCTCGGAGGCTGCGTTAACTCGCTCGAAGACACTGCATCTGCCTGCTAGCAACTGCAGGCATCAAAAGCGCGCCAGAGTGAGGCAATAAAGTTGTTTAGGCTGATTATTTATCCTTTGGAAACTCCATCGCCGTTAATTTCGCCTTGTTACGTTGAATACTAGAGAAAATGGCCGTTTCACGTTTGAATTTCGCGCTGAATATGACGTAACAAGCCGCACTCCTCCCCATGGAGGAATTTCCTCCATGCTCCTCCCCCCCCCCCCCCATTTTCCTTTTTTTTTTTTCATTTGTATTCTGGTCTTGTCACATGCGCGGCAGGTGAACACGTGTACGCCACTTGCATGCAGCTGCTTGCCTTGGCCCAACTCCGACCTTTCGTCTGTGCTCACGACAGTGCACTTGACTCCACCATGCACGCGGCACATGTGTTTTCCGAGTCCTTTACCCGTACACACGTGTGTTTTGCTCGCCTGTGTGCGTGAATCGTGTATGATGATGATGATGATATGTGGCCAATTACCCTTTGTACCGGCTGGACGTCAATAAATAATAATTATATTTATACACGCAGCGAGAAAGGCACGCAAGTTCAGCACTGTGAATGTATCTTGTTCCCTTGCACCACAACCTGTTTCCACAGCGCCCTTTGTGAGCTTCTCCAGCATGTGCCACCTGGAGTGGGGCGACATATAGCTCTCGCAGACTTGAAGGTCTTACCGCACTGTAGGAAGTTTAACACACGTACTCCACTTGCATTTGGCTGCTTGCGTCTGTCCAACTCCAACCTGATTCTTGGCACGGTTCTCTTGACTCCACGGTGCACACGGCGCATGTGTCACCCGAGTCCTTTATCTGTGTAGTCCCTCACACACGGAACACTTATGTGTTAGTTCAGCATGCATATGTTTATCCAGAGCACTTCCTGGTGTGAATATGTGTGGGCAAAGGTAGCATATGTGTAAGGCTTTTCCATCCTGTGCCACCTCAAGTGCTGAGAGAGAAAGCTGAAGAGTCGAAGGTGCTGCCACACTTCAGGCAGTTGAGCATCTGTACTCCACTTGCATGCAGCTGCTTGTGTCTGCCCAAGGACAGACACAAGGAAAGATAACAGATGGACAGTAAGAGGGATGGAATGGATGCCAAGAGAAGAAAAGCTCAACAGAGGCAGGCAGAAGGTTAGATGGAGCGAGGAAATAAAGAAGTTTGCAGGCACATAAGTGGAACCAACTCGCTCAGGATAGGGTGGATTGGAAATCGTTGGGAGAGGCCTTCGTCCTGCAGTGGACCTAGAATGGGCTGATGATGATGATGAACTTAGCAAATAATAATTGTAAATATGAAACTAATCAATAAAATTGGTGACTAATAAGTTTCGATTAAAAAGTGAGAGCAACATTTTTTTTTTTCATTTTTTAACTACCATGATCATGTACATCTCAAACGTGAAAAGAGCTGTTCACATTAAATAGAACTGAATTGGCTCTGAAAGGGTGAATTGCTTCAAATGGTCAAATAGGTCCTCCTCTAAAATGATAGAGTTTGGATGCCTTTTTGACAAACTTTCTGTCACCATGCAAGTCGCACCAACATTTTCACTTGGTGAAATACGAAGATGGGATAGTATCAGACAACTTCAAAATATTGCCTCTGACACCACATTCATAAATCACCTTGTGGCAAAGACATCATTTGGGGGTCAAAACTAGCTTTGTGGCCTTAGGAGATTGGCCACAAGCAGAATGACCAAGTAATGAAAGTTATGTTTCTGGAGTGTTATGTGATGAAACCATATGATCATGGGGCAGGTCATGGTGAGGGACTCCACATTAATTCTGACCACTTGGTTTCTTGAATGTGCACTTCAGCCTACGTTAAACAAGTATTTTTGCACTTTGCCTCCACAAAAATGTGGCCATCCTAGCTGGGATTGATGCCTGTGTCCTCGAGGTTAGCGTTGCAACGCTTTAAGGGGGGACATGGGTCTTCAGACCAAAATATCACAAAAAGGTAGATTTTTAGAAAACAGCATTTTTGGAATCTACATCAATTACTCTCTATATATGTATACTTGCGGAATAGAACGTTGAATGCTCTATTCCGCAAGTATACGCTCTATTCGCAAGTATACGCTCTATTCCGCAAGTATGACTATTTACCAACTAGCCCAACACTTCACTGTACTGAAACAGGTCTCTATATATGCCAAGTTTTGTATCTGTTAAGGCCATACTTGAGCCAAAACATAATTTAAAAGCATATAAAGCACGTAATTGTTTGCTGTGTCAATGCTGAAATGAGAAATATCCAATGATGCCATGCTCACATTCTAGTGCCTTGAGGGCCTGCTCAAGGATTTATACACACCCCCAAATCTCTTCCCTAACACTCTCCCTTAATTGCTAAGAATAAACTTAGATCATGTTCTGACACTTTCTCATTTTCTCAAAAGTTACTTTTCTCCCATGACATGTGCTATTGCCCAAAGTACCTGAGGTTCCTAACGATAATGTTAGATATGGCAATAACTTTTATAACAGTAGAGCTAAAATTACAGTGATGGTGATGTTGTGGTCGGTGATTGTGCTAGAATATATCAGTGTCAATTTTGACCTACTATTCAACTGCAAAGTAGCAGTAAAATTGGGCTAACTAATTTTCAATGATATATTTTAAACATCAGAAACTACTTCATGTAAGAAAAAATTGCTTGCATATTTGTGTTTAGCAAGCTAAAATATACTTTGCCTGAAAATTTCATTTGCGTACAACAAAAATTCGTAAAAAAATTGAGAAGACCAGTGTCTCCCCTTAACTGCTAAACTGCCACGGTGGGTGAGCAGTCCACAGACAGCAAGTTGACTCGTTGCACACGTTCACAAAGATCAACACACCAGTTAAATAATCATAACCTCTTTTTATTAGACATGAACAATGATGCACAGAAAGATCTTTGTATAAATGGCAGCATGAAAACAGGAGGAACATGAATGGTCACTGAGTGCCATAAATAATGAAGGCTGAAAAAAAAAAAAATGGAAGAGCGATGGAAGAACACTATTTTATGAACATGCAGAGTCGAGGCTGCGTCCACGTGACAACAATGACCAGCAGGAAAAAAAAAATAATAAGAAAGCTGGACAGCAGCACTCGTGACTGGATTTCTACCGGCATGCAAGCTGGGTGGCGCCACATTCCTTCAACGAGTAAACATAATTTGGGAGGGGGAAAACAATGTCACAGTGGTGAGATGTGGGTTGTGCTGTTTGCAGTCTCGAGGACAAACACCTCTAGGAGGCAACGTCCAATGCCACTCCTGGTTGATGTCGTGACGCCACAGGCAATAACACTTGACTCCTTTTAGCTTCACTCTTTTTTTTTTTCCCTTTTTGGCATTACACGCACACTTGCAGTCAGTCTATGGAAACACTTTCTCAACACCTGTTGCAACCCCTCTTGTGATCCCTGCGGTCTTCTCTACTTGATGAGCGCTTCCTGCGAGTGCAAGAAGAAATGTGGCTATCACATACCACCTTAATACGTCAAAGCTTGCAAACAATTTGCACATGTGACAAACCTTCTAACAACTTGTAGATGCAAGCAGTGACACCCTGTGTTACAATCCTAATACAGCCCAAAAGGACATGGTGCTGATGTAGCTGGTACATTACTTGAGGCAATAGGTGTGGTGACGGGAAACAACATACAAAGGCCCAAAGTATATGTTGTTTCGTGACTTACTTTGTTTCTTGTCTCTTTGGCACTACACCTATTGCCTCACCTAATACAGTATCCATGAAGGGATGGCATTTGCACAAGTCAATAATGTGTCCACTTGGTATGTCCTCGTACACAGAAGCTTTATTAGAGGAATGCAAGCAGTTAAGTGGTGTTCATAAAGACCATGTTGTTTTGTGGGGTTTAACGTCCCAAAACCAGTTCTGATTAGTGGAGGGCTCCGGAAATTTCGACCACCTAGGGTTCTTTAACGTGCACTGACATCGCACAGCACACGGGCCTCAACATTTCACCTCCATCGAAATGCAGCCGCCGCGGCCGGGATTCGATCCCGCGACCCTCGGATCAGCAGCCGAGTACCTTAGCCACTAGACCACCGTGGCGGGGCGTTCATAAAAACCAATTTGGATTCTAAACCATAGCAGAGAAAACTGTGCACTACAGTTTACCATGTCCAAATTATACCAGCCCACCTAATTTTCTATTTTGATCACCTGTAATCATGTTGGTACATCAGGAAATCTTGCTGCTAATTGACAGGATTTCCACTTCTCACGCATCAGTTGCCGCATGAAATGTCGCACTTGTACATAATTGAAGAAAAATATTGGGTCATGTTTCTAGAAGGTTGTTAAAATCTTTCTGCTATATAATGGTGCCAAGTCTTTATTTGCTTTTTCTATATTCATTTGAGTAAAATTCCTAATGAACACTAAATTGGATTTCAGCTTGCTGTTCCTACTGTCTGTGACATAAGGAAGAGTTTCGAAATTTGAAATGTTTAACAGAACACCTTTCGCACAATTTCCTGGTCACCCACTGATAGAGAAAACGAAAGGTACTTGCTATTTCATGTATGCTTCTCAGACGTATGCGTCTCTGTATTGCATTATCATTACCTGGCCGCCATCAAGTGCTACGGTATGTTTCCCTCATTAATATATACTACTGCTATTAACGTATATTATCCTCATTAACATATACTATTAACATATATATTTATGCAGAAAATGTACAGCAAGAAACTTAAATACTAAGTAAATAAACTGTTTATTTAATAATGTAAAAATGACTTGCATAAATAACAAAGTCACCTGGCAACAATGCATCAAAATGGCATAGTTTATTAATGTTACCACTAATTTATTACACAGACTGCCTTCCCAGCAGACACATGGAGGGTACATAGAGGTTTCCGAGACAGAAATTCAATGGCATTCAAGGACTTTCAAGACCACCCCAAAGCTTTTTCTGGTGTGCAGCAAAAAGCCCCATGCAGCAATTCTTTACTATTAAGCAACATTCCTGAAACACTACACGAAGCTTCACCGCACTGGAGACAAAAATTGCATTCGAAATGGCCAACCTTGCTGGGAATTTCATGCACTGGGCAATGCTTGTGAGTTCTGCCTTACTTTTGATGTAGTGTTTCACAAACAAGCATGGACACGTCCAATGAACTTAGATTTCACGCAGAGAAAAGTGCAGAACGTGTTGGCGTATAGTGTTCACAAGATAAGCCAAAAGCTAAAATCTAGGCAAGCAAGACTGATGAGTGGTGAAGTGAAAGTAAAAATGGTATGGGCCCAGATAAGGGTAGCACAACCAAAAGAAACGAACCAGCACCGAGCACTTCGTGCCGTTCCCTCCCTACCGCTGCGTTTCTCAGTTCTGTACAAGATTTTGTAGAGGCTTTGAAGTCATATAGTGAAACCAAAGTACAGTCAAATCTTGTTTTAACGAGTTCAATATGAAACCAAATGACTTTGTTATATCTGATAATTCATTACAAATGCTTATTCATAACACTGTTTTAATGGCAGTACCATTATTGATTACATTCGTTATGCCTGAAGACATTATATTGAGGTTCGAGTGCACTTCGAACATGGGTATGTAGATAGAAAAGTTGCAATGCCCCTTGAAATTCGCATGTGATGTCACAACACTGCATCAAGCCAGTGTAGGGAATATTTAACCACCATTGTTAATATCAACACTTCACGCCCGCAAGTGACCTTTTGCAAACAGAACTGCGATCACTTTTTACATCACTGGATACATCTGTGATGACAAGATCGCACTGTTTTCGCGTATGCCACCGAACAAGGCAATGAACATGACAGGAAATGTAAGCCTTGGATGACAAAAGGGCAAGCTGAGTGAATAGAAACATTAACAGCATGTTCTGCAATGACAAATGTTTTTCATATTCTTCACTGGAACACAAGCAGTGAAGCATACAAATAGCATTAAGTCTTCAATCATCTTTTGCAGTTCATCACCATCATTGCTGAAGAGTACTACGTCGTCTGCAAATCGTAGGTTACTCAGATATTCGCCGTTAACCCTGAGCCCTGTCTCTTCCCAGTCTAACCTTTTGAAGATTTCTTCCAAACATGCAGTAAATAGCATTGGAGAAATTGTATCTCCTTGTCTGACACCTTTCTGTATTGGGATTTTCCTGCTTTTCCTAAGATGGAGTAGGGTGGCCGTAGAATCTTTGTACATGTTGGCTATTGTGTTTACACAGCTATAACATATTCCTTGACGGCGTAACGCCTCCAGAACTGCTGGTATCTCTACCGAGTCGAAAGCCTTTTCGTAATCTATGAAAGCCATATAGAGGGGTTTGTTGTATTCAGCAGATTTCCTGATTACTTGATTGATCGCATGAAGGTGGTCCATGGTTGAGTATCCTTTTCTGAACCCTGCTTGCTCTCTTGGTTGATTAAATTCAAGTGTTGCCCTTATTCTGTTTGAGATAACCTTTGTGAATATTTCATATAGTGCTGAGAGTAGGCTGATCGGCCTGTAGTTCCTCAAGTCCTTTACATCTCCCTTCTTATGTAATAATAGAATTTTTGCGTTTTTCCAGCTCAATGGTACATTTGAAGTTTTGAGGCATTGTGTGTATAGTGTTGAAGCTTTCCAGTTAGGAAGTCTCCGCCATCTTTGATCAAGTCGGCGGTTATGCCGTCTCCTCCAGCCGCTTTTCCGCGGGACATGCCCTGAATTGCTTTCCTAACCTCGTCCGCAGTGACGCATGGGATTTCGTAGTCCTGCTCATCATTTAATACACTCATGGTGGGGAGACTCGTACTTGACCTGTATAGTTCGGAACAGAAGTCCTCAGCCACTTTGGCTATATCACTGAAGTTAATAACGTTGACATATTACATTAGAAATAGCTGACAAGAAATATTCAGGAAATTCAGCGTGACATTTCCATTCTTCCATACGTTCAGGTGTCTGAACGTATTGAAGAAGAGAGAAATGTGGTCAATGATTAGCTCAGAAAGCTCGGAACTGTGAACTGATATTTGGGACCTTTACAGACTGCCAGTTCACAGCGACCGGGAAACTAATTGCTAGCTAAGACTGGCTGGAACATTGCACATAACTGTGAACAACAAAACCTGCAAGGGCTTAGTGCCATCAGTCTGCCTGGCAAGGATATTTTCATTGCATTTTGACATATTCTGCAACCCAGAACACACTCCATGCAGTCAGTTATGTGTGTGCAAGAAAACATCCACTCCTGAAAGAAGGCAATAGCATAACAAACACTAGCACAGCCACAAGATGGGAGCATTAGGAATTCTGTTCAGTCTCTAACAGCAAAATGACACCCCCCCCCCTCTGCAAAAGAACAGAAAGACTTAATAGTGGCGTTAAGTAATGTCCTTAAGAGGCTTAGGAAACTGGCACTTCTGCAATTTTTACAAAAGGTAACACACCCAAATTGCCAGTGCTGATGGCAACAACGTGTATACACAAGTGCTCGGTGGTATTGGCATCCAGTAGATAACCCTGTGTCAGAGGATAAAAAAGCCAGCAATAGTCGTTCGGATCCTAAACAGCCCAACAAAGAACGACTATTGTTAGATGTGGCTAGGTAGAACACATTCCTGAAAGCACAGGCACCGTCTCTGTAACCAGCATTGCGTACCTTGTCATAGGTTTGCCACGGTATTACAAACACAAGATTCCAATAGATATGAAGGCCTCTCCAGATAAGGCCAAAGAATGACCAGTGCCACTGGGCAACCATGAGCGGTAGACTGGGCCAGAACAGAGAGCGCAGAACAGGAGAGAGAAGGAGACAGGCATGCGTAAGCATTGGTCCTGCTGACTGAGATCACGATCGACCCTCAACATAACGAAGTCTGTGACATAATGCACTTTTTGTTACTATTTCTTGCTTCCACTGAAGTGATCTTACTCCACGCCTGAATTTTATGAAGTAGCTCTGTGCCGCAGTTTTAATAAGAACTAGTTTTGGCAGGCAATATATAATTAGCAGGTTCCGACAAAGTATTAAAAGATTGCTGAACTACCTAAGGACGGCAAGATAAAGCTTGTTACAAAGTTTAAAAGCTAGTTCTTGGTCAAATGACAGGAGAAAAATGTAGAACCCTCTTGACACTGAAGCCAGAGAAAGCCTAGATAAGCCAGGCATTTGGCTGTTCCCGGAGTTACAGAACTGGAATTCTGTCATATTTACTAATGACTTGATAAGGGCCAGTTGGTTCATACGCAGAAATAGAGCTGTGAGAATAGCAAAGTTTTTAGTGGGAAGTGAATTCAAATAATGCTCAAATATTCCTTAAAGAGTACCGTTAAATTACAAGGATATGTACTGCTAAACACGGGGGAAAAAAATGCATTGCACGACTAGTGTTCTCCCAAACAGTGGCAACTTGGAAAACTACAGTCAAACCTTAAAGAACAGTCCAACGAAGAACAATGTGTACGCATGAGTTAACTTTCCCGCAGCGCACAAGTGTTAACATCACTGCAGTACACAAATGCTAGCTTCATTGTACAGCAGAACCTCGTTATAACGAACCCAGATATAACTAACTATCGTATATAACAAAGTAATCGCAATTCCCCTTGAAATTCCTATAGATGAAATTGATATTGGTTAACGAACTAATGGTTATAACAAAGTTTTACTGTAGTATACGAGTGCTAGTTTAGCTGTAGTGTGCCACTGTTAGCGTTGCGAAAGTACGCAAGTGCTAGTTTCAGTCGCGGTACACGAGTGCCGGCTTTGCTGCAGTACGAAACTATTAGCAAATAGAAAATGCTATTAGAAAGGTATTTGAAAAGTGGATTATTCACACACCCCTATTTAGAACAGACTAAACAGTTTGACTAGAACGAGCACATAAAGGAACAAATACAAGACAAGTGTGGTCTTGTATCTGTATCTTTGTATCCTTGCTGTGTACACCAAATTTCTTCTCTGAAAGTGCCCACTTTGCGCTGCAGAGACACCTCATTTCACCTAGGGGGGGATGCCTTTGGGGAACTACCCTTCCAAATAGAGGATGTGAATGCACGAATGCACAAGTGTTCGACCACAGCTCAACCAAGATGGCAGAGAGAGCACTGGACTCAACGGTCAATCAACTCGCAGGAAACTGCAAAATGCACCTCTTGCGCTTGTAGCCATTTAGGCTTCCTTTGCCGGAGTCTTCGTCGGAGCTTGAACAGCAGGACGAATCGGACGAGGAGGAGCTGGAGCCGGAAGAACTGTCGGACGCAACACCAGAGTCTCGAGACACGTCCACCTTGTCAGCAACAGCGGCCAGCTCTGGCCTATGCTCCTGGTCAAGAGGACACAACACAAGGAAGAAATGCTCAGAAACATTATTTTATCAAAGTCAATTTGCACACATTAATATTTCCAAATATTGTACACAACCAGTACAACAGAACAATACTCACTTTTCAATCACTAAAATATTTTATTTAGACGATCTTTGTTGCTATACAGGCACACTACAGTTGATACAGACAACGAATGTGGATATAAAGAATTAAATGATAAATAGTGCTACCATCAAAAACAGCGTTATGCATCACAGCAATAATGAACAAATAGATAGTAATGAAGCTATTTTCATGTAATATTAGATCAGCTATAACAGGGTTCGACTGCAGAGCAAAGAACTCAATGAATGTTAGCTCTCGTTACATGTAAGTCACATAAGATAACTCAAAGGTGACTAAAAAAACGAATTTAACAGTACACTGGGCTATAATTTGTAACCATTATTCAGAAAAGTGCAAATTTACTCCTTATTTTATCGGGCAATGCCTTTCCACAAAAAGAAACAGGAAGTAAGGCCACTCAAAGCTCTTGCAAACTGCGACAAGGCTAAGCCAATCTTTACGAAAACTGGTTCCTTTCAGTTCTAGATCAGTAACATTGGCATGAATTACACAATCACTTTATTGCTTATTTTCCACAGAATTTCACACGGAAAGATTCCACAGAAACTGCTCTCTCAGAACCACATATAGCGAAACCGTGGTGCCGAGTACTGTGGGATGTGTCTGCATTGCTCACCTTGAGTGCCTCATACCACTTGCGCGAGAGCTTCGGCCTCCCCCGCACCGTCTTGTGCCACACTATGGGGAAGTTTGTGCGGCTGCAGAAGTTCTGTGTCACCGCAATGGTGTGGTCGAGGTTGAGCACCACGTGCCACCAGCCACCCGGCACAAACACCACCTCACCGGGCTTCTGCACCAACTCCAGCTGCAAAGAGAAGTGAAACTGTTGTGACAAATGCATGTGAAGACAGCAGGGCACCAAAGACTGCAACACCAAGTACCTACTTAATTTAAAGCCATCTTGTCTGCTTGGAACAACAAGAACTTCAACAAAGACTTTTCCACCATAAATGCTGCTTCAGAATATAAATGGGGACATTTGAACAGAAGTCGCAACATGCAGAGCAGAACGCTGTTGTCAATGCTGAAAGGTTTATGCCTCTTACACTGCTTCCCCCCCCCCCCCCCCCCTTTTTAACCATGAAAATGTGGCACTCTCCCTATTATAACACACCCTCAAGTGCAACACCATATCTCTGCATTGTGGCAAAGAACTCACATCATGGAATTAAGAGAGCAGCTTCCATTTGGAAATGCAGGAATATCTATTGCATCCAAGCTATAGTGGACTGACAATCGCCCATCTAGGCTGCAAAAGGTCTTCGTTTCAATATCAACAATCAAGGGTATGCCCCGCTCCCATCAATCTATAGCATTTCAGACACCACATATAACACTGCATAATCTGATGCACGTTTGGATTGGGCACAAGGTTGCCACAAATTTCAGAATTTGAATGCCAGTAATGGTGACCTGTCACTACAGCAAACGATTTTCAGAACTTCCTCCATATGCAAAGAAAGTGCGCTACTATAAGGCAAATGAGCTGCATCACCTCTCGCAGCAGTGTTGCATACTAAGCAAAGAGCTGCATTACAAATGTTACGCACTGGCTTGCATTCAGCGGGCCAGGATGGCTGCTGCGTCCTTGGGTAGACCAGACGAAACCATGTGATGGCCTCATCACCCTGCTTCCCGCCATCCTCGGGTCTCAGCTTTAGCATCTCCTTTGGTGTGTGCGTTGGGAACAGGCACCACCTGACAATACAATGAAAGAAAGTTTGTCAGAAAGCCTAATTGCAGAACAGCACTAGTTCATTTCTTAAGGCATGCTCCAATGAACACTACAGAGACCTAAACAGATGGCTAAGCGAAGAGCGTCCAATTCTGTTCAATCCAGTTCTCACATAGACTGCACAATAGACAACTTCATGGAGACAGCACCTAAGACAACTACACAGGCTACTTTGCTCTCCAAACAAGATGGCAACTGAGCAATATTTGATCTCACTGGGACGGTCTTCCGCCTGCAACTACAGGTGCCTTCTTATTGAGCACCTGGTGTAACCTATGGAGAGTTTTACATAAATTTCGGCACAAAACAAGAGAAAATGCTTCAACGTGTCTTCCTTTGTTTTCTCTTTTTGACCTGAGCTGGCATCCAGTCAGGCATCATCCAGACGTGATCCATTACTTGGCCCACAAGGATGCAAGGCTGTCTTCTAAGCTGTCAGCCCAGACTGTCTATGACTGATGCTGTCCTGAGTTGAAAGGCAGCTTAAGTTGTACAGCAGATAACAATGTGCCAAACACATGAAACAAAACCACAAGCAGGACAATACTAATGAAAGCCTGAGGATCTTTCGACGACCATGACATCAACCAATTCTATTTCTGCCTCAAGCAGTGTACTTGGTGCCCCAGTGACGTCATTTGTTGAAAGAGGGGGCGCTTAACAGCTGTATTTGTAACAAAACTGTTAATTTCGTAATGCATGCAGTGCAATAATAGTTTTAGGGGCGAAGCTCCTTAAGCTGTGGGTCGGTTGTCACGTATCGTCGTATCGTGTAACCTACACCACTGTTTATGAACTGCTCACTAGATGGCGTGATGGCGCTGCAGTGCTCGCTTCATTCAGATGTATGGGAACGCGTAGTATGGGAGCCTGTCTGTCTATCTGTGTCTGTCCGTCCGTTCGTCCGTCTATCCATCTGTCTGTCTGCCTGTCTGTCAGTCCGTCCGTCCGAGCGCTGCGGTGCTGCTTATGGTGTATTCGGTTGGTCGCTCCACTCCTCTGGCTCGGAGTTAGCAGATGCGGGTTAGCTTGCAATCGGAGCAAGAGGCGCAGCGTACCAACCGAATACATAAGGGGATCTCAGAGCAGCGCCTGTAGCGCCACCGCACAGCCAGCACGGGAAGCCGCCGCGTAAACAACACATCGTGTGGTGCATCGACGAATGGCGTCATCCAGTGCAGTCGCCAGCTCTGCAATGTCTGGACGCAGCGACACGCCACTTAGCCCAGCGCAATCCGTTTTTCGGACGATGTATGAAGATAAGTTGATCAAAACCTCGCGAGAGAAAATACTGGCTTTGATTGTGCAGTGCTGTAACAGCAGCATTGACGTTTCCTCCGCTTTGAGAAGCCGCCTCCGTTTCGACGTGGTGCAGTTAGGGCTTTGAAGGCCACGCAAACGCTCAAGAACTCCACGAAAACAAACCCACAAACGCGAACGATGTCCAAAAACATCCTATGGAGTCCACTTCTGATGTGCGCAAACACACTGCCACCTGTCGGCTACCGCGGCGGTGGTGTCACGTGACCCGTCTCTTGGCCAGATCGCTCCGACGCTCTCACCTCGAAGTCAGAGCGGGCGGGAGCGCTCCGAGTCAGAGGCTGGCGCTCCCAAAGAACCAACCGAGGATAATTCGAGCGCTCGACTTCTGCCAACCGAATGTGTACCCGGTTTTCAGAGCGCTCTAGATTGCTTGAAAATGACCATCCAAATACGCCATTAGTTAGTACGTGAATTGATCAATAGATGGCGCGGAGGCGCTCGCTGCGTGCTCAAGTGTGATAGGAGAGCGCTAGATGGCGACACGCAGTGTTTGTCACGTCTTTGGTGATGTACTGGGCAAGATTCACGGAAGATTCACGGTTTTTACCGATGAACCTCCGCAGCTTCACCCACTCATCATCATTCACCTCGTGGATATGCTGTGATTTTTTTGTCGCATGTTCACACATGCCTCCACTACTGATCAGAATCGTTTTCTGACTACAGTAATCCCTTGCTATACTGAAGTCAATGAGATGGTGAAAAAAATTTGTTATAAGCAGGAAGAGCTTGACAATAAAAGCAGGGTATCACTGTGTGAACATAGTGGAGAATAGATACACACACAGGGGCCGCAGTCACGTGCGAAACAAACCAGTGGAAACTCATCGCAAACATCTTCTGTTACCATGTCTATCATCATTTTACGATGAAAATCACGCTGTACCTAGCCGATCTGATGGAAAGTTTCTACCAATGGCATGAATGTGGTTTGTTTCGTACTCGATCCTCACCTGCCGGCAGCATTCAAGGTCATTTTTTCAGAACAAAAGTATAGGCTACAGGTTCGAGTAAACATAGCAACTGCGTTCCACAACCCACAGTGTGGCCAGCGACCAATCGGCCAAAATATTCCGATTTCAGCGAAGATATGCGCATGCTTCTGTGCATCTGCATGGGGGTGTACGTGATGATGGCAACTGATCAGCTTGCTGGTACAACTTATAGCTGACAATTCTATCATGACAATCTGTTCAATGGCAGAGCATGTAATGTTTAGCGTGTGCAGCACACACCGCTCCTCACTGCACGTTACTAAGCTGCACACTATGGTGGTTCGCATTATATGCACAAATGATGAGAGCCCACAAATAATTTTGCATTCACCATACACTTAGTAACATTAAACAATGGCAGTGCGATGATCTACAACCGTGGCAACACGTGTAGTGAACAAGCAAGATGGTGGTCATGACATTTTCAATATGGCAGCATACCAATGCAGGCGTTCTGTGGCTTTATTTATTTTTTCTTTATTTAACAATACTGTAGGCCTTTGTACAGGCCCATACAGGAAGGATTTTGTGAATTTAGGTAGACAAAAGGTGCATTGAAGCATATTTCTTGAAGTTAGTTGGAGTCACCATGGCTTTCAATGGTCCGACAAATTTTGTTATCACAGGACCACAGTTTAGCGATGCTTCATTATCGAGAGACACAAAATGCATTGAATCCTACGGGCTTTTGCCAGCGATTGTGAGATGTTTCCTTGTTGCAGGAATTTCGCTGTTACAGAATTTTGTTATAATGGTGTTTGACTGTATTATAGGTGTTTTGCTGAAATTAAAACACCACACAACTATGCAACTACCGAGTGGTTCATTAAAAAGGCATTGACAAGAGAGATCTCAGTCTTCAAATTATTCATGAATAACTTGTAGATTCGCCGATCAGTCAGATGCGACTTCAATCGATCCCATACAGAGTGGATGAAGGCGTCAGCTCTGACCTTTTGTGCCCATGCACCAGTGCGTTCCAAGCACTGGTTCCCAAGGGATCGATGTGAATGCCGGTGCCTGAACGGGCAGAGCCCATGACGAACCATCGGTACGGAGGTCGCTTCTCCTCACCGGCATAATGGAACAGGTCGTCACTGAAGTAGTCAGGCACTTGGTAGTCCTCCAGCAGCTTGGCACGGCGTGAGTGCTGCACCATGCAACAAAGTTCGTTTACTTTACGATGGGTCTTCTGATCGACAGCAGTGATGACCTGACGTGTGTGACAGCAGGGGCGGAAATTTATACCTGTGCCACACGGGCACATTGGAAGGCCTTCGAGTCGATGACCTTCGAAAAGCCCACAACTCTATCGACTCAAATTACATTCCGGCGCTGCTACACGGCAGTTTTGAACGACCATTGAGTCGCCGAGTGATTTCGCAACAAAATGGCGGCAACAAAGCCACCTGCTTCAATTCTAATTCGCACTAATTGCTTGTTATTCGAACCGACGGTAAGAATCGAACTTTAAATTGAGCTTTCTCTGAATCCCATGTACCAAAAGAGACAAAGTATGTGTGATGTTTTGCAGTCGTTATTCAGAAAACGTGCCGATTTTGACACTGCTGAGCCTAAGTCCCTAGCGTGATCCTAAAAAGTAGTTTCATTCATAGGCACCAGATGGCGCAACACGCAGTGTTTCCCACCAGCTGTGTGGCGTTTTTTATACCAGTGACGGCACATTCCTTCTAGAACTAATGCAATAAAATGACAGCGTTGGCCTCTCGGCACATTTCCAGTATTTTTCACAGGCATAAGATTATACTATTGATACAACGACATAAATAGGGCCATGGCCTCAGAAACTAACGTGCGCGGGAGCTGCCGGTGCGCCAAGTCTCGGAGTTCGCGCTGCTTCCGCTTCTGTCATTCAACGGCCTTTGAAGTCTCGAAGGAGTTGTACAGTGCTCTGTTGACTCGATAGACTATCGACTCAACGGCCATTGAAACCGCCCGTGTAGCAGCTCAAACTTTGACCTTTGAGTCGATGGACCGTCGGTTCGAAGGCCTTCAAAACGCCCGTGTGACACCAGTATTAAACATTTGGTACTGCACCAAAAGCTCAATACATGGCAAAGGAGCATTTTGGTATATGCTCAAACTCAAACTAAACCAAGAGTAAGTGAGCTTTCCTATGACAATACCTTTACTAAAATGAGGCTTCTGTACTGCGCCGTCAATATACTTACTGCGTTTTGCATGCAGGCATACTGTAAAAGAATTCATAAACCTATTGCGAGGCTCATAAAAACATTCAATATCACTCATATAACACATTCATAACAATGGCAATAGCATGATAAACTTTTCCGTATGCCTACCGGGATCCTGTTTCGTTTTCCTACGCCCTGCAAGTGAAAGCATAAATATAGCATCAAGCAGAGCTGCAACTGCATTTAACTTTTAAACAACTGTTGCCAAAGATAAAGAACTCGTCACACTCTGTTGTTAAATATCTATACAGCATATATTACAAGGTGAACGCAATATTTGCATGATCCCATTGCACCTGAACTTGTTATTTGAACATTTGGTAACCGTGTAAACAATGTTTCTTTGCTTACCTGTGGTGACAATCAGACCTGCATAGATTCTTTCTTGGGTACAGGAAACAACTGTTTAAATAGTCTTCAGTTTCAACATTACATGAAAGTGCATCTAATATGCATTAAAAAAGGTTACATATAGGTACAGGTCAGAACGCCACAAAGGTCTTCCCTACACATCCCCTTCACGACTTTTGTTCTAGAAAAAGGTCCAGAATGCATAAAAGTTGAACAAATAATAGAAGCAGCACTTTAGGAAGGAATATGCTTCAACTTGTGGCTAGTATGTGTCAAAAGAAAGCTGTGCAAGTATCGTGCCATAGCAATCCTGTAAAAGCCTAAAGGTAAACAAACTGCACATACCTAAATGATCGTCTGTCTGAATAATTTTACTTTTCTCGAACAGTAGCTTCTCGATACTTCAGACTGATTATTCAAATGTGCCATAAATTCTGTTAATTCATACTTTTTGCTTATCCTTGCCACAAATGGTATCAAGCTGCTTTGGTTCCTCCTAGCTGAGCCATACGCACTCATACATTTCGTAACAAATAGAAATAAAGACTGTCGCCTGTCAGCATTTGTCAAAGCATTCAAAACCACTAGTGGAAAAAAAAAAATCGAAAGAAAGAAACAAGAAACGAACAAAGGGGAAGAAAGAAAGAAAAACACTGAGGTGGAAACGACGCATGTGATAACTGCCATCTCCGTTTTTCCTAGTATGTTGCAATGAGCCATGCTTTTTCTTGCATCTGATAATTCAAACAGAATTGTGGGGTCCCTTCAAGTTCGAATTATCAAAAAAAATCACAGCAATATTGTTATTCATTACCCACATTACCAACATCATGCATTATCTCACATTAGCCAAAACAAGCCAAAATGTTCACAGGTAAACAAAGGCTTAATCAACAGTGTTACATAGCTGAGCAATGTACTGACAAGGCTGAAGCCAACACTTAAACATTTTAAAGGGGCGCTGACACAAAAATTTTCGTCTGCTGTCTTTTTGCTGCAATACGTAGCTGAGGACCCGTTAGCCATAGCACGGCACATCAATTGCTCCAGCACATGACGGGCAATTATTTACTGCTTGTTTTTTAGTGACTAGTTTCAGCTTTGGTTTGGCAGAGCTCCAAAAACGACAAGGCGCCTGGTGCAACTGGCGCTATCTAGTGTGCGCAATGGGATAAACAAGTTCAACCACGCAAACACACATAACTGTGACGCACTTCCGCACGACATGCGACGCATGCTCGTTTTCTTTCGCCTGTCGCACATCCTGCGCGTTCCTGTCATTGCTGCTATCATGTTCGTTGGGTGGAAACTATTTTCTTGAAGCCTGGTATTGCCGGGCGTCTACTAAGCAGGCACAGCGAATAAGTGATGGTGGCCGTGATGTCATCATTGCCAGCTGCACTGCTCAGAGCTCGGCTGCCCTGGTGACACTGCGGAAGGTCGGGTCCCCTTCAGGTCACCTTTGCTATGTACGGCGTCTAGAGTTCAATTCCGCATGCAAACTTCAGTACTTATTTAAATTACTTTCGGAGCTGTGTTCGTCATTGAGATTTTGCAGATGACATGTGCATGTCCATACAAATCGATCCCGCAGGCTATCTCAACAGCAAAATTTTGGTGTCAGTGCCCCTTTAAGCAGCAAATGTCATTTTATAACGAGGAGCTCAAGGCGCCTTCCCCATGCTTTCCTACTTCAGCTGGCAATGCTTCGGTGAAGTTTCTAACAATGCCAAGAGGAACTGTAACTCTCCTGAACAACATCTGGAAAAAGGCTATCGCACAACAGCTATCTCAAGTTTGAAAGTGTTGAAAACACTCACTTCACCAAAGCTGCTGTCAAATATGTACAAAGGGCTGTCGTCTCTGTTGTTCTCCATGTAGTAGACAAAGTACTTCATTTTGAGTTTCACACTGTAGCCGTCATTGTCTTCACCGCACTTGAACTTCTGATTGCGGTACTTCCTTGCTAACCTCTGTCAAGAAAAAGGCAAAAGAACACTTTGGCATCTGTAGGACATATAATATTTGACTGGTCAATCAAAATCTCTGTTACATTGTATCAACCAACATTAATTTCCTTCCAATTTGAAAGCATCTTTGAAGTGTTCACTGAACAAAATTAGGTCTTCATAGATAATCATACTATTAGACAAATGCTCTGTCAAAGAATGAATATATTAACCATCCAGAAAGAAAAGTACGCTATTCTGCTCAATTTACTTATTAAAAAATGTTGATGCAGCCATTTCAGAATATTTCACTCAGCTAACTAAACTGCTTTCCTAAGTCCTCAGAACCAGAACCATGTAAATGATCCTATGACCTAGTTGCACAACAAACAAAGCACAAATGAACAGTAAATGTTCTGACACTCAATAAGCTGACCACTTCATTGAATATGACTAAGAGGAGAACTTAACACAAGCAGTCAAGGCGAGTGCTAAAATTGTCCGTCAATTCAGAGTGTCACCGATATAAAAAAGACACGCATGCCATATCAAATTTTTCTGTATGCTGTGTTCTGTCATTACTACGCAATATCAGTCATATCAGTCATTCAGAGTTAGCTGGTCTAAGCACAGAATCAACTGCTGTAATACGGTCCCTATCGACCATATCTACCTTTTCTATTGAACGTACGAATGAACATTTCAAGTATTACCGAGGACGCTTTTATGATCATGCAGTCAGCGAATGGCAGTCCGGCGTCGAACTATGTAGGTAGTTCACTTGCTGCAAAACATTTTTCCGGCTAGTGATTCGTGACACAATAGATCCTTTGGCGAGGTCGTTTGGTGGCTACTTGGAAAACCATCGCAGGGTCCCTTGAACACATTGCGGAAGGCCGTGATCCTACCAGAGTGCAAGAAACTCACGGGCAGGGTCCACTTATACTGGGCCTTCCAGTTGTCAGTGGCTCCCTGGATGACAACGGGTTTGTAGAGCTTCTCGTACTTCTCAATGAACTCGTCGGGCGAAACGCAGTTGACGTGGATGCGCTCGACATTGTCTGGCAAGGAGTGTGGCTCCATGTTGAAGCTGCTTGCATAACCCAGTTTGCTCCAGCCATCGCCCTCCTGTTCAAACAGCTCTGCAAAGGAAGGATTCACACTGAGTGGGGACAGTAGCAGCATTACAACGGAACTGCAGACACAGCTACTATCAAATGCGGCAAATTGAAACTGAGTTGCATGATGGCTAGCAGCTACAGGATATCCTGCGATTCACCCTATAGTTCGATCCTTTCAAGGCATAAGCAGTTAAAACATTTGGATTAAATCGATATCAACTGACAGATGCATATGCATGGGAAAGCTGCTAATTCATGGTGAAATGTGCACACTGTGGATGGTGGTGCAATGCAGCGGTGGTGCGGTGATTAGTGAACTTGGCTAAGGCGCTGTAGTGGTGGCAGAGGAGGAGAGGACATACTCTTACTGTTGGAGCACCGTCCATTAGTTAGAAATGACTTAATCTGCGCGCGGATTTCTGCCGCGGATATCTGGTAATGGCTGGGTCACACGATTTGCCAGGTAATGGTTTCGTATTCAAAGCTGTGTCCTTCCTTATGTTACCTTACATTTCGCATCATAAAATATCATGAGTTTGAAAATCTTATGACTTCCAAAATACTTGTGATTTCGGCCACTACGTTTCTGGCTTCCGCCAGCAAAATTATGGCACAGCTGTGCAAACTGTTTCTGACGGAATTGTGTACAGTGACTACGTTTCCATTGATGATGCCGTTGTCACCTCCGAGGTTTTCTCTGTCGACGACATCATAGCTGAGTATGCCGATGCGTGCGCTGAAAGCGCTAGCACTGAAATAAAGTTGTGTGCCGATCACCACTTCTCTCATTTTCCCGTTTTTCCTGTTTCTCGGCTCTTATGTTTCCCGGATCTTACGTTTATTTTCTACGGTCCTGTGGAAAACGTATCAGCGGGGTTCTACTGCACTACATTATGCCAAATCTGGCAGCATCAGGCAATGACCTATTGAGCGTCCGCTGTCACAGTTTTTGTACTGTGCAGCCTATCAGTTACAAACCACGTGTGTGGCCTGAAAACCTGATGAGGGAACAGTGAACATCAATCAGTACATCTGAAAATATATATTCCCACCAATGGATGTTTGATAATTGTTGGACGTTACCTTAACTACAAGGAAAAAGCGGAACACTGTCACAGGCTGAATACATAAAAAGGTATTCAAAAAAGAGAAAAATGAAATGAATACCTTCGCACACAAGCTTTCACAAACTCTAAAATATAGGAAACAGTGTGCTTCAAGAGATAAAGATGAATATAAGAACAAAGTAAACATGAGTAAAGCAACAGCAGTAAACAAAATGGCTCTAAATATCGAAAAACGACAAAACATTTACTGAAAAAAGAAACAGAGGTAGTCAATTTATTCAATGAAAATCTCAGCATTTGATCTTTTACAGCTCAGCTGTATAAGGTTGAGATTGACCCCTCTATAGTGCCATTTGCAGTTAACAGTAGACCTATCATGCAGAAGAGAAAAGCTCTTTCCCTTGACCCACCACTTACACTCTTACATAACAGTGATAATGCGAAGGACAATATTGAAGGAGATAAAGAAAAAAAAGACATAAGCCTTGGGTTATACAATGCTTTCATTACTTAGGCTAGATGTAACCTTTCCCTTAACAAACAAGATCATCATAGCCCACCTTTGAAATAACATAACGACAATAACCATTGCCCTCCCAATGGTATGTTCCATGTCCACAGCTTAAAGGGCAACTCAGGCGATTTTTCGGTGTCCTCTGAACTCAATGAAATTTTCGCTGTATATTCTCCTCCGCACTGTAACAATATGTGCCAAGTCAGGCGGTTTCAAGTCATTTAGTTTTCCTGTAAATGAATTTTAAAAATTTTTAGCGGATTCTCATACGGGCCACCCTGTGTTTTTGACGTCATCACCTTCAGCGCTGCCTACCTGAGCCAAAGCCAAAGGGCCGTAAAAAGCAAAACGGCGATACTTCAGCGCTCAAATCGTCGCTGTCAAGTTCAGAAAAACTGCCATCGCTCAATACATTGTCAAATGACTTCGCCATTGGCGTTTTTCTGGCACCAGCTCCATACTTCTGATGGCGGGGAGACTGACGTCATCGCACACGCTACACGAAGCATCCTCCCGTTTCGGTTTCGGCTTGTACATGCTTTTCTTTTGGTTATTTTACATTATTGGTGCGTTTCTGAGCAAACAGGACTACCCTGGCTGTTACAAGACTGTCAGTACCATTGGAAAACGTTGATATCAGAACATGGTGAAAAAACCGCCGGAGTCGCCCTTTAAGACCGCAATGTGACCTGTTGTTCCACCATTGCTAAAGCACAAATGGAAATCAGTTGCAATAAAAACATGAAAGGGACATTTGTATTGGTATTTGTTATTAGTTGGAAATACCACTTTACGAAATGTTTATGCTTTTTACAATTACATAAAAATGGGTATCCATCCTCATCAAGGTGACTATGCCTGCTTTCTTTATTTTTATATGAAAAGAGTGTAATATATTTAATGGTTAATGGGTAAAAAGTGAAACAATAGCTGGTGACAACTTTAATAAGCCCATTAAGTAGCCCTCCCTATTAACAGTTCCAGCTGTCTCTGCCTTCTGCAGTGCAACACATGTTCTGCCAATGAACAGAACATCCACAGCCATTCTCTGGCTCGGCCACGCATAAAACCTGGCACAACAGGAAACAGCTGTCGGGCTGTGTGCTGTCTACAGCATCATGAACAAGCTTGATTTGAAAGCCTGCTAGCACATAAAGGGCCCTAGTGGTTCACTGAAAGGATGACGGGATTTGCATGCTTGTCAGGCTTTCAAATATGTCACAATTCTGTATGTCCTAGTTGCTTGTGGCATCCCTAGAGACATCTACAGCATATAAAAAATTTGAACACATTCTCTGGTTAATTATACAGTATTCATGGTGTGCAAATATCCACAAATTTCCGGATTGGAGAGTGTTTCATTCAGTTCAGTCTTTGAACCAAATAATGGCCATTCGCAAATATGAGTACTATTCTGACAGTTTACAAATATTTGAAAATGTCAACTGAAACCCAGATAAACACAGTGTTGGTGCGAAAGCATGACAGGTTTCATCCTGTGGGAACCATATAGGCATACCACATGAGAGCTTACACAGCACAAGACTCTCAAAAAAGGTTCTACAAGTGCGAACCACTTGGTTATTCGTTATTGGTGCTTCTATTTGTGATTTGAATGCTGAAACGTTAACATCATTTTAGATTAACCATTAAAGGCATCTCTTCACTATACAAAAGGTATTCAATGTCCTTCTCCATTCTGGCAATAGTATATTTGTCTCCAAAATCACTACTAGCTCCGAGGTTCACCTTATCAGTCTGTATATGTTTGCCACACCACATCGCTCAATTTGTTACAGATGAAAGTTCCTCCACCCGACGAACGGTGGGGCATACCTACCGTTGTTTGGACCGCGTTTGAACCACAACGTACGGCCTGCGTAGAGCCAAGAACGGAAGAAAGCGTGAAAAAGGTCAAGAAACTTCGAGAAAAGCGCTGCGGCCGCATTCGGTATTCAATAGTCAACGCTCGCGACATAAGTGTTGAGCACGGCTAGATGTGAAGGTCCCCGGCGCGTAATGAATTTTTCTTTGTGGTGTTCAGTCGTGAACACAGCGCATTCGATCAATCATGGCACAACCTGTATAAACGGGGTAGAGGAGGTCGTGATCACGGTGGGGGCACCGTTAGACGTATGTAAAAAAATAATAATAATAAAAAATAAAATGGCGGTGGCTAGGAGCGCGTTCATAGCTCAACACAACGTCAAAAAACGCGATAATTCGTACCGTGGAAATACTAACGGTAAATTGCTCTAAAATCAGTTATTCAAAATTGGGGTACTGTGTTCTCTAGCAGTAATGAAGCGCAACCTGAAGTGCGGAAGATACATCCGCGACAAAAGCGCCATTATCGCTCTAATTGCAGTCACGCACCGACTCTTGTGAGCACGTTATTGCTTGTAATAAAGTCTCTGCAAACCCACACGCACAAAATGAAATCTTTAGTTCTGAATCGTGGTCGCCTCTATTCATTCGAGGGCGATCTCAAGTTCTCTAGTCGTGCCTTCCACATCGCTATTGCAGTAGACGTGCACGTAGGCTTTGTAAAGACATCAGCGACAACAATTAATCGTTTGCGTTGCTGTGTTAACGAATACACAGCAATACATACGTGGTACCGGTGCTGAGCGAACAAATTTCGATCAAGAAAGCGTTGTCGCGCCATGCAAGCCATGCTTGCACCGCTTACACAGCGGACGATGAGCTTACAGGGAAAACTAACACACCTCAATGCGGGCAAAAGACAAAAACGAGCTCTGTTGGTACTGATCAGCTCTCAACGCAAAATTCCCGCAAGTTCTCTCCAAGAGGTCGGGATCGTTTACGGTCTGAGTGACCCATCGCACCTGGCCTCGCCTTGAGCTTGGCATCGATGATGCGCTTAATGGCCCGTCGCTCCAACCTCAAAGCGTCGTCGGCTTCGTTATCCATGTCTCGGGCACCCACGTCGCATCTGAAACAAGCCGGGTTCTAACGTCTCCTAATTCATTGCCGGCCACCGATCTTTTTTTTCCAAAAACAACGGCGGCAGGCAAACGCGCAGGTTACCGTAAATGTCACTTTCGTTGCAGATGCTGCTTTGATTTTTCGAGCCTCTGGTGGTCAAAATCGGCAACCACACAGAACAAAAAAGCTTTCTTTCGTTTACGAAGTGTCAGTAACTTCAGAATAATAATTAAGGAAGATTTGGAGAATTTGCTACAGTTAGTTCTGAGTGTTAGCAGGACTATAAATACGCAAAAAAACCATATTACCATCTTAATGTTTCCTTGATTCGCCGCGTAGAGCTTCCAATGGCGACACTGTCGCAACCAGCTGCTACCCGCCTTTTTCGGATAAGCACACAAGTAGAGCGTAACACAAGTCCAAGAACGTGTTTATTAATGTGTATGTTTTTCTTGGTGTGAACGTTACATGGAGACGTGCGACAAGCTGTGCTGTGAATACCAGTTTTATCGTTTAATTCGTTACGGGCGAAGCTATCCAGGCTTGCAAGCCGCTTGTGCTTAGTGTTGCGACCGGCGCCAAACATCATGCGCCGATGTTTCGCTCCGAGCCAGCTGGCCAAGCGCCGATGCACTCAGGACGACGAAAACGGCGTCGCAGTACGTAAAGTGAAAGGACCGTACACCAATGGAGACTCCACCGATAGCGACGAGCGCGTCGTACTCAGCAAACACGAAGCGTTCATACGATCGCTGCTCTGCAAGCCGTATAAAGTGCCCATTCCCAACTACGTGCCGAGCCTGCAAAGCCGTTCACTGGGCCTCAAGCGAACCTCCGGGCCGCGCCCCCTCCACGATCCCGACGAGGAAGGTGCGTTGGTCCTGTATGCACCTCCAGCGCTGACGAACCACGAACAGTTGACGGGAAACAGTCGGCTCGTGCATGTGGTGGTCGATCCGGTGCTCACCAAGGTGCTGCGCCCCCATCAACGCGAAGGCGTCAAGTTCATGTGGGACTGCGTGACGGGCTGCCGCATCGAAGGCAGCTACGGCTGCATCATGGCTGACGAGATGGGACTCGGCAAGACGCTGCAGTGCATCACCCTGTTGTGGACGCTGCTGCGACAGAGTTCGGAGTTTGCGACACCGACTATCACCAAAGCGATCATCGTGACGCCCAGCAGTCTCGTCAAAAACTGGCACAACGAGCTGTCAAAGTGGCTGGGTGACCGGGTCCGCTCCGTTGCCATCGAAAGTGGCAGCAAGGCTGAGATCGACTCTGAGGTCTGCTAAACTTGCGGTTCCTGCTCTTCTTGGGGACGGGGAAAAACACACAGAAACAGTTGTCTATGAGAACCTCGGTAGTTCGTACTACATGTGAGCATCGTTGCGGAAGCTCACGAGCTGAATTTTTTTTTATCTCTTTAGATTGCATTTTTCTGTTTTAAACAGCCGGAGACACTCGGTTACCACTGTGGCAATTGTGCACTGCTTCTATGTACAAAACAGTCAGAGAATTGGATTCATGTTCTTCTCTGTTTACTATCACTTAATTTGTGTGTGGCCAGATTCAGGCAATACTGTCGATCGCCGTATGTAAAGGGAAGGTCCGCAAATATCGTCATCATCGTGTGCAGAGAACAACTGCCTTTATTGACATATAGAAATGCAGACAAAGAAAGTGCATATTTGTACACACTGCTACCACTGTACTAGACACAATCCCCAAAATGTGGCATATCTGTCCCACTAGTTTACAAGCCACTGCACGTAATGCTTCATGTAAAAATCACAGCACTCAAAAGACACAGACATGGTGGCGTTTGTGCACTGCGAATTCAATGTGAATAGTCACGGAACTCAACCAAGTTTCAGTTCTGCAATGTATAAATAATGCTTCTTGCTTCCTTTAATTTTTTTCAGATCCGCAACTTCATGACAGCCTTTGGCAGGCGCGTTTGCACACCTGTGCTCATCCTGTCATATGAAACCTTCCGGCTGCATGCTGAAGCGCTACAGAGTGGTGAGGTGGGGCTTGTCATATGCGACGAGGGTCACCGGCTCAAGAACTGCGAGAACCAGACATACCATGCCCTGAACGGGTTACAAACACGAAGGCGTGTGCTGCTGTCGGGGACGCCCATCCAGAACGACCTGCTCGAGTACTTCAGCCTCATCCACTTTGTGAACCAAGGCATCCTGGGTACGGCGCAGGAGTTCAAGAAGAAATTTGAACTGCCAATTTTGAAGAGCAGAGACTCTTGCTCGACTGATGCTGATCGTGCACGCGGCCAGGAGAGACTAGACGAGCTTGTGGGAATTGTGAATCGGTGCCTGATACGCCGGACTAATGCGCTCCTGTCACGTTATCTACCTGTCAAGACAGAGTATATTGTCTGCTGTTCCATGACGGCAATGCAGCGCACATGGTACGAATGCCCCTGTTATGTTCTGAGGAATTTGCTTTTTATCCTGTTAGCTTTATGCTTTCCTGCATTTATTTACCTGCTTGGTTGAATATGCAAAGTACATTAATTGTTCTGGTGTCCAAGTGAATGTGTGAGCAACTTTAATTGCTGGCATGTGTACATGTAACTATTGCTAACACAGTTATTAAAGATTGTTAAGACCTCGTGATGGTACTTAGGCAGGAGTACAAACAAGATCATGATCATGTAACAAGACCACATAAGCTCTGAAAATTGTGGTTTTGCTTGTTTGAGTGAATACCACCAGATGTGAAGGATGTACATGGATGGCAATGACTATGGTGCAAAGTATGACTGCTTCGAAGTGTGTGCACTTGACTCCAGTTATTAGCCAATGTAGGACTGTCTTGGTATTAACAGTAATAATCTGTTATTCTTGATGATATCTCTTAATCAGATTAGCCAATACCTTCCAAAATGTCTGGCGGTACAGAGAGTTGTGTGCTTATCAGTAATGGGATAAATTTCACTCTTTGTTGCAGTTGTTCAGCACTGGTGCTTTCCTCTTAAGGCACGAAAAACCTTTCTGAGTGTGTTTAATCCAAGATGGTAACCCACTATGCTAGATGTTCACTTCACATATGCTTTCATGAGCATTGTCTCCAGTATGCATGTGTTCTGTTCTCTCTCATGCACTGGACATAGGTTATAGGCTTTCTCGTGAAAAATGTGAAGAAATGCTGTCGGGGCATATTGCTATTGTTTTCTCCATGCACATCCACATATGTCTTCAAAAAAGGCAATATGAAGGCTCCTACTTGTTGCCAGGCTAGTTGGTTCATAGTTATGGCGTAAGAGAGTGCAAAATGATGTGAAGTAATGGCAAGCAAGTGTGACAGTGGTATTTCTTTTGTTGTCATTATACTTCTCATTACTTCGTGTCATTTTAAATTCTTTTCTTGCTTGTGTTATTAAATTTATCTTCTGATTACTCACTTTCACACAGGTACGAGCAGCTAGCCTGCATGAAGGGCACCACTCCACTGGCCACCATAACACTTCTCAAAAAGCTCTGCAACCACCCATCGCTTGTGCGCGAGTGCTTCCCGGAAAACGAGAAGATATTTCGTGGACCTTCAGTGCAACCCGAGCTCTCGGGCAAACTGCGCCTGCTCGACTCTCTATTGGCTGTGATCCGAAGCACGACCGATGACAAAGTGGTGCTCATTTCAAACTACACCCAAACGCTGGACGTATTTGAAAAACTGTGTCGCGAGCGTGGCTATGGGTTTTTCCGACTGGATGGGAGCATGACCATCAAGAAGAGGGCTAAAATTGTGGCTGCCTTCAACATGCCATCCAGCCCAGAGTTTGCGTTCATGCTCAGCAGCAAGGCAGGAGGCTGTGGACTCAATCTTATCGGTGCCAACAGGTAAGTGATGCCGAGTCTGTCTCATAAATTGAATGTAATGCAAGGGGCACCAGGTAGAAGACAAGACACTGCAAGTGCTTAAAGACAGAAATCAACTGTGCCAATACCCAGTACAGGGCATTTTCCAGCCATACACACAAACAAAAAAAGTGCAAAACAAAAACATCACAGTACAAACACCAAGGTATTGTTAGCAGCAATGGCATCACTGGGGCTGAATGATCTAGCCTCTAACTGTACAGAACTAAACTATGAAACAATGCCCACTCAGGTCAAATATCACAAATGTACGAATCAGCCCAAATGTCAACCTTTTTGACGCATTTGTAAGTGTTACAAGGCTTATTTTGCCGACTTGTTGTGTCAGCTTCATGGCTACGTTATGCTGCTCAGCATGCAGTCAAGGGTCGTATTCTCTGCTGCCCTGTAGCTGTGCAAGTCAAATAAGCACAGGTCACCTGGAGCCCACAGCTTTTGGAATCTCTCCAAGCACACATGTAGCATCACAATGGCAATACGTAAATCACACATAAACGTGCAGGCCGCAATTCTCAGGGTGGTTGCAGATCATCCCGTTTTATGTGTATTGGTTGTGTCTTATTTCCCCTTAACTTTTTCTTCGCCTATTATTTCCTATAATATCGTTGCAATCCTCTTTCCACAGTTGTCTTGGCTTTGGTCATCTAGTTTTTGCAAATGTTCCATATTACTGAAAGCATTGTGCAGAAAGGCCATATTATGTTGAAGTCGCCGATATTTAAATATATCACAAAGTAGGTAATGAAATTATTTACACTAATATGCAATCAGTAGTGTGATATTGACTGAGTGAGCCTGCCTTGATCTGATCGTACTTTTTACCTTCAAGATTGACAAAAATGGAATGAATGAGAGTGTGATGCACGAGAACTTTCAGAAAGCAAATCATGTTTATGATAAGCGGCATGTTTTGGGAATGCCATAGAACAGTTTCCCCGTACGTGTTCGAATGTTGGAGGTAGCCGCGCATCAACGGAAAAGCCGCAAGTCATCGTCGTCGTGACGCATGCCCGGCTCCTAGCACACCAAGATGGCCTCTGAGAGTGGCGTGCTGCTGCCCAATCTCGGAAGCTGTGACGGCAGGAGCTCAGTAGCGACCGCGGCCGATAGACGGCGCCACAGGCGCTGCGTTGAATCGCAGCGCGTTGCTTAAACTGTGATTGTTGCGCGAACTATGAGCACAGGAATAACTGCTTATAACGAAACGAGACATAACGAACTATGGCTGAAACCGAACTCGGCATTGGATTTAACGAGCCCAGTACCGGGTAGCATTGCCACCGAGAGACGCCTACATCGGTTTGTACAAGAAACGTCCAACAGCTGTACAGCTGTACAACAGCCTTCGCTTTTTGGCCTTTTAAAGGGACAGTAAAGCTGTTTAGACTGGAAAATTATTCTTCGAGAACTCTATGGTTGTGAAATGCGCCGTTTTATGTCCAGAACTAAAAGAGAAAGTAAAAGTAAAGATTTCGATTTGGATTTTGCGTGGGAACCTAAAGTACATGATGTCACAAACTCCAGTCTGCGCTTGTGTGTGTATGTTTATATTGGCTCAAAGAAACACTCTAAAACACGCCATGTTATGTATCAGCCTTCCTTAGTGCACTTTTTTTGCATATTTACCGATAAATAATTGCGTAGGCCGAAGCAGACGCCGGGGCGGGCACCTCAGAGCGGGTCTCCGCATATATTTTGTTTTGCGCGCTTTCTGTAACTAACCGAGCGGCTTCCCCTCGCTCGCAGGGGTTTTGGTATTGAAAAAAAAAAAAAAAAAAAAAAAAGGTAATTCACTTTTTCACTTTATTGTCCAATCATGATCGTACGTAATAGCGATACAGGTTCCTCGCTAAGGCATCATCATCAGCAAATGAGTGCGCGTGCACATAATATAGGTGTCCTGTGCGTGTACTTCTATTAGATGCACGGCATTTTGGTGCGCACTTCTTTCTTCTTTTGAGGCATTTCATAGCATGGCATAGTTAAGTTGGGTTTATTGGCGCAAAAGCGACTCAGGCTATGCTGCGCCAGCCACAGGGTAGTAAAAACGTGACGTTTAATGCGTATTCAATGACACGGTCTATAGTAACGATTTAATGTGCATAGCCTAATTGTATAGTATAGTGATGAGGTGGGAAAGGGAAGTAATGTGAGGAGGAAAGAGGGAGAGGCATAGTGTAGGCATGCACAGTGTATAGTACAGGAAGGGGTGGGAAATGGAGGTGAGGTTGAGGAGTGAAGTGAAATGGACGAGGGGAGAGGTTTTATTAGTACGCACACATTCCCGAAGGAGCGTGATTTCAACGTAAAATTTGGGAGAAATAGCTGCGCATGCGGCCTAATGCCAGTTTCACTCCTTCTAGTAAGTCCGCGGTATCACTTAATTTTAATTATCGCAATTTTTAATTGTACGTGATCACCCAGTGCGACAGGAGACGATCCTGTTGCACTAGAGGAATTAATCTCTCCGCATTTCGTTTCATCATATCACGTTAAAGACCTCGATGGGGTCGGGTGATTATGCAAGTGTTGCAGCAATTGTGCACGATGTTGCGCGCGCGCGCGCGCACGCACACGCACACACACACACACACACACACACACACACACACACACACACACACACACACACACACACACACACACGTTCTTTCCATAAAGCGGTACGTGGTAGCAACTACGTGGCATCATTCGCAGTATACGACACTTACGCAGAGCTACTCCGCCAATCTTTAATTTTTTCTTCCTTGATCCCACTCCGTAACCGTCGTTTGCGTACCTTCCGGTTCACGGTCGTCAAAAAGTGGGCGCGCGCGTGAGCTCTCTGGTCGCCCCCATGTGACGTTTTGTTTGCATACGCACGCCGCCTCTCATCATCTTCACTCGCACCGAGCTCTTCTTTGTTCTCTCCCTTTGACTTCGTCTCTCGTGGCGCAACGCTCTTTTTTCTGTCTTTCCTTTTCTCTTCACCTCGCCCTTGGATGAGAGCTTTCTCTTCTTCCGACCCCGCGGTTACGTGGCGACCGTGTCAGCGCGGCCCGTTACACGCTTCTTATACGTTGCGCGCGCTTCTTCGTCACCGCGTGCGACGGTGCAGGGGCTCGGCGCGCACGGCGGGACGAAAGGTAAACGTGAACGGGGAAATGAGCGGCGGTGCGTGAAGAATAAAAGAGAGAGACAAGAAACGATTGCACGACGTTCTTTAACTTCAAGAAGGGAGGTGACGACACAAGAAGCTCCCGTCGAGTGCTTGGCTCGACGGAACCTCGCGTAGTCCGGTGGAGACGTCGTCAACGCCGTCATCGTCCTCGTTAGGTCGAAGAACGAACGCGGAAGCCGCGAGGGGCTCGATTTATGTTTGCTGTTGAGACGACGAGACAACCACGCGACGGTCGACGGACAGCGAAGCCAGGGAAAGGGTAGACAGAAGCCGAACTGCGGTTCTTTTTAGAGTTTGAAATGTAGAAGTGAGGTAAAAGGCAGCCCAGAGCTTTGGTGCCTGCTTCTGTACATTTCGTTATTGTACGTTGTATCTTGAATGAATGAATGAATGAATGAATGAATGAATGAATGAATGAATGAATGAATGAATGCATTTATCTAAAAGTGAAGGAACAGTTCGCCGTCGGTCATAGCTGAACCTGCATTTCATTTCATATTATTTGCCTGAAGGGAACGTGAAGAGAAATTCAATTTTTCTCGTGCAAATAAAAAGTACTGGCGACGCCCCCGCCTTGACGTTCCTGCACCAACTCGCCATGACGTCACAGATTTCATCGGCGTCATACAATGCGTATGCTACGTCATTCTGGTTATTTAAACCGCACCCGGTCCCGTAGATGTCAGATACCCGAGACCCCTCTCGGTGGGTCCACATAAGGGAAGGGGAGGAGGGGTGCGTCTACTAAGTCCTGGGGTTTTACGTCCCGAAACCAGATACGATTATGAGACAACCCGTAGTGGAGGTCTCCGGAAATTTCGACGTCCCGGGTTTCTTTAGCGTGCACTGACTTTGTACAGCACACGGGCCTCAACGCTTCGCGTCCATCGAAATGCACATGCCGCGGCCGGGATTCGATCCCAGGATCCTCGGATCAGCAGCCGAGTGCCATAGCCACTAGACCACCGTGGCGGGGGGAGGGGGCACTGTATGTAAAGAACTTTGATGCACATTTAACACTAAAAACAGGCGCGCGATTAGCGTGTACAGAGCCGCCTTGCCGTCCCTGAATGACTGTTGGCCATCGCCGCAGGCTGGTGATGTTCGACCCGGACTGGAACCCGGCGAACGACGCACAGGCGATGGCCCGCGTGTGGCGAGACGGGCAGCGTAAACCGTGCTTCGTCTACCGGCTCGTCTGTTCGGGCAGCATCGAGGAGAAGATCCTGCAGCGGCAGACGCACAAGAAGGCGCTCTCCAGTTGCGTCGTCGACTCCGAGGAGGACGTGGCCAGGCACTTCAGCGCCGCCGAGCTCAGGGACCTCTTCAGGTGTGTGTCGTATACATCATACGCACATATTTTCATCCATTTGAGGAGCTTATATGGCTATGTACAAGCGTATGTTTTCGTATTGTCGAGTACTGTAATGCATGATTATGCCCAGCGGATTGTCTCAAACTTTATCGTCGTTGCTATCGAGAATTCAACTGGTGTCCAGTCCGAACGATGTTTTTACTGATCTGTAGTTGCGTTGCGGAAGAGAGCAACAGTCAAGCAGTGCGAGGCGAATGATGTTGCCATGGTGCAGAACGTTACACCTTGACGTTACACCATGTTCTAGAGCATGTACGTACCGCCGCCAACTACATAGTCTTCGGAGAGCGCGTTTTATGAAAGCGCGAAAACCGATCGCTCTGAGGGTGTTTGTAACACTAAACTGGTACTTATATGCGCGAGGGAGCGATGTCAGCGTCTCACACATCCCACGGCGGAAATTGCATTTAGCTGTCACAATTGTAACGCCGCCACGAAAAGGCTTCTAAAACGCGTACCGGCACGACACATCTAGTCCTTCTATTTTAAATCGGGTGCATTTTCTAGTGTCATTTCTTTATTGACGTTTCGCATTTGCCCAAGAACGCCGCTTTGACTTAGCTATATTTGTGCTTTCGGAAGACAAGTATCGGCCGGCGCGCTTCATCTGACCCGTTTCTCTGCTGTCTTTCTTCGGACGCAGGCTGGACGCCGAGGAGGTTCGCAGTTCGACCCACGAGTCCCTGTCGTGCCGGCGCTGCGTGAACGGCATCGAAGCGCGCCCACCACCGGAGGATGCCGACCTCGCGAGCGACCTGTCTCAATGGCACCACTGCTGGGCGCGCAAGCAGTCCGAGGACCACGTGCTGAGACAGTGCTGGGACTCCGGCGTTAACTTCGCCTTCGCTCAACGATCGCACAAGGCGCCCGTGGCCGTGCCGTAATGGATTACGCGCTGTCCTGGTTGGACCACCGACACCCTTGCAGGACTGCCTCTGGGTCTGCTCTGGGTCTTCAGTATCCATTACCCTGCCGGAAGTACGCGTCGTCGCTCCTGGCTTCGACTTTCCTGAACCTCTGGCGGCAATGTCGTGGCACAGTTGCCGACTGTCCCAAAGATGCAGCAATGTGGCCCTGTATCCTGGCACATCATGTTCTGAACAGTGTCGTAGCCACCAGGACCCTGCGATGGTTGTCCACCAGACGTGCTCTGTAGCTGCATTCTGCTACCCTGATTGCGTCGCGACGTGGACCTCCTAGAAGACGTTCTCGTAGCGGCAGTACTGCTGGCATAATCCGATGTCCGCCATTGTAGATCTGCAACTGGTGTTCCGCGGCATCAGCACATAACAACGCAACGGACCCGGTTGCACCTTGCGAGGCAAAAGAAACCGTTGGTGGCGGGACTAGCTTTTTCTTCTCCCTCGTGCCACTAGGAAGGATTGCTTGCTATGCAGGAGCACTGCCATTACACTTTCAAAGTGCCGCTAGTCCGCACAGAAGACATCGCGGACCTGATTCGAATGAAAAAAAAAAAAAAAAGCCCAGTGCGGCTGTTGAACACGTTGCCCGATCACTTGACTTTATATATTTCTCTTTTGTTGTTGTGTGCGGACGGCTCATCCCATTGAACTCAGCAGTCAGCCGGACCACTTGACCTGAATGCTCTGGATGATGAATCTTGACACTGCACGCAAAACCTGTGACCTCCTCTGTATGCGCCGGGGTGAACTTATCTGTTTTTGTTTTTTTTTCATTGTTCTGTTTTGCTCACTGTAAAGTCAGTGGCTTTGTCGTGCGATGTAATGCATATATGCACCACGTGATGATCTTGTTAACCATACTTGTCAGGCCGTGCCGTGATGTATGTGCAGCGGTCTGCATTGCTGCGTGCCCAATCGAAGAGCGGAGCGGCTGCAGGCGCACTTTAGCTGCATGCAGCGATGCGCCGTGCGCTACGGTTGTACACAGATGTATAATGTAGGTGTTCCTCCTGTTCGTTTCAAATCACTACTGTGCTGTCACCAGTGTGGTTCCGCGCAATGCGGTAAATTATTCGCTCACGTCAGACTTGTGACAATAAAATTTTTCAGATAAATCGCACAATACTTACATCTTGAAGTTTGGAAACGGAAAATGGCTGGCTT
Organism: Hyalomma asiaticum; assembly: GCA_013339685.2. Classification (NCBI taxonomy): domain Eukaryota; kingdom Metazoa; phylum Arthropoda; class Arachnida; order Ixodida; family Ixodidae; genus Hyalomma; species Hyalomma asiaticum. The sequence goes on along the minus strand of CM023491.1, from coordinate 12,477,402 downwards.
GCTCACATATGCGTTCTTCATCGTACAGTCAATCGCGTCTTGAAAACTTGGTCACGCGTGTTCGTTCAGTTACCGCTAAGCATTATTACGTTGCCTTTCTTGTTTCAGCTCATGCGTCGTCGTTATTTTTTTGTTTACTTATTTATTTCGGGGTAATAATGGAGTGATGCCTCGTAACGCCTGTTTCATGATGTATACGAAGCTGATATGCCGGGGCTAAGCTTGCAGCTTTTGCGCATTGGCTGTTGGAAACGCTACATGTTTGGGATCGCATATGCAGTGACAAAGTGATCACTCGGAGGTTTAGATGCGTTGATGTTTTCCCTTCATGTAACGGTGTTCGTAAGAGGCGACATTCGCGAAATCTGCGATTATTACTGTCACCAACGCTCGCTTCTTTCTTACTTTCTTTCTTTTTACGCGAAGATAAGCTAAAGTTAGCTTTGCCTCGGTTGCACTTTGAGTCACTCGCAAAAGTGAAAGGTGTCTTCGTTTCACTTTTGTGCTGTGAGCGATACAAAGCCAAGATAACTTGTTTTAATGATTTCAATTTGTCAAAGCAGCGCAACAACAGATCATGGTCTTAAGGAGCGACGACTACATGTACTGACTTTCATGGTCCATTTCCTTTTATCGCGGTTCGGTGTACTGCAGGCGCTGTCAAGATGCCTCCGACAAAGCTGTCTTGCTCTTTTCAGAAAGAAAGCGTGTAAAAAGAAATATGTATAGTACTACTTCCCAGAGAAAAAAATAAACAAACAATAAAGATGTCTGAGTGGAAACGGCCAGACGTTCCCTGCACGCATTCTAGTCTCTTTATACCCAACCTTACGGCAACGCCCCTATACGGAGAGTCGACGCGCAGAAACTGCGAAGGTGGATAATAACAACGCGTATTATAACTCTCCTGCAGAAGAGTTAGTCTCGGGGCGCGGCGCGTTGCTTCGTCGATTACGGAAGAAAGGCCGGTACGGTGTTTTGTGTCGAGCGGGTGCGATAGCTTCTACGTAACTCCTTCATCGGGGTGTGTGCGCACACCGCGGCGACGGCGGAGCAAGGCCTCGTCCGGCCATGCAAGTGCCTGCGCGGTGCCTTACTCCCAAAACGGCAACTGCTGGGCCACGTATTGTGTCAGGCACTTTTTCTATGGCATGAAAGCGATGCCCGCACTGGTAGTCTATGCTATCTTGCTCTCCGATCGCGGAGCAGCCGAGCAGGCGTGTACTAAAAGCGGCTGCCTAGCCCTCGGTGCATTCAAGCCCCGGCTATGGGAAGTGGCCGGCTTCCGCCTCCGCTCTGACGACACGTAGTACGTATGTGCTGAATTTGTCCGGTTAAATGACCGTCATTGCTCGCGCTTCGCAGGCTTGCTGTGTGGGTCAGCTGTAACGCCCTTGCTTTTTGTCTTTTTCTTTTTTTGAAGACAATGTATTCTCGAGCCTCTTTCACCTGTATTTATGTCTGAATTCAACTACCGTGTTTACCCGCATATTTGAAGCGATGTTAACACTGGCTTATATGCGGGATAAATGTAACGAATGCTTTCCCGGGCTTGGCTAATGTTGGGCATATATTGGCCAGCGTCGGCCTGTGCTGGCCGAACATCGGCCAGTACAAAAGGAAGACCGTCATTAGTCATGACAGATAATAGCGCAGTACGGTGTTCGCAGATTCTTTATAACGGGCGCCGTCGTGTCGGGCTTTTACGCGCATAACATCTCAGTCTCGTACGTCCTAACATCAAATTAACAAGGCCAAGCACAACGGTGTACACCCCAACAGCTGTTTTCGTGCGCATGAGTCTACTGTAGCACCGTTCGCAATCTAGTTGTCGCGGACGCAAAACGTTATCGCTAACAATCAAACTTGGCATTTAAAAGCATCCGTAATATAGCTTACACGCAGTTCACGAGTGTAGTTCACGCGGTTCTGAGGAATGTGCCGGTGACACTGATTCTGTGGGGCGGCTTTAGCTCTCGCTGTGAAACGTGAAATTTAAGTGGTATAGTCAGCGGCGTACATCGTGCATCACAGGCCGTCGACAACGTTCAACGACGATTGTGTTGTCGATGGTCACGTCAGCCAAGTGGTTCCAGTGCACGAAAACAGAATGCCTTGTCTAGTTTAACATTATTGACACGAAATGCTCCTTCTACGCAGAAAAGAACACATTTGCCACTATAAAAATATAAAAATAAAGTTTTATATTTCATTCGCGCATATTTACGGCGACTGCCTGGCAAGCGAGCTCGTGTCGTCTACATTGTCGATCCTTCGAGAGCAGCTTTGTACATAACTGAAAAAAGTTTTGATTGCAAGTGCTCCATGAGGCCCACTAATAACAAAGAGAACAGAATGCGAGCTCCAATGTACGCGTCATTGCCGTCCGAACGCGTGTTATGACAGCTCTATGGCCTTTATTGACGAACTCATATAACAGTTCGTAGATAGCGTGCTACTGTAAGCAATAGAAAAGTGCTTGGACGCGATGTTCATACGGTGTTCGCATCCACTCGGTTATTGTTTCACGTGCATGCGATTGCGAATATCTACTCGTCGGACGTACCCACACGTTCTCTCTGTATATCCGCATAACCACTTCGTCAAATCTGGCTTCCCCACATCAACATGCTTCGTGAGGAGAAGCCCGCCTTACGACAGTGCCCTTCGTTTTGAAAAGTGGAATAAAGAAATGAACCATACAATGATATGATCCCGTCACGGTGGTCTAGGGGCTACGGAACTCGGCCTGCTCGCGTGAAGGTCACGGGATCGAATCCCACCCGCGGCGGCCGCATTTTAATGGAGGCGAAATGTTAGACCAGTGTATAGTGCGACGTCAGTACACGAGAGCCCAAGGTGGCCTAAATTTGCGGAACTCCCCACTACAACGTCGCTAATAATCACATCGTGGTTACGGGATGTAAACAACCATAAATTATTAATTCTTTATATGAAACGAACGAACGAACGAACGAACGAACGGTTTATTGAGCAGTCTTATCAACGAAGATTACTGTAAAACTGGCTTCTCCACACAAAGGGTACTATTGTGGGTAAGCCAGATTTGACGAAGTAGTGAACTTGGTAGCGGCCCCGCTAAAAGAACATCTGGGGCGTCCAGCAAAAGCGAGACGGTGTGTTTGTATTTAATACATACATACATACATACATACATACATACATACATACATACATACATACATACATACATACATACATACGTACGTACGTACGTACGTACGTACGCACGTACGTCGCAGAAGGATGCTATTGAGAATCTGTATTTCTGATGCGATCATAGACGGCGTAACCAAATGTAAACTAACTCCCGTGGAGACGTCGAATCCACAATTGGCAACAGAGTTTGACGCTAGTGATTTCGACCATTTCATCGAAGTCCAAGCAGGGGTTACTTTTACTACGAAACCAGGCCGTTTGCCCCAGAAAGGGTAAATATTTCAGCTCCGTGGATTGCAGCCACGTCACCTTTCATCGCCGAACTCCGGCGCAGCCGTGCTTGGTGTGAAAGGAATGTAATCTCATTTTCTGCGAATCCCTAACGGCCAGTGCTAGCAATGCGCGGATGATCGTGACCATATTTACTGACACAGCAAAAAGTTCGCCTGTTCGTTTGTTACAATCAAGTATTATTGCAATAAAACTCTGATTTGGGCCAGTGGCTTCATTCTTGAAGAAATATTAGCGAACTGCGCAAAGGAACAAGGTCCTGTTCTACCTTCTCACTCCTCGTTCTTTTGCGCAGTTCGCTAATATTTTTTTTTCAAGTATTATTGCTTCTTCATACAAACCTCCATTTCTATAATGTACTTTTACCCACGCCAGCTGTAACAACACTGGCTATATAAAACTTTTCCTGCTTTTTTTCCTGTCTCACTAACACTGCAAACACTTCTCGCTAATCTCAACTGTTGGCCACTAAACACTTACATACACTTTGTGCCGCAGATTTCCTGAGAAGTGTACGCCTTTTTCATGACTTGAGTGCAGGGCATGCGCATGCCTCTCAGCCCCGTTTAGCTGTCATGTGCTGTTTGGGGGGGGGGGGGGGCGCAAGCACTCAAGCTGTCTTCATTCCCCAGATGGGGCATACAACTGCAATTAAATCCAGTATCCTTGTCTTACCAGGATATTCACTCATGACGTTCTCATAAATCCGAGAGCCATGGCTCCCTTTGGCGAGCGCTAGGTGCCTATAAACGAGCTTTACAGGAGATGACACTCTACAAACCACCATATTCCTAGATAAGGATAAAGCAATGCGACACACCACAGCGTCATTCACCCCACCGAGGCAATGCCGGATTTTGCCAGGACTTTCCTTTTTTCTTTCTCGGAACGGAGAGCGAAAACAGACTGCGTGCGGCTCGAATGATTTGACAGCTGCTGTAAAAAGTTGACGCACCCTGTGTAATCCCGTCGCAGTGTCCACTCGAGCCGCGGCGGTGTTTTGTGTGTGCACACCCGCTGAGTGTCCGTCTGTATCACTTTTATTCCAGCGCGCTCCGGAAACGAGACTGCAACTGTGCACACAATGATGAATTTGCGACACGGAAGTGTCTATGTCGTGGTCCAGTTACCATCGCGTAGGTCCCGCCCCTTTTATAGTGGTTCATTGATGTGAACGAACTTTTTCATAGGGGCGAATCTCTAGGGCATGCGCCGACGATTTTGGTGATGATTCTGAGAATGTTGGCACCTATACCTACTCAGGAGAAGCGGTCAAGAATCTGGCGGGTGTAACAAATATGACACATACACAGCATGAACTACGCCTTTAAGGGCAAACCCATTTCGCAATAAAAAACAATAAAAAAGAATGGTTTTCTCCTCTCCCTTGTTTTTTCGTTCAGGACAGATGCCGTTATATGCACTTAATGTTCTCGGCCATAGTTCGTGAGCCGTCACGCTTACAAAAAGAATCTTGATGGCCACGTGCGCAGCAGTGGCTTATAAAGAACTAGATGTATAACTGAGGCCGCTTAGAGAGCAAAATATCGACATGTTTGTGGCCATGACGAATAAAAGTGAGCTGGACTACAGTTGAGGATAACCCGCGTTCTTGTTATCACGCAGAACTAACCTTGCTGTGACTAGATGACGACAGAACTTCTGCGCTTGCAAATTCATTCGTTAAATACATACACAGGTGGAACTACAAATTCCATTGCAAGTAAGTATTCAGGTCTTCGTTCTTTCGTCCACGCGTAGCCTTCCGCTATCAGCCTACGGTTAAGTCTGTTACAGGATGCGGTGACTTAATCGCGTCATCCTCTCATTACCAGGTGCTACTCTCGTGGCCTCTCATTCGTGACGCGTTTCTCTTTTTTCTACGTCTTTGTACCTGTGCAGTTTACGCAGTACACGGGACTAGAATTCGAAACTATGCAGATTATCATTGTTTTTCGTCGTTAGACTTGCGCTTTCGCACATGTTTTCGAGCCGACTGACAGTAATATCCATGCGCGTCTATCTGCAGGCCTATGCAACGTCACAGTAACCCAAAGCACCTTCACCAGCTCTCCAAGACAACCAGAACTGGATGACGTCGCAGACTTTGACTAAATCTATAGTTGACAGAAGACGTATGGCAACAAGACGCCTCCCCGTCATAAAGAATCGTTCGTTACATGGGCGTTCCCGTTCGTTTCCTAGCATGATCAGTATCGACCACCGTGATCGAAGCGGCGCGTCGGTTCTTCGATCGGTGCCATTAGGCCATTCGCCTCCGAGATGCGCCTATTGTGTCGACCCTATATGGACAGCGGGCGAAGCAGCATAACGGTTGATTAAGGAACAGATTGCGGACGACATATGGTTCGCCATTGTGTACAGCCTCGGCAGCGCGTAATGACGGGAACGCATACGATCTGCAGTTGGGAGTCGGATGAGACTTCGCTACGCCTTCGGGTGGAGTCCTCATACACATTCGCTTCCGCGTGTTTCAGAGTGAAGAGAACGTACGCCGCCGGTCCACTTATTTTTCCCATGCTTTGGGCCGCTATACGCGGGAACAAACCTACGCCCCTATAGTAGAACGACTCAGTTCTTCGGCAGCGTTTCAATCAAGACAGCCGTCGCCGTTAGGTGGTCAAAAACGCAGTGCAGAGAAGCGCACTTGTGAATTGTGAAAAGCGTTTAAGATGGTGAACTGGCACCACTATGATCATTATTACTACATATATTTTCAGCCCTACTCCATTTTAAGAACTAGAAAAGCATCGAATAAAAAACGTTGTCATGCAAATACCGACGTTCTTTTTCGTGTTTATGCTGCGATGATGGACAAGCGGGTTCGTTAACATTGCGTAACCATGAGCTCAAGAAGCACGACGCACGAACTGAGAAGAACGTATTGCGGGAGACCTTTTTTTTTCTTGTGTCGTCCTTCCTTCCCAGCTTTGGGTTGTTTTACCGAACGACAGCAGGTTCGCGAAACGAGTTCATCCCATCAGCTGGTTCTACGGACGAAGACGAGCTGTCTCACGCGGTGTGGACACTGCCCGTTGTCCATCGTGTTCGCGCTGATTGGCTCCCGCCTACGTCACTACCGGGCAACTGCGGCGCGCGTGCAATTTTCACGTCGACTCCGCGGACTCGCAGAAATTGTTTTACGGTTTCCGCGCGGGTCCTTGACTTTACAGCGAAGGTGCACCGTTCGGTGCGTGTCGTCAAGTCGTCGGAGACACATCACTCGGGGAGTTGTCGCTCTGCAGTTGCCGACGCGCGCGCGCACACACACACAAAGCGGCGCTCACGAACACGCCGAGTCCGAATGGGGCTTGCGAAGACGTTTCTAGCCTTCAGGATATGCAGTTGAAGCAGTTTCTCGTGCAAATAAAACTTTTGAAGACAAAAAGAAAGGTGGCAGCGGCGAGCAATCGCAGGCAATTACACAAACGCTCGCGACGGGTCCGTTACGAAGACTCAAGCACGCGCGTGCACACACACACACACACACACACACACACACACACACACACACACACACACCGCAGTGGCGCGGTGACAGGCTGGCAACAATGACAAACCGAGACGACGCAGCTATTGTACATACAGCCGGAGAAATTTTCGGAAGATTGCGCTGCTGCTGCTTGCGGTCGTTGTCGCGTGAGCTCTCGCTTCTTTCTCTCGGCCGTCTCTCTGATGGCAATTAGGGAGTGACCACACTTCGCTTTAAAAAAAGTTGCACAAGGACGATTAAGGGTCCTTTCGCGAGCAGCGGTGCGTCGCAGAGGACTGCAGCACTTGCGCGAGCTATTCGGCACGTTCTCCGGATGACAGTGCGTTGCGCTTTACGGTGGAAAAAGAAAATCATCAGCGGTTCGAAGTAACCCGTTCTCGCTCTGTGGTAGCGGCTAATGCCGACGAAGGAAAGAAAACAAACAAACAAAAAGAACACAAAGTAGTGCATGTGCGCACACATCTGTATAGTTCGACTAATGACTGCGCGCGTTTGCGACGCAAATGAGGAGCGATGAGTAGGGCGGCTGCTGAATTTTGATGTTCTTGCGCTATCAATCGCGTCAGAGATGTTATTGTACATAGAGTACGCAGCTTGCACTTAGACTTACTACGTATGGATGACAAATAGCCGTCGAATTTTTCTTTCTTTTTTTTTCGTAAGAATCAATATTAATGGCCAAGCCATTCGATTCGCTCTGTTTGTTTCACGGAGAAAGCGTTGTGGTTTGCGGCGTTAATACTGGCCTGCGAAATAATCCTGCGGCACATTCGATCAAAGTACGAGCTCCAGATGATGGATAACTTTGGGGACTAGTGTTCAAGATAAGGCACGAGTAACGATCGCCAATCCGAATGGGTTGTGGCTGGGACGTTGGCAACAAATATCGCGTCTTCATCGACAACTTCTGCTCTTTCATTAGCTCGATCAGCGGCTACGAAAACAGCAAAGCTGAGAGCGAAAGACGCAGACTCGTTTCCCCGTTAATAGAAATGAGTGAAAGATGAAGAAATAATGTGATTTTGCGGCTACAAAAACAGCTTTGGACAAAGTAGAGAGCGAAAGACGCAGACTCGTTTCCCCGTTAATAGAAACGAGTGAAAGATGAAGAAATAAAGTTCAAGTCGAGACCTTCCTTGAGAGTGGCGGTTCTCGCAGCGCGGCGCCTTCCGATCGATTCTGTGCCACTTTCACGTTCACGGCCGTCTGGTCTCATTGATAACGTGGGTGGAGTGTCGCACTGACCACCTAAACCAAGTGCAAAAAGCACGAAAGAACAAGAAACTTTGGCCTGTTGGTGGTTGGAAAAGGTGTTTCTGTATGGTGCCGCAGGCAAAATCACTCTTTCTTTCTTTCTTTCTTTCTTTCTTTCTTTCTTTCTTTCTTTCTTTCTTTCTTTCTTTCTTTCTTTCTTTCTTTCTTTCTTTCTTTCTTTCTTTGTATGTTTGTTTGTTCGACTGACTGCCTGCCTGCTTGTTACTATCGCGCTTCCTAGTGTGAATCGTAATAATCGACGCATCAGTGTAATCACGATCAGCCGGGCCTCCCTCCCTCGCAAGCACCCTCAGAAAACAGCAGTGATGCTCATACTGCATTTCGCGAAGAGATGTCACCTTGTCAGACAATCGTGATAAGCCTACGCGAACAGCGTCTGCGAGCGATACCAGCGCCGTCGGTGAGATCTCGGCCAGATCACGCAGGAGACCGCAGCTCCAAATGCACTGCAGCTGCTCGGTGACAATCGCGGCTGGAGCGGCAAAGCACGCGACAGTAGCACCTGAAATCCCGACTCACGCTCTTTCTACACGCCCTGACACCGCCTTCGGTTCAGGAAGATGTTGTCTGCAGGAGCTTGACTCCCCGCAGCCAAGGTATACTCTATACTAGCGACTAGTGCGTGCGTTGTGAGTGTATATACATATAGTAACACGCCCTGTTTCAGTCCTGCCGCCTCCGGAGTGTGTGTACAGGTGAGATAACCTGTGAAGTGGTACAGACAAAGCCAGAAAACCGGTCGCACGTGTTGTGGGGCAAGGTCGACGCGCAGACTTCGCGGTCGCCCCAGCTGTTTGCGGACGTCGTGGCCACTGTGTAGAAGAACGCATTGAAACGATTCGACGGCGCCGTTTTCGAAGAGTAGCTTTAGGCTTGCACGCAAGGTGCCGAACACACGACATTCATTCATTCAATCAATCAATCAATCAATCAATCAATCAATCAATCAATCAATCAATCAATCAATCAATCCGCACTAACTTTTTCGATGTACCTTCGTTACGTTAGTACTTCGGTACTTCGATAGGCCGTATCGAGACCACTCGTCGGATGGGCAGCTTTCCGAAATGCAAACATTCAGTTCAGTTTTATTTCTTGGCAAGATGGGGCACGCCTTTTTATCGTAAACAATTGAGATACAAATACAAAACAAACAAACGAACAGCGAACATTTATTTCGAGCGTGATTTATATGCGAGTGGGAACCAATATATCTCTCCCGGCGCTCACACGCCCGCGATGGGCGCAGAGTGCGCCAAGAAAGAAAGATTGACGTCGAACACTGGCTGAGCCTCACGTGTCAACCAACGACGCATGCGTGACAGGCTGTATTTGTCAGCATTAACGCCCGAAGCAGGACGTAACGCACTACTGTCGATCGCAAGGACACTGAAGCGATAAGTACCGGCTGTAAATCTTGACGATGACTGCGCGCCCGTCTATGTGTATACATGAAGCCGTAGGCCGTCAACAGAATACGGCGTTACACTTCGCTAAATATGTGCATTGTGGTGGAATCTGGGGCTGGTTGTCACGTCAGCACGTTGGCCTCGGGCACATTTAAGTTGTCTGTAACCACAATTCGCCTGTGGGATTCACAAGTGCTAAAGGATTCAACTGAATGATGATTGATTGATTGATTGATCGATTGATTCACAAGTGCCAAATGATTTGATTGATTGGTTGATTGATTGATTGATTGCCCCGCCACAGTGGTCTAGTGGCTATGGTACTCGGCTGGTGATCCGAGGGTTGTGGGATCGAATCCCGGCCGCAGCGGCTGCATTTCGATGGAGGCGAAATGTTCAGGCCCGGCCGTGTACTGCGCAATGTCAGTGCACGTTAAAGGATCCCAGGCGGTCGAAATTTCCGGAGCCCACCACTACGGCGTCTCTCATAATCAAATCCTGGCTTTGGGACGTAAAACGCCAGAAATCAATCATCCTGACTGACTGATTCATCGACTGAATCCACTAATTGAAAACACAACGAAAAAGATACAATATAATGACCAATGGCTATATACAGGCTTCCTCAAACGCGGCGTTTCGGGCGATTGCTCATTAGATTGTATCTTTTTGTGTGAGCGTGTTAATGACCCTCGCGCATGCGCCGGGTGACAGAGGACGTTTTTGAAATATTTGTTCCTTGAAGTAATGTTCACTTGGGAGTCATGATCTACGCTGTCGCTTGCTTTCATGTGTCCGTTGTTTCCTTTAGCTGTTATTTTTATCGTCTAATATTAAATCAGCGCTAGCGGACACAAGGTGCCTTAGGCGCGTTAAGAAACGAGTAGCTCCCACGCGCCAGCGGCAAGAAGAAAGCAACGTGTCAAACGACGGCCACTTTGTAAAGGAGTCCCTGACAGCCCCACGACTGTCAATCAACTGTCAATCAAGTACGCGTATCTCGACACAGTGACGATTGTGCACTGATGGAATTTCGGCGCGTGAGCACAAGCACGTTTGTGTGAGGGGCACAAAACAAACAAGCGGACGCGTGTGAGGCGCGCAGTGACACGTAACATTTAAAACGACTCACGAAGAGCAGAACTCGTCCGCCGACTAAGAGAAGTCCACCGGTATATATCGGGACAATGGGCGTTCGCACTTGAAGTTAACACCACGAACATCAAATCTTCTGTCGGATGTTGTTAAAGTCTTATCGAAAGCTAGCTTCTATTAGGGATTGAAAGGTACCAAGAGTTGTGAGCGACCCCTTGTGTTAATTTTACATTTTTACTTAGGACGCTGGAAGATCTTAAATAAATATCCTCGCTTGTTTACGCATAGCCGCACTTGCAGGTAATTATTTAATTATTTTTTAACGAACTCATTTACAGGAACTATGACCCCATACCGCAGTTATAACTGCGGTGGACCTCTGCTTGACTGGAGTTAAATTTTGGGTTAACTGACTCGGATATCCAGTGCTGGTATGATGAGGCTATGGGCTACACACGTGAGCTTCTTTCTTACGTGTAGAACATACACGCATGTCCAATGCAGTGCGTGCCTATCTCAATGTAATTAGTATTAATTGTTTACCCGATGTCTAAATCACTGCTTTCTGTAGAAATTTATGCCGCGATATCAGATCTACTTCCCACAACTCTAAACTTTATGTTCCTTAGATGATCTTATGTTTCCAGCTTTCTTTTTATTTTCGCAAGTACCTTCATCCGCAGGTGATTAAGACGTGTGAGCTTTAGGTGTTTTATTCGGGCCCTCTACGGACGTGCCGTTACGGTTGCAATGCAATGGATGAGGTAAACAAATACCTACTGCGCTGTATGCTGTCCGTATACAAGTTTCTGCATTGCAACAGCTCATCACTCGCATGATTCCTTTACTAACACACACACACACACACACACACACACACACACACACACACACACACACACACACACACACACACACACACACACACACACACACACATTGCGTGTGCGTTTCACGGTAAACTAAAAACATACTGAGAACTTGATATAAGGCGGCAAATGCATACAATTAAGAAATGCGTGATCGATATTCTTCTCACAACCATGCCCGGTTATATTGTTTGCTGTGTAAACGAACTGTCTATGCAGGATACTCGCGACTTTTCGCGTTCCCAAGGCCTTTCAATGAGGCCTTGAAATTGCGTTCGAATATCTGCACCGTCTATGCACGTTACGACATCGCACTTCACCGACAGTGATCGATGGCGGCGTGTGTATGTCGACGCACCTGACAATTTTCTTACACGGGCTAGCATACGGAAAGCCCGTAGCAAGACTAACCTCTACAGCTTCCATTCCTGCCCCTCGACACTTCCGATCACGTGCTCCCCACCCACATGTCGTTGCTGCCAGATTGACACAAGACCGCGGAAAGCCTTTCGAAGCTCAAAACTCCTTGCAGCTTCTGCAGTGCAGCTACTGCGGTGCGTTGAGAAAGTGGTCTCGACGAAACATCGCGCTTTCCAAGGGAAAGCTATAGGTTGCGTACTGTGGTAAACGTAAAGCGCTCTTCACCGCATTGCAATTTCTCTCTCGCCAGTAAGCTCCAGCCTTTCTCGCGGCTCCGTGACCTTCTTTCGACTCCCGGTGAGAGCGGAGAGGGAAAGAGAATCCAGAAGTCCCCACGAGAGGAGGAAGACACCGTCAACGCGTCGACGCCCGGCGAAAAGAGAGTGCCGATGAGGGGAGAGAACAGCGCTCTCTTTCCCTCGCGGGCTCCGCACGCTCAGCCGCAAGGGTTAAAGAAAGAGTGCGGTGCGCCGTTCGGTCGGCCGGTTCGGCGTTTGTGCCCGCCGACGGAACAGGCACAGTCGACGGTGCGACGCGAGCGTAGCCGGCGAGTTGCCCACCCCCCGACCGACGACGACGGGACCGCCAAAAAACACCAACGCCGGCACAGTTGTCAACGACCGGCTACTACTGCTGCGTCGTTGAAACATAGTCCTTCCCGTCACCTCCATTAAGCCTCCACGCTGCACGATGACTTTTTACAGACTTGATAGAAGTCGTGACAGCGTCGTCTAGTTGTCAGCGGGAGCGCGGTACCGCGATGACCACCGATGCATCCTGCGGCACCTCTCACTGTCCGTCGCGTTTGTCAGTCGCGCGTGCTGCTTTGCGTCGGTCGACGACAGACTACAGAAGTGAATAGACGAAGCCGAGGGGTCCGGACAGGTCTCTCACGCGGACCGCGAGACGTTTTTGTCGAAGTGGTTGCCCGGAAGACTCCTGCTCCGCATCCTCCCTGACTGTGGTTTCGCTTCACCGTGCAGCCCGTCCCGTCTCGCTTCTTCTTTTTCTTGCGGGAAAGTCACCCTTCCAGGGACGGGGAAGGGATTCGATGGGTCGCTGTCGAGTGTGATTGGTCGGTGAAAGTGGTGACTGAGAGTGATTTGCCCCGGGCTGTGCGGCGACGATGAGGTTGTGCGCGTGTGTGATTGACGTGCTCGTGACGTTCTCGCCGCGTCTCTGCTGGGCGCGCGGCCGGCGTCTTCCGTCAGCGCGGCGGGAAAGTCGAACACTCAGGCGCCGCAGGTGAGTTTTCACATAACTTGTTCGCGCTCTTTGCATATCTCAGAGACTCGCTGTTTAAGAGCTACATAAATCCGCAATAGAAGTAGGGGTTGAAGGATCCGGTTACTCTGCTTCGCACACACACACACAAAAGAAGAAGAAGAAGAAGAAGAAGAAAGAAAGCAAGAAAGAACTTACGGAAAGACAGTCTCGAATTGATAAAAGAAAGAAAAGTATGGTATCGAGAAGATATCACCAGCTGGCTACCCTGTATTGTAGAAAGGGAGTACTAAATATGAAAAAAAAAGAAGAAGGTGCACATGAACGAGGTAGGGTAGTATGCGGACGCTGTCACACTGTCTTTCAAGGCACTCCACTGTCACTCACACTGTCAGGTACAGAGTGATGCAACGTCACACAATTCACAATGCCGGACGGTTCACAATCGGTCTCGAAAGTAACACATTGCGCCGTTCTACGGCTGTACGAGCATTTCACATGCGATACACACGCACGTATAGAATAGTCAAGCGACTATATAACGCCGCATGCAATGCGTGTACATTACATGTACGCTGCAATAATTACGGCATATGCTCTCTAACCCCACACCAAACTAGCACTCTTGCGTTGCGGTGTTTCACTGTGAGAATTGCTTAATCTTCGTAACAGCGCGCGACAATGCAACTTCGCTGAGCTCGGAGATGAAGAAAATAATACGATAACTACCTCTCTGACTCTTACCCCATCATCTACTTTGAGCACCTCTGCCGAGAGCTCAGCGCGTGTTATGACGTCATCGAGCATCCGTTGCTTTTAGTTCATGATGATCTTGACCTTAGGGGGCAACCATAGCCTTTACAGCCATTGACAGAGCATGAAACAACCCTCAGTGGGTGATGTTATGTTGTGAAGATAAGATAGCAGACTAAGTGTTGGGTATCAAGAAAGCTTAGGGTCACTGTAAAAGAACACTAGTCCGGCGAAAGAGCTTTGTTCCAAGCATATCTTAGTGGCCTATCTCAAGCTGCCTTTCGCGCTTGCTTTCGACCGACGAATTAGCGTTTGCAGCTGCAGATAACGACTGTCGTTTATTACACAAAATTAGCTGACCGTTACAGTATCCTGCAATTGTACTTATGAAACAACAGTAAAAACACTGACGGCACGCTATTTACTTTATTCCTTTCTAAGTGCGGGGCACTTTAGGGGCCCGGGCTGTCGGTGTATCATGTGTCGTGCCGTGCCACGTCACGCAGCGAAAAACACAAGTTTACATACACGGATGCGTTCCCATAAATCCGATCGATAATGGTTGAAGATAAACTAAATGGATCCAGTTTAACAATGGTTAAGGCAAACGAGATTAGTATAATAAAATAAAAGATATGCAATGAGGGTAATTAATCGCAGAAATGATATAAAATTAAGCAAAAACAATTCGAAAACGCCAACGATAAACACAATGGAAACACGGGCGAACCATAATCCGCCGTTCGTACGCTTTGAACGGACTGGAAATACAGTTTTTTTTTGGTCACGGCTGTGCGACTTTGCTGCAACTGCCTCTAATTTACGTAATTTCATTTCTAAAACGTGGCGCGCAGATGCGGTCGTACGCTACCGGAGTCTAGTTGCGTAACGCATGCAGACAGCTAGTCGGCTACACATGTTGCTCCAGATACGCTCTGCAATATGAACAGGAATGTGAGAGCCGTTGCTTGATTCAACGTGACGCATTGAATTGGTTGCTGGCTTTTGCATCCTTCGAGCGCAGACGAGTTTCGCAAGCAGCGGCTGCACACTCTGTTTATTTTACTTCACGGTACAACGATATGAAGCATTAGATTTTGCTCGCGGACATTTCCAATTTCGCGGTCTTCACTGCTTTATACATCGAAGTATAACGCTGTTATACGGCATAGACGGCTGCTGGATCACTGACACTTAGTACCAGCGCTACACCGCACCAAACAACCACAAGGAAACAGCGTCACACTCTTACCTGTGACAGCTATATATCCAGGAAACTAGACGAAAAGATTAGTTTCCTGGCTATGTCCAGCTCTTTACGGAGGACATCAATAAGAGTATACATCAGACCATCGCGACGGTAATGCTGTGTTACTTCCTGAATAATTTCGCTGCTATGGTTCGCGCTATACGGTGGGGCCCTGCGAGACAAAGTTTCAGTCCAACATTTTTGTGGTGGCTGAGCCCGTTCGCAGTCCAGTTATGGATTACCCGTTGGCATAATTTAGTACATATTACAAAATTTCGAACTTTTTTTTCTGCACGCGATACTGCTGCCCTAAATTACAGCAGTGACAACATACGGATGCCTGTCATGCTCTTCTACGCTGTCAATATTTTTCGAAGTTTACTCGCAGCAGAGCCTAGACACAAAGCATAGTTCCGAATACAAGAGCATTCACTGCGCTGTGTATAGAACATGACTAAGAGGAAATGATTATCTTGCAACATTTGCTCACATCACAAAAAAGTGGAGCATATTTCCGACTCTATAAACACGTCGTTTGCTTAATATAACCGCCTTGCCACGTCTTTACATCTCATTATCAAAATTTTGTGTCGGGACAAAGTGGTACTTGTTACCGAGCCAGTCGGTTTATAATGTCTTGCCGACTACAAGCGCAATGACCAGCTAGTGAAAATCAACATGAACAATAAGGAGGGAAGGGACACCATCGTCGCTAAAATTTTTCGCTCACTTTGATCCCTTTCCACCCTATTTTATCTCGACCCGTACTAAAAGGCCTTAGTGTTCTAGCCATAATACAGTATGTTACAAAGCAAGCTTAAATCATCTCCGGATAAATCTGCGTACTGCACTGCGTTCTAACTTAATGTTAGATTGATGTAAGACGAAAGTGAACCGGCATTTTCTTCGTTTTCCAAAGCTCGCCCATTACAGTCAGGATCGAGCTGCGATGTCTTTCTCTCATACTGGCTGCTCTACGCCCGGTTCGACTGCGTTGCCGCCCAGAACGACCTTTACGCCGCCGCTTAAAAAGTCCGGCTATGTACCGGCGCATTGGAAAGTGCGCTCTTTCGCGTCCCAGCGGTCGGCCGGCCGACGCTAGCGCGCAAGCCGGCTTTTGCGAACGCGACGACGAGATACATATCGGAACGCGCAGACTGTGCTCGCATGTGGTGTGTTAGCGCAGGCTCAGCGCAACGCTAACAACGCCGCCGCCGCCGCTCTTGAAACGCTCGCCGCGGTCTCGCCTCCCAGCGGCGTCGCCCGGTCGCGGGTCACAGACGAACCGGGTGCAATTCGCCGTGTACTATACGCTTCAGCTGAGCAGCAGCCGGCCGATCGGGCGCGCAGCAACGGGGAGCTCGCACAAGCACGTGCACTCGAAACCAGCTGCATAGTGAACGGCGTTGGATATGCGCGCGCACAGATTAGGTATCTTCCGGTGCAGGTTAGAGAAAGAGGGAGATGAGAGATTAAAGATGGGGGATTAACGAGGACTCAGCTAAGCTGGCTACCCCTGCGCTGAGAAAGAGAAAGCGAAGGAACTGAACGAAGAAGAGAAAGATCGCCGCATGTACACGTTGAAAGTATATATGTTTCGCTCTCACTTGCGGTGATAATGGTGCGTAAGTGTTCAATGGATAATATGAATAAAGCAGCAAAATATATTACTAATATTAAAAAATAAATAACGTCCGATATTAACATAGACAAAGGGACAAAATAGAGGACATACAGCTATTTCCAATGGAATTGGAAGGCTGCAGATTAGCTTGTGTGAGGTGTGCAAGTCCAGTTGACGTGGTTATTCTCAATGTAGTCCCGTTTCTCCTTGTTTTTTAAGGAGTTCTGTTTTTTTCTGGCACTCACTCATCCTTTTAAAAGGTGGGAGCTGGGGGCAGGGGGGGGGGGGGGGGTCACCATACGTCAAAGTCAACGCTACTCAGAACGCCTGCGTAAGGATGGTCTACACTATTCGTAGAAAAATGTTGTCACTGGAAGGGGCTCTGTCAAATACAAGTGACCCCCTCACTCGGGGCAGGCTCAGAAATGTGAGGTTTCACGCTCCGTAACCACGATATATGATGGCGATTTGCGCCGCAGTGGCCGGGAGACTATATGCTTTCATGTCAACACACCAAAAATTAAACGCACGAGCCATTGTGCGGTTCCACCTCATCCTACGCGAATGCTGTGGCTGGCATCGAACACGCAAATTCGATCTCAACAGCGCAACGCCAAAGCAACTGCAAGGACTACACCAAGACAGGACTCTAGGCACACTTGAGAAAAAATGCACGTCGCTGGCGACGAGGTTATTGATTGGATTAATGATGATCAAATGAAGACGATGTTGGTGACAGTAGCTGACAGCCGATGAGAGTCGACATTAGGTACAATTTCGGAAACATTTGCCAGTGCTAACGAGTACTGTGATGGTATGCAAATATAAATGCGGTAGTTGAAGTCACGTAACTTAGCGCTGTGGGAATGCACTGCCTTCGATACGAGGCCCAAATTTTCAACCAGAAATCTGCTATCGGACATTGTGCGTACCCTGTGCATTTACGTCACCATCATCAGCCTGGCTACGCCTGCTGCAGGGCAAAGACCTCTCCCACAGATCTCCAGTTATCCCGGTCCTTTGCTAACTGCGACCAATTTACGCCCGCAAACTACTTGACCTTATCTGCCCACCTAACAAACTTCTGCCACCCCCTGCCACGCCCACCTTCTCTAGGGATCCACACTTACGTATACCCCTGTAGCAAAAGTGCGGGTTGAGCAGTGCTAAGCAAACATACTCTTCAAAACAATGACCACATACACCTTTTAGTTCTTTGCGAGGGCGACGATTCTTGGAGAATCGGGCGACGAAATCAGAATAAGAAATTTTATTATTATCACAAAGAACAAGTCATATTTCAATATACAGAAGGAGGTCCCGGAGTCGGAGACTGAATTGGAACCTCCTGTGAAATGATTTCCGTAAACCGGCATACCCCGTAAAACTCATAGCCCTGGACAGGAGTGTGAGTTTCAGACAATGTACAGCGGATGCGGACAGATTGACGGAAGATACGGTACATGCGCACGCGCGAGAGAATAAACGTTTTCCAGAATGGCGGTCACCGGTCGGGGCAAGCGGGCTTGGCGGAGCTCTGCTGCCCGTATAGACGTCGCTTTTGCCGTCGAAATAATGCAACAGCGCCGGAGAGCGGTCAGCCGAGACTGAACGAGGGCGGGGCGGTTGTCATCAATCACAAACAAAAAAGTGAACGCCAAGATGAAACTCGTTGACCCGCGAGAGGAAAAAGTGGCCGCACAAGAGCCGCGCGGCCAGACAATAGAAGAGCACAGTCCCAACTGTGCATCTCGCGGCAATTATTATTTGAATACCGGCTTGGTGTACCTCTCAGTGTCCGACGCCCCTGCGTACATACATGCATATAAATAGCGTTCGCTTAAGTGTTCCATCTATATACTGACAACACTGAAAACACCGGCATCGCAGTCAAGGGAAGCGTGTCTTGAAGTACAGTACGCGCGGCCGCGAATGACGCCTTATATAGTCTTTGATTATGCTGAGGTAAGAATGCTGTTCTACAAGGGCAGTACGTTCATGGCTATGCAATAGAATATAGTTGCGAAAAGTGACGAATTATGCGTCATAAAGCTGCCATGGAGTGTGTATGGCTTCACTTTCGTTTATAGTGCTCAAGCGAGCCAAGAAACGTATACACTGCTTTTGCTGTGTCACTCCTCATACCGGCGTCACACGCTCAATTTCGATCGCGATCGTACCTAACCCGGATCGATTTTTGATTGATTTGTGGGGTTTTACGTCCAGAAGCGAGCTTTGATTATGAGAGAGGCCGTAGTGGAGGGCTCCGGAAATTTTGACCGCATGGGGTTCTTTAACGTGCAGTGACATCGCACACTGTACACGGGCCTCAACATTTCGCCTCCATCGAAATGCAGGCGCCGCGGCCGGGATTCGATCCTGCGGCCTTCGGATCATCAGCCGAGTGCCATAGCCACTGGACCACCGTGGAGGGGCCCGGATCGATTTTTCTCGATCGTTATTGGCTCCTTCACGCAAGCTGCAAGAACGTTGAGTCATCAACGTCGAAAAATTTTGATCCCGATCGGGCTTAATCATGGTCAGCAGTGCATCGTGTGACGCCGGTAGTTGCCTAGTTGCGGCCACGACAATAGCTGGGCCGTGTGCGGTGTCTGTATACTCGTTCTGCAGGCACGCGCCTACGAGCTATATGTGGGTGTGGGTGTGTTTTAAATTAAATGCGAGAACATGGGAATGCAGGCTACGTGAGAGCCGGCTGTGTGTTTTGTTTTCACAGGTGAAATATATGAATACTTCACCATGGAACTATTCCCACTCTGTTATCAACTTAAACAATGCGCGGTGCAGCTAATGAAATGCGATAACGCGAGCGTGAGGCCTTGGGGCTATTGCTCGTTATGCGTTGTTTTGACGGGAAGCCTCGACTAGATTTATATAGCGACGCTTGTGCGTCAGTGCGTTAATTGCGTGCCTTTGCATTGTGCCCTCCGAAGAGCGTATGCTTCAGTGCTTCGTGTAATGCAGCAAAGGTCACATGCTCCGCGTTCCGTTCTTTAAAAAGCGCACTGCATTCCATGAGAACATAACGCGCCCGTGACATATAGAACGTTATATGGCAACTCCCAGATGTGTCATATGTGTTATTCTGCTGCGTCACCGTTCTGTGCATGCGGTTTCCATGGCTCAAGAGAAAATAATTTTTCTGTTGAAGTTTAGTGCTCCATGATGTGTGCTTCTTGTCTTTTGTCTGTGGGGTATTTTTTTTTTTGCACCAATTACCTATGCCCCATACCGTTACGTACCAGCGAGCGAAACTTTCATCGTTTATAATAACTCCCATCAAGCTGCAAGAGTACATGAGAACAAGTATTTCTGTTCACACTATATATGGCTCGTGCACCTTTCTTGGCGTACACTTTTGTCCTCAATTTATATATATACAAAAAAAAACTTGGCCTTTCCGTCGTTGTGGTCTTTAATACTAAGTGGCCTCAGGCAGTCCAAATAGCATCAGTGCCTCAAGGATCACCGCTCGCATTTACAGAGAAAGTCTTCAAGCACGCTTCACACGTATCGTGGTGAAGAGCTTTGCGCAGGTATCAAGCAAAAGAAACTGGTTCAAGCTAAAATTCGCGACAACGTCGCTTCCGGATGAAATAACAAAGCACAAGAAAAGAAAAAAAAAAGACATGGAAGTACAGAAACTCATTGGAGATTCCACACAGCCCGCGTAGCATAAAGGACAAACCGGCTGTACACCCTGGCGGCCGATTCATCCGCTCGCATCTCCCGTCGTCGTCTCTTATACACCTTTCCGTACACAGCCGTGTTCCTTGGAATTCTCACGTCGTACAAATCCGATACGTGTTTCTAATAAGGTCCTTGCTCGCTCACTATCTTGTTCGTTTCCGTTCGGAAAGCTTTCCCGCGTAAATAAAGCTCTTCCTTCCTGAAAAATGAACGAAGTCGGAAACGTTGTTCGCCTGATATTACCGCCTGCCGTGTGTCGTCTTTCCTCTGTCTTTTGGCTGTTGTGCCGAGGAAAACGGCAGCAGACTGTGTGCGGCCCACTTCCCGCATAATGTGCACACATAGCAGAGCATGTAGAAAATCGGAGGCCGTTTCTAACAATGTGAACGTACGCGGAGATTGCTTGTCTTATCATTCATGTCGCGAAGATAACAGCTTCCCAATGTGGTAGTGGGAACCTTACGCGTGTTACGGTGTATAGACAAACAGTACATTTCCTGTTGTCGTAAGAGATATGTTCTTGAAAGTCAACGAAGTGCGCGCCTACGGTGATGGCTGAAACTGACATTGTTGTGATAGCAGCTAACAACAATGTCCTTTTATTATAGCTCTTTGGTAAAGAAATTAATTAATTTGATGACATGCGTGCGCGCGAACTGTATCAGATCCACAAAGCTGACGCTCTTAGACGGACTATTTGATTGCTAAAATTGTGAGCGTGTTATCTAATAACTGTTGAGGCAATGTGCGAATGAATGAATGAAGCTCGAAAAGAAAACGTGATGAGTGGAAAGCATGGACACTCAGTGAAACCATCGGTGTCTTGGTGGGTTTTCACCGGGAGCACCCAGTAAAAATAACAGGCAGAACAGTGAATCACAAGCAGAAAACTGAAATCTAGAGAGACAACGCAAATTATGAGTCACTCATCGCATCAGTAAATTAAATACACATATATATGAAAGACACAAGCAACCACAGACGGAGAGCAAGTCGCAAGCTCTTTGATATTATCGACAAAGCGGCTGGTCACCATACTTTCGCAGACCATCATAATCCCGTACACTTCCTCTTTCCCTTTTTCTTGACCTTAAACAACAGCTCCTGGAGTTCATCTACCCTGCGGTCAGAGCAGCCGTCGCGAAACAAAGCGCCCCGTTATTTTCTACATTTTCTCCCGCCGCGCTTTAAACGGCTAAGGCGAAATTCAGTCAAGGGCAACGCGGTCGACGTTGCCGTCGCGATATGGTTTTGCTTAATGAGCCGTAACAAGAAGGCGCTCAGGCGATTTCCTGCAACCGTTCGGTGGCCGCCACCGGCAGAGAAAGAACTGGTCGCGGTCGCGTTTCGGTTTCGTGAAGGACCCGGCACGACGTGTGCGACGGGCAGGCCGAGAACAACGCTCCTGGCGTCGTGTCAGCTGCGCAGACTCCGTCGTCTGGGGCGAAGAAGCGTACAGCTCTACGAACGGTGAAAAGAAATACGGGAGACAGTTCAGTCGTTGGACTTGGAACGTTTGACTTGGGTGGGAATCACCGGAACAGTGGATAGCCAAGACCGGCCGGAGTTAGCGAACACTAGCCGTAATTTATCTTGCACTAGCCAACAGCAAGCCAACTTTCGAAGGCGCTAGTCAGCACTAGTACCGCGGTGCTGGTGCTACGCAAACAAATACAGTAGCAAGCTAGCCAAGGATTGACTACGTACTCGAAACGAGATGAAATAAAGTCAGAAGTAGTCCCGGTTATAGGTGGAAGTCATGAAGGAAAGTCGAAAGGATGTTCACGCTATGATCGGTTGACTGCCCTGCACTGGGAGAATGAGAAAAGGGACTATAAAGGTGACTGGAAGAGAAGGTACAAGGAAAGGAACAAGTTGGCAGTGAATGCGCTGACTCGCGCACCAGCGTTCGCGCAAGGGAACGTCGGATGTAATGTGCGTACTATTACGACAACAGCCAAAATCTGAAACTGCCTACAGCACCCCCTGGCCATGCGCCGCTCCCTCGTTGAAAATGTTCTAACCCGAAGCAAGTTTGTACTGCCCTGGACGACGACGGAAGTCCTGCTGTACCTTTCGCAACGCTGCACGGTATTAACCGGTACTGGACAAGCAGGGCTCTTTTTTTTTTTTTTTTCCTTCTTCCATATAGGCGTTGGCCACCAGCTTTAACGCTTGCGACGCGGAAACGGCGAAAGCTATCACTCGTCTGTATATGTGTTGTATGCATGCTCGCCTTATTACCGGCGGCGGCTGAGGTGGTCGCCTTGGTTGAAGGTGAGCAGGAACGGACTGACTCCGCAGCGCGCGTGCATTCGCTTTTAACGTCGAAGGCCCACGTGCCCTGACCGCTACTTACGCAACGCTTCGTCCGCAGACCTTAGCCTCGACGTCCCGTTGAGTTACGAGCGTCGTAGGAATTTGAATGCTTGCCTCCGCGGAGCCCCTTTCTCGATCCCTGTGTGCACACAGGAGTTTTTATTTTTATTTTGTTTTCCCCCTCTTCTCATCCGAAACGAAAGCACGAAATGAATTCAGCAGCAGCCTTTTTTGTGTGTGAAACAAAGTAGCGCTTTATGAATTCTGGAGGACGCTGGAACTAGCATGCAGATCTTATCGAGTCAGGATACCTCCCACGAATATTTCAACCGAAATATGTTCCTTCCTTTTCCTTTCTGTTCACTTCAATTCTTTCTTTCTTTCTTTCTTTCTTTCTTTCTTTCTTTCTTTCTTTCTTTCTTTCTTTCTTTCTTTCTTTCTTTCTTTCTTTCTTTCTTTCTTTCTTTCTTTTTTTCTTTCTTTTTCTTTCTTTCTTTCTTTCTTTCTTTCTTTCTTAATGGACACACAGCCCTAGACTATATCCAGAGGCCCTAAGTCGCGGTATTTAGAATGGCACGCGCAATGCTACAACTACACTTCCAATTCTTCATCCAATTTTCCTTAGAATGAAAATTTATGGGCATTCTTCCTAGCTACGAACTGTTGCTGATGAAGGCGCATTACGCCTTCATCAGCCCCTATTACGTTAATCGACGCAATAAGAACTATTTACGTTGGCGCTCGAATGCGGCGCCGGATGCTTCTTGCCTCACAAGAATTTAATGCGTCCCCAGGAGCAGCGTTGCACGAGCACACTTTCGTACAAATGTATAACGTCTCCTCAAGCACTGCAGAAATACACTGCACTGCACTGCAGAAATACGAAAAAAAAATATTCGGTGCGGCTCTGCTATAGCAAACAGCGGAGCTATGCCATCTTAGCAAGGCATTGCGAAGTTAAGCAAAGGAGAAGCGATTTTCTTTTTTATCAAAGGCACACCCAACTTTTCTTGCACCGCATAAGACACGATGACGCAAAAGAAACCATTAAAGCGTCATTATCCATTGCAAATCAAGGGGCAGGGGTCACAAGAATAGTTGCCATACTACAAGCACCGCGTGATCAAATGTTTCGCCCCGCGTTGCGATGTATGCACTCATAAAATAACACACAATATACATGCGTGTCACCAGAAGTGCACAACATTGTCACGGGGGATCGCTTACACGACGTCGTAAACAACACAACATTATAAAGGAATAGTTCTAAACGCGTCTGCAGTACTTTTCCATCTTCCTGTTCATTGCTTTTTTCTTTTCTGCATTGCCTTTTTCTTTTCTGCTTTTTCTTTTCCAACTAGGACCCAGTACACCCTTCTGCTGCGCTGTCCTTTATATCTTTCGTTTCATGTATTTTCCTTACCTATAGTGGCGCGTACGGAGAATCGTTTATCGAGGTTACTTAAGGAGGCCTTCGGGTGGCGGCGGCGGCCGCATCCCGCCTGGCCTATAGAGTCAGACTATCTGCCTTACCTTTATACACAACGACTTACTCGGGAGGCGAAGCCGCTCGCACGTCCTTCAACTGTTATCGCCTATAACAGGAGAAAGCATAAACGGGGTTCACCGTCGTGATTGCGATCTGACCACGCGTTCGAGAGAAGATGGTGCCTTTACGCACACACACACACACACTGTACGCAGATAGAGATGCGTGTTATACAGCCGGCAGTCTGCATGCAGTCTGGAGATAAATAGTAAAACGGGCCGGCCCTGACCTCCAAGCTTTTCCCTGACGCTTTCTTTTTTTTTTTTTTCTGTGCTCCTCGGGTTTTGTTGTTGCAACGCTGCTAGCACACGCATTACCACAGAAGCCAGTTCCTCGGTGGCAGGAGCCTAATTCGCCGGGCAAAGCCACCGAGCATGGAAGAACCGCTGTTCGCCGAAGGCGGCCACAGACGACGTACGACGCTATTTGTTTTTTTTTTCCTTCATTCGCTCGGTGATTGCAAACTTAAATAGACGCATAAAGTGTGCAGGAAGAAGGTCAGCTTGCAGTGACCAAGAGCGGCGTACGTACGCCTTTGAGGCTGGGGAAAAAGTTGAGCAAGGCATGCAAGAACTGCTTCTTGGCCTATTTGGCGTTTGTTTAGACATGTAAGCCGGGCTTAAGCAAACACTGCGAAATAGAAACTAATTTAAGGGTACGCGAAAACATAATTCTTTTGCTAGTAGGCGATGCGACTTGGCCCCGTTGAAGCTATAATATCGACTGTAAAAAGCGAAGCTTAAGCGACGTTGAACTTCTTTTCAACGATCTCTTCACTAATTCATGCATTTATCTTCCCTTGAGTTCGAGTAATTTATATGACATATTTATACGCCATATAATGGTGTATTACAGCTGTTTTATTGCGCCCTGAAGCGGGCCGACAAATTAACGTCGCTAGCCATAAAGACGTCTTACTCTCTCTTTCTGTCTTCTTAAAGGCTGTCGATACAGGAGCGATCGCGAAGGGGGTGCATGTAAAGTTTGAGAAGGAGGAACAGCGCTTTTGTTATAGTGCGGCAGGTGCGTTAACGAGTGGCTCGTAAAATTACGAATAAAGACGGCGTTCGAAGAGGCGTGGAGGGGAGCAAAGTAAACTGTGCACGCGGAAGCGAATCGATGAAGGTCCTACAAGTGGGCGTAGAGTGGGCGATGTAGTATGTGTGTGTGTGAGTGACGTCATCATGTGGGTTACGAAAATGGTCAAGCGCGTCGGAGAGTGGCCCATTCGGTGAGTCATCCGCGCGGTATCAAACGTGGAGGCTTGAGAAAATCGATTAAAAAAAGAAAAGGAACACTGAAGGAGAGAGCCTGCCAGTGTTGAAATATATTGGTTTAAACTTGAAGAAGTGCGATCGACGTAGGCTCAACACAGTGACAGCATGCAGTCGGCGGTTATAGGAATGCATGCACACAACAAGTTGTGTCTTGTGGCGGTACGAGACTACCAATTGAAATGCTGAGATGAGCAGAAATAAGAGTAGAAACGGGCGCGCACTGATATGGACAGCCAACTCATAGTGCACTCTCGCAGAATGCCTCTACAGCGGGACCATTGCGTAACCGTCTACCTGGTGGACATGTCTACTTCGGCGTGACGTCATCGGAGGATCAGACTTCACGCGTAGTCTCCAGGATTCGAGTGACGAGTACAGTATAGCGAACCTCAGGAGGCTGCGCTTGCAGCGCTTTATAATGCATGTCCCGTTCCCTGCGTTTGTATACAGCGAACTGTTCGCAGTTAAGTGACGTCAAAATCGACGCAATTATAGATTAACCGCAGAAGCCATCGGATCCTTCCTTTCGTCACCGCGTGTTGTCGAGCCCTAGCCAATTACCGGTGGATGAAATGGACAGCCGACTATAGGTGGGAGGATACGGAATAACTCCCTGGGAACAGTGCAGGCGCACTCGCACAGTACAGTCGCTTACATCACGCTGTCATTGGTAGCGTATACAGCCCAGCTCCACCCATAGGCAGCGTATACCGGAGCTGCCGTGGTGTTATTCGGACTAGTAGTACAGGAAGAGATAACCGGGTACACAGGAGCGGCATTTAATAACGCTTAACAAGATTACATGCTTCACTTGTGCTGACGGTCCCCTATGGTGTAATCTTCAAATCGTGCTCGCTGCCTATTCGTATAATAGTCACGTTTGGTTTGGCACGCTCGCTCTGGTTACTGCGAGGTGATGGCCGGTGGTACCGCTTATTGGGTCATCGAAGAAAGAAACAAAGAAGGAAAGACCACACACTGAAGATCTCGGCTTCCGTATAGGATGATCGCACATTGTGTGTACTCATGAGAAAGCGTTACTGAGCCATCCGAGTAAATGTGTGCTTTGGCGCTTTGGTGAAGGAAGTCGTCATTGGCGGAGGCCCTCACGATGTTGTGCTTTCGTGACTGACCCTCTCACGAACGGGGGTGGAGAGAACGGTTTGCAACGTTCAAGCAGCGGCAAGAGACTGATGGCATAAGGTGGCACTCAGGAAAGTAGTTCGCGCGCTGTGAATTCGTGTCGCCAGCAGATAAGTCCTTTGCATTTCCTGGTCCTTTTTTCTTTTCAATTCGGATGCGGTCACCCCTTTGCTATAGCTTCGTTTCCTTTTTGCTTCCTTCATTTCTCTCGCCATTTCACGTACAGTTACTGAATGACGGCAGTGATTTTTTTCTTTTTTTACTTCCTGTCTCTCCATCTCTGAACCATCGCCTTCTCAAGAAAAGGCGTGCGGCTTTTGTCAGCCGTAGCATTCGCGTGTTGAGTTGGTTAATGCAGTTTGCAGGAGGGGAAAAAAAAGGAACCAGAGAAAGAAAGAAGGAAAAAAAGAAATGATGTGTGTGTGGCGTGTTACACAGGGGTTCTACGTCACCTCTAACGCTTTCACACACCCGCCCCCACAATGGTCAGTGAAAACTATGACTGCACAAACCACCGAGCTTCCTTCGTGTAGAACACCCGCCGTGGTAGCTTGCGGCTGTAGGTATTGGCTTAGGAAACCCGAGGTAGCGTGCTTAGGTTTAGCTGCACGTGAAAGAACGCCAGGAGGAGGAGGGGGGGGGGGGGGTAAAATTACTGCGGAGCCCTCCACTACAGGGCGTGACTTATAATCATATCGTGGTTTTGGCATGTAAAACTCCATTACAAATAATTCGCGTAAACAGAGACAGGTGACGACTTGGACACTGAGCGCAACCTCGGTGTGAGGTGATCGTGTTGAGATCGTGCTACCTCCCCTCCCTTACTAGAAGAGAAGCTCAGGGAAAGATGGAGGCTTGAATCTATGAACAGATCGCTAAAAACGATGTAGGACAGGAAATGTTCCAGCAGCCAACGTTTCGACAAGTGGACTTGTCTTCGTCAGGACGTCAGTCGCCGTCCTGACGAAGACAAGTCCACTTGTCGACACGTTGGCTCCTGCGACATTCCCCGTTCTAAATCGTATCTCCCCTTCCTTAGATGCGCGGCCAGGAGCCTTTTGTGTCCTATAGCGGCATATTCTTCGGCTGCCTGACAACCTCCCGTTGGTCTTCACCGTCTGAGCTCAGCAGCGCGGTCTCCCACTGCTCTTCATTCGTGTATGCACTTTTTGTCCCAGCACTTATAAATAAATAAATAAATAAATAAATAAATAAATAAATAAATAAATAAATAAATCCTGTTGATTAGAGCTCGATCCAATGACTGAGTTGTCTATCAATATTTCTCCCTTCTCCATTTCAATCAGCGAACTCTGACCTTGCGCCGCGTGCCCTCCTCAACGTCAAGAGTCCCGTCCTGACCTCAACAACATAGACAACTCCCTACACGCTGCGCTGCCTGTCTCTCAAGCGCGTGCACTTGAAACTCGGCAGGCTCCCGCCACACTGCACCGCTTTAGCGGAACGCCGTATGAATCCAGGCTGTGGCTTTGCACTCTCCGAATCCAGAGATCCCTCGACGACTACGCGCACTCTAGCGAATCTATATTATGCGCGGGCGCCTTATCTGTTCCACGCGTGACGTTTGATCTCGCGAAGTAGAGCGGCTGCTGCAGTTTGGGCCGCGAGGTCAGAGCGAGACGCGCTGCAGCGTGCTATCCTTTTGTGCGTGCGCAGATTGCATTGTTCGGTGCATAGGCGCTCCGGAAGGAAGCCGAGGTCGCAATTCGTTCCCCCGTGTGCGCACGTTAAAGTTTGCGCCGTTGCGCGAATGTTCCGTTTGTTTGGGTGCGTCGAAGAATTTCGACCGCGTTGTTACGCCCACACACAACGAATGCCTTGCACTGGAATGCGTGCTAGAAGAGAAGCTCAAGGAAAGATGGAGGCTTGAGTTGACGAAGAGATCGTTCAAGACGAGACGAAAGGAACGGGGAATGTCACCGTAGCCAACGTTTCCACAAGTGGACTTTGTCAGGGCAGAATCAGAATCAGCTTATTTGATGTCAAACAAAAGGATGAATAGATGGAAAGTATATACAGCAGGTACCGCAGTTAGAAACTGAAGTTGGGAGCTCTTTTGCGGGAGGTCTCATCTCAAATGGCAGCTGCCGCTCGAAGGAGAAGGCCTTGAGAACATTTGAGAAGGATGCAGCTGCAGTGATGAAGACAAGTCCACTTGTGCAAACGTTGGCTCCGGAGACATTCCCCGATTTTTAGTCGTCCTCAACGATCTCTTCATGGATTGCAATGCAATGGACAGATATGCACCAGGCGTATTTGTTTGGGCGCTATTCGGCCTCCATCAAGCCCCCGGCTTTAGGAGTGCATAAAGGGAACGGCTGACGCGACCGCGAGGGAGATCGGTGAACGCCAGTTTTGAGGAACGGTGACGCAAAAGTGCAGAGAGAAAGGACAAATGAAAACTATAGACTATCGCAAAGCACCAAGAGCTTTAGCTACAAATTTGGCATTTTATTTAGGAAAAATTCAAAATTACGATAGGCGAGGCATTAGGCCGCACTGTAACTTGAGCTTGCCGGTCAACAGATTAACTCCCTTATTTCAAGTGAGACCCGAATAGCAGCAACCCGCCCGCCACGCCTCCTATAGCGAAAGGACCATTCTAACGAATTATCCCTTACGTCGCGATTATATTGCGGAAGTTACGGTGCGCGATTGCTACACAACGAATTAACCCCTATAACGAAGAATTCTTGGCGATACCTGACAGTTCGTTATAAAGGTGTGCGAGTTCCTCGGAATTCATATATATCGTCCTCCACCATCTTCCACATGGTTCATAAGACATGTAGACCATCTATAGTTATTCTTCTTCTTAACCAGAAAGTCAGTGAAACGCGGTATTTATTTTTTTCTTGCTTCCCATGTAAATGTTCACAAGCACAAAACTCATTTTCCTTGTCTCCAAGCCGCGGAAGCACACTATACACTGCGCTCAACAATTTAAAATATAAGCTGCAACACTGTAAAATGTTTCGTGGCTGGCGGTACGCGCGCTAAGGTCGAGAGTGGCGAAACCGAGGTCGACGCATCTATAGAAGCACATGTCAACAGCCGCATTGATCCGGCTATAGTGTCATTCACCTATTGAGAACGAAGTCGCCGGTTCGATTCAAGAATGACCGCTCAGTCAGAGTCCGATCGCAGAAATGACGTGTCTACGATCCTGGCGTTCATTAAACAGACATGAGGCGACAGTAAAAATCCACCCCGAGATTCTGCCGCCACTGTGTGCTCCGCAGCCGTGCCGATGGTTCGGGATTCTGAGTCTGCCCGATGATTCACCGTACGCGCGGTTGTTGAAAACAGAAAAAAAGAAAGAAGAGAGAGAGAGAACTACAGTTTTTATCTTCGAATAGCAGCGTGCAAAGGCAAAAACCAAAATGTGTCGCCATAGAATATGTGAAACAATGCAAGGAACGTGTACTGGGACAGGTTTATACGGCACCTCGCGGCGCACAACCCGCAAATAAGGTGATCTATAGCATCAAAGAAGCCTAATAGTTACAATATGCATGCAAGCCGCGTTGTACAGGTTAGCAGTGCAACACATTATCTACTGAGCTACCTCGGCAGGTGTGATCCAGTACTTTTGATTCAAGATGTGCCAGTACAGCGATTACTCTGACATTCGCTTTCTTCGCCGCATAGTCCAAGGTCGTCACATAAGCATTCCGTGCTTCCTACCACCGGTTTCACTGTATACCCCACCTTTCCCGCTGTGCCCTTCTTCCGCAAACACTGTCGCACATACAGCGCTACACAGAGACCACGAAAGCACTGCACGCACTGACTCGCACTGCACGCACGCAAGGAACGGAGGGAGAAAACATGGCTCGCAGAGAAAACTACATTGTTGCGTATTGTCGAACGGGATTCCCTCTTAACGTCGCCTAACCGCTCGCTACTATACTTTCAAACGTTCGCATTCTTGGCACGAACATGGTCGTAAGGCGCCAGCGCCAGAGACGCGCTGTTAAGCAACGTCTAGATTGCTCTCAAAATGCGTTCCCATTTGCATTGTGTACATCCGCACGCGTTCCTCTCGACTTCAAGCGTGTCTTCGAGCAAGTTTCAGCTAAGGTGCACGGAAAGACCACGCGGCTATTGAAATAGCAGAGCGCACAAAAGGGCATATGTTTTATACGCTATACACAATGCTTCGTACCACGCAGTGTTGTTGTCCATCGCTCGTGCAAGCTTGGACACGTGCAAGCCAGCGGCGACAAGCGGTCCGTTGACACCGTGGCGACATGCAGCATGCAACTCCCCGGCACGAGCACGCGACATCCAAAGCTGCCGAGTGTGTACGCAGCGCAAGATAAAAGAGATCTCGCCACGCGAGGAATCGAGGTTTATGGACCAAGGCGGTCGCCGTGCATTTCTCGTCACGCGGAGGGGGCGGGGGGCGCGACGGAAGGGTGCACAGCGTGACCGCTGCGCCGGACGCATTGCAAGCTCCTTCGACCGCGGCACTCCCGGCCACCGGTCGCGTGCCTTGCGTTAATTCGCTCCTTTAACGCGAGCGCCCTCCGTTGCGATGGCTTAGCCGACCGCGCGGCATAGCCAAGGTATACGGCATAGCTTCTCGCGCGCCGCCGCTACTTTTCATGCCGAGGTGGGCGCCGTGTGGACGGCTTGTGTGGTAACGCCCACTGCCAAACTGTTCCACGTACTGTGTGCGCCCCGCCACGATGGTCTAGTGGCTATGGTACTCGGCTGCTGATCCGAGGGTCGCGGCATCGAATCCCGGCCGCGGCGGCTGCATTTCGATGGAGGCGAAATGTTGAGGCCCGTGTACTCTGCGATGTCAGTGCACGTTAAAGAACCCCAGGAGGTTGAAATTTCCGGAGCCTTCCACTACGGCGTCTCTCATAATCATAGCGTGGTTTTGGGACGTTAAACCC
Source organism: Hyalomma asiaticum (assembly GCA_013339685.2). Taxonomy (NCBI): domain Eukaryota; kingdom Metazoa; phylum Arthropoda; class Arachnida; order Ixodida; family Ixodidae; genus Hyalomma; species Hyalomma asiaticum. The sequence continues at coordinate 12,445,572 of CM023491.1, read as the reverse complement.
CAGAAATCGTTGTTGTTATGTGGGGTTTAACGTCCCAAAACCAGCTCTGATTATGAGAGACGCCGTAGTGGAGGGCTCCGGAAATTTTGACCACCTGTGGTTCTTTAACGTGCACCGACATCGCACAGCACACGGGCCTCAACATTTCGCCTCCATCGAAATGCAGCCGCCGCGGCCGGGATTCCATCCCGCGACCCTCGGATCAGCAGCCGAGTACCATAGCCACTAGACCACCGTGGCGGGGCAACCCCAGAAATCAAGCAACTGTGTGCGTATGTGGATGTGTACCCTTGCTTACTTGCCTCTGTGCAAGAGTAGTGTACGTTTATTTGTGTGAGAATGTGTGGCGAAAGAAAGAAAAGGGCAACGTGTATGTATGTATGTATGTATGTATGTATGTATGTATGTATGTATGTATGTATGTATGTATGTATGTATGTATGTATGTATGTATGTATGCAGGGGTGGGCAAAGATACTTTGAAATTGTATCGCGATACGATACAAGATTCTCGGGCAAGAAGTATTTCGGATACAGATACAAGATACCACCTCAATAATTGTATCCGATACGATACTTGCCATTTGTATCTTAAGATACTTCGATACATTTATAAATTTCACATTATGGACATATATAATGCAGCAGAAAACGCCTATGAACAGGAGTGTTTGCTTTAGAATTTCAGAACTGCGACCAATCACGTTTAACTTGAATGAAACATGTGTTAGTATCTCAGCAACTGTTGTTTTCTGGCTATAATTATATTGTTTTCATTCCCAAACAACTGATTGGGGCTCTTTTGGCTGCTAAACATGACAGCTATATATAAGCTACGCTGTCGGCGGTTTTTTGTGGTTTTTGTAATTCATGGAAGTCGATGCTCTACTTGCCAACCAGGTAGTGGTTTCCCACCAAATAACAAAAATGGCGATGCAAAACCTCGGCACGATGCCGCAATTACGACTTTGAGTTTAACCTGGTCCGTACGCGTATACCGTTTACGCAGTACCGGACCACGGGACAAGTGTACAGGAGTAAGAACGCTCGTAGCGACATATTTTGTGACGGATCTTCTATACAGAAAGGACATAAAACCGCAATGACTTCCTAAATTCTAGTTATGTGCTCGCGTAAAGCGCTCGTCATCGACGGATTCACGAATGTGCAATTTTTGTAATAATTTCTCTCTACGAGAGAATTACAGACATCGTAGCGGTACAAAGTGTCGCAGGATACCTCCGCTACTCATACTCTTGACATTGATTGCGCGAATTACCTTGTGATTTGTGACAGCGAAAAAAAACAATGTGACTCAGAAAGGATGAATATATATATATATATATATATATATATATATATATATATATATATATAATAGAACGAATCGTGCTGTAACATTATTAGTTACGATGTTTCTCAGCAAAAGGCGTCGTCAGCCTACCAAGTAATATCACACACTGGAAATTTCACTGCTTGTGGAAAATGTCATGAAAGAGCTCGTGGGGATGGTCACAATAATAATTGTTGAGGTTTACATCTCCAAACCACGATATAATTATGAGATATGCCGTACTGGAGGGCTCTGAAAGTTTAGACCATCTGGTGTTCTTTAAGATGCTCCTAAATCTAAGTACAGTACTGCACGGGACTCAACGCCGCTATCGGATTTCGGCCTTTACGGCCGGGATTCGATCCCGCGACCTTCAGGCCAGCAGTCGAGCGCATTAACCACTAGGCCGCCGTGGCGGGTGGGGACGCTCATGAGAAAGGAGTACTTTCTCATGAGCGTCCAAGGAGTACATGAGAAAGGAGTACAGTTTGTTCGTTTACACCGCGGATCAGCGTTATAAGCTTAGTGGCGGCAGTACCTGCTTGAGCAGCGGACTTCTGCCAGTATTTCTAGTGTCACGCGGTGATGTTCCGACATCAGTATCTTGTATCTTAAGATACTCGATACATTCTTCAATGTATCGAAAATACAGATACTGATACACGTCTTTCAAGATGTATCGCGATACAGATACAAGATACTCAAAGAGTATCTAAGATAGTATCTAAGATACATGTATCTTCGATACTGCCCAGCACTGTATGTATGTATGTATGTATGTATGTATGTATGTATGTATGTATGTATGTATGTATGTATGTATGTATGTATGTATGTATGTAGCCCCGCCACGGTGGTATAGTGGCTATGGTCCTCGGCTGCTGATCCGAAGGTCGCGGGATCGAATCCCGGCTGCGGCGGCTGCATTTCGATGGAGGCGAAATGTCGAGGCCCGTGTGCTGTGCGATGTCAGTGCACGTTAAAGAACCCCAGGTGGTCAAAATTTCCGGAGCCCTCCACTACGGCGTCTCTCATAATCAGAGCTGGTTTTGGGACGTTAAACCCCACATAACAACATGTATGTATGTATGTATGTATGTATGTATGTATGTATGTATGTATGTATGTATGTATGTATGTATGTATGTATGTATGTATGTATGTATGTATGTATGTATGTATGTATGTATGTATGTATGTATGTATGTATGTATGTATGTATGTAGTGGTAGACGCTTACTCGCGTGCATGTGAGCTGGAGAAGTGTGCCTACGTGTGAGGACGCATGTGCAAGCGACCACCGTATAGGTACGTGATGTGTGCGTTTGATACCAGGACGCTACTGAGCTTTCGGACGTTCATTATTCAAGCGCGCGATTGCATCGCCCGCAATCTGGAGCGGGGCGACCAGCCTATTAACTTATGCGCTTCGCGCACCATGGAAGTGGTCCCGTTTCAAACGATAGCGGATGGTTTATGGCTTCGCGGACAGCATGTACACCTCATCAGACCGAAGATCACTCCGGGTGCTTATCTGCGCGTCGAGTTGTTGCCTCTGCTGCAGCTCCAAAAGAGAAGACGAAACGTACGAATCTAGGGCTCTTTCCGTATTGTGTTTTCCGCATTTAAATTAAAAAAAAAGAAACATGTAGTCGAACTGCTGTCTTGTTGTCTTGGCTTTGTCTTGGCTTTGTCCTTGCATTTGCCGGTCTCGTTCTCATCGCGTATTGAAATGAAAGCGAAGTATGTATTTGAAATAGACAACCTTTCTTCTGACATACGTGGCCCGCTGTGGGCAATGTGTGTTACGTTTATGGACCATTTAGGTGGCGGAAAAAATTTGCCGTTACTGAAGGATGAACCGTATATGCGCCCCCTAATCCGATTCGCGCGCTGGAAACAGCGCGAAAACAACTTCGAGCTGAAAAAAAAGCTGGAACAACCGTTGTTGGAAACGACCGCTGGAAACAGAGCAAAAAGGGGGGAAGAAAGAAAAAAAGAAGAGCGCCACAGGAAAGAGACGAGACGAGCGCACGTCCCGCCATAATCATATCCTCGTTCTGGCATGAAAAAAAAACATAAAAACTAGCAAAAAATAAAAAATAAATAAAAGTTCAACGTCGGAAAGCACGGCGAAGCATGCGTTCATACACGGCTCGTTGACTTGCTTGTACACGTTACCAGTCCAGATAGTGACGCTACACAGGAGACAACGATTTCACAGAACCAACTTGTGTAGCCCGATATTTTTTCCCCATCCAATCGGCGAAGTTCCTCCGCAAGCGGATGTTTTCGTTCTTCGCAACCCAAAAAAACCAGTTGCACCTAGCACCGGTTCCAGGAATTTACTACATACGCCGATCCACGACGCGACCCGACGGGTCTCTGCTCGTTAGCCACAAGGGACGTCTTAACCGCTGAACCGTCGCAGCGGTTGTTATCTTGTACCTTCACATCTCCGGCCCTTGTCCTTCTTTGTTTTTTTTTTCTCCTCCCTTATGTACACGGCGTGCATGTTAGCTGTCGCGTGTCATTAGCACGGGAACCTCGGGTGTCGGATCGAGATCTCGCCGCAGGGCACAGTGACCCACGTGTACCGAGGGAGGGCACGGTCCCACCGCAGACGACCGATGACGCGCGCGGTGCGTACGACCTCGGGGAATTTTGCCGACAGCGTCGGTTCATTACTCCGGGCTGAACACCGACAAGGTCGGCGGACGGCTGCCTGCAGTGCTGGCTTGCACGCGGAGATTAAGGAACGAATGAGACTCCAGATATGAATGCCCACTCTGCATGTCCCGTCCGTCTCTGTGAAATATGTGCAGCGCCATGGAATCTACAAGGCGCGGCAGTGCAACAGCTGACGGCGGTGTGGTGTTATATGGATGGTGGAACAGGATCTTGTGCCACTTGGTTCATACTTGGTAACATGGTACTGGCGCAAACAAACAAACAAAACAAAACAAAAAGAAAACGCACAGCACTTTTCCTACCCTTCTTCTTCTTCTGCGCCAGCACTCCATTCCGTACATGAATAGTGCGCAGTTGTAGAAACGTACGTGAACGTACGTGACGAGCACAGCCACCCTTATTTTTGTTAAGGTTAGATCCTTACATTCTTTCCCGAGTCGAGAAAAATGCAGAGTCATTCCATTCCGTGAAGCTGTAAGGTACAACACGGTGGCATCACTGCATGTTTCACACCGTCGCCGACAAGAGGCATCGAACCGTCGTTTGAAACTGTACAGCCGTATAATGGCTATCAGTTTACTTATCATGGCGAGAGCCTGAAGCCGTCTCGTGAAGCGGTGACCCTGAAAAACCTCGTCGATGATCGAGTGGTAGAAAAGAAAAATGGAAACATATGAAAAATGCCCATACCGTATAACGTGTTGCCTTGATCACAGCGTGTGGGCGCTGGTTCGAATCCTTGACACGGCAGCCAAATTTAGATGGAGGTAAAATGCAAGGACACATGTGTACCAGACTAAAGTGGAGCCAGTGTCTCCCCCTATGGCCAGCTTCATTATCATATCGCGGTATTGACGTTTACTTATTTACTATGGCAGACATCAAATAACTATGGCAAAACTGCAGCTAAGAGCTACTTATCTGCAGCTTGGAATGCCCCCGTGCTCTCTTTTCAAATATGTTTCGACAACAGAAAATGCAGCACCCACAATTATTCTTGAACTCACATGACAGAAGCTGAATACAGAAAGCACAAAAAATTTGCTAAGCAATATATTAATTGCAGGCAGAACGCTAGCATTCACAAATGTAACAATCAGGGTGTACCGAACGCTAGAAGCAGAATACGTCCCCCGTAAAGCTTTCATTGTGCAAAATATAAAACCCAGGCCTAAAAAAGCATTGCGCGCACGTAATAATTAGTAGCTCAGCAGCTCACGATACTTGAAAACAAGATGCTAAGTTTGCTAGTATGACGGCTGTCGAGAACCGACGTGAAGCATCAGAATTTCATTTGAAACACAATATCCCAGCCTCCGCCACGCTGCACGGCATTACAGACGGCGACAGCAGAAAAAGGAAAAGAAAAAAAAGGAACATTCGTCTACTTCACTAACGCAAACATCGCGGGCATTCACATATTTCATATTGTTCCGAGAATGCAAACGCATACACCCTTCGCTTTATATACGCGAGTGTCGGCGACCGCGAACTTGATATTAGAGCGACAGACGGCGGCGACAAGAAGCGAGAGGACGCTTGGCGAGCGGAAGAAATGAAAAAAAGACCGAAGTGTTGGGTTGACGAATGTTTCTCGCATGAAAAATGACCGCCGCCGTGGCAACGGCCCCTCTGACCGGTTGCTTACTTATCCCCCTTCAAAAGCAGATCTCCGCGCTCTTCCTTCGCAGATCGTGTTATATTCAGGAAGGGAAGACGCTTTCGCCGCATCGTGTTTCACTTTCGTTGATGTCCAGGGCTGACGCCCGCTTGAAGCGGGTATGCATTGCGGTCATTGGCACTCCAGATTACCCGGTCGGTGACTTACTGCGGGTATCGCAAACAGTGCGAGCCGTCAGATGGCGAGAATGGTAGCATTTACGGCGCGAAGAGCTTCGAGGGAGAGAGACCGATTATTGGCTCGGGCCTTGCCACGGTACAAGCTATGAAGGACTGGATGCTGAATCCCAGCTAAGCTGTACCGACAAAGATTGGGCGCATCCATGCATTAGCCATCATCGTTACCTCGTTCCCTGAATCGACATGCTTGTGGATCCTGTATAAGTCGGTCTGATGCGCAGTTGGCCGTGACGTCTCTGTTCCGTGCGTCCGTCACGTGACCGATAATTGAATACGGACCCTCGTCTTGTAGAGTTTAAGGCCTAAACGCCTTCACGAGAGGACCGTTCACTTTCCTTTTGTAGTTTACAGCTTGCGTCGTTCGCTTTTGGCTTGAGAAACGAATGAAGCGTGTAACGACTGACGTGAACTTCTTGACTGCGTCGTTTGAGCTTGTGACACGGCGTACATACGCTACCGCTTACGCGTGCAAGGTCAACTACGAGGAATATTCGAGATGCCAGCGTGTATACGACAGTCGTAGATGACAATGGTCTCTGAGGGCATGTGCAGCTGCTTGTCGTTTTTCACTTGATTCCTATTTATGGCAACTTGCCATGTAGAACGTTGGTGGCGCAGCGTGTTGTGCCTCCATTTTCGGCCCGACGTGTCATTAGTCTCGTTTAAGCCAATTAATAGGAGACGGGCGATTAGATAAACACCGGGTTTCCTGTCAATGGCGGCCCGCGTGTTCGACCTTCAACTGCGCGCGCCCAATGCGTCTTCTCGCAACGTACGCGAGTGCGTCGCATGTTTTCGTAGCACAGACAGACAGACAGACAGACAGACAGACAGACAGACAGACAGACAGACAGACAGACAGACAGACAGACAGACAGATAGATAGATAGATAGATAGATAGATAGATAGATAGATAGATAGATAGATAGATAGATAGATAATCATAAAGTTTGGTTTAGTGCCGTACCCTACATTAGCACGAAGAGGAAAGATAGAAGGGGAGAGGGTGAAACGAAGGTTACCCGCAGATAAAAAAAAATAGGCAGGCTTCTCCGCACTGGGCGACAGCGAAGGAGGACGTTGAAACCACCACCACAACCATCATCATCATCATCATCCTGTCTACACCTACTGCAGGGCAAAGGCCTCTCCCATAACTGCGACGAATGCGATGTTGAAACACGAGAGTGCAAATTGAGAGAGACAGCGCAGACACACCATCACAATCGGTTGCGATTGCAACTGACTGTCGTCACTGCGCAATGACGCTTGCACATCACTGGAAACAACGGCAACACAGGCTACAGCCATTCGTACAGGTCCGTCGTCCTGGAGAACTTCTGAGACGACAAACGTGAGGCTGACATTCGAGAATTCCTTCGTCTGCTGAAAGGTGTCTTCTAACTTAACAGCGTAATGTCTTAGCTACTGCGGCGCCCAGCGGTCGATGATGACCACTCGATCCCACGTTTCTAGACTTTGAGCAGTAAACTGAGGTCCGGTCGCGGAGACAGCAAGTGCCAGCGTGCGCTTGGATAACAAACGACTAGCGGCAGGCAGCCAATGAACCTGCTGGAGACGCTAGTCGCATATGACACAAAGAAAAAGCAAAACATCACTACTGACTGCTGTTTATATAGGCGAACTGCATAATAAATATTAGCCGTGGACCTGCAGGAGTTCCGATCCTCTTAGACTCACCGTACAACTAAGCCCACTATACGGACTAGAAGTACATCCAGGAGCTCCAATTATTATATTCACCATACAACTTAGCCCGTACACAGACTAGAACTACATGCGATAATCCACAGTGAAAAAAGGAAGAAAAAGAAAGAAAAGAAAACCCGGCGGTGTCAACACTGCCTGCCGCAGTCACGGCAAGCAGGTTTACCGGCGAGGCGAGGCAGTATTGAGGACACGTCCGCGCACTGCAGTGCGACTGCGTGCGCGGGAATTGTTCCGAGTAAAGCGTGCAGCGCTGTCAAAGCTGCGTGCCCCGTCGTAGGGACATTGGTCGGACACGGCAATGAGCACTTAATAACGCGCCGAACGCTGCCTAACAAGCCGTAAGACAGTCCATTGACCTGTTCTACAAATGTACAGACCCGTCATTCAGCAGGAGACAGTGACGCGTATTACATCGTCTTTCTCGATTGCGCGTTCGTCTATAATGTGTATAGAGGTGTTGGCGGCTGAGAGATAAGCCTGCACTACTGCTTGTTCCGTGCAGTGTGACCAAACGAAATGTGCTATCGCCGCATTCATGAGCACATAGAGCGAGATAATTTGCGCACACAAAATTTGGCTAAGTTAGCGTGCCCAATAAGAACTCAGTCAGGACGGTGTTCACGTGTACACTTGGCATGTAGTTTGAACTGAAAGGAATCGCGAAAAGACACAACCTCAAGGAAGCGTATAAGTACGTAGGACAAGCGCGAACACAGGCTGTTTATTCATCAGCAAAAGCCAGTTAATAAATCGAAAAACAAAAACAAAAGAACAAGGCACGCAGAGCACGTGCGTAAAGATAATGAAATCAAAGATTCACACGTGCATGGTGAGAAATAGCTTTTCTCCGTTGTACAGACTGACAGATGCGTCACTAAATGCAAACATTTGCCCTCTTCGATACCTGAAAAGCCTGTAGTACTAATCGTGTATTCGTGTTACGGCTTCTTCCGATAATCTTGATCTCACCAAGCCAGGGTTTGCAAGTACATGGATTGCAATGCCGAGCCATGTTGGTCTTTTCATTGAACTATGTATGGCCCGTATTGATAAATTTTTCTTATCCTTGTCTCTTGTTTCCCTTACCGTTTCTGTGTCATTAAGACGTGCTAAAGACGCTCAAATGATAACCGCGGTCAGAGAAAGTGACAAAGATTGTTTGTGGACATTGTGTTAATCTGCTATAAATCACGCTATGGGCACAGGGACGATTAGGAAAAGCAGAGATAAGGTATGATGTAAGTTTGTGAATACGGTGCTATGTCCAGCAGATGTCCTGCGTACATTCCTTGTGGTTGTGTCTTTTTGAGCTTCCTTTCGGTTCCGGCGGTGTGTGACGTACTAGTCCAACAACGAGTGCTACTTCACGTCACCTGCGCCGTGTGCAAATAAACCACTACCCTCACGTACCATTCGTTGACAGGCAAATAACCTCTGTGGCTTCGTCCTTAAATGTAGATTTTACAAAAAGTATAACCACCGGAGAAAGCGGATAACGGTCGTGTCATTAAAAGCCAATACAAATGTGGGGGTTGTCGCTGAAACGCTTCAGATGATCACTGATCAAGAGGTCGTAAAAAAAAAGAGAAGAAGAAGAAGAAGAACGGGGAGTGCCGCTATAGAGCCAACGTTTCGACAAGTGGACTTGTCAGTTGCCGTCCTGACGAAGACAAGTCGTCCACTTGTCGAAAAACTCTCCGTTCACCTTCTTTTTTTTACCCCGCCACGGTGGTCCATAGTGACTGTGGCGCTCGGCTGCTGCTCCGAAGGTCGCGGGATCGAATCCCTGCCGCGGCGGCTGCATTTTGATGGAGACGAATTGTTGAGGTCCGTGCACTGTGCGGTGTCAGTGCACGTTAAAGGAACCCCGGGTGGTCGAAATTTCCGGAGCCCTCCACTACGGCGCCTCTCATGATCATATCGGGGTTTTGGAACGTAAAACCCCTGAAATCGGTCAGTATTACAATGACGAATTTAATGACCATTTGCCAAATCACGCTCACTGATGAGCTGTGTATATTATTCCTCGTATGCGAACGTACTCTTTTTTTTTTGTTATTTTAGTGAACTAAGTATACTCACTCCTGCAACATTCTGCTGCGCAAATGACAGCACATGTAAATAAAAATAGACAACAAATTAATTAACACACGGAACAACACCATCTAATTCACACGACTACGCTGTTGCGAATGACCATCAACACGAAAACCACGCTCGCCACCCAAACCGGTTCATTGTTCTTGCTCTATTTGTCGAGCACCAAACGCACAGGTTGCGGACTCCACATCGCTCGCGTTGTCAGCCGCTATAGCGCAGTTCCTCGCCCGCGTCCGTTCGACAGGTGCGAGCCAAGATATATCGGAAGTGGACGAGCCTGGTCGGCTGTTTGCGCCGTCACGTAGGCGCGGGAGGCCATTACGTCGTTGTCGATCGAGCATTACGCGAGGAGGCGAGCGGAGTGCCCGCGGAGAGACTCGCCCACAGAACCTTCCCACGTGTTGCGGGTAAACGTGCGTACACACGAAAGCAGTAATCCGAAGGCGTGGCAGCGGCTAGTCTGCACGGAGACCAAAGCGAGCTGTCAAACTTTTTCGTTCGCTTTGCCTTCACGCGTCGTCTCGATATGCGGCGAGCGAAAGGAGACGGAATGAAAAAAAAAACAAAAAAACAAAACGAATGTTTCATCGAAGGACAGCCGATAAACGCGAAAACACGCGAGGTGGTGAGCTTAAATGCGTGGTGGACATCTTCAAGTGCCACTTAGATCTGGAGACAAGCACTAGGGGTTCGCAAGCCTAGAGAGAGAGAGAGAGAGAGAAGAGGAAGAGGCAGGGAGGTTAACCAGACATAGACTTCCGGTTTGCTACCCTGCACTAGGGGAATGGGGGAATAGGGAATAAAGAAGGAAAGAAGAGCGAAGACAAAAAGAAAAAAAAAGGGGGGGGGGGGGTGGGGGGCTAGTGGGATAACAGAGGCATTACAGTCTTTCTAATAGGCCAGTACAATGCAGAAACGTCAACAAAACTTTGACCGACTTCCTCTGCGGTCGTTACTTTTGGTCGGCATTCAACAAATACAGTCTGTCACAAGCCTAAATGCGCTAGTGAACGGTATAGGGCTATATACACTGCGATGAGATGACCGCATACGTTACTATACAGGTTGGTTCCGCTTGAACATCAAGTTAAACGTCGTGGCGAGTATTATTCACGTTTCGAAAAGCTGTCACGCGCATATGAGACGTGTATGACGTCTACGTGCTGTGGAGAGACAAATGACTCCGTCTTTCGACAGCAACTCACGTACATAACAGAACATGCGTGGGTCTGGAAAAAATAAGTAAGAAAATGCGAGAAAATAGTCTAATTGTGGCATCCTGCTCTCACTTACGATGTCCCGACATCAGTGATAACTATATTACGTAGCAATTTCACATTTTCGACAGCCAAATGAAACGTCTTCACCATTTCTGAGCCTTCCATAGTGCACTCGGATTCGTTTGTCGGTTCGCGTCACCGTTGCCTTGGCTATCAGCATCGAGAAGTCTCGCCTCGCCAATGAAGCGTCTCTCAGAGGGCCCTTCTATCTCTCATTGTCCCGCGTGGATCACACGCCCTGCACTGCGGGAGATATATCTCCTGGAAAACAGGCAAGTGACTGGGGGGGGGGGGGGGGGTGGCCAGTCCAAGAAAAGAAACGCACCTAGCTCCGTACTTGTGTGTCTGTGCGTGTGTGTACCGTATAGTATGCTATTGCGCGAGAGTTCTGGCAGTTGTTCAGGTGAACACCGCTGCTGCGAGACATCGCTCAACACCTGGCGACTCTTCTTCACCGCCTGCAGTCTATCACGATTCCCCCGCCCTTCAAACTTAGCCCGTGGAGAGATTTTTCTTTTTAACCCGACAAGGCAGCTGTGCCAGTCGGCACTGTATTGTACAAAGGGGGAGGTTGCTTTAATGGGGCTCTAATGCTGTTGCCTATACAATATTATCGTGACTTAATTGTTACGACACCATTCGCTTATAGAGCCGCCATGACACTCAGCACGAATGACAAAAGGTTAGTCCCTCGATCACGTACTGGCTATGGCGGTCATATGCTATACGCAGTGTTATTCCAAATACATTAAACTATCTTACTAGAATTTGTGTATAAACTTTAAAAAAATATGACATTATCGAATATTATATCAATGTTTTGGGAAATGTACGCGCATCATCTCTCATGTATTCTATTTGCCCATGTCATACGCAGTCAAATTTCCTTTAACACGAGTGCAGCTACATATTACTTTACTCGTGTGATGCTTGACGATTAACAATTGTGTTCGATCAAATTTCATGCTCTGAATAACTGACTTGTACGTTGTCTAAATATTCCGCTGTGTCTTATTCGTCATTATTACTTTTGCACTTTTTGTAACTGCTTGTTACTTATGTCCTTGTACCAGGTAGTGGGAAGGAGTCAAGCTGCTTAACTGCAGCTTCTATTCTCATTATCCGCCATGAACACATGATAATAAAGATTCAATTCAAACAAAGGGCCGGCAAAAATAGACATGATGCATAGGGAGCAATCGTCGACTGGCGGAAAACATGCGAAGCCGTATGATGACATCAACACTGGAGAAAGGACAGTGTCGCGTTTGTTTGTTTTTTCGGACGTTAAGCCACCAAGCACTGAAGCAAGCTGTGAGACGTGAGTACGCTCTTAATTCTCGCACGTGAGCTGTTTGTGTGTGCGTGCGCGCGTAATTCGTTCGCGCAGAAAATTTCGAAGGAGGGAGGTTAGAACTCCCTTCCCCGAAAATTTTCATCTTGCATGTGTATATACATATACACACACACGCACACGCCCAAGCACACATAAAGGAAGGTCAGCCCCCTTCCCCTAGAGTAAAGCCCTTGCTCGTCCCCTGTCGCATCACTATATACTATAAATAAGCTAGCTAAAAAAATATCACGGCAAAAGCCACTCAGTACTAAAAAACCCAAGAATGCCCAAGCACTCTTTGTGTTAGTCGCCCAATTTTGATCGTTCTCTTCACGTACAGAACAGTTTAAAGATAGCGAGTGTTGACGGCCGTGGGTACAGGACGCGTGCCTCGTTTTATTACTGTTTCCGCCGCCGATGACTCAGCGGCAGCAGTTATTTTTCGAACGTCCTTGTGGCACTGCTGGGTCCTTCTCCGTCCATCGGCACCATCTATAGCGCGCCGATAAAACTCGCACAGTGTTTCCAGGCGCCTTCGCGCAAGTGGGCGCGCTTGTAACAGTTAGTGGAAAACAACAGCCCCCCCCCCCCCCCCCTCGTTCGCGACCGGCGTGTGCTTCAGCTCTTCAGCGCATGCCTCGTTATTCGTTAACAGCCGAGTTCATATAAAACGCGCCCGGAATCTCCGAGAGAGAGTGAGAGAGAGAAGGGGGTGAATTGCGGCGGCTTCCTTTTTAGAGGAGCTGCGCCAGACACGAGCTCGAATTCCCCTTCACGGGAGGTGCGCGAACGGCATGCCGGCTTCCGCGATCTTGGCAGCTCTTCAGAGACGCGCGGTTGTTTGCGGCAGCTGCGGGAGCGGCGCGTTTTTATAGTGACCGCCATTATTAGCCCCGATACACGTGTCGCGACTTCACGCCGTGCACACTGACGCGTTCCACGGCCACGTGGCGTTTGATGCACGGGCAAACCTGCGGTCTGTCGACCTTGAATCTAAATTTCGCGATTTGCGGCCCGCAGGCAGATTCGTATTTGGTCGCGGATAAGCCGCGAGGTTCTCACTTCCGAAAGACCACCGACCAAAAGAAAAGTTCCAGTCTCGGTAACGATCCCCCCCCCCCCCCCTTTTTTTTGTTTTATGCCTTAGCCCAGTGGTTGAAAGTTCTGTCTCGATACAAGATGACGTACTCTACCAACGTCAACATCTGGTGCCGACAAGTACTTGCAATCAAATTATGCGCCGTCCTGAACAATTAACGCGAATCAGCTCTCTGCAGGAACTCCGCCAGTTTGAGATCATATGTATGTATGTATGTATGTATGTATGTATGTATGTATGTATGTATGTATGTATGTATGTATGTATGTATGTATGTATGTATGTATGTATGTATGTATGTATGTATGTATGTATGTAAATATAAACACAGTGCCGCTTTCGTTGGACTACTCCGAATTCTCTGTGTCGGGCCGGCACAGCTAAGTCGTCAAATCTGGCTTCCCCACAGCAATACACTTTGTGAGGAGAAGCTAGTTTTACAGGAATATTCTTTTTTCAAAAAGAAGGACGTCATCGTAAGGCGGGCTTCTCCACACAACAAAGTCATTGCGGGAAAGTCAGATTTGGCGAGCTAGCTCTGCAGATGTGCAGAGAGAACTTGTAGAAACGTCCGGTCGATGCTGTTCACAACCACGTGCACGTGAAACAATAACCAATACGACTAGCTTTTAAAGGTGTATGTATGTATGTATGTATGTATGTATGTATGTATGTATGTATGTATGTATGTATGTATGTATGTATGTATGTATGTATGTATGTATGTATGTATGTATGTATGTATGAGAAATACAATATTATGTGCCAATTTGCAATACGAAACTTCAATCTAAGTCCCTTTATTTTACTACGTATATAGCTGCGTAATGGGATAATGTAGCTGAAAATCACTCTGCCTCTCAAGCGTCCATTTAATGAGAAACGGAGTAGTCAAACGTGACCGTCACATCCCGTATGGATGGCGCATCACCGGCACAACACACTGGACAACCAAGCCTTCACATCCGATGAAGCCAATCAATCTCGACCCAACGTTCCCGGACGTCGAATTGCCAACGCCACGCTTTCTATGACGAAGCACCTTGAATTTATCTTGCACTTTAAGAACCCCAGGTGGCTGAAATTTTCGGAGGCCTCCACTACGGCATCACTCATAATCATAGCTGGTTTTTGGGACGGGAAACCCCACAAATCAGTCGAATTTATTTCGACGCGCGTCGGGCGCACCGCGTCTATCGCCGCGCTATCCTGTTTCCGATGCACCGAACGCAAGCACGATACCGTGCGTGACTTGAGGCCGCCGCTCCTCCATACTTTTTCTTATTCGTATTCCCCTCACCGCCCTGTATTCTTTCTGCTACTTTCTACCGCTCTTCCCTTTTAGGTAATCTTTATCTTCTTCCTCCGTCATACCGTCCACGAGGTGACGCTGTCGCGTTCGCTCTCGTCCCTTTTGTAACTGCGCCCAACGCTGACCTCGCGTCATGCGTGTTTGTGTACACACCGCATCCATAGCGCGTCGTTCGCTGTACTATAAGGTCTCTGAAAGCCAGTGTGCAGCGAACACTGCCCTTTTTTATTTCATTTGTTATTCGGTCTTCGAAAGCGTGCTTACGTGTGTGCCGAGCTTATAGCTATAGCGCGTCGTTCGCTTATAAGCCTCCGAGGCCATTCAGTTGTGAATACTGTTCTTTTAACATTTTGATTCGCTCTCGCCAACTCGGCCTCTGCGGCCTGTTCGTCACATTATACCCGAGCGCCAGCGCTCATTCAGAACGCCACGTCCACGCAGCGTACAGCCAAAAGGATTGAAGGCGAGACCCGTTGTATGTATACATGCCTATGCTCTTCAATCCAGCTCGCTCGCTCGCTCTCTAACGGAACGCAGCGTACGTCGCTCCTCTCGACACCGGAAGTGAACCCGTGTTACGCATTGTGCGCTCAGCGTTGGATTCAGCGCCTCGCTCGCTTACATTCTGCGCCGTCGAGCGGCGGCCGCGCGCGGCTATTTAGTCGCGGAGGGGACGCGACCGGCCATTGAGTGTAGTGTATTATGCGCGACGATAGATTCGGCAGCGGCGGTGAATAGAGCAACCGCTGCGGTTTATCTCCATCATAAAAGGAGCAGCAGGCAAGGCTATGGCAATGTCCTCGCCTCGCGCGCGCTCTCTGTCGTGCTGTCTGTGGGTGCATTTTAACCGGAGCCTCCCGGTAGTGCGCTGAATGGAATGTCGCGTTAGATTGGTGCAGCGCTCTGAAGGCGAACGGCGATATCAACAGGGCTTTGGGAGGGGGGAGCAAAAAATATTTAAAAAAAAAGAAAAATAACGGCAACCCTTGATCCAAGTGATGCTGGAGTAAGCCTATCAGAAACATCAACGCTGTCTCGGTGTCTATAAAGTTAACCCCTTCTAGTATGTGGGAGAAAGTGGCATGAGCTGCAATTGCTGATCTGTGCGCGGCAAAAAAAAAAAAAAAAAAAAAAAGTGGAGAAAGAAAAAAAAATGAAGAAAAAGGAAGGCCTAGTGTGAATGTCTCGTTTTTGGGAAGGAGTTGCTAATGGGATAAACACCTGCATTTCGCCAAGGTGAAGTAGTCGCCACAATATCATGCTACATGCTATGACATTGCAAACCAAAAGACTCGGTTCCTCCTCGAATATGGCCTGTAAAAATAGCACTACATTCTTACTCCCCCTCCCTCCTGCCCCCTTGAACATGAGAAAATAATAATACTAAAACCTGACAACGAACAAACCATATATACGCTGCACGTTTCTTTAGAGGCACGGAACAGCGAAAGAGCTACCACTCTGTGGTGCAGTGATTCGACGGTGACAGGTGGGGCGAATGGCCTCCCTTGTTCCTTTGTATGCATCGGTCACTGCGGACACAGCGCAGACTGCACTGTGCAGAGTGGACACTGCTGCTACGCATGTGTGTGCACGAGTGTGTGTAGGTGATTTACGATTCCGGTGACCCGACGCAGTCGAATTGTTCTCTGGCCATAGAGACGTATACACAAACGCAGTGGCCACACATTGGCACGCTCGCGTTTGTTAACTGTGCACCTTCGGCTCCACAGGTGAAAGTTCCGAGCCACTGCACAACAATTGCAGGCGTTTTTTTTTTTTTCGCCTTGTTTTTATGCTTTGGTCGGTCGAGGCCTCGGAGGGCGCGACGGCACGGACGATGAAAGAAAAAAAAAACGATTATGACAGACAACTGAATCACTGGATTGAGCTTGAACCGTTGGCATACCTGGAGGAGCGAGGGGGAGGCGGGGGATGCAAACCTTCTACCAAGATTTTTGTAGTTTGTATGTACACAACCACACACGCAAACATGTGTGCGTGTATACATACGCCCACACACAAACTCACACGCGTGAAGCTACGCCTATGGTTGTATACACAACAACAACAACAACAACAACAATGACGAGGACGATGATGAATACAGCTGGAGTCTAACCTCTAAACACGCCTCAAAGGATCGCTCTGCATATATATTTTTTTTAAATGAGCCCTCAAGGCTTTTCTGAGAAAGTTCTACCTCATGCTTCCTAGTGAACGTTACCTCGCGACCGTGTTTACGCAATGTGCTTTGGCTTACCCCGCAGGAAAGTCTCAAATGCGTCCGGTGTGGTGGAGGGCAGGGGCACGAGGAGGTTGCGGAAAGACGGGCCAGTGGACGGTGATGCGGTGCACCTAACGTGGACGTTTTTCTTGGTGCTATATAAAGAATGAAAAAAAAGAGGGGAGGGGGAGGGAGAAGTTAACGAATTCGCAAAACTTCTGAAGGAAACGAATAAAGAAAGCAGCCGTTTACTCTTGACCTTCCGGGCCCCCTGCTGTGTTTTGCGTGACAGCCTGTTTACGGCTGCTCCTCGTTATAGTTACGCAGCCGTTTTTTTTTCAAAGCATAGCTGCAACGGCCCTATGTGCTGTCGTGGGGCGCAGGAAGCTTTATACACACAACGCTAAGGTCAGTATTATAGCTCAGACTAATCGTTGCATTTTTTTTTCTAGTTAGCATTTACTTAAACCCGAAGCGATTTTACTTAAACCAGCATTTACTTAAACCCGAAACGATGCGCCTGATTTTTTTTTCTCGTTTTACACTATCTAGGCGTTGCTAATTACAACACCACCGTGCTGAGATACCGTTACACCAGGAATGGAGAAAAAGTAAACACATACGCGAAAGAATTTTTCTTGCGAATCAAGGAAACGAAAGGTTTTTCAAAAAAGCACCGTCTCCGACTTCACATTGCTTCCACGAGACACCTTCTATTCAAAATTCAGCGTGCATCATTTTTAACGCATTGCGCATCACCTGTTGCTCGACTGTCCCAGGCGCACCACAGGCATGTTTCTTGCGAATCGAGGAAAGGAAATACTTCAAGAAAAAACACCGCGTCCCATGTGGCATTGCTCGCACGAGACACTTTCTATTCAAAGTTCAGCGTGCGTTATCTTTTTAACACGTTGTCTATCACGTGTTGCTCGACTGTGTTGCATGAGCTACATTGTATGTACTCAATTTCGTGTGTGTGCCAAACATTAGCGGGTTCCGCTGGAAAGGAAGCTTTCGAAATCGCCGAGCGCGAGACTTCACCTCTTTCTTTCTTAATTTGCCTTATACCAAGTGAAAAGCGGTAGCGACGCCAGAAATGGAGGCAACCGATTTCTCGATTTATTTTTACTTCAATAAAGCAATAAAAGCGCCAGTTAGCGCAGCAGCGTTATTCAATACAAGCGAACATACGCAAATGTCTATCTCTTTCACCCCTTTCCTCCACCCCGCGCTCCCGACATGGGCTGCAGAAATTAGCGTCCTTTCCTTAACCGAACCACAATCATCTAACGGTCTTAGGCTTTCAGCGTGATATAAGCCTTCCTCGTTTTTGAGCGCCATCGGTGGCGCTGCATAACATCCCTGGGCGGTCGGCGCGAACTTCGCAAATCAAAAGATGATCCACAGAATACGTTGGCCTTTCTAGTCCCCCCCCCCCCCCCCCCCCTCCTTTTTTTTTTTGTCACCTACGAGCATTCTGTAAGAATTGCGTAAACAGCGGCTAATTAAAACTATAGCTCGACGCAGTCGTATATACGACACACGTCATCAACGTGAGCGCTTATCGCCTCTACGTATACCAAGCGGCTGTACGTGCAGTTTGTTGACAGAACAGTATTAGAACAGGAGACGTTAACACAAGCTAATTAACGTTCGGGTTCGGACCAATTAGCCCGAAAGAAAGAGAAACGGAGCCCCTTGCGTGAAGCAATTATTCGGCAGAAGAAAAAAACACGCGGCGGATAAGGGCAACCACCTTCGGGGGGCAAGCCACCAGTTATCGACGTAAATTGCCTTCGTCGTGGTGGGGCAAGAAGTCAATGGCCGACGGCGTCTGTCAACAAACAGAGCATGTCCCTTCGCTGGCAGCCCGTCAAGAAGAAAAAAGAAAAAAGTGTTTTTTCATTCGCCACTTTGAAGACGTTGCATCTTGCGAGGTACTTGCAGTGTGTGTATGCAGGTGTCGCAACTGGTGTTGCGTCAACTGTTTTCTATTGCTTCAGCGAGCAAATTTCCGGAGACGTGTTTTCGCGTGATCCATATGCGTCTTGTTTTTTCTAAACGTCCCATCTGTGTCGCATTCGTTGCTGTTGCAGCTACACTTTACTGGTTATACCTCGGCAAGCTTCGTCTACAAAGAAGAGTTTAGCAGGTGCTGTGAACTGCAAGCAGGCGCGAAAGTGTAGGTCGCCACTCCATAGCGTCAAGCTCTAGCGCCAAACGCAGTTTCCTGCACTTCCCTAAACGAAGAAGCGGCGCTGGTAAGCTGTTGCATGCACGCGGCTGTTGGTAACTTGGAGAGTATTCCGGACTGGAAGCCTCCTTAGAAGAACAGAAACACCACAGAGACTCTTCTGGAGAACAGTGAGTTGTTTTGGAACGATTTCACGTGGAGCAATTAGGTAATCGATTCACGTTAAAGAGTGGGTACCCGAGGGAATGGGCGCGCATTCGACAGAACGGCACAGATTCGTACTTAGGCGGAAGCGCTGTGCACGCGTCATCGAACGCGAAAGGTGATCGGCGTCGTCGGCGTCAACTCTAATGGCACCAAGAACCGGATGACAGTCAAGCAAGGGCACGTCCTCCGCTTGGTACTCACGAAAATTGACAGGGCAAGGTACGAATGCATCACCAGCATGACTCATATAGGTTATGACTCTCGATAACGTGGCATGCCACTCATTTATCCCACGATTAACGATAGTACAATCACGTGTGGTGCATAACTGCCTCCTTCCACCAGGGACACGTGGGTATGCGCCATGGTTGACAGAATGTTAGCCGTCAGAGCCTATGTGAAATTGCATTAACGTGCCGTCAAATGAATTAAAGCAACCCACGTCAAGGAATCTTTATGAAAATGTGGAATGGTTCTTGCCGTCAAGTCGTCTTAGCATGTTATTAGGGAGCGACGAATTTTGTTAGCTTTCTAAAGGAGTACTGACACGATTTTGCGGAGGCGCAAAAGGGACATTCATTTACAGCAACAATACGAGAATGTCAAAAATTCGTGTCAGTACTCCTTCAAAAAGAAACCAACGCCGGAACGACACAATGCCAGAAACAGGTGCGTTACCTTTCTCGCGTTGTGTCTTGTGTTTAAGATAAGTACCAACTCGCCCAAGCATCCGTTTCAGCGAAATTTGTTGGGACTGAACAACAAAATTTGCCGACATAAATTAGAATCAAGTAGAGCGAGGCGCGTGTAATTGGAGGTCGATGGGTGAGGCCTTCGTCCTTCAGTGGACGTATAGATAAGCCGATGACGCAGCGTT
The DNA here is from genome assembly GCA_013339685.2 of Hyalomma asiaticum. Taxonomy (NCBI): domain Eukaryota; kingdom Metazoa; phylum Arthropoda; class Arachnida; order Ixodida; family Ixodidae; genus Hyalomma; species Hyalomma asiaticum. The sequence goes on along the minus strand of CM023491.1, from coordinate 12,425,324 downwards.
TTGCGCATGCGCGTAACCATGCGTGCCTTGATACGGGTGCCTGTACGCACTGTCGCAACCGTATACTGCGCGTTCCCTTCGTGTCACCCTCGTTTCGGTCGCCGCAGACCTTGGCTCGGACAAAAGGGAGTCAACGTCCCGCGCATCACGTGTCCACTGCACACGCAGGTCAGGGCCAGATGGAGAAGCTCTAGGCCCCATATGCCATACCATCCAAGCGGTGCATGCATCGAGCTGCTTGTCCGAATGTCCAGATCGCGCACGTTTCTCCACCCCCCTTTGTTTTTTTGGCTCAAATTGTCCGAAAAGCGAGAGTGAACCACCGCTGCAGACGGGCGCGAGCGAGTGATGGATTGACGCGGTGTCCCACATGCGGCTTATATACGTACACATGCGCGAGTACCGTGACAGTGTACAACATGCGAGACCAGTAGGTCTGCGCGTATAGAAATTGAGAGTATGCGGAAAGCAGCGCTGTACATAAAAATCGCTGAACCAGAGGGAAGCTGCCTTTCAGATACGCTGCCTGGTGTCACGTTTCACGATTCTATATTTGTCTTGACAAAAAAAAAAAAAAAAAGGCCAGATGTTTGTTATTTCTGCCTGCGCGCATTATTTACTTAAGCGGGTGACGTTACAGTCAAGCTGTCATCTGGTGTAGTTTGCCGTAATGAAAAAAAAAAAAAATATGCGTGACGTGCGTGGACGTTTTTGTCTCACAGAAATAATCGCCGGCTCTTTTTGAAAACTCGGACTTCGCAGATTTCGAGAATTCTAGGTCTAGCTGATCGCGCGCGAGCCACTCGTCACCTGAAAATACAGCGCAGTTTTAATACTTTAATGCCAGTGGATATTTACAAATATTTCTAATTATAAATTTATTTACGATGTCAGGCGTCATTTGTCTAACATTTAAGACGATGCTGTACGGTCATCATAACAAGTCCAGCCGTGAATACGAAGAAAGAAAGAAAGAAAGAAAGAAAGAAAGAAAGAAAGAAAGAAAGAAAGAAAGAAAGAAAGAAAGAAAGAAAGAAAGAAAGAAAGAAACCGGGTCGTCTGAAACGAGTGCGTTTTGCGAATGTCTCGTCGGAGTGTTGCTTCAATGCCGCGTTGGGCAAGATCACGGCCACGCGCACGCTTCCATCATCCGGACACGGCAAGACCCACTGCTCGTAAGCGAAAGCCGAGAGGAAAGTGTTGCAAAGAAATACTGCTGCTGGGGGGCAAAGGCCGGTACGTGAAAGCCGTCGTGGGGCACACGGTAAATGAATGAGGCATCACCGTGCCGCAGGAAAGCGCCGTTTACGACACACAAAGCGGCGGAAATTGAGTGTGTAGAGCAACTTTCGCCGGCGCAGGAAAACAAGATTAAAGGGAAAGAGAGAGAGGGGAGGGGGGGGGGGGTAATGTCGCCAGGAGGCGTGAAGACGGCTCGTGGGAGCAGGGGAGGGAGAATCCGCGAAGGAGGCCGGCCGACGGGGAAACCCGGAAAAAGTTCAGTTCAGCAGCAAGCCGACGGGCGCGTGGCGTGGCTTTACTGCGTGATGCATCTCTCGAGGAAGCAGCAGCCTCCAGTCAGACAGCGCGGCGAGGAAATCCGCTCAGCGACGATCAGCAAGCAGGAGCGGCTGTCCTCGCTCCCTCTTGTCCTTCGAAGAGTGATATTAGTACTACTCCCTTTCTTTACTTTAGTTGTCATTCGAACAGCAGGGCGGCTGGGGAAGCAACCCTTAGGGTGACGTATAACCTTTCCGAGACTGTACAAACGAGATGACGGGTGCGTGTGCTTTCACGAAATCGTCGCGGGTGTTTGCTCGTCGTCTGTGCGCGACGTATTGGCTCTCCACACAGACCACAAATCTCAGGGCCCTTCGATCGCTGAAGCAATACAAAAGCTGCCGCGCCAATTACATCGGGCAAGATCAATTTTTCGGTGTCCAGAAGACGGCGTGCGGCCGAATGCGAGCTCCTCACGTCGGCGCACCGTTGAGCAATTATGTCGTAACACTGCGTTGCGAGAGGGAGAGAGCAAGAATGCGAAGGAAAGAGAGAGCATGAATGCAGACAGTTCAGAATACACAGGCACAGTACATCGTAGCCACAGACGAGCACTAAAGTTAGTTGCCTTCAAGAACTGTTGACGGGCTCGCATGGCCTTCTGGGAGATGAGCCGTGAAGGTGGACTCCCAAGATCTTTTCTTCCATAAAAGGTCTATCATCGAGTCTGCTGAAGGTACCTTATAGTCTAGCAGTATTTGCCAATTCACGTACAGCGTCTCAGGAGAAGGACATTAAGCTACTGCGACAGCTCCAACAATAATAGCGGCAATTTCAGTCCATCGCGGCTATGCTAAGTTAACCATATACTGGAATGCAAGGCCGACTATCAAGGATGCGTATCACTTAATATACGCTACGAACTCTGAAGTTTCAGAGTCGTTTTAGCGTACCTGGCCGGAAGCATCTGCACGAAGGTACGTCTGTCTATGTAAACCAGCCCAAAACACTGCCTCACCACTGTAGGTTGCACTTATTCGCTCTCCCGTCCTCTGTAATCACTAATTCCATTAGTCCAGTGCCCGGCGCATGCGAGACAGGGGCATCCCCAGCTGCCCCTGCTCTGCATCAAGCGAACCCACGTCATACCTGCACTTTTCCTAACCCCTCTCATCTCTCTACGTAACGTTTACCATGTTATCATGGCGAACCATTACGCCCATTGCGCAACTTCGGCTATTGCTCTTAACCTTAACCGTAGAAGCATTGAGCTCGTTATTGATCTTGAATTGACAGTGCTCTGACCTTTTGGCTGTATCTACGCGTTAAGCATGCCATCATCGTTTCCGTCGCTCCTCACTCTAGTACTTACAGCCTCTTTCGAGTTTGCTTGTTAGCCTTCCCATTGCCGGCAGCCTCTAGCATCTTGGAAGGTTTCAGCTATACGTAAACGTTAGTCTTGCGAGTGTATCTGTTCGAACCTGCCGAGCAGGAGCAATAAGTGTATGACCTCTTGAGGCGCGTGCTTTTGGGTGTTGTTTGCTCGTCTAGCTCTGAACAGCAGATAAACGTTAAAGGGGAACTCCGGCGGTTTTTTCACCGTGTCTGATATCGCTGTTTTCCGATGCTACTGATACTCCTGTAGCAGGCAGGGTGGTTCGGTTTGCCCAGAAACTCACCAATAATTTTGAATAACCGAGTGAACGATGTGTTTGAAATGAAACCGAAACGGGTAGATGCTTCACGCAGTGCATGCGATGACGTCACGGCCTCCCCTCCACCAGAAACATGGAGCTGGTGCCAGAAATATGAGAGAGGCGATGTCGTCCAACAATGCATAGAGCTACGCCAGCTTTTCTGAACTTGACATCGACGATTTGAGCGCTGAGGTATCACCGTTTTGCTTTTGACCGTTCGCCTGCTCAGGCAGGTAGCGTTGAAGGTCGCCCCGCCACGGTGGTCTAGTGGCTAAGGTACTCGGCTGCTGATCCGAGGGTCGCGGGATCGAATCCCGGCCGCGGCGGCTGCATTTCGATGGAGGCGAAATGTTGAGGCCCGTGTACACTGCGATGTCAGTGCACGTTAAAGAACCCCAGGTGGTCCAAATTTCCGGAGCCCTCAACCACGGCGTCTCTCATAATCAGAGCTGGTTTTGGGACGTAAAACCCCACAAAACAACACAAAACAACAGCGTTGAAGGTAATGACTTCAAAAGCACAGGGTGGTCCGCAGTGGAATCCGCTAAAAATTTAAAATAAAATCATTTTGAGGAAAACTAAATGACTTGAAATTGCCTGGCTTGGCACATAATATTACAGTGCCGATGATAACATATACTAAGAATTTTACTGAGATTCGTGGACACTAAAAAAATCGCGCTGTCAGTGCCTCGGGGTCTGCCTTATAGTTTCACCAGTTCTTCGCAGTTTTAGCGAGCACGGAAGCCCAACTGTACAGACAAGTAACCTCGTCTTTCGTGCGAGTGACGCGCGTGTCCGGTTGGCCCACGCCAACAAAGAAAGAGAAAATGGCGCAATGCACGCTCGAAGAAAGCGGTGCGCGCCTTCGCCGCTGCAAAGCGCAGACCGCAGCGTCGTCGTGTGCCACCACCACGAAAGCGGTTTGCGTCCGCACGCGTTCTCCGCTGACGTTCCTCAAGGGCAGCTCACTTTCGCTTCGTCGGGCTCGCTTCCGGAGACAACCGTTTCCGTTCCTTGGGGTTGTCTGGTTTGTTCCGGAACGTAATTCTTAGAGTAGCCAACTTATACATTTGGCTGCGGTCGGACACTAGCTTATTTACCGAACGTCGCCGGCACACTTTCACAACAGCGGGCTTCCCGCGTTGCAAAAAGACGCGAACGTGCACCAGACGAAATGGGTGCGCCAAAAGTTTGGGGGGGAGCAAGCGGACGGCAAGACTATTGCGCTTTAGTCTGCTTCCTGTTTGCCTCTGGCCTTTTGCCCCCCTTTTGCTGCTACTGCTGCTGCTATGCATCCTGTTTGCCTATATAGACCGGCGAGCTGGAGCGCGGGTCCTGATGCAATGCTACTCGTAAAGGTATATTAGTCGCCAAGGAGCAACCGTGCGGTGCGGAGTGTGCAAATGCAACGCATATAAGGCGGCAGCCCGAATGTTCGACGGACCGTATTTGAGACGTCGGGGAGGAGGCGTTTATCCACCGGCTCGGTGGCGTTGAACTGCGTTATGGCTCTTGGAAAAGAAAAGAAAAAAAAATGAAAAGGAACCTAAACGTCCAGAGTATCGGACGGGCAAGATATAAGTGCTATACGCCTGCGTTCGTTTCCTGTTAAAGTGGACGGTAAAACTGTCTAACAAAAGAAGGTCAACTACAAAAGGAGCGCTATTGAATGAACCTCCTGTTCCGCATGAAAGACAACAAATCTTAACGTTGCGTAACACAGCGAAGTACGAAGTTAAATTATGGCTTTCCACGCATAACACCGCAGGCTTTTAGCGGAGCCCGCAAAGATCGCCAGTGCAAGCATGTACCGCACAGTACACGGTCCTCAACATTTCGCCTCCATCGAAATGCAGCCGCCTCGGCTGGGATTCGATCCCGCGGCCCTCGGATCAGCAGCGGAGTACCATAGCCACTAGACCGCCGTGTCGGGGCCCGAAGAAAATGGAACACCACGAAGACACGCATTAAACTGTTTATAGCACGAAGAGCATGTGGCCTTCCGCTATATATAGGTAGCGTTGTTCGTGTTCGGGTAAAACCTGGTTTTACCACATTCTTGCACCCTGATAATGTTTGAGAAAAATCGGGTTAAACCCAATTTCAGCCGGAATCCCACGTATCATCATTTCCTTTCAATGCCGCGCGAAGTTTGCGCTGCATATCTATAGTTTCCCGCCTCGGGACAGAACAATTACATCCTTTCGGCTGGAGTGAACACCAGTGATGTAGAGTTCGTTTGACAAGCTTCCTGCAGCACTGTGGACTCTAAACAGCTCTCATTTGTAGATTTAAGTTTGTATATATATCCCCTCGCCGCCAAATTTCAGTATTGTTTCACAAAGAAGCCGATTTCTATTCGAATATAACGTTCATGAATAGCACCTGATTTTTACCCTACCAATGCGAAGGTGCGCGAATCAGACGCAGTATGGTTTACCAACTCGCCCAGCAGTTAGCCCTTCTGATTTTTACCGCGAATTTGAAAAAAATTACGAAACCCCGAAACGAACTTTCAGAAAGAGTGTTCACACTCGCCGCCATGGAATACGAGTGGCACTAACACTCCCAGGACTATACCCATATAAATAACTAATAAAATGGACGGGACAACGACCGCTTTCGTAGTTCAGTGGGCAGAGCATCGGACGCGTTATCCGAAGGTCGTGGGTTCGGTCCCTACCGGAGGCAGGAGCTAATTCCTTTCCATTTATTCCGTATTTACTATACTACAGTTTAAAAAGTACTTGTAACTTCCCCTATGTTTTTCTTGGCTTCACTGTCTGTTGGCTTCGTTAAGTTGTTTATAACAAATAAACGAGCCCTTGACCCAACCCTATATTTAGGTGGTTAACGACTGCGGCGCGGAAAATGGCTGCGCAGAATGTTTTTTTCCGGCAATCGTGTGGCTAGCATGCGCTCATCGCTTCAGCGAGTCGTCTACTATTACACGTGGGTATTACGCAGCAAACGCAATATGAGGTTACGGGTTCGTGTGCAGTTTTCGCCTTGGTTATGTCCGTTGGCCTCGCATGGTTTTGTCTAACGAAGACGGCATCTTGATGTCTTCTCTTTCTTTCATTCATTTATTATGGCGAAAACATCACACACACAGACAGCGCCGTCAACACGGATTATATTTCCTTGACCTACATTTCCCTTTTCTGTTCACTTACCAAGGTGTTACGGCCAGTGACCACCAAGAGCAGCGCGTCCACAAATCAAGAAAGCATATAGACGCACCCTTGAACACACTTACATGTATGATGAAAAAAAAATAAAGAACTACCTTCAAGCGCGCTTGAATTAAGGTGGATCAAAACTGAGTAAGGTGGATTAATGCCGTGCCATCAGGACGTATCTAGTGAAATAGTGCCATTTCCTTAAAGAGAAAATTGTCGACGTTAGCTCGGTTGCATTGTCTATACAGGTTCCTTTTCTGTCCTTGGCTGCTAGTGCTATAAGTGGGACCCATCTTCTTGAGTATAATTGGATGTTTGGAGCAGCCTAACGGCGCAATTTCGTGTAAAGTCTCTGAGTGGCGCGTTCTCGTCAAGCATGCTTGTGTTCTGCACTTCTTATGAAATGTGTGAACTTCCTTGCAACTGAAACATTTCATAAAATATTTTTGCATCCGGTGTAGCCGCACTTTCATCTGTTTTCTTTCTGTTTCATTTATAGCAATAATTTATTATTTCTTCAAAGAATCTCACGATGTAGGTACTAATGACTGTTTCTACAGCCATAGTAACGGCGTCAACATGTTTATTTAATGGCGCTCCTGTAACAATAAATAAATAAATAAATAAATAAATAAATAAATAAATAAATAAATAGTTGAACTGAACTTTATTAAACGAAATACAGTAAAACGAAAACAGTTATAAAATATCTAGATCCTTTGCAGAATGATAGTATGGATCCGTGCGACTATAACATACATGAATGTACAGGCAGGGGACGGAGTTATACAATCATTAAACCACATGTTAGCTTAAAATACAAAAAAATATTGAAAAACATCAAAGTCATGCACAAAAGTCGAAAGAAAGAAAGAAAGAAAGAAAGAAAGAAAGAAAGAAAGAAAGAAAGAAAGAAAGAAAGAAAGAAAGAAAGAAAGAAAGAAAGAAAGAAAGAAAGTGGAAACCATCCAGCAACGGGGTTTGTAGGTAAGGGTGTCGTTTTTCACGAAAACGATCATCCCCGAAGCCACGATGGCGACGCGAATGCGACAACTTGCGTCACCTGCGCGCGACACAATACGGCAGCGCGCATTGAGGAGGGTTGGCCGCGCGTGAGGTCTAGAGCGCATCTGCCGTGTACGTGGCCGTACGTGGCCGCGTGGCCACAATCTCGATTCGCGGTCGCATCGCAAGCGCGCGCCTTTCAAATAAGGTCAAGGAGGAGCGTCTCTCCCGGCTGGGCGCCAGTTTCCACGGCGACGCCGCGGGCTCGCTCCTTCCTCGCGAAACATTGTCTCCAGTAGCAGTTTCGTCGCGTACACTTAAAAACCACGCGAGAAAATGGCGCCGTACTTTCGTACGATGTTGTCCCGCTCGCACAACCCCGATCTTAAAAGCGTCGCACCGTACATTAGACGGAACGGCACAATGGGAGGCCACCCTGCCCAACCCGGATATTCCCAGACTGCCAGAAATGGCCCGCTGACCGGTCAGCGAGAGCATTACATCGGCCAGCGGGAAACCTCGACTTCGAAGTCCCCGGTCGTCGTGACTCATCAATGAGCCACAGCACCAATGTAAGTTTTTTTTTTTTTTTTTCATTCTGGGAGACACTGGTCACATGACTTTGTCGCTGTGTCGGTGTCTTACAAGAGTCCGTGACACCAGATGCTTGGGCAACGTAGAAATATATATGACAACCCTCTGGTGTAGTCACCAAGGGAATGATACCGTGCTGATGTATTCTTCATATTTTGTTGTTCTTACTTCGTGTGGACATTGTGATCTCAGCTAGATGACCATGGACGAAGTGTTGCCTTTCAGGCACGAAAATCCACACGTTGGCGTAGTAGTATAATCGAGTGGTGAGTTCTATCGCCTTATCCTTTTAGAAGATGTCGGATCGCTTTGGAACTCAGATCGATAAGGTGATCAGAAATAGTCGAATTAGGGATGTCGTTGGAGCCAGCATTTCGACCGGCGGACTTGTCTACGTCGGGCTCTGGCCCTTTGTCCTTGGAGACGTGCCTTCGTCAGGACTCGTACTCGTAAGGACTTGACGAAGACATTGCTCCCCGCGGAAACGTTGACTCCAGCGACATTTCCTTGTCTGATGATTTCTCATCACATTGTCCGTCCCCTACCCCCCTCCCACTTTCTCTCAATAAAGCCATACAAAATGTCTACATCAGATGAACCCACGCATACTGGTCGTCCTTAAAACGACAACGATTGGTTCAGCTGGCAATGGCACCAGTGGTATTACTTGTTTCATCTATAGTGTCCGCACTTACTGTTGCGTAGCCGAAGAACGGAAACGCTAGAGTTCCTTCCGGTAAACAGTTGCCCGAAACTCTGTATCTTCTGTTACCATTCTTCGACCAGTATTTCGGTCAGACCTTCCAGTAGCAGTCGCAGCGGCAACATCGACAGCCGAAGCACCGGACAAAGGGGGCGGCGACCGCACGACTCGCCCTCACAGAGGAGCGCTTTCTAAATCGGTCGCCGGGCAAAGACATCGCTCGGCAACGACCACAATTGTGTTCCCTCCGCCGCACAGGCAGTGCCAGCGACCACGGACAAACAAGCAGAGACAGAAATACGAGCTCTCGGTTACAGAGACCTCCCCGATCCGCTCTTTCTCTGCGAGAAGAAAGGGATCGGAACGAGGCAACGCTCGGCTCGGCTCGGCTCGAAGCTGAGTTAAAGACGCGCCCAACAATGACCACGGCTTTCGCGGCCACACTCTATGACGTGGCTACACGCGCCGCTGCACTTCCCGATCGGGTCGCTTCCTTCTCCTTTATGTGTGTGTTCCTCGACTTCGGGTTGTCAGGGCACTGATTTCCGCGCTTCTGCCTCGCCTCCCCTTTCACTTTCGCATTTCCTTCTACGTTAGCGCTGTTTTTTCTTTCTTTGTCTTTAATTTCTTTAGTCACCGCACAGCCCAAATGTACTAGTCTTGTCGTTTTTAATTCTGTCGTCTGTGGCCCGTCTCCTAGACTGCCATTATAACTCAGATATTGGATTGGCAATGAATTACGACGACAACGTGCTACAACAGCTAACAGCCAACCTCCGCCAAGGCTGGCGAACATTGATCATAATTTAGGCAACATTACAAATAACAGCCATAACTCAGCAGCAAGTAGCCATTCATTAGTCCATATCAGGACAAGACTAAGCGACATTTGCCACAATTTAGATAACACGAGCAAACATTAACCACTGCCTAACGAGTACTGGCAACGTGCGAGAAAACGCGGTAGTTGAAGGCACTCGTCACTGAGGCGCCTTGTAAGATTTGACGGTGTGCAGTACCTGCGCACACTTTGCGTAAAAGATCGGAGATATTCGTACCACATTATCGATTACACGTGGGAGAGCGTTAGGAAAAGGGTGGTATATACGCGCCCTGGGTTTCTCAGGTATTCAAGCTATATACGAATAATTAACGGGCGTACCTAAGATGCTAATGTTTGACGCACGGGTTTTGCTGCGAACGCGATACTACTGCATACGCAAAGCTTTACGTACCCTATCCTAATAGCCTCCATTGCCATAAAAAAAATCGAGAACGCTTCAGCTTCTTTAAGAGTGGAACGCGATACCGTTCTCGAGTCCCGTTCGCATCGCCTTCTTATAGAGCACTGATTAAAACCTGTGCCTCCTCCATAAGACTCTACACATATCTCCGCGAGGCGTTGTTGTTGTTGTTGTTGTTGATGATGATGATGATGGTGGCTGTGGTCTTCCCCTTTGTATCGGGTGGGCACCTTGTGCCCTGACCGGAGAAAATGAAATAACACAAAAATGAAAAAAGTACATCAAGTCCATGAACAGCACGACTTTTCACTGTACCCGTGACCGCCACTTCACAAGCGTTGCTTTAGTTATTGATGTTGCTGCCAGTGCAGGCACAGGAAGGCCAGCGCCATCTGGATGACGTGCGCGCAACTAACCTACCCGGGCCAATGCTTCCTCTATATCGGTGGTGCTACCCTCGTAACATGTAACTACATAACATATAACTCCTCGTTTCCTCGTAACATATAACTAAGTTTTCTCGTACACTGAAGTTACAATCCAAGCTATCACATTGTAGGTTGTAGATAACTCGTAGTTCACATATTCTCTGACAGATTTCGCTTTGAGGAATTCAATTTTGTTCTCTAAGGCATCAGAGTCCTGGAGGAGCTATCTGGAAAGAGCTACCTGGGCTATCTTTAATGCTAAAAAATAGCCTAGATAGCTCCTTGCAGTGACTGCATGTGGGTGCCTTTTCTTTATGACATGATATTTCTTCTATTGGAGTTTGATATCCCCCCCTGCCCTCCTTCTGATCTTTTCTTTCACTATATTTTTTTCTCTTCTTTCCTTCTTAGGATATACTTGACGGTTGACCGCAAACAGATCGATAAGCGTTTATCTGCTTATATTTTTTTCGTGAGCGGTCTCTCTCCTCACTTGTGGCACCGCCGCTCGTTTTGCGGCCCGCAAAAGTAGCGCCATTACACACGCGGGGCCGCGGCAGTTTCAGATACGGAAACAATGCACCGTCGACTTCTGGGTCACTTACGCTAATTGGCGGCCGCTTGCTTCGCTTCGTGAACGGGAGGGGAAAAAAAAAGAAGGAGCTCGCTCGGACCTCGAGAAAACAGCTAACGCCGTTTCTAAACGGGACAGCTCGGTCATCGCTCCCTCGTCTATAAACTCTCTCTCTCTCTCTCTTTTCTTCTTTCTCGCCATTACTCCTCCGTGTAGCTCTCTATCTGTCCAGAAGAAGCACCGACCGTGTAGTTGTAGTCACTCAAGCGGACACTGAGATGGCCTCAAAGACATGCGTCGTGATATCTGCAAAGGATGATCGGCTAAGAAATTGGTAGGCAATCGCACGGCTTTGTTTGTTTGACTAATCTTGTGTCCACTGTTCTCGAAGAAGCACTTCTGTTACTTTCCTTTTTATTTTTCTTATTAACGTTATTGCTTCGTTGTTGAAGGCGCATAAACAGATAACAAGAATCATACATAGAAGGAAAGGAGAGAGCAGGTTGGTAATTACAGAGGCGGTAGCAAAGACAACACTGGAAATGGTACGGTGGCTGTCCCGATCCTCTTCAGGAAGTATGCGATAGAAGCTTACAAACGGACGATCGGAAATAAGAGAGATAAGAGGAAAGAATTGATTGATTTCTGTGGTTTTACGTCCGAACAGGAGGAAAGAAGAACGGAATTGTATACACATGTCAGGCATATATGCCACACATTAAAACAGCGAAAGCACGGCAGCGAGAACAGAAATGATCATTAAATAAATTACTAAGCGATGCATTGAATAAAAAGAGAAAAGGGAGTTTATGGTCTAGTGAATCGCAGTCAACGACAAAAAGATGTGCAAGCTATTTAAGTCGACTTCTTCGGATCAGGAAATCGTCAAATCTAGGTCAGCTCGAGGTCGTCAGATCGATAGTCCTTTAGCCACGACAACAGGGCTGTTCAAGGAAGGAATGGCACTCTGACACACACTCGAGGTAACGTCCTCGTATAACTACCGCGCCTCCATGCTGCCGATTTTATTTATTTATTTATTTTTTCATGTAGTCTTAGAGAATACAGGCTGCGCTTGTAATTCCAGATGAAACACAATAGCTCGCTCATACGCGGAGTACATCCACACGACGTAAGATATCTCTCTCGAGTACTGCATATACAGTCGAAGCTCGATAGAGCAATTATGAATAGAACTAATTAATGGTTATAACGAAGTAAACGAGGACTAGTGTTGTCGCTAAAACAACGTCAGTTGATTGCTTTCTGGGGTTCTGCGTCCCAAAACCACGATATGATTATGAGAGACGCCGTAGTGGAGGGCTCCGGAAATGTCGACAACCTAGGGTTCTTTAACGTGCACTGACATCGCACAGTACACGGGCCTAGACAGTTCGAAAACAGTGTCAGTAAAGTACGCTTATAACAAATTACCGGGTGTAACGAAGCTTCTTTCGCGTCAGGTACAAATTGTTATAACGAGGTCTGAGTGCCGTAATTGCGATCGCAAACACTCGCGCGTCATCAAGGGCACAAGCTAACGTAGTCAGCGCTTAACGCGTTAGGTATGGAAACGAAATCAGCCGGGCACGACACGCTCACGCTGGGAGCTTCGCACGTTGATTACGTCGCCAACCGTTTTCCCGTGAATCGCAGCGAAGAGCAAGAAACACCAGACGCACGCGGGCGCTGGCGTTGTGACAAACGCCGTGACACGGCATAGCATGGACCCGGCAGTGTCACGCAAGCGTTCCTGTCGTGTTTCGAGGCTAGTCTCGATGCAATCGGCAACTCTACACTCCGCGTGGCTGATACGCGTGCGACGCGTCTGTCGCGCGGCAAGCGTGTTGCTTTGGTCGTGCGCGGCAAACGAAGCGTGAACGACGCGTGAGAAAACAAGCCCGGCTGCCGAGACCGCGGCCTGGAATCTAGTTTCGTTCACCATGTTGTTAAAATGTTCGAGTGGCCACTCACACGGTTAACCCTTACAGCTGCGACTAAATGACGGTACTCGGACACTGCACAATCAGTGAGCTATCAGGAACGCCATTTGAGGCCCCTGGTTTAATACTGAGCCTTTTAGTACAGACAACAGCAAAGGTTTTCCGGGATCCGAAACTTCGTAAAAACCTGCATTACCGCATAGCCTCGCAACATAGCCTCGAATTAAATGCTACAGCCTGTACATCGCAAAAACATCTATACCGATTGAAACCTTTAATTCGAGTTTATGTTGCGAGGCTAAGTGAAAATATACGTTATTATGAAGTTTCGGATTCGGCAAACTTTTGCGGTTGGCTGTACGTTAAAACTAGGTGACAAGAGAGTAGCTGCATATCGGCCCGTCGAAATGCGGTATAGCTCTGGCCAGCATGACTGACTGCCCTTTCCTCCTCCTCCTCCTCCTTCTCCTCCTCTTCATCATCATCATCATCATCACCAGCCTGTCGTATAGCCACTGCAGGGCGATCCGTCTTACGCCTGCGAACGTCTTAATTTCATCGCACTATTCGATTCTTTTGTCTGCCTCGGCTGCGTTTTTCTATCCCCCAGTAACCATTCGGTTGCTCTCACCATACACCTGTTGTCACCTTTCCTGCGAATTGCGTGACCCGTCCAGGTTTCCCTTGTAAAGGTAGTTCAGACTCAAACGGGCTACACTCCTATATAGCGCACAGATAATTATGCGGCCTCCTTTTGTCCCCATGTGTTCAAATACCGAGTGAGCTTCACAAATTCCGAGTGCGCTTCACAGCACCCAAGTCTGACACTCCAAACCCACGAATATACTTTATCGCGGGAAAAAAATTGGGAATATATCGCATCCGGGGCCAGGCCTATAGCGTCAAAGGGCAGCCTTCAGCTTTTGACATTTGGCATTTTAAGTGTAGGCTTTTCGGTCGCTGCTTCAAATGAGCGGCCGTACGATAAGTTCGGAATTCGATTAGACGTTTTGTATCTTGTGGACGTAAACGCAAGTAAGAGTACATCGCTTGTCACGTAGCGGCGTACGCCGAGGTCTGAGCGACTGCAAGAAGCCGTTATGCAGTTGTATACAGCCCCTACCCCCGTCTCCATCGCCCCCGTTCTTTTTCCGAGTGTCATCGCTATGGGGGGTTCTGACGGGCCTGTCTTTTGAGTAACCATCCCGTGCCTATATTCCGTACAATTCACGAACCGCAAGACGCTCGCTGCCTCGCTCGCAACTTCAGCGCGTATCCCGTCTATACCGCCGAAAACACCTGTCTGCCACATTAGCGAATGCCGCCTGTCAGCCGAGTCGGCGCGCTTGTATCACTGATGACGCGTCGCCTGTCAGACGAGAAAGGATAAAAAAAAAAATACCGACGGACGAGAAAGAGCGACGTTGTTCATTACGCATTTTTTGCAGCGCGCCTTCACAAACAATAACAAAACACAAAACGACGAAAGATGAGAAAAAGTATTAAGAGGAGAGAGAGAGAGAGCGAAAACCGACAGCGATCTCCGACGGGACGCGGCCACGAACGGAGATACCTTCGATGATCGCTCCCGCCGAATTACACGTCTCGCGGTGTGCCACTTTTGGGCTGACGGAGGGCAGACGGACGCGCATAGCGCGGCGGTGCGACTTGCTCGCTTCCCAGAAGTCCATTCGCTCGGATGGGACGACTGCGCGATAATGAAGCGCACACCACACCGGCTGGAAGGCGTGTTTATAACCGCAGCGTCCCTGAAGTCGGAGGGGGGGTGGTTTGAAGAGGCGTCATCAACAACGGCATCTCGAGACGTCAGAGAGGACGCGATTCTCCGGCTGGACCCCCGCGGTCGCGCATATGGAAAGAAGAGACGCCACATTCAAGGCGACTCCGCACGCGCGGCGCGTTCACGAACGAAAAAGACAGAGGAAGAACCACAAAAAGTGACCCCGATAACGTGACGAGCGTGCGGTGCACGTAACACGTATACGCTGACCGGTTGTTACGTACGAAAAAGGTTACGCGTGCTGCAGATGAAAGATAGGCGACGTGTAGAAGGAACAACGGGTGGGGACTTGTGTGTTACAGGCCCCGAACTTGCAGCGTGCTCGTGGCGAGACAGGGTCGCCGGGGGTGCGGTTGTCCAAAACGAATCGGGTTCTATCGCGCCCGTGCCCTTGCTTGGATTGGCCTTCCTTGCCGCTAAGGGGTACGGCGATAGACGAAGACGACTAAGATGGAGGGTGGCGTCGGCATTGTTCCTCGCGCATACTGTTGGAAGAGACTCGAACTACAAATCTAGTACAGCACACTCGAACTGAGCCGGCGCGTGTCTGTGATGGCAGCACAATCCGTCGTGTTGTTGATGCTTCGGAGCATTGCGAGTGTATGGTAACGTGTTTGATAACACTGGCGTGGGCTTGTTTGTTCCTTGCTACATGTACCGCCTCTGCACGAAGCAATGAAGCGTTCGGAGGGCGACGGGGTGACAGCAATATGAAAGACGAAAGATTATGAAGAAGAGCAAAAGGGAAAGAAATCCGCTCAAATTAACGAGGAATCCGCACAGTATCGGATTAGACTGCGATCGCTATATTGACGACAACAGCGACACTAGTGTTGACATGTATAAATAAATAGGTATGGGATCCCTTTCTCCCATCGCCACTTCCATCCCCATCCTTCCAGGGCACAGTTCCATCTCACAGGGCGCAGTTTCGAGGTCACAGTTCCATCCCATCGTTCCCGGGCACAGTTACGTATAATTAACTGTGCCCTGGAAGGATTTATGATAATGCTGGTGGTGATAGTGGTGGTGTCGATGATTATTGTGATCATGACGAGGACAACGATATACATGACATGATACGGATGTATGCGCAGCCAAGATGGATAATCCTGAGGAGCTACGGCGGAGTCACAGCACAGTCCCATGAAGGATTAACTTAAAAAAGGGAAAAGAAAAATCCTAGGAAGCGCCGTCACATGATTGCGCTAGCCTCGGCAAGAAAACCTCCGACGACTTATGCGCGGGCCCGTCTCGGTTAGGATTAGTGCCTAGAAAGTTGCCGGACCACTCGAGGTTGTTCGGACCCGGTAACCTTCAGCGGCGCTTGACAGTGCATTGATATACCGCTCGCCTATCACGTGGTCGGGGTCTATTTCGCATGATTCCCGTCATTAATTTTTTTTTTGTGACTAGACTTCTATAGTGTCACGTGACCTCTCCTCCGATGCATGGTGCTCTGCAGCTGCAAGTGCTGGCCGAAGATTTACGACACCGCACTATACGGTAGCTAGACGAACAAGTCACTACGGAAGCATCCCTCAAACTTACGTAAATTTACGATACGCTCGCTATAAATACAACTGTGCAGATCAAACTCCCTAGATTTCCAGCTCTTTTATAAGTAGCGACACTTGCCTCCTCCCCCGGCCCCCATCTCGCAGGCAGCCCGTGTCAGTATAGACACGTTCTTCCTAAACACTTGGAGTGGAGCACGCGCGAGCAGATAGCGTCTCGCCATCAGCTTACACGTTCCTATCAAATATGACAGTAAACGTGCCAAATGTAAGGACACGTCTACCGAAACGCGCAACTTTCTTTAAAGTTCTCACGCCACGGTGTTCAAGTAGCAGCTTTAGAAAAAACATGGGCCCGTATTCCCAAAACAACTTACGACAAAAGTGTTCGTAAGAGAAAATTTCATCCAATCGTGATGCTGGACATATCATTAGTAAAGCCCGCTGGCCAATGAAAGGAAGCACTTACGCAAGAGAAGTTTTGTGAATTCGGCCCGTGGTTGCCAAAAGAATCAGATGCCGTCAGCGGCACATCAAAGCTTTTCACTACTTAAAGAAATAGAAGAAAATATCTAGGGACTTTAGTATAGGTCTGCGATTTATAGGAGCACTTGTGGGTTCGTCATCTCGAAATACTAGACAGCAGAGGACGCAGCAAGAACAAATAAAACAGCAAAAATAAAAACGCACATTTTAAATATTACTGTCTTGTTTCACCCCGTACGCGCCAACGAAGTTTAATTTTTCTTCGAATAACGTTCTCCAAATGAGCGTAATACGAACGCCAACACACACTAACAAACACAACGGGATGTAAAAGATAATTTAGCAGATTCCAGATCACGTCGGTGTGCACGTAATAAAGGCAAAAAAAAAAAACATACGTGCGACTTCCATGATTAGGATCTATTAAGTCAAATGAAATTATGTGGCATTGAACTATACTGAAGACAACTCGGGGCACGTCGCCGTCTGCAGCGGTGACTTCTCCGCGTTTTTACTACCGGACCCGTCCCGCGACTCAGCCACAACACATTTTCGCGCGCAACGTTGATTTATGCGCGAAAGTGACGGCTATAGTCCTGCTTTCACCGGCGCTTAAAGGGGCCAGCCTTTGTGCCATCGCTCACACGTCTCCACAGTGTATTGTTAGATCGAGGCAGGTGACGTAACTATAGGCTCTCGACTCCGAAGATACGACAGGATAAAAGGAAGCAACGGAGATAAAAATTGATTTACGCATGTTGCGTGCCTCCAGGTTGTTGTTGAATCGACGCAGTTAACTTCTTCCTCTGACAAGCTAATGACGGGATTACTAGAGCAAGCTGTTGTCAAGAAAGTTTATGCACTCAGGCGACCACAGCGCACTGTTTTGATAACTCTGGCTGAAAAAATAAATAAATAAATAAAAGGCTATTCACGTCTTCCTGTTCTTGATGACGAGAATATTCTGCTGTTCTCAGCCGAGAGCGTAGCAAAAGGGCAATAAAAAAAGTGAGTACGACATATTAAAGGTATATAAAACAGTCAAATATGTAAACAAATGTATAAAAGTAACGTTACAGTAATGCAGTAACGACAGCAAACAGTGCTTACATAAAGAAACATGCAATTCACTTGCATATTCTGTTACATCAGTTAGGTGTAACCGTCCGAGGTATGGTAGTGAGGCCACGCTCTGGGTAGTATATATAATATGAAGGCGATAATAATAAATAGAAACGTATGAATACATTACGAAAGGAGCTCACGTTGCCTTAATTTTCATGCTAAATTTTAGACAAGGCTCGTCGTTTTCTGAAATAAAAAAAAATTGAACAATGGTGCGAAATCTCACACTCTACCGTCCGTTCAAACCGATGGCTCTGTCGCACGTGAGCTCGCCTTTGAATGAGCAATTTTCGCGATTTCTTGATTTGCTGCGTGATTGTTGCCGATGTACACGAAGTTGTACTTCCAACATCACCCCCACTTTGTGTAAGTCAGCATGCCTTCCCTCCAACATGTTCTTTTTTTTTTTTCTTGTTGCACCTGATAAATGAACAACTCAAAAGCTACATCGTAACATTCAATTGCGAGCATCCTGTCCATGTTTCCCAGGTAGCATTTTTCGCTCCAAATGAATTCGTCGCATTCCGAGCTTTCAAACTGACTCTCCCACTCCTCGTGTATACACAGTGCTCGCCGCTTGCGCTATAGTATATGCATCGAGGCCGTCGTATTTATCAAACTGGGTTAGCCGAAAAAGAGCTCCCACTCTCCGGGTTCCATACTACAACGTTTTTCCTTTTGTTAGCCGGTCTATACCGTATTGGTCAATAACAAGTCAGCAACAGCGTCGACCGGTGGTGTTCGCACACTACCCGGCGAGTGGCGGTAGCCCCGCTGTGTCCGCCGCTTTCGAATGTCGGTCGCCGGTGGCCACGGTCCGTTGTGTTGCCCGACCGACGACTGGTTTGGAGCGCACTTCCGAAACGGAAGCTGCTTCCGGATGCGGCGCCGCGGGTGCACCACGGACACCCCTTCCCCCCCGACGGTACCATCAGATGAGGTCAGCGGCGCCGCGGGAGGGGGTACGAAAAAAGGTTGCTCACGGCCGCGGTGGCGATGAGGGGGTTGTATATGTACGCCATCTGCACTCCGAAAGAACTTGTTCGCGGCACTCCTGCTCGGGGCCCGAACGGGGCCTGCAGACTGCAGTATCTGTAGATATCTAATCAGTGCGCAGAACACGTGGACAATTAAGACAAAGAAACAGACAGGACGGCGCGCCCGGTCACGTCAGTTTCTTCGTCTTGCCCGTGTTTCTTTTTTTTTTTTGTATTTTTGCGTGTTAACAGGGTAGGTCTCAATCAGAGTTCTTCGACTGAAGAACTCTGGTCTCAATTGAGTAATCCATATGAACTAGTCCGACTGTTGTCTCTAGGAATGTTCGTGAGATTCGTGGGCTTTAGCTTTTTATTTTTATCTTTTTATTTCTTTGTCTATTGCATAAATTTCGCATATTTTTCTTTTCCCCAAGTGCAGGGTAGCCAACCAAGCACGCGCTTGGTTAGTGCCTGTCTTGCTGCCTTCGCTATCTATCTATCTATCTATCTATCTATCTATCTATCTATCTATCTATCTATCTATCTATCTATCTATCTATCTATCTATCTATCTATCTATCTATCTATCTGCGTCTTGAAGTGCAAAGAGGCTAGAAGCACACAGATACAGACAAGCGTGTTGTAGTGACCAGAGGTGGGAATCGAACCCGGGACAACCACGTGACAAGTAAGCACGCTACCACCATAGTTCACGGCGGCTCTTTCCTCGCGGTGGGCCACGAATAAAGCTATCGCATCAGCAGTTGCGGTAATAGTACTTGTACTCATTTTGCATATAGAGGTTCATCCTACTCGTACCACATGGCTAAATGCCGAACAACTCGGCATAAGCAAATTCCTCGCTGACTGCCTCGCGTATAGTATCGATTCCCACAATGCGTGGGATATGCCGAAAAAAAATTTTTTTTTCAATAAATATCGGTGGTGTGTGCTCCTGGAAAAGCTAAGGGAAGCGAGAAGGAAAGACTGTTAAGAAAACGTTACGGCCATCAGCATATTGGCAGAAATTCCATCTTGACCCAAACCAACTTAATCGCCTGCGATGTGCCTGCTGGTCGTGTTCGTGTGGGTGTAACCGTGCACGAAAGAAAACCAATTTCCCTCAACCAGTTCCTATAGCTTTGTGCTACAACCGCTCAGATGACGATTACTTTTTGGTATCCTCCAGCTTACGAGATTTGCGCAGAACTGGATTTTTCACATTCATTGTTCATGTATACTTCGAACTGCCAGTCAATTCGCGCCTGAGCCACAATCATGCTAGCCTCCTGGTTAGCTCATTTGCCAGAGCGACCTCCACAGAAAGCCGCTCTGTTCCACTTTCAGACCCAGATGAACGCTTTGTCAACTAACAAGCTTTCTTTTCTGAGAAATCCGTATAGATTTCCTTTAAGTCTTCGTGCTACAAACAGCTGGACGACATTTTTTTTTTTTTTTTCAGCTTGTCAACTTTCCTCCATTTTCTGTACTTCCGCGGAAGCGGTTCGCCAGTAAGACCGTGTCATTCTTCCGGTTTGCTTCGACCGCACTGTGTGGAGTCAACGTGATACAGCTGAACCCGCAATTAGCTGCCGAGAACTGGGCCCTGCGTGCGTGTGACACAGCACTTGGGTCCTGGCCAGCAGCATTCTCAGTGTGTCGGAGAAAGACGGGCAAGAGAGCGCTATAGGATATCACCGGCGCCTGACTCACTTCCGTCAAGCTTAAAACGGTTTCGGGGCGAAAGGAACGGAGCCGCCAGGTATAACAGTGACAATTGTAAAGTAGCGAACGGCTAAGCGTATGCAAACAGTGTTGGATGCACTGCACAAACCAATAACATGGTTCGACTCGTATATAGCATCTACAAACGTCTGTCTGTCTGTCTGTCTGTCTGTCTGTCTGTGGGCTCTTACGTCCCAAAAACCACGATATGATCATGAGGCACGCAATAGCGGAGGGCTCCGCTATTTCGACTACCACAGTACACAGGCCTCTACATAACGCCTCCAACAAAATGCAGGCGCCGAGGCCGGAATTCGATTGTCTGGCTGTCTAAATACATCTACAATATTTCAATAGATATATAATCATAAAATGATAATTGTAGGATATAATTAGTACTACTGATTGATATAGTTAATCAGTACACTTGGTCGAACGACCGATGCATTACACAGGTTAGTTTAAACTGATGGATGAGAGCCGTCACTGCAGAATGACATGTATGACATGTGCATACAGCATCAATTAAAATTTTCATTATGAAATGAAAAGAAACGCTGTATATTCCGCGGAATCGTCACCATTACAATAAGGAAGACTGAGGCAGATGCCCACTTTAACATATATCTCCGATCGCATAACTAGGATGGCAACTTGCCTACCTCGCCTGTATACAGTCGGCGCAGATATACAGTAAGGTCACTGCAGTTTCCTACTCCTCGTAGGTGCGCTAACAAAAAAAAAATAATAATGATTATACACACTATCGGACGATATCCAAGTAGGGAGTTTTCCTTCGAAACAGGGGTGTTTAAAAAATATGAAAACGATTTAGAGTGCTGTATACACCAGCATGGGAAATCGAGATGATTTCATGTCCTTACAACAAAGGATGAATGATTTAGAGTACTAGCACTGTATATACTACGAGAGATTGGGATGCGGCCACCTCTTCAAACTAGGAATGTCAGTGGTGGCGGTGGAGATGATGGTGATGTTGCTACAGGCGGTGTTAACCAGACGGACCAGCCATGTCTGCCAGGTCAAACCACCAAGTTCGAAGAACACATAACGGCCTACAGTGCGACACAAGCATATTTGCGGCAATTGTGAGATGTATGCATCAGTAGTGAGATGTATGCATCATTGGCTATATTCGGAGATTCTGTGACAGCCGGTAGTTAGTTTCATGAAAGTCAAGAAAATATATTCGATCTACTGTTTCAAATGACAATCTTAAACTCATTAATTTTCTGACGCTTTGTTCGCGCCGAAAGTTCAAATAGTCTGATATTTCACTGTTGACGTATGAAAAAAACACCACGCGTCCTTTACACCAGTGCCTTTACATTGGCGACGAAAGTCCAACCACAATAACGGACGGTAGTGCCGTAGAAAGCTTTTCGCTTTAAGCACGGGTGCAGACGAGCGACAAAGCGACACTTCAGAGCAATCACAAAACCGCTTGAGGCACATTCGCGCCTCATCTCCGCCGTTGTCGTCATGTCCTGCTTACAGTATGTGGGCAGACGGCTCGAAGGCTTCCAGAGATAGAGGCACCACTTGAGTGCCCCTAGCAGTACATGCATGCAAAGCTGCCCCCTTGTCACACATATAAGCATGACAACTATATGGGTTAGGGTCCTTCTCTAGAAATGTTTGGCCGTCCTTGATTAAAGAGATGTATTTAGTGCTACTCGTCCGATGCTGCCCGCGTTCCTTTTCACAACAGTTCATAGTTGTTCAGCTCTTTCCACCACAGCGCAACGGTAAGAAGCGTATGTCTCGAACGCAGCAGCGGCTTTCGGGAGAGAATAAGACTTCTTAAGTTTGCCGAAACGATAAGAGAGAGCTTACGCAACAGTCCTGGGCCAAGTCGCCTGAAGCCAGCACAAATACTAAAAACTAGACCACGAAGCCAGTTACGCAAAAGCTTCCGGGGAAGTAGAAGGAACGCCGACGATGTACGCCTGCGCGAAATATGTAACACGGTTAAACAATAAGGACACGGACGCCGCACCCGTGAAGAGCCTCCAAACACTGGTGACGCCTTATGCGGTGCAAAGGTAAGCGGAAGATACACGTGTCAGAGAGCTCGACGCGAAGCTACTTCCAGCTTCTTTTGGCACGTGGGAAGCTTCTGGTAGGGCTCGCGGACTGAAGTGGCTTTTGTTTCGCCGATATCATCTCAGCGGGTGAGCTCTTTCTTCATCGCGCCTCGAGAAACACTTGCAGGCCCTTGTTTCAGACGAATGCATTGCTTCCAGTGCTCCAGGAGTACATGCGTGTGCCAGACGAGACCGAAAAGGTTCGCTATTCTTGCTCACTCATCAGCTATGGTCGGTAAAGAAGGTGGGGGTGAGAGGAGGGAGGGAGGGGGTGGAGCAGTTGAAGCGTTGAAGCAAGAGCCGCGCGAAGGGTTCTCAAGGAAGGCACTTGGCGCCAGTAGTTCTTTTTGTGCGTGTGAAAGTTTGACGCCGAGCTCTCTTTTGGCACCGGGCGTTCGGCGCCGCAGCGTGCAGACGCCGGCTCGGAAGTCTCGCCGTTACTTCCCTCGCCAACACCTCCCCCCTTCTTTCCAGGCCAAGGTTGGCGCCTCCCCACAACAAACTCTGCGGGACGTACGGTACCAGTGTTGCGCGTAGTTTTGTGAGAGTCCACAGTGAGCTTTGACGACAGTGTCATGCTGTCGGGTCAGCGCGTTGTGACAGCCAAGGTTGACAAACGAACCGGCTTATGACAGCTCGTCGGACACTACACCTTGTTAGCAGTGCACGACAGAATGTGGACCAGACACGCTTGTCTTGAGACACAATGTTGACTGATCGGGTTTTGAGGGGCTTCTGCGGAAGAGGCTCCATGCAGTAGAGGACTCATCAGCTTTTCTCTGCGTGGGTTCCTATAAGCGCGCGCCATGGTTTAAGCGTTTCTCGCAACCGAAATGTGGGCTACGGTATACTGGGAATCGAACCTGCGACCTTAAGGTATAAGAAGCAGAACGACATATCCATGGGGAGGAAGTCTTGAGACAAAATGCAGGGGAACGTCTTTAGCTAAAACCCTTAATTATACGGTTAACTGGACAGCGACAAGCTGAAGCCGCGATTAATGTTGCCAGACTGTTCACAGGATGTTCCATTCTGTCAGCTACAATGTCTAGCCTCCAGGAACGCTAGGATGTTACCTGGATGTTTCATTCTGTAAACAGCCTGGCAACATCCTGAAAACATTCTGGCCTTCCTGGAAGCTAGACATTGTAGCTGAACTTTGGCAAACTGTAATATTTGATTTTTTAAAATGTCCTCACAGCACATCTCTAGAACTTCCTCCTTTCTTTTTCGTGTAACCCCAACTTGCTTAGTCACTCGACGGTGGCACTTGTCCAAGCATTTTCCAACACCACAGATGGGTTGGAACATAAGCTACCGTCGAAAAGAAAAAAAGAAGCAAGGAACTTCACGTATCGCGTCGCAATCCCCCGACATGGGCTATGTACTCAACATCCGCGAAAACGACAGAATAAGGAATCCTGAGAAAACGAAAGTCCGGGCGGGAGATCTGTATCACCTGACCTCCTAATCCAACGCCGGGTTGCATACTAAAAGCGGCACCACAACTTGGCACTGTCTTTACATCGCGCTAATGACGGCGCCTGTCCCAGAGGAGTTCTTTCTTTCTTTCTTTC
This sequence comes from Hyalomma asiaticum, assembly GCA_013339685.2. NCBI lineage: Eukaryota > Metazoa > Arthropoda > Arachnida > Ixodida > Ixodidae > Hyalomma > Hyalomma asiaticum. The sequence goes on along the minus strand of CM023491.1, from coordinate 12,401,135 downwards.
CTTCCTTCTTTCTTTCTTTCTTTCTTTCTTTCTTTCTTTCTTTCTTTCTTTCTTTCTTTCTTTCTTTGCGACCTCTGCTGTGAAGTCGCCGGCTCGCAAGGCACTTTCGTGTTTCGCGAGGACGACTGGCCTGTGCAAGCGCGGTTTCGTGCGCATGCGCGAAGTCACCGTATACATTTTATTCCCGTCTCATTTCCCTCCATCTTATCCTTCCATTCTCCTCCCTACGTCAGATAGCAGTCAACATGACACTGCTTCGGTTAGTCTCCATGCCTTCTGCATTTGTTCTATCCTTTCTGTTGTAAAAGGGCCCGGAGCTCACCTAGGTGAGCCGATCTTAGCGTTCTACTAAGTTGTAGCCGACCTATATCGTGTTTTTTATATCTCATTAACACGAAGTGACTTTACAGCAAAAGAAAGTAAAGCCTTCAGACATAGAAGTTTTTTATAGTCTGGCTCTCTTGCAAAAATGTGCATAAACAAATGGACCCGGCAACGTCAGGAAGAGAGATGGGGTGTATAGCTGGTCTCTCTCTCTCTGTCTGTCTGTGTGTGTGTGTGTGTGTGTGTGTGTGTGTGTGTGTGTGTGTGTGTGTGTGTGTGTGTGTGTGTGTGTGTGTGTGTGTGTGTGTGTGTGTGTGTGTGTGTGTGTGTGTGTGTGTGTGTGTGTGTGTGTGTGTGTGTGAGTACGCGCGTGACGTTTGTTGTGCTTGCGTTGTCAGGGTGTGTTCTTTTACGAGGTGCGCGTGTTTGCAACAGAACAGGAGAACGAGACAGCACAAAGGTCTGTTTTTGTTTTCTCATGTCTATGCTATCACGAGTTGCGTTCTTTTGCAGCAACTTTGTGTTGTCACAGACTTTATCATCCCATTAAGGTGCGTTTTATGCCATCTCAGTAGCAAGTGGTCTTCAACACATCATATATGTCACCGGGCATTCTGGTTCCTCGTGCTGTTTCTCGTTCCGGGACGTATTGCTACTTAATTTTCAGTACACATTCTTTCTGTGAAGCTGCGTAGCCCGCACCGAATTCATTGCTACCACAATTTGACACGACAAGGCATTGCACGCAATTATCGAGACAAAGCGACGATACTCGCAGTCGCCGCTGCCGGCCAAGGTGGGCACAGTCTAAGATTAGCCGTGCGACGACTGCCCTTGTTCCTCCCTCAGCGCTTCCGGTATTTATAGCGTGCAGCACGCTCCGGTCCTTCACCCACATATCCGGACAAACAACGCGCCCATGGACCACGTGGGGACGCCAATGCTTCTTTTCCTGGTAAAAAAGACGCTTGCTGTGTAAGTCACGGCTCTGCAATGAGGAACGCGATTTATCTATAGGCGGTCAATTCTACACGATATACGAAAAGGAGTGGATTCGACAGATTGAGTGCGACCACGTCCGTTCGGTCCTCCCGCACCAAGTCTTCTCCACGATGCCCGGCGTATCTAGTACAAGCACTGGAAACACTTCATCGCCTCAGACAGCAAGAAGATTACGTTCGCGGTTGCGCCGTATACGCTCATTCGCAAGTGTGCCACGGCAGGTAGGGGCCACGATCCTTTTGTGGCCGTGCAAGATTGGACCGGCTCCCGACCATCGGCGTCGCATATTCTTCACGCTGCGTGTCGTTAGCGCAGCAAGAGAACGCCGCTGCAATGCAAATCTCAAGGCTGACACAACCGGAGCAAACACGGCGTGTACCGCTTATATACAAAGGATGTACATTACGTATACATGCAAATATACTGGCCGGCGGATTTCCATCGGTTCGAGTTCTTTCATTGCCATCGGAGCATTCATAAGTATTACGTTACGTGCTATTGGTGATTGATGCTGGTCCGTACCGTGTTCACGCATTTGTAGGCGCCTCCCGCATTACAGCATGTTATGCGCCGTCTCGGCATGACCTTTGAAAGTGCCTCTATTTGCAATGCAGCGGAGAAATGGAACTGTCATTATACAAATCATGTAATTTTACCGCTATAAGTCAGAATAGAGGGCATATTTGCGCGCATTATCAACGATTGAAGTGCAGGAATTGCGCAGCGGTATGTGAGAGATTATACCCGTGCAGTAACTCAGTTGCCAAGGCGTTGTGCTCAGCCCGAGGTCCCGGGTTCGCTTGCCGGTAGTGGCAACCGAAATTCGACGGAAAGGAAATGTAAGAAAGGCTCGCGTGCTTAGAGTGCAGGCTGCAGTTCCTCCAATAGTCAAAGTCAATCCAAAGCAATCCGCTGCGCGGACTTTTATGGCCGGGAGGTTTCTTTAATGTCATTCTTTATAGCCTCCGTATATGTACGAAGTTTATCCGGAAACTTAGTAGACATTTCCAAGCTGTCGCTCTTGTCCTTTAAATTTTTGTTATATGTATACCTATGCAACAATTTAGTCCGTCTCCACTCAATCGATAAGAGACCGATCCCCATCATATAAAACATGCACAACGAACTCATCGTGCATGTTAGGACTATAACGCTTAGCGCTTCATAACAACAGCAAGAAAGGCGGCGCGGTTTACCGCAAATCTTTTTTGCTTTATTTGCCACAAATAAAGCAAAAAATAAAAACGCAACGACTCCCGTCTCTCATCAAGTGCAGACGTCTCTTAATAAGCCGGATTGATTTGTCCGGCCGATCACCTGCATGACATACTATTCTAGGCACTGGTTGGAATAGTTACTATATAATGTTCGGTAATCACATACATACATACATACATACATACATACATACATACATACATACATACATACATACATACATACATACATACATACATACATACATACATACATACATACATACACACACTCTTTAAAGAGTGGTCGTACCCCTTGATTATTGTTTCACGTGCACGCGGTTGTAGATTGCGTTGGCCGGAAGCCTACGCAAGTTCTCCCTGCACATGTGCTGAGCTACCTCGCCAAATGTGGCTTTGCCGCAATGATGCGTTTTGTGTGAAGAAGCCCACCTTACGGTGACGTCCTTCGTTTTGGAAAAGAATATTCCTGTAAAACTTGCTTCTCCTCACAAGGCGTGCTGCTGTGGGGAAGCCAGATTTGACGAGGTAGCTGTAGCGGCCCGGCACAGAGAATTTCGGAGTCGTCCAGCTAAAGCGGGAATGTGTGTTTACACTCACTCACTCACTCACTCACTCACTCACTCCTCACTCACGACCCTCACTCCAGCACTCACTGATACATACAGTACATACATACATACTATACATACCTACTAATACATACAGAATACATCATACATACCTACATACATACATACATACACATTAACGTTACTCACGAAATTTAAGACCTGCAAGAGTCCCTTCGAGCGCGCAATGACACGAGGTTGCTGCCATTCCCGCCGGCGCATGCAGAAGCGCAGAAGATATTAAAGCTCGGCGTAGGGAAATTCTGTTGGTCGCATTTCTTATAACAACGTGCTTTGCGTAAAACAAACAGCCTGAATTCGCATTTAATTAACAAATCGTGCGTCTCAGGCGAGCAGCGGCAGCACAGCACACGTTGTAAGGTCTTATAGTCCAGCGTCACAGGCGAACTAAGAAACACTGGTAAGTTTGGTCATTAAATTTGCACATAACATAGTTCTTGCGCGCGTCAGTCGCGTTAAGTGTGATGCGATGAAGAAGTGCGTGAACTTGCTCACGGACAATTACTGATACGATACGCAAACAGCGCTGAAAAAAAAGCAACAAGATACACGCCATAACGTAATCACCCAAGCAAGATCTCGCCCGTGCTTATACAGCAGTCGAAACGAAGCGCAGTTAATGTTTTCCTGAGACTTTAACAGCGCGCCTGTCTTGAACGAGCGCTTGGAAAAGCAGTGACCCCTTTCGGAGTTTCAAAACCAAACCGTGCACCCCGCGGCCCATCTGGATCCACGGTGGCCTCGCTTTCCGATTTCTTTTTCTTCTTTTCGGCCTCTCTTCAGAATGTTTCGAAAGCGCGCGCAGAAAAGCGTCCCGCGTGCTCATTAAGATCTTTCACGATGCCGACCTGTGTTGACCCGGCGCGACAACAGCGGGAATGACGAGGACGATTCTTCGAAGAGAGCGCCCAGCAGCAGCGAAGGAAACGTTGTACAGTTTAGAAGGGGTCACACGGTGTACGGTAAATACATCGACAAACCATCGATGCCTCACGAAGCCCTTCGTATTGCTGAGGGGTCTTGTGCAGGAACGTTGAAAAAGATGCGTCTTTGTGTACGTTTACGTTGGCAAACGTCGTGTAAGCTCGCTGACTTGGGTTTTCGGGGTGAATGCCACAATATGCCGGTCTATAATGACGTGCGAGAGAGGAAAGTATGCGCTGAAACCACATAGCGCCGTTTCTGGCAATCAACTCCATACTGCGAACCCAAGGAGATACCGAGAATTTGAGTGCCGGTCGCTAGTTGTCGGCACTGTTCTGAGGCGAGGTCGCGCAAGGCGTATATGGCTTCCAGAAGTGTTGATCATCGCTGATGGCCAATTCTGCCTTCACTCGCAGAATTTACCAAACAGGGATGACCAAAATCTGAACAGTATTCCGTATTATGTGGTACGGTATATAGGCTTCGTAGCCGTATTCGACTGTTGTCTGTTAGATAAGCACAAAGGCGGCAAGAGGGCCAACACGAAACCGCACTTGTGAAACACTCATACGTGGGCTGAAAACGACATAGGTATTATACATCGTTTGTTTCCTATACTGCGCTCTTAAATTAAAGTCGCTGGCTAAGACGCACGTTTATATACGCTACGCAGACCCATAAATGGCCACGCCTTTAATCATCGTCTACCGTCGCGCCCTCTATACGTTCCGTGGCGCGGACGATGAAGCGGCAAAAGTGGGCCGAACATGCAAACAAGCGCGTGCACATATGGGACGCTGGCGGGAGAGGCGAACCGAAACGTCCCAGGCCCCAATGGCACTTGCGGATGCAGCCAGCCGTACGGCATATTAACGCGCGCGATGACAATGACGGCGGCACGGCGTCCGATGTCAAGGCCCATTGGCTTCGCGCGTGCCGTCCTGCTGCAGCTTCTGCCGAAGGCCTTTATGTAACGGGCCATTATGCGCTACACAAGTGACACGTACATCAGGCGATGGAATCGACATCCCTATATTTCAAATAAGAGAGAGAGAGAGAGAGAGAGGAAAGATGGACAGATGAGAGACGCGGGTTTGCCTGTTTCTTCGTCGTGGCTGGGACGGTTCGAGTTGATTTCAGTGCATGTTTTTTTTTTTATGTAAGATTAAGTTATAAGTTTTTACCGTGCCCAAATCACAATATGAATATGAGGCACCCTGCAGTGGGATAACCCGGAATAATTTTGAACCCCCCCCCCCTCCCCCCTTCCCGAAGTGTTCTCTAATCTAAGCACACCGATGTCCTTCCATTCTGCCCCTCCCGAGCGATAGTTTATGCAAACACGGCTGCACGCGTTTAGCGTCGCAGTGTGCAGGCTTCGCCATGTATAGGGTGGTTGGATTCACGAGTTGGTGGTTCACGAGTTAGCTGGAAGTGAGATAAGCGTAAGCCTGTGCTGCCCGCATCATGCAGTGATATGTATCTGTCAAGTATCGCTTGAGAACACTTGAACAGCGGCGCGTTTATTTCGTATTTCACGTCTTTCGCGGGCTTCTGCTTTCTTTCTCGACAAAAATAAATAAAGAGGAAATAAAACACATGAGCAGTCATAGCACGAAACAAATGCTTAATTTCGGGGTTATCGCCCCGCCACGGTGGTCTAGTGGCTATGGTACTCGGCTGCGGATCCGAGGGTCGCGGGATCGAATCCCGGCTGCGGCGGCTGCATTTCGATGGAGGCGAAATGTTGAGGCCCGTGTACTGTGCGATGTCAGTGCACGTTAAAGAACCCCAGGTGGTCGAAATTTCCGGAGCCCTCCACTACGGCGTCTCTCATAATCAGAGCTGGTTTTGGGACGTTAAACCCCACATAACAACAATTTCGGGGTTATCCGAGGTGGCCTACAACATTTTAATGGACATGCAAGCGATTAAAGCAATATTTCAAGAGCTGGCTAATTAAAAACAATTAAATATTGATATCTACTGATGAAAAAATTACTGGTCGCACACACGACCACCACCAAGACATATTTACAATGATTCTGCTGCAGCACTCGGATAATCTATCCGGGTACATGATGATAGCTGGGACACCCTGCGTATACAACCGTACAGTATAGAACAATGTCTCGAGATGGCCTTTCGCATTCAAACGGTGCGCTTCTCGCTTGGTACCCATAGATGTGTATAACTATTTACGAGTTCACGTCACGTCCCGGTCGGCGACGCCCGTGTAAGAAGCGGTCCGCCAGGGGATCCGGCGGAAACGAGAACGTGGGATCAGCGGACCCGTTGTATCTGCAGCCCCTCACAGAGACAACGGGAACACTCACACACAGACAGACAGAACGTTTATACTGCAAAGGCCCGGCCGACCTCTATAAGTCTGTTTCTCTAGTTCCGTGCAGCATAGCCAAGGCCACGAGGCCATCGAGCGCCGAATTCTTCCGAGGCGAGACGAAATGTCATTGCTCGGACGCGCACACAACGCTTCATCTTGCTCCTTTCAGGGCTGTATCTGCCACTGCAGCGCCCGCCATTGGCAGATGACAAGGCGCGGAAGGACACGTTTAACATATGTTCGTCCTCCGGATTGGTCGAAGGGGGCTGTAGCTTCCACAGCGCTGCACGGAACTTCTGAAACAGACCTATAGGCTCGTACGCCGTTTGTATACGAGACAACAGCCCAATCGCTCTGCACTCTTTTTGCGCACTGTTAAATAGGCAACCCGGCAGTACGCGCGCCCTTGAGTGGCCGCGCTGTTGGCGCCCTTTGTTTAGCGTTGCTATTTTGCTGCAGACAGTGCGTGCGCTCGTTCGCGAGCGTGGCGATTTAAAAGAGGAAGTGCGGATAGAAGGTCTTGCTGCAAAGAGTCGATTCTTTCATTTGGCAAGAACGTTTCATATAGGGATTAGCTCGCTTTAACTGCGGTGTTGTGCTGCATGGACGTCCTTTATTATTATTATTATTATTATTATTATTATTATTATTATTATTATTATTATTATTATTATTATTATTATTTCACTTGCGGACATCGTCGAGAAAGGTAACTACGAAGAACGTTTTTGAACTAACAGAATTCTGGCTCTTCGTGCCCGCAGAGACCGTTGAAATGCACTCACCGATCAACAATCTGATTCGATTTAAATAAAGCTAATTTCATTCAAAAGATGTAGGACCCTCAACGTTGTCTTATAACACATTATTAGGCAAATTTGAGGTAAAACATTAGCGAACGTTATTGAATATCTAAAAAAATCAATTAATATAATGCGCTGTAACAAAACGATATGAATATGCCTTATGTGCAACACGTCCAGCAATACAGACAAAATATCCGAAGCGTGTCAAGAAGATATGAAATCCTGCAAACGCCAGCTATTAAGGGTAGCAGTATTGCTTTAAAAAAAATCACTCGGTTTCTAAGCTGCAGCGGGCGCCGCTTACGTATTTTTGTGAAGTTGTAGAGTCGTTGATCAGATAATTTTGTTTCTACTTTACCGCTCTTATCATCTTTTATGAAGAAAAAATTAGCATCCATCCATTTTGTAGCACAAAGCTGCAAGGAAATCCATATGGATCTCTTAGAAATGAAAGCTTCTTTGTTGACGCAAAATTCTTCCTCGTCCGAGGTTCGAACCCGGGACCAACGCCTGTCCGGGGCGCGCGCTCTGCCAATTTGAGCTAACCAGGAGGCTAGGAATTCACAGCGAGAGGGCGAATTGATCGACAGCTCGAAGCACATGGGCATGAATATGGCAAGACTGAGAAGCTTTCAACTAATTAAGAAGCTTTCGTTTCTGAGATATCCGTACGGTCTTCCTTGTGTCCTTGTGCTACAAACGGATGGATGCCGATTTTTCGTCCATAAACGTTACTCTATTTTGTGGGTCTCTGCAGAACTCTTTTGCCTTATTTTCTTTTTTCCTAATATCAAAACGCCCCGCCACAGTGGCCTAGTGGACTTATACAGAGCCTCCACATGCATTGTCCTAAGTATGCATAAGCGTTCCTACTATTTACGCAATGCAAACTGACAATGCAGCTAGACCGACCGAACTGTATCCGACACTTGTCGAATGCGATCGCACACTCGGTGGGGTTGACCAGACCAGACCCGAGAGCGATCGAACCTCGTCCGAGGCATCCGAACTTTATCTGCATCCGGCCTCGTTGCATGCAGTTATCGGATCTTGTAGACGTTACCGAATTCTATTCTATACCACGTATGTGTCTGTATGGCTATTTATAGTACCTTTCATACGACTTGACCTACTGTCGACCGTAATCAATCCAGTATAGCGCTTTATCAATATTTGCCACGATGGTGAGTTCTCCGATACATATCGATTTGTTAAGTAGTCGAAACAAAGTAAAGCAGGCACGCACACACACATACACAACTTCACGGCCATTTTGAATTAACGGAAGTGGCCGCTCTCGGCCCGATTGCGCAACTTCGCCGGGAAACGCACTTCCTGGCGCCGCGGCGACCTAGCGGACCCGGCGGGCGGACAGTCCGTTTGCGCCACCGAGTTCCGCTGACCACGACGGTCACGCGTTGACCACAATGGAGCAAGCAGCAGCAGCAGCAGCGCCCAACGCGTCTTTGTTCTCCCCCCCCCCCCCCCCCCTCACACACACACACACAACGTCCTCACTCTTTTGGCATACGCAAAAACAGTGCGGCATTACTGTCCGCGACGGCACAGTTCGCTATACGGCGTTGTATGCTGCTGCTCGGCCCGAGGTCGTCGGCTCGACTCCCTGCCAACAAAATCATACGGAGTTACCCGTGCATATCTTCTGTTCCCAGGGCAGTATACAGTCGATTAATCTTCGGGGATACTTCCCAGCGCGGTGGCCTAACGATGTGGCGTACAGCGTCGCTAAGACCAACGGCGCATGTTCGATTCATTCCAGGCCGCACTTACATTGTAGCGAAAAAAACTACACATGGACAGAACAGATCCGTATTTTCCCCACTACGTCCTTACTCGTAATTGTATCGTGACGTATCGTACTGCGTGTAGTACCTCAGAATTTAATTTTCAATAAAGGTTGATTGAAAAGAAAGCGCTCACCTGCCGATAGTGGGGGGCGTACTATAGTTGTACCATAGCCTCTTCGATACATCTATAGGAGACAGCGCATGCACGTAGCTCCGCCGCGCGAAACAACAGCAAAATTGCGCGGGCATTCCATTTCTTTCACACATTCCACTTAACACATAAGCATAAAGCAAGAAATAAAAAAAAAACACAACAAAGAGACAAAGTGTGTCGACTTTATCTTGCTCCCGCATAAGATTTTCTATCTATCCCGTGTGCATTTGTTCTCTTTGGAGCTGCGTGTCCAGTGCTTTACTGCCAGCAGAACACACGCATGTTCAAGAACTAAATGTACACTGCGGGCGCGGTGTCAAAGGAAAAAAAAAGTACCAAGGAAACTGCGTACATGCAAGACAAATGACGGTTATTACACTCCACAATACAAAGCCTCAAAAGGTGCCAACTGGTATCAAACTTTCACACGCTCCTCCGCTTGCGTCCTCTATAGCCTACGCAGCACTGCACGGTATTAATAAGGGTGGAGTGGATGCCTGTGTGCTTCCCTCGATCTTTTCAGCGGCCTGATAGCTGAATGGAGTGTGTGCAGTTAACCGGGGGGCACCAACCCCCGTTGGGGCGGTCTTTCCGTGTTGACTTCCGGAGCCTAGGCGTGCACCACCGGCAGTAGTCGGCCGTCCTTTCATTGTGCGAAGAACAAACACGCTGCAGGCACCGCGTATGGTCACTATATACCGTCACTGTTTCGCATTGTCCTTCCTGCAGCATTGCGTGTGTGCAGTATCGTCCGTCTACATATTTTCATTTCCGTGCTTCATTGCATGTTCGTTAGCCTTAAACGAATTCGAATGAAGCTGCTAGTACAAGGAGAAGTGGGGGGGGGGGGGGGCAACTGTGTAAACATCCGTACTGCACATAGCTGTCGAAATACGTGTTAATAATTTTTAATAACTGCGGCGGTTTTTTTTTTAATCGTTAAAGGGATACTTAAGTTAAGCACTAAAGTGGTTTAGACTGATAAATTATTATTCTGGAACCATACAAGATTCATTGCTCGATGTTGTCGCACACATGTGCGACAACATTCTGTGTTCTGTGTAAGACAGAAAATAAATAAATAAACTTCAAACATGTCCGTTGCGAACGAAATCCTACGCGACGGTTGTGTAACACAGCAACAGGACTTAACATTGTGATACGTCTATCACAACGCGGGGCTATGACGCACATACTCAATTTTCTGTACACTTTCTCCTTGTTAAAAGTGAAATAAGAGGGAAAGCTAGGGACTATGCAACCTGAAACTTACGTTGCTGCGACACGAAGATTGCTTTAATGGAACATGTTGTGACTTAGTTTTGATTTATTGATTTATTTAGGACAATACAGAGGGGAAAAGGCAAACATTGCCAGAATGGGCCGTGCCACCCATACAGTAGCAGCAGCAGTGCCTGGAACGGTATGTATATAACATTTAAACGATACAAAACAAATAATGAAAAGCAAGTAAAACTTCGCATGGTTTAGAAGCAATCGTACGTGTCAGGGTGCAGCGTCTACTTCTTACGCTTCCCATCGCGGAGATGGGATAAAACTAAACAGGGAGTTAGTTCACAGGGTCTGATCACGACAAGGACGACGGCACCAACTAGTTATGACATACTTCAGAGACGTGTACTGTTGGTGGACAGTTCAGCGCATTAAGGCGACAAGGAACTGAACTGAACAGCCTGTCTTCTTTATTTTCTTAATCTCACTCACCGTGGTGGCTTAGCAACTAAGCTTTCTCAGTGTTAAGCTCGAGGACCCGGGTTCGACTCCCTGTCCCGGAGGTCGCTTTTCGATTCGGGGAAAAAAATGCACAAACACTCTGCGAACTTAGACACATGTGTAAATTTAAGGAAACCCAGGTGATCAAAGTTACGTTGCCTATATGCGGATGGCAGGAGCTCTGTCAAGCTGCCAGCGGCTTTTCCACTTGCCATCTGCTTTCGTTCGTTCTGTCGCATATACGAACGACGCAAAAAAAGAAGACTGATTGATTGATGATATCGTAGTACACCCACTAAACATTGTTTCTTAATCACATCGTGGCTTCGGGCACGAAGAAACCACATAATCATCATCATATAAACATAATCATTAACCTGTCTACACCCACTTGCAGGACAAGGGACTCTCCCGTAGACCTCCAATTATCCCGGTCCTGTGCTAAGAGTGACCACGTTGTGCAAGCAAACTTCTCGCTGTCGTGTGCTGACCTAACTCACTGCCGCCTCCAGTCGCGCTGCAGAATTTAATAATAATTAGGTCTTCACGTCTTACTCAGTGCATAAACTCGTGTAGTAGACAGGGCGGAGTCGGCCGTGTTGTAATACATAATAAGCCTTCACGAAAAAATGGCACTGCGCAGAGACGCGTCACCGATCCGTCACTTTCTCCGCAAAGGCACGGTGGCTACACTACACCGGCAAGGCATATAACGAAAAAAAAAAAAAGAGAGAGAGAGAGATAGAGAAAAGAAAAGAAAGAAAGCCGTCAAGCACGGTCAACCGAGGCTTGTTCCAGACTCGCACCGGAGAGAAAAAAAAAAGGCAAAGACGAAAACGAAATACGGCGAAAACCAGGTCAGTTGCTCAGGCGCGAACAGGTGGCTCAACGGCAAACGAGAACCGTTTCTCTTTCTTTTTTTCTTTATTTTTATACGTTATTGTCTCATTTTCACCTGGACCTATCGGTGCAGTGGCCGAAAACGCGGAAGAAGGAGAAGCGGGCGCTGCACATTGGCGGCAGCGTGCGAAAAGCATGCCTGCACGGAAAGCGATCGCTGATGTGACAGATGCCTGACCCAAAAATAAAAGATGGATGCAGAGTGGTTCGTGCCCTTTTGTTCGGCCGGACGGGTGCATGTCGAGGAGACGTCTCAATTCTCGGGACGTTGCCACTCGCTTCCTGATTTTTTTTTTTTTTTTTGGTTATAGCCGCAGCGCAGTTTTAGATCTGTCGATCACTACATGCTCGCCACCTCATTGCTGCAAAGGATGCTCGGTAGAACACTCCTTACGAACATCAACAAGAGAGATGGGGAGAGCGAATAACTTTATTAAGAAGAGCCAGCGACTCGACCAGCGCAGGGAGAAAGGAAGAAGGGTGCAGATGTAGCTCACGTGCGAAGCTCGACAGTGCGGTCATGATGACGTTTGTGTCCCTCAAGAAAGAGAGGTTACAAGAGGCGTATTTTTCGCGCACGGGACTTCCGCTTAGAAACGGGATCGAAGGCTCGTCGAACGGAGCGCTCGATATCGACAGACGTCATGAAACGCAGCAAAAGAAAAAGTGTAATAATCAAGAGAGTTACTGTTAGCGTAAACCGGTAAAGGAGTTCGAATTTCTATCCAAGAACAGGTGCACGTGTACTTTCTCGGGCGTTAAATATGATTTCGGTTGTCAGTGATGTTTTTCGGTATACGTAAGGCGTGACAGGAGATTCGAGTTACATTTGCTCTTCTGTCGAAATAAAGGTGTACACAAAATGAATACGTATTTTCGTATTTCTTATCATTAAACGCGCAATCGCACGCGTAGGTAGTGGCACACCAACACGGCCGCGCAGGAACTGCAGTGAATCACTTCCCCAGTTAAGTACTGAGCTATCGTTAAAACGCTTTTAATATTTGATGACTGATAATCGTTTTTCTATGCATTCAGTGTATAGGTGGATTCATGTTGAAGAACATATATTAAGAAAAATATGAAACTAAAGCCAGTGTCACGCCTGTGAAGTCTGAGTAGACAGCTGAGCTGGAACCAAGGATTCAAGTTCACTATTGTTATCACCTAGATTTATCATTATCGTTGTCACTGTCATGTTTCAGTGCGCCGAGGGCAAATGTGTGGGCAGTTCGTCGAAGGCAAGCGGTGATCCGCTTTTTCCTTCCGCGTGACAGTGTACTTCACGTGATTGGCACGGCTGACATGGCCAGCCCCTAAACAGCTTTACTTTAGCAAACAGAAAGGGAAGAAGAGCTTTACACTGGTGAATTTAAAAAGTGAGCCAGTTCTTATTTAAATGGGTTTGTTTAGAATCTGCAATCACAACGGAGGCACGTTGCAAAACATGAGCAACCCAGACAAGGAGCTCCGCAAGTTTCACCATTCAGCCAGACACGCTGGCCATCGGAGACGCAAGCTTTAACGAGTGATGGTGTTCATTCGTCATCTCCCAGCACGCATGAAACGCGAGATTAGGCCTTGCATATGCAGCAGATCGTATATATAGTGGTTAGTGAGAGTGCCTGTCTGCTTTGCGCTTGCGGCCTTGCATGGCTGTCGGGAATGGCCCTCAGCCGGCATCCATCAGTGGGGCTAATCCGGCCGGCGGTGCCCTCAACTACATAGCGGACTTCGTGGCGAAGCCGTGACGTAATACGACTTCCCCCTCCGCATCCTCCTCTTCCTCCCACGCCCTTCAGCTACACTGCGTCTACGGCGGAAGCACCCGAAGGCTCAGCCGGCGTCTCGAGGCTTCGTTAAAGCACTCCTATAGAAACAAGGTCGCGTCCACTTGGACACCCGCGACTGGCTGATGCAACAGTCCTAATGAGCCAGGCGCAGGGTCTATACAAAAAGAACCCCAGGTGGTCAAAATTTCCAGAGCCCTTCACTACAGCTTGTCTCTCCCTACCTCCACGGAAGCTTAGCCGTGCTCCCGAAACAGGCTGCAGAAATTAGCGTCCTTTCCTTAACCCCAGAAATCAATGAATGTTATAAAACTAGTCGAAGTAGATGGATGGATTCCACAGTGAAGTTTCGCCAATAATGAAAACAGTATCAGCTGTCGTTATCCTCATGTTCGGCCTCTGCCCCGCCACGGTGGTCTAGTGGCTATGATACTCGGCTGCTGATCCGAGGGTCGCGGGATCGAATCCCGGCTTTGGCGGCTGCATTTCGATGGAGGCGAAATGTTGAGGCCCGTGTGCTGTGCGATGTCAGGGCACGTTAAAGAATCCCAGGTGGTCGACATTTCCGGAGCCCTCCACTACGGCGTCTCTCATAATCAGAGCTGGTTTTGGGACGTTAAACCCCACACAACAACAACAACAACAACAAAAATGTTCGGCCTCGTGGCCTGAAATTGGGTATACCAGAGCACCGTCGGTTCCCCATGCCATACTTTCGTAATGCGCGTCAGACGATGCCTGTCTGTGCGTATGCATCAGCGCGGATGTCTCTTGCATTGCAAGAGTTTCAAAGTTTCGCGTAGCGATGACGGGCGCTGGCTTTCTCGCGAGCAGAGAGCGTCGGCTGCTTGAGCAACATAATCGCAGCAGATGTAACACATCGTCGAAAGGTTCACGGACGTCGATGTCGTTTACAGAGCTTCAGAGTCTGCGAAGGCGATCACTTGTACAGGCGACCGCGACACAGGCAGGCATAGTGAAGACGCGTAGACTTAAGATGAATACCTATGTGCCAACTTCAATTTCATTGTATCCGGGGCCCGTTGAACAGGCCGCACAAACATTTGTGCATCTTCAAGAGAAAAATTTGAATCGTATAGGCTATACAGGCCGTCGGCAGCATATTTCTTACATGTACAGGCCGCTATAACAACTTCTTCGGGCATGCATCGCCTAAGAAGATCACCAAAGCTCTTACAAATCGATGAATGCTAATATTGAAGTACGGCAATCATGACATCGTCATCTCGTCACTCAAAAGCCGTTTACGCTTGTTACTCCACTTATGGAAGTCTTACGAAATTACAGTTCCCAGTGACGCTCCCTGGAGCTCTCTATAGGATGTATACCCACTTTTCACGTAAGCGGTACCTTATCCTTATCCTTGTTGCTGTGTTTTCAATGTTGCTCTGTTTGTGGGTCTGCTATTTCCGAACTGAAACGTGAGAAATTCATAACGACCGATCACTTGCGCAAAAATTTCAGAGACGCTGTTATCTCTAGCCAAAAATAAGTGACCTGTGTGTTCCCAGTATCGATGCTTTACGCTTACTCATTATCCTCAACCGTACAACGAATCCGTACAACGAATCTCATCGAAGTGACGAACGTGTCGTTGAAAACGGTCAACTGCAGATAGTGGCGCTAGAAGTTTCGACAAGTGGACTTGTCTTCGTCAGGTCCTGACGAAGAAAAGCCTCCATCTACATTCCCTGTTCATCGTTTTCAACGGCCTCTTTATCACTTCGAGTCGCCATTTTCCTCTGAACACCTGTCCTTGTTTAAATCCCATCAAAGTTACAGCGTCGCCAACGCCTTGCGCTATAACGTCATACATTATTTGTGTATCCTTCAATGGAAGTCAGACTCAGTCTTGAAGATCAAGAATATTGTATTCTGATTTTGAAGTTTCGCACGCTGCAGTGACTCGTGACAAGTTACGGGGAAGTCCACCTGCATACTCCATCGGAATTACAAAATGCGAGTCAGTCCTTTAGATAGGCGTCATAGACAAGTGTTATAATGACCGCCCGTTTCTGAAACGAGCAGAGCGCGCTGTTCGGTGACCCGCAAGGCCGGTCAGTCGAAGAAAGACCGCACGCCGACCTTTCGTGCTCGCGCAGTGGAAGGTCGTCGCCTTGTCTCTCCGCGCACACTTCGGCTCGCTCTGACGATAGGTGACGGCCATACGGCGTCTGGTCGCGCGGCCGAACGTCATGAAGGAGCGCCGCTCCCCGACATCTTGTGACATGTGAAAGGGTTCGCGGGAAGCATGGAAGGGCGCCAACGGGTTATTGCATTATTACGAGCCGTAGGACAACTACTACGAGGATGCGACGTGGGCGAGAATGAATTACTGCATCCTTTTGCGTCACGGGCACGCCGTGCGCGCAAGGACAGAGCGCCGAGTGAAACGGACAGCTCGCGGGCGTTCTTGGCGAGGTAGACGTTCATCAGGTAACGCCAATGCAGCCTGTCACGCTGATATGTCGGCCTATCACCCTACCGGGTTGTACTAGGCTGTATTAAGCTGTACCGAATTGTACATACTATTACCGTTCGCATAGATTTTTGTGGATTTTTGGCTTCTTTTAAAGGCTACCGAACTGTACATACTGGTAGAATTCGGTACAGCTTTAAAAGGTGGAAGCACCCATGGTTTCCACCTTTTAAAGTTGGAAGCCTCGGGTGCTTCGTAAATTCCCGTCAGGCGTCGACAATATACATGGGGCAAAAGAACGAAAACTCGCGCCTCGTTCGCTTGGTGTATACCAAAACCGGCAGGGCAAGGTACGAATGTATGACTAGAGTGAGTGATAGGTTATGACATATAACATGACAGGCTTGTCACTTGCGTCTTGATCGACGAAAATGAAATAACGTGTGGCGCATACCGGCATTCCAGGGCCAGCCTTTTAACAGCGGATATGTTCAAAGTCTAGGCTGTCCCGCAAGGTGAACGATCTCGCTAAGAAAGAAAGTAAGAACGAAAGAAAGAAATGAATGAATGAATGAATGAATGAATGAATGAATGAATGAATGAATGAATGAATGAATGAATGAATGAAGTGCACGAGCGCATGGTGATGTGTCACGTACGGCCAGCAGATAGTGATGAAGGGTGATATGACTAACGTAAATTATATGTCATGACATCAATAACTTGACGAACTTGCGAGTTGCCTCACGATTAACGACAAAAGAACAGTTTCGCTGCTACGACAGTTTTCACGCCGCGGGAGTGGCTGGAGTCTTTCTTTCTTTCTCTTCGTTGTATATTTTGAGGCTCGGCTGGCGCTGGCCGGGACAACCCGCATGCAAAATCACTGACGCCGCGGAGACACACATAAAACGCAGCCCAATTCGCGCCAGCGAAAGCTTATCGCCTCTTCATAGCGTCGTCACAGAAATCTAAATGTAGGATCCCGGAACGCACTTGTTTACGGATGCGATGAAACCTTTTCGGTGCCAAAAATCGCAGTGTTGGCCAAGACCTGCAGGCCCTTCTTTTTATCCCTCTCCTTCATTGCTTACCGCACGCTTCCCGCTGTATCTTAAATAGACCCCACTCACATCTACCGAGCGGAAACTTCAAAGGGGAGCTCGGAATTAAGGCACTTGTTGGCCCAGGTTCAATTCTAAGGCATGCGAGAGCGCTGAAGAAATAAACGTGCCGAATATTCGGGCCACCTCGCAATCTTGGCCACGAAAACAGGTACCGCATCTCGTCTTGCTTCTTGCATTACAGCATAAACAAGGTGGTGGGTGTTTCATCGATGACTGCCTTCGATACTAAGTCAGGTTAGAAGCACGATGAAAGTTGGGTCTCGCTTCGCGCCTGGTAGAAAAGGCAAACACGAGTGACACATTACAACAGCGGTTCTCAAATGAGTGTCCACGAAGCAATTTTGTGGCGCCAGCAACACCTGTGACCAAAAAAAGAAAAAAAAAGTTTGTAGTTGTTGAAGCCAGTTTAGTAAGTTGGCTTCGCCGCATGGCATTACTGTAACGCGGCGAAGCCATCCTTGTTGCAGTATAACTTCGCCGCATGATCTTAATGTACCACGGCGAAGCCAGCTTTGCCGCTGTACAACAGCGTCATGCGGTGCAACGTACCAAGAGTAGAAAGCTGTCAGCGGCCACAGTACTCCACAACCGCAGCTGTGGCACTGTCGAGAAAAAGTGTTGTGCAGTGCGTAACTTTCGTGTGAATTGAGTTTCCGGTGCACTGTTGTGAAATCTCCACAGCACCGCTTCGTTTGGTCTCGGTTACTACATCCATTTCCCGTAGTATGTTGCGTTATCTTATAGCCCCTACACCATGTCCTGTTTCCGTCACTATAAGGGGTCTCCCATCACTTCTGTCGGTCCACAAGGGGTCAATGACACACGCACGTCTCAAGATTAAACTACAATTTACCAGTGCCCTAACGATTAACTAACAAAACCACTCGCTGTCGTTGCATAACGTGCAGATATGACCCCTCGCAAGAGCACTATACACACACCCCAATAAACCATCGTCGGTGGTCGGCCATCTAAGTCACCCCAGCCGAGGGTGACGAAGGCACTTTTGCAGTTTTCATCGATAGCAGACTCGCAAAGCTAGCCTGTATTGGGGTCGTTTCATGCCATAGAAACTTAGACAAGTGTTATTCAGCACTCAGCAGCAATAAACTAAGGGTACTATTTTGTATTAGATTTTGGCGCCATATTATCGCTTTCAGCGCTCGCTGATTGGATGGCTGAAGGATGACGAGAAAGCAGTCGCTTTAGTCATTGGACATGCAACGTTCTACGTCCCGCAAACCGACACTGTCTCCAAATAATAATTTCTGGGGCTTTACTTCACAAAATCACCACATGATTATGAGAGACGCCGTTGTGGAGGGCTCCGGAAATTTCGGCCACCTGCGGTTCTTTAACGCGCACTGACATCGCATAATGCAGGGGCCTCTCGTATTTTCGCCACCATCGAAAATGCCACCGCCCCTGCCGGTATCGAACCCCGCGTCCTTCGGATCCGCCGTCGAGCACCACGACCACTTTAGACCTTTTCACGCGAGGCATGAATCACCGCCATTTGGTCTGTGCACGGAAATAAGAAGGCTCGTGTCGTCTGTTTCGTTTCCTTTGTTTTCGCGTGTGTGCGCTGTCTGATCATGTAGACTTACCAACTCGCCAGATTTGCTACTACAAACCCTCGGCAGTGCTTTTTAGGGACGGTCACGCATGTTTAGCACAGCCCAGCGGCGGTTATGGCGGCGCCCAGGGAGCCTTTTTCGAAAAGGTGTATAGACCACCGCGGCGTATAGTCACACAAAGCACGTGCCCATAGGGCGCCGCACCCGCCCGGGACCGGCAAATGAGGCGGCGTTTAAACGGAGCACGTGCAGCGTACAGCGCGGCTTTGCGAAACTAGGTGACTCGCCGATTTATGTTCCGGCAACCACGTCAGCTCCGGTCCTGCCTCTTTCCCTTCCCTTTCGCAGCCTTCTTTCATTTCGTTTATATAACGATCGGGTCGAGAGGCGGCTACAAAAGCGGTCAGCGGAGCGAGTCAAGGGGCGATGCTGCATAACGCGCGTAACACGACGGCGTTTAGAGTCCTCGCACTTCACTTTGCAGGGAGAAAGAAACGAGAAGGCAGGAGGGGGGGGGGGGGGGGAGTGGTTGAGTGATAGCTATAACCTGTGTTCACGCGGACGTCACGTTTTGCCGCACGCGCCGATAACAAAGCAGCGACGTGACGCGCGTCCGAGGAAACGAGCAACCGACGTTTTGGTTGCGTTGTATGTAGGGCGTCTAAGCGAACGCTCAAGCTGTTGTTTGTTAACTATTTAATGACAACGTGTTCCTGGCTCTCTTACAGGCACTTCGAATAATGGAGTGTTGCCACGTCCCTGTAGATTTCTGGATGTGTTCAACTTGTCTTGGGTAAAAGTGCCGCCCTCGGAGGTAGCTACTGTATTTACTCGCGTAGTATCAGCTGGCTCACGCTGACTAACTGTTGGCCAACGTTCGAAAATTCCGACAACGATGGTTATTATCTGTTATAACAGCAACATTGTATACATCTCATTTTAGTCCAACCATAATTTTGGATATCGACTTTTAAAGAATATATTGTAACGGAACAACATATTCTTCATTTGTATGGTCTTGTAATTAGTATACACGAAGTGTTGATTATAAATAATGATTCCTGGGGTTTTACGTCCCAAAACCACGATAGGATTATGAGATACGCCGTGGTGAAGGGTTCCGGAAATTTCGACGACCCGGGGTTCATTTGCGTGCACTGACAACGCACCGTACACGGGCCTCTAGCGTTTCGCCCCCCATCGAAATGCGGCCGACGCAGCCGGGATCCGATCCAGCGACCTTTGGTTCATGCAGCCGAGTGCCGTAGCCACTTGGCCACCATGGCGGCTCACACGAAAGGTTTTTGGCGGCGGAGGAGTACAGATATTATCGCACCTGATTCCTTCCTTATAAAATTGGTTAAGGTTAGCTGGGACATGCCGTACACACTGGCAATTAGACGCAGCGTGCAACCGGCTCTAGTAAGAATTTTCGCACTTTTTACGGTATCGCCTGTTGTTAAAGCGGCACGCATCTTAATGCAAGAGCACGTAACTAGTAAACTCTGAATAATATCAGTTATAACTTTCGCTGTTTTAATCGATGAACAAATCTCAAAATGCGATTTAGAACAGGGAATGTCGCAGGAGCCAACGTTTCGACAAGCGGACTTGTCTTCGTCAGGACGGCAGTTGCCGCCCTGACGAAGACAAGTCCGCTTGTCGAAACGGTGGCTCCTGCGACATTCCCTGTTCTAAATCGTATTTTGCGATTTGTTCATCGATTCAAGCATCCATCTTCCCAGCATCTCTTCTAGTTTGGATCTCGCTGTTTTAACTGTTCGTCAGCGCATCTGCGCACGAATCGAAGACCTCTTCCAGCTGATCTCTTATCTCTCCACAGCTTATAAAACATAAACGTGTAGGTATAGATATGGGTACTTGAGGGTAGACGGATGCGCCACAGCTCGAACCAAACATGAAAGTGTCGGAAGCTGCGGAGGGAAGTACAGACAAGCCCTGTATTTGGTTGAGCCGGCACAAACTCAAATCTGCAAACGAACACAGTTTTTCGTTCGCCATCTGGTTTTTGGAGCTGCAGGCTATGTTTGCGTAGAAATGCTGCTCCTGACGAGTCTGTGTTATCTCAAGTTCATTCCTTCACAAGCTTTCGATTTTCGGGCAATCATCGCGGCGGGACAGGGGTGCCACATTATCATCGTTATTGTCGTCGAGAAAGTATAAACGCACCACCCGGACAGATTTGTATAAATGTTCACAGTACAATTTCGAGGTTCGCTCCCTTGCGCTTCTAACACTCGCCACTTTGACACATTATAAAACACTTGACGTCTTGCCGGCTAAAATGAAGGCGCCAAACTATCTGCGTGAGTGGCTTTTAGAGGAAAGTAGAAGAGACAAGTGCTGCGCCGTAACTGTCTCTACAGAAGGACACCTCACAGGTTAGCACAGGGAGGGGGATAAGGGAAATTAAAGAGAAATAAGAGGCAAGCAATAAAGTCCTGCGCAGTACACTTCGGCTGGAGTGTCCAAGACTTCAAGCGTTCGTTAAATCTAGAACGCATCCCCTTCTACCTTACCCCCTTTCCACTTTTTGCCCTCTATCTAAATACATAAGAATGAGTGACTCGAATAGAGGTCTCTTTCTTTATATCGCTTTATCTTTCATGCATGCCTTTCAAGTCATTCATGACATCATGTGCCAACGTTGCGAAGTCACTCGCCGTCCCCGCCTGGTAGAAGAGACAGCTGGAACGTATACGCAATGGACGACCTGACCTGTCGGTCTGGATCTTGGCCGTGGGCAACAACGCGACCGGCTATCGAATTCGTATAACGCGAAGTCGACCGCCTGCTTTTCATCGAGAACGTGAAAGCAGTCACGCGTGCTTCTCTGTTTGCTTATTTCTCGAAAGCTCCAAATCCTCTATCACCGCTCCTCCTAAAAAGGCCGCGACCGGAAGCAGCGCCAAAGCCTACATAACGGCCAGCTTCTGCGGAAGTCGTGCGCTCACGACGCGATGTTTTCTCTATACATATTCGGACTGCAACTGTCCGCAAACCTAACAGTGTTCGCGGCCATTCCGCCCAACACACTAACGACCGCGGCGTGCACCGTGTGCGACCGCCACTAGCTGGCGCCAAAAGGCGCCTCCCACTAAGCCTAATGGTTACGGCGTGGCCCAGGTGACCACGCCACCGTTCTTTGACTGCGCAAGGAGCCGCAGGAAAAAAACTGTGCAGCAAGGAAAGACTCTGCACTTGTATTTTTTGAAGTACTGCGTAATCGTGGTGTCGCGCACTTTATTTACGCGCTCGCCCAGTTTCTCAACGGCTGACAGGAGGTTAATAAACCGAAACCTTCTTTGCTCACTTTTGTTTTGCTGTCTTATGTGCCCCGCCCCTCTTTGTAAAGCTTTGTGCGACTGTAGGTAGAATCAGTGAAATCGAACGGTTCCTATGACGAAGACCTGGTCGGAACTGCCTGACTGTTAGCCCTGCTACCTAGCGCGAGCTTGCAGCGTCGCCCGCTCCTCTGCAATGCAAAGAAGGAACATTGTAGAGGAACACAGCGCACAGTTTCACTTTTCAATTAATTGCAAAGGATCGCTGAAGTCGATGGCTCATTCGCGCGTATAGACGAACATAAAGCTAACATATATAACACCGAGACTCGTGTTCAAGTTTGAAGCAGTGCGCTAGAAACGAAGGGCACAAGGACACAAGGAACGAAACGAACAGACAGGATCACCGTTGACTCGCAACCACTTTATTGTTGAAAAGAACACAGGCAAGTGTTCTGCCCGTTTCGGCTAGTGTTCTGCCCGTTTCCTTCCTTGTGTCCTTCGATTCGTATGTACTGCTTCAAACTTCAACATGAACGTTCACCGACTCGCCCCAACTCTCAACTTCACTAAATACCGCGACTGCCCCACATTCAAGCGTCAAACGTTGGTGCAATTTATTGTTATGTCCGCCTCCTTGCCGGAACGACCTCCTGCCAGCATGGCTTCTTTTGATCCTAACGGTAGGCTTAGCGCCAAAACCCCGACCGCAGAAAGGACACAATGGACAGAAGAGGATTCCTGCTTGTGTCCTAATTGGCGTGGTGTGTTTTTGGAGCTGAGTCTGTAACAGCGGAGGTGTCTGAGCTCGAGCTCTAGTCGTGCCCCGCGAAGTGGAAAGCTACTGAAGTGGGGAGAGTGTGAAACGAGGAGAGGCACCGTAGATAAATAGAGACAGACAGAGGAGCCAAATAAATAAAGAAAAACAATGTTTCTTGACGAGTCGGGATACGAACCCGGGTGCCTGCAGTCCAAAAGCGAGCATCCTAGGCTAAACACCCACGCTTGCAAAACATGCATTTAAGGGAACCGTATTATTACGGTGTACCGATGATTGCAACTCAACTTGCTATGGAGGAGAGAAACAGAAGCAGAGAGAACAATAACTACAAAAAAAGGACAGACAGACAGACAGACAGACAGACAGACAGACAGACAGACAGACAGACAGACAGACAGACAGACAGAGAGGGACTTTGGAGATGGGAAAGAAAGAAAGAAGATAGCAGTATGAGTGAAGGTGATGATTAGCTTGGTGTAAACGAAATACATAATTGATTTTCGTGTAAAATGATGCTTGAATGGTTTCTGCGTGCGTGTATTATACAGAGCAAGAAAAGTTAGGTGTGGCTTTACTAACGAATCACTTCTCTGCTTAACTTTGCAATGCTTTGCTAAGCCCCCGAATCTCTGCTGGTCATTGATGTTTGCGATAGCAGAGCCACGCCTAATTCATTTATCGATGCGAAATCCACATGGACTATGGCCTAGCAGCAAGTACTGTTAGTAACTTGACGAGAACACCTTGATGTGTAGCTTGTGCGTTTGACGCATGGCATCGTGGTGACGCGAAGGTGCTGTCGTCAAGCAGCACTATACCTTTAGCCAACAGGACAATTATATGCATTTACAGATTGGGTTTACTACCTGTGCTGCTGAGCAGCATTACGTGTTTTTGTGAAGACGCAGTCTGCAGCTCTCACAGCACTGTACCGCTTTACCGACGCCGAGCAGTTGGCTCGTGCGCTGCTGTCCTTTGTGCGTGGTTACTGCGCCAACGATGTGGCTCACTCGCGATTTCTTTGTGTCATTGTTTCCTGCGGTCGCATTCCCTCCCGTGTGTGCGCAGCGCTCACCTACCTCCCTGATCTCTTTACTTTGGCATTGTTGAAACAGGGCACGCACGATTTTTGGGCGCCCAGGTAAAGTGCGATTCAGCTCTCCTCGGCGGCTGTATTCAGCTACCCGAGAAGCAGGCCACGGCCTCGTAGAGCTTTCCATTGCTTTCTGCTCTTGGTTTATTTATTTATTTATTTATTTATTTATTTATTTATTTATTTATTTATTTATTTATTTATTTATTTATTCTAATTGATTACATGAGTTTAAAAATGTTCGTGTCAGGTAAGAGTGCCGGTTACTTGTTCTCAAACGAGAGCGATTGAGGATATTGCCAGTAGCTCCATCTTCAACACCCCATAAAGTTTATACCATATAACATTAAAATGATTTGGTTCAAAACGTAGAAGTAACGGACTATCAACGCAGCCCGAGCGCATTCCACGTGTGTGTGCAAGTTTCCATGTATGTATGCTTTTTTTTTCTCTCTATGTTTCTTACAGCTGGAGGCCCAGTTCATTAATCAAGTCGTTGCCAAAGTAGAAAAGCTGCTCATGGTCGGGTCGGGGAATACAGGTGAGACCGATCCTATTGGTGCATGCACCGTCTTTACACCCTACATATTTTGGTAACTACTGTGAGCGGACCAAGCGACACCAGCGGGCGAGTTAGGCGTGCGCTATATGGTACGTGCTTCAACATCGACATTGATGATGAAATTGTTAAAAAAATTTGACAAACGGAAAATGTTGCTGGAGGCAACGTTTCGACAAGTGTACTAGCGCCCTGACGAACATGGGAAGATGTAGGCTTGATATGACGAAGAGATTGCTGGAAATGCGGAAGAACAGAGAATGTCGCAGGAGCCAACGTTTCGACAAGGACTTGCGTCCTAACGAAGACAAGTCAACACGTCGAAACGTTGGCTCAAGTGACATTCCCTGTTCTCCCGCACTTCCAACGATCTATTCGTCATATCAAGCCTGCATCTTCCCATTTGCTTCCGTACCAGTTTGGTGGATTTCAACATCTGAATGACTTACATCTCTTCGTTCCGTATTAGGCACACTGAAGGCACACTGAAGGGAAGGGCCTTTAAGGGACAGTAAATGATTATGATAATTTCAACTGGTACATATCGAGGAATCGTGGGCGAAAACGAGTTATCGTGGGCGAGTTATCGTGGGCGAAAACGGTAACCGCAAGTCGGACTGATGCCGCACATTTCAAGCCCACAATCACAGCAGGGAGGGACGATTTCGGGAAGAGCTCGTGTGTGCGTCTGTAAAGGGAGGGGGCGGGCGCACATTATTCATTGCCGATTATCCTGGTAGAATATAGAAGTACAGGAGGAAACACGGAACGTTGGTAGAAGCATAAAGAATTCTTTAAGAAGGCAGAACGACGGAGAAATTTTCAAGCAGAGTAAAACAAGAGTAGTTTTGTTTGTGTCAACAGCTACGTGGGAACTGAAGCTAGCGATGCAAGTTGGCATGGGAGTGGAGAATGCGAAAACATGCAGCTGTGAATCGTTGCATGTTCCTTCAATGTCCATTCATATATCCTCACGAGGAAGTTGCGTGTGACAGTTTCTCTTCGGGTGACAGAGAGCGAGATCGTTGACAGCGCGTGAAAGCTCTATCTTCCGTTCTTGCAGCCGTGTCTTTGTGAGCGTAAGACTGACAGCAGAGAGAGAATGCCGTTTTCGAAGTCGAGATCTTGACGGAAGCTCGTCTGGTGGGGAAGCATAAATTATGAGAAGTAAAACGAACACAAACCAAAAACCCGTCAGCGATAAACCCGTCAGCCATAAACCCGTCAGGGGAGCCGAAACGCCGTCTTATTCTTTTATGGTTGGTGTTCGTTTTACTTCTCACCGTACATTCAGTGTTGTTCAGTACAAAATCGCGCATTTTTTGTTATCCTTATGTATACTTTGGGCCCACCCTGATTTGTCTACTGACTGCAGTACGCAGTGAAAGAATAAACGCTTCGCGTAAACAGACATAAATCGTCAAAGAGGTGGACATGCTGGATTCACTCAGGGAACCACCATAAACTTGGCGGCACACTTACGTGGCCCCGCCACGGTGGTCTAGTGGTTATGGCACTCGGCTGCTGATCCGAAGGTCGCGGGATCGAATCCCGGCCGCGGCGGCTGCATTTCGATGGAGGCGAAATGTTGAGGCCCGTGTGCTGTGCGATGTCAGTGCACGTTAAAGAACCCCAGGTGGTCTAAATTTCCGGAGATCTCCACTACGGCGTCTCTCATAATCAGAACTGGTTTTGGGACGTTAAACCCCACAAATCATCATCACTTACGCTATCTGAGACAGACATTTACTGGCGCTCGTTCTTTCCTTCTGAAAGAAGAAGAGCGAACCAATCACCGTCGTTTGCAGAGGCGCTGCAGTACGAAGTGTTCGAGCCTCACGTGGACCTGCGGCCCTCGACGCGCAAGCGTCGTCGGAAAAGGCGGCGACGGCGGCGACACCTGGAGGACGGAAGCGGCGGAGACAGCGCCGACCTAAGCCTCGAGCTTCCCGCCTTTGGACAGACGCTGAGGCTGGACCTCGGACAGGTCTGTGTGTACAATATCATATCAACAGGTGTACAACAGGTGTACAATAGCATATCAACAGGTGTTTCAGGCTTAAGGAGCTCTGTGACTAGCTTATTCAATGGGTCCTCGTTGATACGATTACACCTGATACGTTTTCGGGATAATACGTTTTTCTCCGGACCAGCGCCTCATAGCAGCAGCGTATTTGTGCACGTGTAACGGTATAACGTTTTCACCTGAAATTGGGTAATACGGCTGTATAAGTGGGCTTTTGCTAGTACTTATAAAGCACATAGCTTAACATTTGAGTGTAATAATACCACCTTGTACGGAAAGTTTTACTACGTCATTCAGTAAAAACGGTGAAATGTCCCAAGTAAATAAACAAATAACGAAAAGCTACGTCGTCTGCGGAGGGCTCCAGCGCCTCACACTGCGCTTACGATGATTTTGTTTCGTACAAAGCAGGAAAGCATCTACGACAAAAATTATGATTTCATAATGACTGCCGTAACAAGCCAGCGCGGCCCCAAAACGTGCTCACGGAAAGTCACATTTGCAGGTCACGTTTAGTTACAGCCTAGAATCCCACACGAGATACAAGACATTTCAATTTGACACGTCAGCAGATTACTGAGCAGATGCAAGGAGAAAACAGCACGAACATGAATGCGGTTGCCAGAATCCACTGACAATGTCTGTCGTCCCCTGCCTACCCCCCCCCCCCCCTCCCCTTTCACGTAGACTGAAGAACTCATCTCAAGCCAGTTCCAAGTGGTGGAAGAAGGTGCCTCCAACAGCAGCGCTAGGCGGCGTCGACGCAGAGACGTCACTTCCGGCGAAGACCTACCGGACGCATCCTGCTTCTACCAGGGACACGTGCGAGGCATCGCCCAGAGCAAGGCGGCGCTGTCCGTTTGCTCGGGTCTGGTAAGACCACACTATACGTCTGCGCGTAAATCTACAGTCGAATATATTAAACCTGTGTTATATTTCGAGTGTCTACGCATCACCTTGCATTGACTGAAGCACACGTATCCCTTTAAGCGGCGAGAAAGTCTTTCTACAGCGGACTACTCCATCACAGCTATAGACAAAGAAACTCGGTAATAACATATGCTACATATCGTTGAGTAACCGAAGTCATTCAGCATGAACAAAGTCAATGCATGAATATCGAGCCTTTGCATAATGTGTTGCTGGGTAACTGTATGAATTGTGCACATAGTGTCTGTGTGCCGAACTATTTTGCGAACAAAAGTCCCCGTCAGGCTCTGTAGCCTTTTGCTTTTGTTTCCGTTTCTGTCAAATGTACCGAAAGAGTTCGAATAAACCAAGCCAAACTAGATAAGATTCTGGCAGGTCGTTAAAAGCGCGATAGCCGCAGCTGTATAGTGATCAAAATAAAATGTCAAACAACTTCCTGAACTGTCACGGTCGTTCCCAGCAGGGTAATGACGGCCTTGCCACGAATGTTGAGAGCTCCTTCTTCACTGTTCACTGAACTGCCTTGCTGCGAAGACTTTGTGGAGTTGACGCAATGGGGACCTCGTACAAAAGCAACCTTCAATTAACACGGCTTGTCAGGCCGCTTTCATTGCTTATGCCGGCCCGGCATGCGAAAAAGTGCCAATTAAGAGTCGAGGCCCGACGTGTCTGCTGACGCAACAGTAGCGCCTATGAGCGAAAACAGCCTTTGCGGCGTCAAAAAGCGCGAATATATAGAAAGATTGAGCGGACATACGATAAAGTCGTTGGTAATGGCGTCATTCCGCTGAAATGTCAAAGTGCGACATCAAAGCTCATTGCGAGCCTTCAACAGGCAGAGGTGGCTCAAGAAAACAGAAAAACTTTACTCATGGCTGAACCCGATTGGTAAATTACTTTACAGGTGACGATTAGAGAAAGAAAGAAAGGCACGTACGTGGTGGAGAAGAGCGATTGCTTGTATACACCTGCAGATTGTTGAGCGTTCACTCTTTAATAGTCCGAGCCGCTCGAACAGGCCTGCTTGCACTACAAGAAGTCTCTTGGCGCTTGCATGACCTTGCGCATGCTAGAATTTTACGGCCAAGATATACCAAGGTATAATTTACTACTGAGAGTGATGCGTGGACAAGGTCTCTGACATTGGAGGTACGGAAATCAGTATTAGTACAGGAAATAACTATTCACGCCGGTCAAGCATTATGAAAATAAGACATGACCTATATATCTCTTCCCATTGCGGACTAGACGCAAAATAGTACGTCGCCTAACCTCATTCCATCACTCTTTCACCATCCAAGTACTTTCAGGCACACATATTACCCGCCTAAAATGAACTTTACACGCATTGATCATAAATATTAAATCGAACAACCCCTTGCACGCAACAGCATGCTGCAGTATTCGAGCCTACACTTAGCGATTTCGGAATGGAATCATATTTCCGAGTAGCGTGGTCGAAATAAGTAATCATGTCATGTTCAGGGGTTTACTTAATGAAACGTCCGGAATTGTAGAAATTTGAACCAATATTTATTTTCACACTTTCAAAATTACGCAAACTTCGCCCTTTTTTCCCCCTCTACATTCATTATTGAAATTGGTGTTAGGATGTCTGAATATTTAAGTTAAATGATGTAAAATTATTTCTTATAACGTACACGTTATTGTGTCACAATGTCAGCTGAGAAGCATATGGATCGCGTAACTTCATACAAATTGTCGAACTAAGAAATGCATTCATGCAAACAGAAGCGATTTTAACGAGTTTCTGTCAATGATTGACGTAGCGCTAAAGACGAAGACGTAAGAAAACACAGAGTGCACAGGACGAGCGCTGTCTCGCAACTTGCGAGACAGCGCTCGTCCTGTGCACTCTGTGTTTTCTTACGTCTTCGTCTTTAGCGCTACGTCAATTATGCATACTTTACAACTAGCCCAGCTTTCTATTCTACTACTTCTGTCAATGAGCCCAGGCTGTTTGAGCGTCTAACGTCGTAGTCGTCGTGGCCATGGTAAAGCAAGCCCATTAGCAGGGATTGACGTGTTCCGGTGGGAAACACCAGCGCATCACCGCATACTTCGCACATCCCCAGGTTTCACCTAAGTGGAGCTGACAGGATTTTTTTTTTTCTGCAAATCTTTACCAGCTCGTCTCGTCCGTGATTTGTGCTCGCTCTTTGCACGCTCAGAAAAGGCGCACATCGACTTTTCAACTTCTATGGTACACCACATACCACCCTGTCTGTGACCTTTTTTTTTTCATCTGATGGTATGTCACAGCGGTGAGAAGGCCACCCCCTTGAGACTGCCCTGGATCCACCCCTGACTCGCACGTTATTTTTCGTATACATGTCGTTGTCAACAATGCCCCAGTACTGTCTTGCGCATTTGACCTTCAGGGCTTCGCAGGTTATCGCTTCTTTTGGACTACTCTCATCACCTCATACCCAATAGGATATCATAACTCGCTTGCCTTTTGTCCTGCGCTTGCAGAGGGGCCTGATCGAGCTTCCGGGCGCGACGTACTTCGTGTACCCCCTCTACGCCCTGGCCAGCAACGGACGTCGGGCTGGCGTCAGCGCGGGCGCCACAAACTCCACCTCGACGCCGCACATCCTGGCTCGGGCGGACACGCACAGACCATTGCGATGCGGCCACTGTAAGTGCACAAGCTCAGTCACGGACCAATGGCCGAAGGCTTGCTCAAATAGCTTCAACCTTTGGATTAAGAAAACGGTACCTTTGCGCAAAGAAACACCTTAGCTCGTGGTATCTTTGCATAAAGGACAGCTTTCCTCGAACGAATTTCCTATTGGACATTTCGTCTAAGTGCAAACTGCGCGAGGACGGGATGGGAGAAATGATGAAAGCGTGTCACTTCTTGAAAACATTTATTATTAATCCTTTTATTTTTGCAGAAACACACAGCAACTCGAATTGAAGCTAAGCGTCAGCTTCATTGACGCCGTCGCTCCAACACATTAAATTCGTGACACCTTTCCGGTTGTTTTAATCTCATTCCCTTTTTTATTATTTTGCTGTCTTTTGCTAGATGAACCCGTGTATCAACGAGACCAACAGCAACTGCTAGAACAGCAGAGCAATACACAGACAGCATCCACTTGAAAGGCCAATGTGCCAGGAGTTGCAGTAGCATCACGATCACATTTCAGCAGGGCTTGTATTCACTACAAACATCTCACGGTAAAAATGTTCGCAAGAAAATATTTCAGCCAATGATGATGTAGGACATATCATTATCAAAGCCGGCCAGCCAACGGCAAAATGTACTGACGAAAGAGAAGTTTTGTGAATTTTGCCCCGGCACCTTAAATGCGCGTATGATGGATCCTCCGTTTCTTTTATGCTTTCTTTGTGCGGCGACTCAGGCGAGAGGGGTGCGCGGCCTGACAACGGTACACGTTCGGCTCGAGTTCCCGCCGGCGACTGGAAGTCCCGACGGAGGAGGACCAGGACAAGGCGACGTGTGGGAGGACCTTCGCCGTCGGCCAACAGTGGTAGTCGCAGGAGGAACCTACGGGACGGGGGCGAGGCGCTGGTCGAGACCGCGGTGTTCGTGGACCAGGCGCTGTACCAGGCCATGGCCAGGGCTTTCCCGGGCGAGGACACCGACCGGGAGCTGGTCACGTACATCCTGACCATCATGAATGCGGTACGTCACGCAGTCTATACCAGTGATCCCACCGTTGCCTTTATTGGAGACGTCGGATTGAACGTGTGCTTGCGAGTGTTGCGAACCCCTTCCATATATACAGCTTGAACTTAAAGATATATATATATGTAAAACGGGGCTTCACAAATATCTTCGACAGAAGCTCCCCTGAAATCTGTAGTGGCTTCAAGACATCCTTTGAGATTTTGCCTAAAGCAGCGCGCCTGCTGGGAGGCAGCCTATAGCAATATGTGATTGACGTTTATTTGAACAGGAAGTGTAAGATCGCTAGCCCCCTAGCTACCGGTTCGGCGTCTCTCTGAGGGCTTCTGGAACGGAATAAGAGAGCGCTGAAGACAGCACGAAGTGAGGACGACAGACACGGCGCTTTATTCCTCGCTTCGTCCTTTCTGCAGCGCACTTTTTTTTCCGTTCCAGCAATGCATCAAGCAGTCTCGGCCAAGCGCATTGCTGCGAAGGCTTCTGTACAGAATTTGCGAGAAGCTGCCCTGAAATGCCAAATGCTGTTTCCTTACTTAGAGCATTTATATGTTCCCGCCTTCTAGGTACAAATGCTCTTCAAGCACGAATCTTTAGGGAAGAACATCGACGTGACTGTCGTTGAGCTGGAAGTATTGAAACTCCAACCCAGGGTATGTCACTGCCTTGTCGCTGTCCATTCGATTCTGGTGCGAACTGGCCCCGCAATCAGGTTCGTGTTGTCGGGTGACCATGCAGGACCTGAACCCTTCGGAGAACATCGACACGTACCTGACCAACTTCTGCGTGTGGCAGCACCAAAGACGGAGGACCGCCTCAGCCCAGGGCACGCCAAAGTGGGACCACGCACTCCTCCTATCAGGGTACGTACTGGTACTCGTGACAGGATATTTTGCGGTAACACACGCAGCACAAAAGCGAGCTATACACAGACGAGCGCAGTCTGCGATCGTCTGTGTCTAGCTCGCTTTTGTGATGTGTGTGTTAGCGCAAGAAGTTGGAGGACGCTGAAGGGCTTCGCCTTCAAGCGTGAACGCTACAGCGCCATTGGGACACGTTCGCATCGCCTCCTCGCAACAGAACTATGTTTGTTCGAGCGTTCAAATTATAGTCCGAGCCATCATGTGTGTATAGGTGTTAGTCAAGTCGCAGCTTCGATTCTTTTGGTGGATTTCACTTTGACATCTCAAATTGAATTTTGTTCAATAACGGGGGTTGCGTGGTCGGGTGCTTCAAGAAACACGGCGGTAGCTCGATAAATGAAAAGATTTGCATAAAAAGGAGGTGCGACATCGAACTGTGCAAAAAAAAAAAAAAAGAGCAGAGGCGTGATTAAGCACGATGGAGCGATGTCGTCATAATGAGACTGCAGGGATAGGCGCCGAAGAGTGGGCTACATAAAGATGGGCATTCCGGCAGGCGGTCGCTAATCTGCATAATCTTGTTTAATGTAAACACGGTCATATAACCATGCGCCCATCATTCTAATGAGTTTGCCTCTTGTTGTTTTACAGGATCAACATGTTCGTCGTGGACGAGAAAGGACTGCGAAAACGTCACGTCGTCGGTGAGACACTTCTTCCCCCCCCCCCCCCCCTTTTTTTTTTGTGTGTGTAGGCGCCGCGAACTATAGAAGTCATACGTTAAAGGTGGCGTGAAAAACTGGACTGCCAGCACTGTATAGGCATTACGGCAATGCCGAACAACCCTATTGAAAGTTTGCCCGGCAGTGGACAAGATGGAACCCATCGCCCACCATAATGATGGATTGTGGTAATGTGCTGATGGGTAGATCTTGGGTGATAGGTAAGTGATGGACAGTTAATGGGTGGATGGTGGATGATGGGCAAACTACTGGCAGATTATGATTGATGGGAACATGATGGAGGTGGTGGGCATGATGGGCAACGTCACGCTCATGAAATCCGAGTAAACAGCGGAGCTGGGGCAGGGTGTCAAGTTAACTATCGCTATCATGTAGTAGGGGGCTGAGGCGAAGGGCGTGGGGAGTGGATCAAAGGCAAGAGCAGGTTCGCTCTTCACCTCTGCGTAGCAGCGCACATTTGGGGACTTCGGGGACACGGCGGGACCCTAAACCGCTCCGCTGTTAAAACAGCCACTGCTCTTGAGAAGCTCCCTAGAGACGACTCTATTGAGCTTCATGGGGTGTGTTACCTGTGTCTGCACGTGGCCAAACATGTAGCTGCATGTTGACGCCGATCGCAGCGGCGCCTATACTTGCAGTACGACAGGGGAGAACTTCTGTCACTGCTGGTTATTTTTGCAGGATCGGACACTGTGCATGGGCATACGAGACGACAACAGAAGACAGACTGAAAGTCGCGAAGTCAGCGCTGTGCGCACCTTTCACTGCTGATGATTAAGAGGTGTACAGTGTCTCATCTTTGGTCGATATGCACGTGTACGCAGGGCTCGCCCCGGTGAGCGGAATGTGCAACTCTCTCAACAGCTGCACTATCAGCGAAGGAACCAGCTTCCAGAGCGTGTACGTTGCCAGCCATGAGATGGGACACAGGTGAGGACGCATTGCTTGAGGCTACATACAAGTTCCTTCATGAGCAAGCGCGAAAGTATGGCTCGATACAGAAACCTCCGGAAGGTCTTGTGCTTTTCTGTGCAGTGCCATGAATTCGGTACAAAGAGATCCATCTTCACGAAACTGACACTGAGACCGCACTCAAGAATATATAGTGCGCTACTTCTGAAAATTGTATGAAATTTTTCGAAGCGGTATACGTATAGCGCACTATTTCTGTCTCTTTGTCGGCGTCACTTCAAGGCTCCCGAAGCTCAACTGACAAAATTATATGCACTCCCCAGTTATACGTTTAGTGGAACACACTTTTTTTTTCTTTGCATTAGTTCTGTTTTGGTTTGATGCACGCGCACGCGGCTGCAGAAACGATGTTTGTCTTTAATTCGCTCCCATAACTGCTGTTGCGTGTAACTGAAAATTCTCCGTCATATGACTCAACATGTTCAAGCTCACATTATTTAAAAGAAAACAGACACGCAAGACGCAGCTTTTACCTACAAACGCACAATCCTCTGCACGGACCGTCGGATTACGAGCATGAGACAGCCGCGTCCAACGCCTCACGCTATCGTCCCTGGCGGCATCGCAACCGAAATGGTCCTCGCAGCCTGGGCATGGAGCACGACGGCTCCCAGGACGGGAACCCGTGCGACGTGGACAACTACGTCATGTCCCCTACACTGGGTGCCGGCAAGACGCGCTGGTCGTCCTGTTCTCGCCAGTACGTGACCAAGTTCCTGCGGCTTCCGGCCGCCTCGTGCGTCTTCCAGCGGGGAACCCGCGACGTAGACGTCGACCTCCTGAAGGCGCGCAAGGGGCCCCTGCTTCCGGGAGAGATCTTCTCGGCCGACCGGCAGTGCGCGCTGCGATTCGGTTCGGCTAGCCGCCGCACCAGCCATCAGCCCCTTCAGGTGAGTTCCTTACATGCATCTCTCTATTCTAAAGAAGCACCACCAAAATCCAAGGTAGTCCAGACATTTAGCGATCCATTTAATCCCTCCGGGGCTGACTGAATTGTCTCTCGCTCTCTCCTTTTTTGAAGCGAAGTTGTATTAGTCTAGCCTGTGGCGTTGTGGTCGTCACGCCTAAACTCCCAGAAAAAAAAAAAAAAAACCCTGGCGCCCTCTATGGAGCGGAGGAAGAAAATAATGCATTAGTGTTTCTTCCGTCACGTCATATGGAGGGCGCATTGGAGAGAGAAAAAAAAAAACATGGCAGCGACGCTGAGTTTGAACTCGGGCCCCCAGCCTTCAAGGCAAGTGTCTCAACCTCTAGACGTTACACACCCACACTTGCGAGCTGTGAACATATAAGAACCATACGAATGTTTTCAATTTTCTACCACCTAACGGTAAATAAATAAATAAATAAATAAATAAATAAATAAATAAATAAATAAATAAATAAATAAAGTGAGTGAGTGAGACACGCGCATGCCAAGCTTAACCTTCCTCCATTTTCTCGACAGTGGGAGAGCTGCATTTTTTTTTTTTACCGTTCCAGTAAAACTGCTCAAGAAGGTAGAGAACCCGCCTCAAAACGCCAGTACAATCCTAAACTTTCGGCCGATGCCAATTTATCCTTGAAAAATTTTGCCGCCCAGGCAGCCAGAGCTGGTATGGGAAATGCGTGCTTAAAAGTTCCTTTTCATGGCATAAGGGGACTCGTTGTGCCCCTTCCGGTAAACATTCTCTGTTCGTTTCATTTCCGACACCTCGTGTCTAGTAACACGATTGATCATACTTCTCGCAGGACATCTGTCGCATGCTGCGGTGCGAGATGAACCGTGGCATCACACCTGTGTCGTTCGCGGCCCACCCCGCCCTCGAGGGAACACCTTGTGCTGAGAACATGGTAACATATAAGCTACCTTCACTCCATTGAACATGGTAGTATATTCGATTCATTCCCCAAGTCGTGAGCTCACGGCGGCACATCGTTCTCAGCAAAGTTTTCAGCAATGGTTCGTAACGACTACACGGGGAATCGGCCAATAAGCGGGCGATCTCAAGATCGTTTTGAATAAGCTCGTAATCAGGAGTAATTCGGAGCGCTGTGCATGTAAC
Source organism: Hyalomma asiaticum (assembly GCA_013339685.2). NCBI lineage: Eukaryota > Metazoa > Arthropoda > Arachnida > Ixodida > Ixodidae > Hyalomma > Hyalomma asiaticum. The sequence continues at coordinate 12,365,363 of CM023491.1, read as the reverse complement.
TATGGACATGTCATCGGTCGGCACAATTTACCACCTTCAACAATGAATTCACTGCTGCACAGACCGAAGGTCTTGAATTCATCACGAAGATTTACAAATATTATTAAGGCCAAAACATTATGTGGTCTATCTAAGCTAGGAGAATGCTGTTCAAATGTAGCACCTTTGCAGAGTTAGGAATCGAACTCTTAATTTAGCGAACGAGAGTCGAACCCACTACCCCCTTGACCATATCGGGCAAAAAGAAATCTGGCGTCGTCCGTGGCAGATGGTGCTAAAAGTCGCGTCACCAAGTGATGCCGTCATATCACCATGTAACGTCCCGTCATAACGACGCAATCATATGACGCCACGTGAACATGCCACATATGCCGTCACCCCCTCACGTCACGTGAAACAGGGGTTGGACGTGCCGACATTTCGCATTCATCACCACGACTTACGACTTACCAACGTGTTAAACCACATTTTTCTTAAGTTTTCTTTTCCTAATTGTTTTCAATGATACGTATTTGTCACGTTTTAGGAATGCCTTTAGTTTCACTGCTTCCATTTTTATAACTTCTCAGTCGTCGTATAAAAATCTGCTCAGTGCCTGTGTGTAAATAGAGAACAGTTACAAGGCCGTCCACGCCTGACCGTGCGGTCCACGTGTTCAGTGGTGCAGGGGTGGTTACTGCGTGGCTCGGCGGGACGAGCTGGAACGTCGTCGGTCTCGTGACCCTCCCGTCGACGGCGGCTGGGGACCGTGGTCATCGTTCGGCACCTGCCGCTCGGACTGTGTGGCCAGGGGAGACTACGCATACGTTGGCGTCAAGGTGTCTCGACGGAGATGCGACAGACCAAGGTACCTTTAATTTGAAACTATTGCAAGGGCAAAGCGCAAACAAAGTGTGCGAGCTTGTGTGAAGCCGACTGTTCGCGTGTCGCCGACATGCCGTATTATCCCGCCATATAAGCAGCACCGTTGGCAATCGCACATTATTCGCACAACTCGTCCAAGCATCCGCTTTAGCGCACAGTATTCATCATGCTATGACAGCATCGCCGGCTATCGCGGTGACTGAGTTTAACTAGGGATAACTATAGTTAATTCAGCGCAGTGCCTACCCATTCCTCCAGCGTTCACCGCTAGATTGCCACTGATTTCTCTTTCGCTTACTCACGGACTTGATCTCTCAACCGTGACGGACCTCCTTGGCACGTGAATCCCGCGGGAACTTATAATCTTGTTAGTTTGTCGTCAACATTAAGCTCAGTCAAAATAGCATCTTGTTATTTCGAGCTACACCAGCGCTCCTGGTAGCCCTAACATAAAGAGTACGCTTATTAATAATAATTTCTGGGGTTTTACGTTCCAAAAGCACGATATGATTATGAGAGCCGCGGTAGTGGAGGGCTTCGGAAATTTCGTTCATCTGGCGTTCTTTAACTTGCACTGGCATCGCACAGTATACACTGGCCTCAACATATCGCCTGCACCGAAATGCAGCCGCCGCGGCCGAGATCCGATCCCGCGATGTTCGGATCAGCGGCCGAGTGTATTTGAAACAAAAAAAGTTGCGCGAAGAACACATTCTCTCTCTTGTGAATGTGTTTCCTCGCGCAACCTTTTTGTTTCAAATATGCCATAGACACTATACCGCCGTGGCGGGGAAGGAAAGTGTTTATTATCGTCATGTAAGAAATGTCGACTACCTCTGGTGGAAACTCAGACAATTTGTATACCAGAATTATTTGTATTGGGTCGACGTTTGAAACCTCAACGGGATAATTAAGAAGCATATAGAGAAAAATACCGACATGAAGAACATCGGCGTACGCACCAGAACGCTTAAAAAAAAGCAAAAGAGAAAAATAAAATGAAGGAAGCGTCCGTGAGAGGTAGCTTTCCCGCATTAAGAGTCTCCATGAGGTGAAGCACGCTTTAGGGCGCCGTGGTACGTTCTTGCGTCATTATCATGTCCGGTTCGGCAGTATCAGTACGCGGCAAGGTTTGATACGATCCTATCAGACAGTGCATGCTGGCTGCTGTATATAAGTGTGCATACTCGGTGCACTGGAGTGAGTGTAAATGTGAGTGAAGTGAGTGTATGTGTCAAATCACTAAAATGAGCATGCAGAATGAAAGCAGGTGCGAGTGTAGCGCGGCCGTGCAACCAGAAGTTGGTGTCGAGGAGAGTTTGAAGGTAGGAAGCGTAAACGCGACGTCATGGGCGCGTTCATAGCAGTACGAGGATGATCAAACTGAATCAAAGGTAGTCGGTTATTCGTAGAATGCTATTTAAGGCAGCGCAAAGGTACTTTTCAGCGGAGAGGCTGTTCTCTCCAGCCTGTGTAATCTATGGCACAGTGGCGCAATATTTTCTCCCATGCAATATTAATTGTTTAAAAGAGCTTTCGTTCAAGTATTCTCTGCCACACCACTGCTATCTGAAAGTCTGCTGCAACTGTTTCGGCTGGCTACGGCGAAGGTCTGTGTTACGTTAGGACTATAAAATGATCCTGCATAAAAAGCTAATATGTCTCTGCTTGAAATTCTGATTAACGGAATACGTAAGCAATTAGTCTCACAACAAGATCAGTTGGTTACTGGAACCTGTAAAGTTTAGTGCGCTTATTCTGACACCTTTAAGACAGAAGTCTGATTAAGGAATGCAAAACGGCGCGCATTTTTCATGTGCACTGAAGACTACCACCCACCGTCTCATGCGTTACGCTCACAGAAATATTTCTTACTGACCTTTTAACTTCTGCATCACATCGGCAAGCCGACATGCAGTGCGCTGTTTAGCGCGCGTGTTCGCCTGATTGTAGATTAGAGGCAACTGTGAACCACTGATCGCTTATCTTATCGCAGTACACCCCACTTGTTAGATGCGAAGCTGCTTACGGCGGGGGCTTTGTCCGTCCCTCCCTCCGCCGTGTGGTGTCCACACCCGCACTCCCCCTCCCCCTCCTCTCCTTGTCTCATCTCCCCTCCTCTAGGCATCCCTCCTCTCCTCTCCGAACGGCGCGCGTTTATTATGTTTTAATGTACGGTTGCTTGTCACACTGTATTTTGAGCTTACCTCACTGGTTTTTACTGGCTGATTCGCGTAATAAATTCGGTTGCAGCCCACAGAACGGAGGCCGCTTCTGCGAGGGATCAGACAAGAGAGTGCAGATCTGTGATGCAACGCAGGTAAGCAGACCAGTGATGACAAATGAAGGCTTTCTACTAGAACAATACTTGTCTCTGCAAACACGAATGTCTGTGCATGCTATGTAATAATAGGCAAGAGAATAAGTGTCCCATAGTCTGCATGAACCAGCCGCTGTTCCTTGGTGGCTATGGAGTTCTACTTAGAGTGAGGTCACGGGTTCGATTCCCTGCCACGATGGTTGCGTTCCCGTTGAAGAACGCGATGTTTACCGCGGGCTTCCCGCTATGTCAAGCTGTTTGTCCCCGTAACTCTAGCGACTGTGTGAACTTCAATTAAATAATAATAATAATAATAATAATAATAATGCACCTGAGATAATTGCATTGAAATCGGCATCGCGAAGTTCCGTACCAGCTCCTCGATTATACAGGGGCGCCGTATTCCCTGCACACCATTCTCAGATTTATACCGTCGCATTCATGAGAGCGTAGCGCGAGGTGCATTGGGCTTCTATAGATAAGGGCAACAGCCATACGCCCAGTCGCGCTAAGGCAGCGGGAAAGGAACCGCTTCGCTCGTAAAACACGACGAATCCGTTTCTAATCTCGCTAGATCGATCATCCGATAGTACCGCCCCAGAAGCTCATCTTCAAAAATGTCGCAGAAAAGACAAAAACGTGCACTACGTCAGGTTCTCGTAGCTATATAATGCCAAGCAGAATGTGCGTAACGAGTCAAATGTTACCTTACCGCAGCACCGTGGTGGCCACGATCCAGTCTCTTCGTTTTGAATGGAGGTACTCGCAAACGCTGATGCCATCTCCGCGCTCCCAATGCACCATCGCTCCGCAGCGTGTCCTGGACCGCGGTCAGCCACGAGCGAAACGTGGCGAAACGGACCCTGTCAAGTGAGCGCACTCTCCCGCCGGTCAGACACAAGCGAAAGACAAGTCGACCAGGCAGACCGACCTGCGTTGCAGCTATCGTCAGCCGCTGCGAACATACCGAGATGTTTATCTCGGCAACGGCGCCGAACGCTTCGTGGCGCTGAAGTCGGTCCAAGCTAAGGACCCTAATTACAGGGACCTTCGTCCAAGGCAGTCCAGGAGGCGTCGCGGAGCGTTCTTGTTACGCGTGCTGACGGCTGTACAGGATGGGGCTTTATGAACGAGAACACGCAAGCGCGTGGCCTCTTCTCTGCGGCGCGTGCGTGCGGCACCAGCCAGTGCAAGCAAAAAAAAAAAAAAAAAATACGTCCGCTTTGGTGTCCTGGAGAGACACCTTACAGGGTAGAGACGCTGCCTCTCGCCATACCCGTTTTAATGTGCCCGCTAATAGATGACGCTAAAGGTAGAGTGTTTTTTTCTTGATGCAGCTTTCTGGCGCTGCAAGCAGCCACCGGAGAGCGCAGGTCGCGCGTTCGTGCGCTCCCTTTCATAAAGGAGCGCACTGGGGTGCGTGGTCATGGTGTGTACCCCTTACCACTGCACACCTTAAGGGTGTGGTCCTGGCGTCGCCAGGATTGCACGCGTAAGGGGGTGGCGTACCAGGTCCTACTGTAGGAGGTTTTACCTAAGAGATGAACACTCTATAGGGTGCCAATAGTTGCCTCTTGCGTAATCACCGACAGACCACTTAATCTTCTATGCCGTCATTTTCTTCTATGACTCGAACAGCTGTGCACGACGTCCAAGAACCAGCGGTTGCTGGACGAGTTCGTGCTGAGCATCTGTCGTCAAGCGGCGGCGCGGGACAAGAGCATCGAGCCGTACGGCACGCAGTTCCCCAGCAGAGACTGTGAGTGCATGCTCGTTCGATTGAAAGAACTGTGATGCCGCACGAGTACACCGTATGTACGGAGGAAGGAAGTGTGCGATACGGTGAACAGAAATTTCGAGCGAAATTTTATCTTGTGCTCAACCCACAAGGTCGCGCTCCACATGTACCCACGTCCATTGAACGTCACTAGCGACTAATGAATGAATTAATCGGGACACAGTACTTACACACACGTCGAAACTGCGTATAATGTATAATGCAACCCTTGATTTTATCTGCATACATTCCCTTGTGTCCTAGATCATATGCGGACCCCGCTACATTGCCGATATTACATCAGTTTTCATTATGGCTGGTCTCACTTCTCGGGACGAGGACGTACGTCACCCAGGCCTGCATGTACTGCAGATGGTACCACAGACTAAATAAGTATCCGTCACCATTATGTACATGGCCACTACATATGCGCAATTTACTTTCATTCAATGGTAATTGAAAAAGAAAGAAGGCAGAAGCTCCTAACGTGTACACCAGTGAGTTACATACAGCATGTAGTCTCCGCCAGATAACGCTCGCATTTCTTTCCCCTTAGTTATGTTCTTTACATCAGAGGTCATCCTCTGTTGGTTGTATCAGTGTTTGTCAATTAACAGAACAGAGGGCACAGATACTGGTACGCCTTTACCCGTGGGCCGCGTGTATGTCGTCCCTCGTTCCTCATCGTGCACCTAACTGAATAGTACAAGCTGTAATCGTTTACGATGCATCGGGTCGCACTCGCAGACACGCACTCGTGCTACGTCTGGTGTCGCAAGCGGGGAGGCGGCTACATGACCCACGGATGGCGCATCCCCGACGGTACGCCCTGCTGGAGCCTCAGCCAGCGCAGGCAGGCCAGGAACACTAACCGCTACTGCGTCGACGGGGAGTGCCAGGTATATATGCTCGACGCGCCGCCATTTCGAAACGGCAGGCATATAATCCAGGGATATCTGGTTTAGACCCTACATTGCGCATGTAACGTCTGCACGATTGAAAGAACTCGCTCCATCCGTAACCATCACCGCTTATGACAAACGGGCAGTGGACGCATTGTCCGCCTCGACTTTCCGTCAATTGAAGTATAAACTCTTCATTTGTCGACTTCAGATACAAACGAGAAAGTAACAAGTAGTACACGCCTTCAATGCTGCCAAATTTTATACACTACATGGCACCGAATGATATCCAGGGTCATCTCAGGTAATGTAGACTCAACTTAAGTTCTGTTTTAATGCTGAATCAATTGGCTGCACGATGTTCTATCTTACAATCTTGACACGTTTATCGTACTGACCGAGGACGTGCTATGCCTTGCCTTAAGCAGTCAGACCTTGATCTGTTCAAGAAACCTTTCGGAAAACACGAAAATCTTGCGGAAACCGTACAAGGACGAGGTTAGATATGGACTCCGTTGTGCTGATGAGCAGCGACTCTGTTTTTGTGCCACGACAGGTAACGGACACGCGCGTATTTGCAGGCGTTCGACTGCTACGGTCGCAGCACGGACGACGACTCATCCGAGGCCTCGTGCCCCGTCCGCCAGTCGCCCCTGATGGCGGCGTCCGCATCTGCCAGCCCACGCGGTGTCGTGCCATCCGGATGGGGACCATGGCACGCGGTCAGCGAGTGCAGACACTCCTGCCTCGCCGGCGGGTCGGGATTCCAGCTCGTCGCTCGAGAATGCAACGCCATGTGAGAAGACACATACCATTCCAGCAGCTCCATTGATACGATGCTCACGGGAACCATAAAGTAGAACGTCATCATCATCATCATCAGCCTGTCTACGCCCACTGCAGGGCAAAGACCTCTCCCATAGATGTCCAATTATGCTGTCCTGTGCTAACTGTGCCCAAGTTATCCCCGCAAACTTCCTGATCTCATTTGCAAACCCAACTTTCTGCCGCCCCCTGCCAAGTAGAACGTACCACGCGACAACTGCATGAAAACACACCGCGCCTATGGGATGTTACAGCCGCGAAAAGAAAACGTATGTCATCGGAAAACGTATTAACCGGAATCGTATTAATGGGACGTCACTAAGTAGCTCTTCATGACGTTTCTCCCGGGGAAACCATCTGGGACATCTTTGAGCGCCGCCATCTATCTCGGCCCCAATTGCCTGGACGGCTACAATGCCCTAAAGCCCTGATTGGCGTGCTTAGTGTCGGTCCTCGGAATGACTGGTCATGACTCGGCCCGTCCGGACCGGTCCAATCATATAATGCGTTAATGCCCCCAAGGTTCTTCATGTTCGGCGGAACTCGGGAGGCGAAAAACCTTCACAAACACAGTTCTGGAAGAAGGAGACGTACAAGCTCTGCGATTCCACGCGGAAGGTGAGTCCAATAGAAATTTTACGTGCCGACATTCACACAGCAACGGTGCGCACATCTCGGCACCACGGCATAGCTCCACAAATTTCACACGCCTGCGCCGCTACTGATCTCAGAAGTTGCAGACTTTGCGAGCAGCAGTTCACGCTACTCTTCGACAATAAGCTTGGCATTGTCAGCCAACAGTGAAAACTAGCTCAAAAACAGAATTTGGCTACATAATTTGCGAAGGAGAGCGCTAAAAATTGAGGAAGGGTAGGTGTGGACAGGAAAAACACAAATACGACTTTCCTCCGCAAACATGACTTATCAACTGGCCCAACACTTTACAGTTCTGGCTACATAAAAACTTCCGAAATCGAAGTCACGGCCTGATCAAATGTGCGCCTCAAAGCGCCTTTGTCATCAGGCTCACCAAAACGATCTCCTATCTGCGGGTACCCAGAACGCCCCTATGCAAAAGCATCCAGACACCAGTTATGGCTTGACAAAACAGTAGAGAGAAGTTAACATATGTTTCTATCCACGAAGGATAAACACCTATTCCATGCAGTGCCGGGGTATGGTGACAGCAGACCAGTACGCGACCAAGGTGTGCGAGAAGTACCGGCGGAAATACTCCAGCTTACTCAGTGGACGAGGAAGGCAACTGCCACTTCAAACGGGTGAGACATCCATACATTACAGTTAAATTCATTTATAACGACCCCGGGTACAAGGAATAATGCCCTATATCGAACACCCGAGGCTGTGTTAGCATTATTGGTGCGAAATATACTCTGTATAGTGAACTATACATTGTGATAGTGAACTTAGTGCTTGCGATCAGTGAATAGATGCACATGAACCAATGCCAGAACGCGGGAGTGCGTGGATACGGAGTTATTGGTTGGCTACAAACTTTTTCTTTTCTTTAGGGTGGGCGTGTTAGGTCAGTGTTGTATAAATTCCTGGCTTCCGGCACATAAAATCCCTGAATCTATATTTTAAAATATAAAAAAAGACAGTTCGCGAAGTTCGGCAGCGCCCATAGACAGCCGAACCTCAGTATAACGAATTATCGGTTATAACGAATTATATGAAAAGGAGTATTGCCATCACAAGTGTTGTGAATTCATTCATAACAAATTACCTGATATAGCGATGCTATTCCCATGTAATATTGACAGTTTAATATCGAGGTTTGACTGCAGCCGTAATGCTAAAATAGAGCATGTGCGGATATCTGATCGCAGGCAACCCGCACGTATCGTGTGTGGTGGCGTGCCAGGACCGCGTGTGGAAGGACACCCACTACCAGATGGACGTGTTCGAGGAGGGACGCTTCCCATTCGGCACCGACTGCAGCGGCGGACAAGGACGGGCCTTCTGCGTTTCTGGACGATGCCAGGTACAATCATGCATGCCCAGTATATGAACACCCCAGTAATCATTATGCGTGGCCGCCGTTCAATGTGTTATCGTGACAACGTGCCCTGATTTTCCCCTCTCTCTCTCCCACCCCTTCATTTCAGAAATTCACGGATGAAGGAACGCCTCTGGATGAAGGTGAGACCACTAGCACTGTTCGGTCATTATGCGAGCCATTCAACGTGGCCATATATATAAAGTACTTGGGGTTCGATCTTGATAGACCGTTTTAGTAGTGTCGGTGTAAGTAGGAGTCAAGGGAAATAATGCGTGGGCTTTGTGCTGAAAGTCACATCACACCAAAGAGAAAGCATCCCTGAAAATGATCGAGAACATGGCACGAGATCGGATACATCAGGACATTTTGGGTGGGTAACCAAGTACAGTGGTAAGCACTAGAATGTATCCGTTATTCATGCAGTAAGATCCAGCGAATTATTTTGGCTCAACTCCGTTTTCAAGACTCCAAAAAAAAAAAAGGGGGGGGGGGGGGGGGGAGAGAAAAAGGAAACGCGAGAACAGCAAATGATGCGATTCAGTGTTTCGTTTTCAATTTCTGTCCTTTCCCGACATCTTGTGGTATAGGACGCCTGTGCGGCAATATTCACAGTGTCTCGTAAACCACGCAGAAAGTGTGACGCCCCGTGCCTTGCAAAGGAAGCGTCGACGGCGCAGAATCAAGCGCCGCGCGCCCACGTTCGGAAACGAGACGGCGAATGCAGCTGCCAAGGAAGGCGACGTGCGGTGGGCCGCCATGCGCAAGGAGCCGCTGACACTGGCGGACACAAACCAGACCGCGGAAGTTTCGCACTCGTGGAACGTCCACATGTCCGACTGCTCGCTGCCCTGCGGTGGAGGTACGTATGCACGATTGAAGGTGCACGGTTCACTGCTAAGTCAGCGAGGTTAACGAAAATTCGTAATGAAAGTGCGCATTGCAAAATGATTACGACATCTCTTGAAGCGTCAACGCGTACTGTCACCACCAATGGCACTCCTTAATAAGAATGCAAGCTACGCCTATTACAGAGTACCCACAGCACCCACAGCGAGCAAACCTAGATGCTTGTCCATTTGTATAAAGGTTTGCTATTATCTGAATAACCTATGGTTCAATTTGTGTTCAGTTTAGGCACGTGATCACATTGCAGCTGATGTTGCGATGTCCATCGTCTATTGTTAGTCCTTGGAGGCAAGTGCCGTTGGCACAGCGCTATCAACATTATGTAATAGCAGCGCCAGAACGTAAGCCTAGTGGGCGGAAAAAGCGAAACTGGGCAATTGCCGGACTGGAGGCGAAATCAATTGATGCGCGTGTGTGAAGACGATATTGCAGAGTTTCTATAAAAGAATCTGTACGTGTTGTCCAGAAAAGACATCCTGTATTTCCCTCTTATGGAAATGTCTTCCTGCAAAAGTAATTCAGCTAGGAGGGTACATCCCACACCTTTAATACTATACTTATAGTAAAAAGGATGTCTATGTCAGACGCCCTCATATCTTAGCAGCTGCACGCACGTCCTTTTCAAACAGGCACGCATAACGTGACGGTCCAGTGTGGGCCGTCGAGGACGTACCCGAACGACAGCCGCTGCGACAAGGGTCAGAGGCCCGCGCTCAAGACGGGCCCGCTCGCCTGCAACACCGAACCCTGCACCGGAAGGTAGGTCGGAAGCTAAGCTGCACGTGGTTCACATGCCTTTGGTACATGCAATGAAGTCGACAGCTCCTGGCGACACCAAGAGTGTACAAACGCCACTGAGATCTAGCAGTATAGTTGCAATCTCACCCGGACGTTTCTCTGTGCATGAATGCAATTAACCACCTTACGCATGGGAGACCTCGCATTCTCCTTACTTGTACAGCCGAACCTCGATATAACGAATGAGCGTATAACAAGAATTATTGGTAGATCTGTGCGAATATCAAAACTGTGTGTGAAGCGAAATAGAACATTAAAGTTTTATTGGGAATCGGATGTAGTGTTTTTTCGAATGATGCTCGGATATAATTTTTTGAGCGAGACTTTTATTTCTAGCCCCTCGTATGTCTGCATCATCCTTCGTAAAAAAGTTAAGCCAGTTCCACGTTTGTGAAATTTGTGAAATCTGATGCAACAGCGGAGCTGTGTGGGCGTGGCTTCGGACCGTGAGCACTGAGGTTGAAATGCTGCCTAGCCAAGGAAGTTTTTTTTTCCTCTTTCTTCCCCTCTGTGTGTCGCTGTGTCACCCTCTTTTTTTTTTCTTTTTCCACCTCGCTCTTGTTTTCTCTTTCTCTTGACCATAGCAAGTCGTGTTACAATCGTTGACCATGCATACACAAGTCTGGCTGCAGGAAAAAAAAAGAACAAAACGAACTAATTACTAGATGTCCTTGCCTCTCCCCCCTTTATTTGACACATGAAGTGTCCTGCAAATGGAAAGTTTTCACTTTCACATGCAAGAGTTAAAAAGGATCAGCAACAAAAAAAAAAAAAAAAAAAAAACACCCAAGAGTCGTTGACAGTTAAATGCTTTTGAAACGTCACGTTCAGGTTTGCGAGACAAAATTTATGCAGTTGAAACATATTCCGCAGGTGGCACACAGAGCCTTGGGGCGCCTGCATCCGCGGCACCCATCAGAGCCGCCTCGTGGTGTGCGTGGAGCCACTGGCGCCGTTCTCATTGTTCTCGCTAGTCCCCGACGGTCGCTGCCCGCCACCCCGTCCGGCACGTCTCAGGAAGTGCGCCTCCCCAATGGCAGAAGGAGCCTCATCACTGCCTCAAGCAACTGAAGCTTCGTTGTCACGGCTACTGCCCGGCTTCTCGTGACGTCTGCAAGACGTCTTTTGTTGTACAGGTGTGGGCAAGCTTGATTGTACAGTGTTGTCAACTGTGCCTTTTAACTGTTGCCTAGTGGTTGTGCTGTTTCTTCACTATGCCGCACACTAGCGCAATTGTGGAATGCTGGTCTCCAAGCCAGGTGTCTATTCTCCCTCCCAGTAATTTGAGTTCTTACTCCTGTAGTAATACAGTGCAAACACACAAGCACTGAATCCTTTGCTAGATCTTGATCAGGACATTACAGAAGAATGTGTAGCTGTTGGAGTGGCATCATCTGGCAAGGATGTACAAAGACTCCCTTCATACTCGTTACAAGTGAGCTGAACAAAGATGGACAGCACTATCATGGGTAGCTCAGTTTCAGCACTGTATTACAGGACGAATACGTGCCACTCGACAAATTGCTACACTACATACTTGTGTGTTCTTCATATATATGAAGGAACATACAAAGTCAAACTGTTCTGCTACAAATCCCTGTACTGGATATTTGAGCTAAACTGCCACCTTTCATCATATGTAGGACAGATGATACGTTTACTGTGTACTCTCTAAACACGTTAATACCTTCATGGTGTCATATAGGTGCTTAATAATGACACCCTTTTTACATCCGTACAGCACAACACATCCACCAAAAGGTGTGTGACCATACTGCAGCTGTAGAAAACTGTTTAGGGCATACAAAGAGAAGTCCTGAGGATGAAGACACACATCCTGCACTCAAAAATGTGCAAGACGCAGAAGTATGTAGTGCTGAAAAAGACCAGGCGGCTTTAGCATGCACTTGTCTACTTCAGGTGCTTTTCGAAGCACAAGCTTTCTTTCCCTTTGCCTAGGTTGCTTACTTTGGACAACCTCTCTGGCCTCTGTTTTCCCAAGGACTAGCATTGAGCTAGTTGACGTTGTACCACAATGTTTCTAAGTGTGTTGAACAAGAATGACAGAAAGTGCCACGTACATTCTTTGTTTGACATTCTTGTCTAATGCACTGGGAAACAGGCAAAGGAAAGGAGAACAAGCGGTGCAGAGCAACCAGGCAAGTAAGAACAGACCGAGTAGTTGGCAAATGAATTAACATTCCACTTCAGTCAGGTGATGAGATGAGGAAGTGAAGGCAGTGCCTGTCATGTAAGCATGCAGTTGAGTAGGGCAGTGCTTGTCTTTTGCATACAACTCAGTGATAATTAAAAAATTTGTGCAAATAGGAAGACTTAAACAGGAGATACTCCTCTTGATAAAAAAAATACGTACTCATGCAAGTTTCATGCCTTTCTTGCAGGTAAAACCAGCTATGGTATTTCAGAAAACAGTGTGTGCGCCGGGCTGCTGTGCAGCCTGTCACCAAGAGGCCTCCCTCCGGAAGATGTCTGCTCACCGCTGCTGTTTGCAAGCCTCGCCAGGGACGTTTGTTTCGCCCGCACGTTATAACTTATTTGTTATGCATTGCCTTAGCGTTTTCACTTAATAAATCACATTGCCATGTTCAATGTTTGCTCCCATTAAGGAGCACCAGATGAAAATATGCATATGTTAACAGGTAGAGAGGCAGCCTGTTTGACAGAGGTCTGCATCAAATCACTGATAGTCATTTCCAATTGGCGTTGTGGCACAGCCATCTCCCTAAATTAGCGTGAGCCTGCTGGTCGACTCAGTGTGTCACTTTTGTATGTACTGCTGGTTCGCATCCTTTAGACAAGCCACACAACTGTGTTGTACAGGATATACAAGCAGGGAAGATTGTGCTCGAAGAGTGCGAGATCTGCGGTCGCTCATTTTCACTTTCAGTGTTGCAGAATAAAGTGGTACCAATGTGTTGACTAGAACAATGGCAATGCATCTTGATACCAAAGTTTTGACTGTTGTTTTATGTTTCGTGTTTCCATGCCAGCATTCAGCACACATGACAACGCAAAACACCAACATGTGATCATTGTCTCGTCTGACAGTTGAACAAACCTCCAAGCCTCCACAATTTTGAGTGTACAACAATCTCTGAATGTCTCTGAACAACAGTACAGTGTTGTCAAAATACTGCATAAACACAGTCATGGCAGTGTGACATCAAGTGCCCCTCCTCATCAAGTGCCCCTTTTGTGGCTTTGCATGTATTTTGTAGACTATGCACTAAAGACTAATGAACTTCTGTTGCTACTCTTGTGGGTTGGGCCCTGGGCTGCGGACCCTCTCCTCTCAGTGCGACGGTGCAGCTAAAAAAAAAATGACCAAGACATCTGCCTACCGACATATCTTGTGGCCGTTTCATCCACCTTGGATACACATGCTTTGCACCTACAGTTCAGGTCTCGGTTGCTGTAATCCTTCGTGTACATTCCGCGCCTAGGGATGCAGCACATGAAAAAAAAAAAAAAAGTGCCTTGTGTTGCTGTGATGCTTTCACCAGCAGGTAAACATTGCGCATGACTACTCCTTTAACATCTGCTTGCAGATGTTAAGCTTTTAATGTGTGTCGATTCTACGAAAATATACAATACCTTCAAATGAGCAATGAATTGAGCTATCTGGTGGCTGTCTGTGGTTTCTTCTTGGGCTGTATACGAACAAGAATGAGACCACAACGCAGTGAAAATGAACTGCGCACCATATGGCGCGTGAACATTCAAAAATTTTAAATATCAAGTCAAATAGCGTCGTATTCAAACTGACCTTTAAATCAAATAGCCTTTATTCATGAACTTGAATATTTTTATTAGCTTACAAATATTTTAATATATTAACTGCACCATGTAAACAAAATATTGATAAAACCGCATAATAAATGCCGCCCCTGCAATACAGACCCTTTTCATAATTCGCAAGTGCACTTCTCTGCATTGCACATTTACCCACCTAACGGCGGCAGCTAGTCTTGACTTGAATGCTGTCAAAATTTCAAGTTGCACATGCTGAGACTTGTTTATTGTGCATTTTTGTATCAAAAGAGCTGAAATGACATTATACATGCCCAATTGCAAGTAAACTGTGCATGTACATGCTGTTTTCAGGATTGACTACGCCGCCATTGGTTGGGCAAGCTGCATCGCAGGAAAGCTAGCTTTCGAGTTATGAAAAGTGTCTATTATAGACATAAAACATAAGGGCAGATTTGTTACAGTCTGAATAAAAAAGAAACAGTGTGAAAAGACAAAGAAACAACAAATGCACGCCAACTCGCAACCAATGGTCTGCGTCTGACGGAACAGGATAAGTACAAAAACCACAAAGAAGAGACAACAGAAAACCATTCTACGTGCAGAAGGTAGCAAACGGAAAAAATTCTAGTTTGCATGTGGCTGACTAATCGGAAACCAATCCGCCGACATTCACGCAAGCATGACTGACAATTCTGCCTGTGATGAGGCTATTGAAGGTCAACTAATACAGTTGTCACCTTCCAACAACATGTAAAAAGCTTCCATTACTTCTCTTGTGGGTTGGTCACGATGTCAGTGCTGTGTATCTCATAATCATATCATAGTTTTAGGACGTGAAACCCCGGAGATTAATATCGAACATTGGCAACAAAATGTACTAAGCACTAGCAGACATGGACAAGAGAGACGGGACAGGACAAGCGCTAACATTCAACTGAATGTTTATCGCCAAAAACAACGGTATATGTAAAACCACATCATAAAATACCGAGTCAATGCACATAGAAACCTGCAATGTCCGGGGAAGTTAATTCACACGAAGTTAGCGCTACAGAATGGAAGCTGACACAGTTATCACAGGCCATGTCTGCTAGTGCTGAGATACTTTTTTGTTGCATCAAAGCAACTATAGTTAAGCCAGGCTCTAACGAAATTGGTAAATGCTCAAATATTTTTGTTACAGAGGTTTTCATTACATCCAATTTCGGCATGAAAATGCAAAAGAAAACATGGAAATGAAACAAAGAAGTAAAATAAAGGGGCAAATGGAGGTATACCTAACCCAGAACACATTTATTTTTCTGCAAAAACGCAGAGGACATAGCTTGAATTGACCTTTGAAGATTCGTCGCCATCACCGTGATATAGAACACTCTTCACCAGCACCTCATCAGGAACGGTGCTAGGAACGGTGCAGTAGCCATCAAAGAAAATAAATTGTCACGATTTTCCCCGGCTACTATGAACGAGGTGTGTCGAAGGACCTGCCTTGAGTAAAGCCGACCCGCAGCCTCATTGCAGTGGGCGATGATTGACCGGGAAGCAGCACTACTCACTGGTGTTTATTGTTCTGAGGACGAACAATGTTGCCCACATAGCCTGGCAGGCCACCGAGCTTGGCAGGCTATCGCGAATCAGTCCGTGATGCATCACATGCTCGTCACACTCCTCATCCCAAAGTTTACTTGTCCAAATAAAACAAATATATACAGGTGCCTGTTATCCAGGCAAGTAACAGTCGAGTAACATACTCCAGGGCTGCTCCAATTGGTGTGCAATGAAAGCCAAGCTCCAGTGTGATGGGCTGGCCATTGCTCCACGATGGCACTCATCCTCACAATGGTACGCCTATTAAGTGACTGAATGCATGGACCTGAGAGTCAACTCGCATGCATGTGTCGCCGCGTGATAAAATAAATAAATAAAAAAAGCGAGTGCTACGATTGTTAAATAAAAAAATGCACACGGAAAGTTGCAGTAGTGAGCGGCAGAGCAGCCGACGTGCAAGTCACTAGGAACCCGATATGAGGTTTCGAGGGAAGGATACAGCTGCGGCAGAGAATTGCGTTGCTGGCTAGAGTGATGCAGGGGAGCTGAGAAGGAAGTTGGGTTCACGTAGACAAGTGTCATCCCTCCATGCGTTGTGCTGGCAGCACTGTGTGAATGTGTGGATGTTAGGCTGCCGCTGCCGTGGCATGCATGCCATTTGCAGTGTAGTGTCCTCGCTCTCCGTCGTCAACAGTGTAGCCGCTGGAGTGCATCTAGCTACTGCTCACACTAATATTAAAAATTTGAGGTGAAATTTCTAAGTAGTTGGTGGTGAGGAATTTGTTACATCGAGGGTGTCTCACATTGCCACTTTGCTATAGAGGGGTTACAAATATATGTTCTTCTATGGAGCAGTGGTGAGGAATTTAAGAACTGCATAATATCTAGGAATTCACTGTATTGATGTCCGTTATAGGTAGGTTTAACTGTAGCCCAAAAAGCCATGTTGTCTCATTATTAGCGATGTTGGTGCAGAGTCGCCATTCTATCAAGAGTGGGGTTGCAACAAATGGTACAACAGTGAACCACCAATTGAGAATCAATGCCATTTTTTATGCTGAGCACATGCTCTTGGATCTTGATATTTAGATAAGGAACAGCTAGTTTACCCATGTAAAAATTACAATCAAGAAAGGAATAGTAAGTGTTAGTTGCAAGTCAGTGTTTTTGTTTGTTCTTTCTTTGCTTGTGTTAGCCTTCTTATGTGTTTTTCTCTTCAGATGGTTCCACACCAACTCACCAAGCTCGCTGTTCTAACATAGTACAGCAGGCTATTTTGCTTGGGCAGCACAACCTCATAGACTACACAACAGTCATTAGAACCTTCTTAACAGTTCTGTGGATACGAAGGGTTCGCTAGTCCTTTAAAAGTGCTGCAAGTGCTTTTAATGTTAAAGTTATGAATACTATGACATGAACAGTGGTTTACATTAAACGTAAAAATGGCTGTTCAATATTAGAAAATTATTCAAAAAGTATTTCACAGTCAATTCTATTCGCTTCTGCCTCTAGTGGATCCACATTTCATTCATTCTCAAACATCATTGTTCACAGACACTGACTTTGCGCAGATCATGCTCCTCCTAATACAGCAAGCTCCAAAAATTGCATGAGCCACAGGAGCTGAAAAACCTCTACAGGTTTCACTGGTTACAGTTCCAAACTGCTCGGATGTTCCATCTTCATCTCAGGATACCATCGGCTGTAAACGTAAACTTTCGATGCTAACTGGTCATTTGATCCTGCACATTTTTGTGACTAACTATGTCAAATGATCACCAAAACGAAAATGCGCAACAGTTGTTGCTTTCAACTAGTGACAATAAAGCAATTAAAAAAAGCGGTTGCCTCGTATGTTAGATGTGCAGGCCTCTACACGTTCACATTTAAAACCAAGGTATTTAGTGGCTACAGCAGGCCTCATGCCTTCAGCTGTTTCATGGATGAAGAGCGTGAATAGCGTTGTTTTCCTTCTGTTCTTTATTACTTCGAAATGAACACAGTGAACACAGTCATGAACACAGTGAAAGGAACACTTTCTAGACAGATGCATATATAAAATATATACGTACAATGAGTCTTAATATAAAGGAAGCCTAAGGCAGTCAAACATGAACACTTCATTCTCACAAATAGTCGACATTAAATTATAAGCCAAAGCAGGATTAAATGCCGGATTCTTAAATGGCCCTTCACCAGGACACATGACAAATTTGGCTAAAACAGCTATAGAAAATGTGCCTGAAGTAAGCTTTGCGTTTCCACTAACAGTCACCACCGCTGTGCTTCATCAATGCGCAACTACACACTTGAGCACTGAACATCTCACGCCGACCTCTCTGCCCCTCTATAAATAAACCACTCTCTCTCTCTTTGTTATGCACAGAACTTGTTAAGCACAAAATACAGAGTGTTCCACCACGATAATTTCTCAGGTCGGTTTGTTGTTAGCAGAGACAAAAATGCCCGAAGTGACACAAAGCCACAATTTCAGAAAGCAAATGTCACTGCTCATATAGCCCCTTTGTTACTTGCCAATGCTGCAGTGCGAAGTGCACACCATTTGG
This sequence comes from Hyalomma asiaticum, assembly GCA_013339685.2. Taxonomy (NCBI): domain Eukaryota; kingdom Metazoa; phylum Arthropoda; class Arachnida; order Ixodida; family Ixodidae; genus Hyalomma; species Hyalomma asiaticum. Next base: position 12,347,059 of record CM023491.1, on the reverse strand, counting down.
CTCGCAGTAGCTCATCCCCTCGCAGGGGGCAGCTGCCGTAAACTGCACCTCCTGGCCAGTTCAGGCAAGTCCCCAACGTCACTATGACGTCACTATGCGTCAGCGTCACTGAGTGATGCCAGATACTGCAGTAACGGTGCAAAGCATCATCGCCTAAACCTTGGGGTGCGAGCCCGCAAAATAAAAGACAAACAATGTTCAGTTCTAAATTTTGAGTGCTCGACACAGTGTGTAGCAAAGTAGACTTTGGCAGACACGAATGTGAGTGTGCGATACGTGCAGTGCACATGTCAGCTCAAAGTGGCCAGACCTGGTGATGGACCCTTTAAAGAATGTTACACGGTACTGAGCTGTACCAGAGCACTTCTAAGCTTAAAGATGAAACTCAACTGCTTTGGGTAAAGATGGACAAAGCAACACAATGTGTTTTGTAAACAGCCTAGTCTACACATTAGCACCGGTTGTAATTGACATTAGATAGAACACAAGCAGCCAATACAGACTGTAGAGGCACTCTAAATGAATTAGTGTTTCTGAGGCAAAGAAAAACTGGCTATGGTAGCGTTTCACACTTACATCATTTTTTTAAATAGCCCACCTAGTGGTCCCAAACAAAGTTTAAAACGTGATACACAAAACAGTAAAGGACAGCCGCTGCTACAGAATAAAGATGAGCATTAAAATAACCTCACTGAGAAATAAAACTTGGAATTTCAGCAAGGCTGCTCACATGCCAGGTAGGTGAGAGAAGTACAACACAGGCAACGTTTTCTTCAGTGAAATTAAAATATGCGCACTCCTCAGGACTTCATTATGGTTACACCAGAGATCACAGGAAACACTGCTCAACTGCAGTAATAAAAAATTAACTGCTGCATGAATGCACAAATGATAAAATATCCCACAAGGCACACAGCCTACTGCACAGTCTTAAAAGCTCAGAAAAAGGTAGGCACACCACAAGAGCACAGGTTTTGCATAAGAAATCACTCTGAAAATAGCCCTTACCTGGGACTCTTAAAGAATGTGCTTTTGTTTTCTCAGTGGCTTTGGCTAAATGCTTGCAAAATATAAAATAAAAACAAGGCCTATACAGTCCATCAATACTTGTTCGAGACAGCATTGTCTGCAGCACTTCAGGGCTCTTGCAGTGGTTGACGCATTAAGTTTCCTTTTGCCCTGAAAACAAAAAATTTTCCACTTATAACAAAACTGCATGCTTATTCTGTTTATAATGAAATTCCACGCTTACAGAGCTATACCCAGCAAGAATTCTACAGTTTTGCATGCAGAAGTGCTACATTCACAAGCACTGACAAAAAGGATATGTAAGTGGCTGTGGTCACATACGAAATTAGGTGTGTGGCCATAGTCCTGAACAAAAATGATGAAGAATGTAGAAGGGGGAGACACAATAAGGCTATGTCGTGGCTTGTGAAATGCAGAGGGGTACATTCATTAGCAGGCATATGCAAAAAAAAAAAAAAAATAAAGAAGAAGACTGTTTTCATAATGAACAGAAATAAAACATCAATGAAAGGTGAACACAAACATTTATACCTCTGCGATTAGAAGAGTTAGCACACGTTTTCAGAGTAGCTGACGTCACTATATTATTCTCACATCTGTAAAAGTCATAACTAACGATTATGAAAGCTGGTAAACTTATCATAACCTTGCACTAAAGTTCTTTCAAAATTTGGGACCTGATGTAATGGATATTTTCATGATATGAAAATGATATTGTTAATAATAATATCCATGATATTGTTAATAATGTGTAACGGTGTTCCCTTTTATATTTGTAAGCTTTGTTTTGTTGCTTTTTTTCTCTTTCTTGCTATTTGTTTAAATTTTTGTTGCTTTGAATTTACCGCTGCCACCCTCACCCAATGCCCTTCGATGGGCCTGTAACATATTTTGAAATAAATAAATAAATAAATAAATAAATATCATGAAAGCTACCAGAAGTTACAGATATAGTGCAGCAAGTGGGGTTGCTCATAAATAAACAAGGGTGCAGCACGATTTGTTCTGTTTGTACTCACTAGCGGTAGCTGCAAAATTCGCAGAAACAAAGACATTAAATGTGACACATCTACCTCTTTGATACCAAGATGAGACTAGTATACAGAAATGAGCATTTTTAAGGTAAATTATTTATATCAGTCTGATGACTAGCAGGTATCTTTTTTTCCAAGCCTTAAGGTGCTTGGATTGTCATTTGACACAAAGTAAAAGAAACCTTTTAAAAAATGTCGTGCCAGTGCTTATCACCCAAATGCCGAAGAGTAAAGTTGCAGTGTTTAGTAGATACCATGTGTCACAAGCACAATTACACCAACCTATACTCTATTTCATATATCAGGTGCAACGATGTGAAGGCTATGCAAGTAGTCTGTAAAGAAAAGGAAAAGGAGAAGTGTATCGTCTCAACAAATGTACAACAAACATAAAGTACAAACTTGCACATTTTGACTGTTTTCCCAGCAATACGAGCGTGTTTTGTCAAGCTGATGAGAGATGTATTATGATTTAGAGCTGCCAGCGAGCCATTTATTGTTTTTCGCTCACCGTAAGCAATGCACTACGTTTTGATCGTGGAAGTACACAGCATAAACATGAGCACTAGCTTTGACAGCGTTGCACCTGATGTATGAAATGTAGTATAGTACTCTGAAAAAAGAAAAGGGTGAGAAACTAAGGAAAAGTGACATCTAAAGAATGAGTACTACTGCGTACCAAAATGGAGAGACACTGTTGTTGCGTATCATGGGCTGTAACCGTTCACTGAAACGATTGTAGTTGCGCTCCAGTTCCTTCTGGTAGTCTCGTTGGTCAGGTCCAATGAGAGTCCTGTTCTTGCGTAATGCCTCAAAGCACCTAAAGGTTAAGAACACATAAATCGTCACTCCAGGTCAGGCACACACAACTTCCTGGACAACTTCTGGTAGAGGTATCAAGTGACTCAGTAAAGAAGCACTGGGATAAAATTTCACACCATGACAACCATCAGAACAGCAAAGCTGCTCTTTTATCGTAATTGTGATGTAGCTGCCGAGAATGTCAAGCTATAGATGTCATGACTTAACAGCTATGTTAGTCATACTACCCTTTGTCATTATCTACTAATCATACAAGATCCTTCAGCATTCTGAAAATGTGCTACATTGGCATGCTGTTGGTTGTTACACCATCTGGTGAACATTTTGCTGTCCAGAAGGTGTGAAGAAATGCCCTTCTGTATTCTTCCTCTACTGTGCACTCTGTCCTTTGTTCCTTGTGCACAAAAGACTCCACATATTATGATGAAATGTGTTGTGCTAGGGTGATAAGAAGTCTACGAACAAGCAACGTTATTGGAAGACAACATTACAACAAGGGAACTTGTCTCTGTCAAGAAGAGCTCCCTTGTCGAAGCACTGGCTAAAGTGTCATTTCCTGTTCGTCAACTTCTGATCACGTCAGGCCTCTGTCTATCTTAACTTCCATGTTGTTTGGGTTGCATTAGGACGATGCCCAGACAAAGTATCGTGGACACATATTTTCTCCGTCCCATCCACATCATGACGCTTACCTGATGAGCAGATCCTGAAAGAAATGAATGAAGAAAGGAAAACGTGACTCACTTGCGGCTGAAGTCCCGGAAACAGAGCCTCAGCTTGTGTTGCAATGGTGTGGGGACGCGTGCTGGATCAAGCAGATCAGCGAGGAACACAAGTGCCACCTCAAGAGGCCCCTGGTTGACAGTGGTTCCCATGCAACCCTGCAGCACCATCTGCAGGATCTTGGGATCAGCTGGCTCTTGCTGCGTTGCCCGCGACAGCTCGGCCGTTTTCTTCTGAATGTCCTCAATGGCCACTTCAATTGGTCGAAGGACGATCTGTGCAGCAACACAGCTATCATCATCACTCCATAACTACATCACTTACACAGCAACACTAGAGACGTACGTTCCAGAAAGAGGTGCATGATCAGCCAAGAACTTCAAGGCGAACAGAACCACGTGTCACCATTACTGACCAGCTATCAAGTGGCACCCAGTGTGGTAACTTTCTTACAGCTGGCCCTGAGATACCTGCGCCACACAACTAGACTAACAGTTGTTGATGGTAACAGTAAAAATGGCAGTCCTTAATTGAAAAATGCTGGCAGTTTCTTCTTGCGTTATTTAGAATTGTCTCAAATAGTTAGCTACACAAAGCTTGACATAGACAAAACACTGCACAACAAATGGCTTATGGCACAGAATCTTGACATTTTTGGCATAGACGCAGTATGTACCAAACCTTCCTCCAGCATTCTGTAGTTATAGCTTTCACTCACATTACACATTACCATTCTTTACTAGCCTATAAAACCCAGCAGGTGTTCTTTACTAGCCCATATGCCAGCAGGCATTGAACGTAATAAAAACCACAGGGGGGAGAGAGCTTATTTTGGCATTCTACTTCAAGTTCAATTTGGTAGCCAATAGATATGCTGTCTGAAAATAAAACTCATAATGCCATATCAGTAACAACATGTGCTACCCCTTGCCTTACCTAAAAAGGTAAAATCTTTTAAAAAAACTGCCCTTGCAGTGTATTTCATTAACATGCGTGCATCTACTCAACAAGCTTTCTTAATTCAGATGCAGTCATCCTACAACATGAAAGAACAAGCTGACAGTCTTGCCTGTGTCCTCTCGATGACCTGGATGCGTGTCTTTACATATGGAAAAGAGTTTGCCGTAGTTACAATAGTCTTCCTCTTGAACTGTTCGTGAAGGTCACCGTGGGCTCGACCATCAGCCGTAAACGGTGTGGCATACACAAAACGCCCTAGAGGAAACACCAAACAATGCGTAACTTAGAAACACTGGGCTTTCAGAAAGTATTGCAGGCATGTGCTGGAGCAACACTTACTGATGTTGTAGTTTTTGTCAAAGTACGTCACCCGCTCCCGTAATTCATACATGTCAAAGTAAGGTTCCACATAGGTTATCTGGATGTAGGCCTGAAAAGGGCACAAGGGAGTCTAGTAGAATAATCTTTATGCAAATAAGCACCTTGTACCTTACAAGCAATTCACTGCAACGTTTATGTAGTTCTAATCACAACCCATGAAGGTAGATAAAAAGTTGCAACCGTGCCAAATGCTCATCACCCTTAAAACACATTAGCTCGATTCACAGCTGAAAGCACTAAACGTCTTCAACAAAAAGCTGATTATTATGCACCTTTTCTGGATGAAGCCTTGAAACATCCACCATGTTTGAGTCCTTTATGACCTCCACATAGTCAGAGCCGAAACGTTCCGAGTAGAAGTTCTGGGAAAAGTAATTGAGAATTGGCAATATAAGCACTATGAAACAATATCAGGATTGAAAATTAAGAAAGTTTGTACGCATTAATATCCTATTTTGGTTTGAGACACACATACAAAAGAAAAAGGATTGACAAAAAATGAAGTGCACATGACAAATGGTTGTCCCACACAGTCTTTTCTGTTCACTGCACAAGCCAAATGACGAGAAAGAAAAAGACGCATCTGAAACAGCGTCAAGGTCACAACAAAAGCCATTTGAACAGTTACCTCTAGTCTGTGCGAGATTTCTGGCAGCTTAGTCAGGGTGGGTTCTTTGTAGATAAACTCCTCACCATCCAGATCTCCAAACCGTGGGCCGTAGAACCCTACTCGAAAGTATGTGCCAAATACCCTCTTGCCAGCCTGACAAAGAAAAAAGGAAGCAAGTCAAGGATCCTAAAGCTTTCGGACTTACAGCCACAATTACTTGGTCACAGTTGGATAACAGCACCAACAGCCATCATAACAGTACAGCTGAACTGCGGACAATCCAATAACGAGACAGCCATGTCGGTGGCTGAGAGGGCTTTGAGCTATGCTTTTCACTTGCCTGCTGATCGACTTTGGTGAAAGCCTCAGTGTAGCTTGCTATGAATATTAGCAAGTTTCTTGTAGTCCCGCTGTGCCTCTGCAATGGGTATCAGGATCTTGTAGACCTCATTTGTCGCTTCGTACATGCCCGCCTGAAATATAGAGGAAGAAAATAACGAGACTAGCCGCAGGGGCTGCCTGTACAGCACTTTGCGCCAAATCTTTCGTTAAAACTTGCAGTGTTGTCCCAGAAAATTTTTTACATTGACTTCCACTTTGTCTACACAATTTATGCTGCCGAGAAAGAGGTGATACACTAACTGTAGAACAGTGTACACAACAAACTGCACATTCTGTTCTTCTTCTACTTCTCCTTCCATACAAGCAATACAATTCATTTTCAGCAACAAAGGCTCTATGGACAACTCAGTCAACCTGCAAGTGTGTAGTTGCGTTAGATGAAAAAATTAACAATACCTATAGTTATTAGCACTTCTTCAACGTACACACAGCAGCAGACATCCTCAGCTATCTTTAGCACTGTTGAGGCGTGTACGCACTAGTGCAGTAAATGACTCATAGAGCACTGAGGTTGCCTTTTCAATTGTTCATTTGTATGCGAGAGTTGATATAATTGCGATGCACATTGCTTTCCTCCCTATAAAAACCATGTAACTCACCAAAGAAAATGAGTTGGCTGCCTGCTCCAGCAGACCAACAAGGCCGTTCTCGGTGAAGTACTTCCCAGTGCATATTCCTTCTTCGTCTGGGGACAACACATCATCCGACACTGCACTCTCTTCCAGGATGTTTTGGGACACATTCTGGTGACAGAAAAAGAAAAGAGAATGAAAAAATAGTTCCCCATTTGACAACATGCTATAAAATTATGCTTGGAAAAGCTCTGTCTAAACAAATCAAATGTCAGGTTAATGCTTGTATTGAGAATATCGCTTTAGATGAGTTACAGCCTGAAATAAGGCACAACTACAGCAGTGTGATGTGGCTACATCATCAAGTGATTGAACAAGACCACATGAACTGCAAGCAGCAAGGTGAAATGTGGTACAGAATCTTTTACGCAATTCACATCAGCCTCGGGAGGTTAAAAATCTATGTGGACAATTAAATAAATTGCCACTTATTTAGGTTGCACTTTGAGCTGAAGGTGTATGCCAAGCAGTATTATTAAACAGCAAGTGAGCTTTGGAGTTTGATACACCTCCTCCTTTCACATTTACATAATTAACTCAGCAATGCTGCCTTTAATAATGATTGGTATACGACAGTCTGCTTACACTGCTCATAAGCCAGTTACACAGGCTATTGTAAGCACTGTAAACAAAAATTTGTTCTGTGCATAAATGCCAAACTACTAATGAGCCGTGCAACACCTAATGCAATGGAAAAAGTCAAGGAAGGACTCCTTGCTTCTTTCAAGGCAAGAGCATACACACATGCTAGGTCCACGATCACAACCACTCGCAATCCGATAACACTTTTTAAGTGGCTTTCTAATATTCCTGTCTGTACACTCTTAAACCTGGTTTCCTTCCCCAATGAAGCAATTATGTGCATCGAAGCAATGACCTTCCCTGACAGACTTTATTAAACAAGCAGGTTTCATTTTTTAAATGTGTTGATTACAGAAAGTTAACGCAGTTTAAAGGATCAATGTATGCAAACATTTACCTGATTGCCTATATGATGGCCTATTTTTAGGAGGACAAAAGCTAATCGCTCAGCCTCATAGCGAAGGTCTTCCTTCTACTACTGCTGTGACAAAAGCGCTACTACTGGGAAGATGCAATACATGACAATTGGCTACCACGTACCTCAAAAGAAACACACCCTATGGGCAAGTGTGGCTTGTACTCCAGCATGTGCAGGTATTCAGCCACTAAAGCAGCTGAGTGGACAAGGCAGTGGGCTGCCTCAGCGTGGTTACCTCTCTGTGGGACAGAAATTTAAGAAGTGAGATTGAGGACCATCCTGAGATTAAGGCTAGCACGAAGGCCTACAACTGTTCTTTTAAAACTCCATATTTCAGAGTATATTAAAAATGCCACAAGCTTGTATATACGTCATTGTTGCCAACTCACCCTACTTAACAATGTTTACAGTAAAATAAATTCTTGCAAATGGAAAGTATATGGATTTGCTTTGTAATTTCCTGTACCAAATGGATGGACGACACTTTCTCCTTTTTCATCCATCTTGTAGGCTTTTGCAGAGCTGATCTACCACAAATTATTACATTCAAATCCAGCATGACAACGACTAGTCAACCATGATTCTGCGTCTAATGGTGACACTGCTCTCAAATAGAAACATAAGAAATGCCAAACCTTATTTGTGAGAGCCTTCCCTAGAGCAAGCTCCAGCCATGCCAAACACCCTTTCATGAACAAATTTTTTTCTTAACTAGCTAAAAGAGAATGAAAGGGAAGATCACTTAACCTCGGTGTGCTTCTGCGCCATGTTTGCAAGCCAGGTGAGGCGCAGGTCAGGTGAGTTCTGGTAGCCCTTCGCGATGCGGTACATGAGGTCCAGCAGCATCTCAGGGTCCTCCTGAAATTCTTTCATCTTCACCGTGTCCGACAGTATCATGTGCAGGTTGAACACCAGGTCCCGAACCTGAGTTTTAGGGTGAAATGTAGAGCATGTAGAGCACGCCAATGACAACAGTGGATGCATCGATTTCTGTAGTAGACGAAAGTGGGGAAGCTTGTGAGAATGAACAAGCACTTTCTTCCATAAGCTCTTCCATGAGCTGTTCTTCCATAAGCTCGGTCAGTGTTGTTTCTAGCCAAAACCTAAGCTAAGATAGCAGTATCATGTACACCTCCACAAACAACTCTGTATGTGCACTGGGTATGATACTGCTTGGCGTGGTACCATTCTCAGCACAGTCAGAACACAGACATGATTCAAACGCTCCATGCTGTGTCTGTGTGTATCCTTTGGTTCCTTTGCATACAACGCTGCTTGATGTCTGTGCATATAACAACATTTTCTCCACTGCGTATCTGCACTGCTACATGCACAAAGAGCACTCACATTTTCAAATTTCTCCATATCCATTTAAAAGTGCATCAGTCACTTTTAAGCTCAATGAAAACATCAGCATCACAGCACACCTACTGTACTTTGTTTGTGCTATAACCACACTGTTTTATCATACTTAGAGCTGTGTGAATAGCAAAATTTTGAGCATGATGCGAATTCGAATTTTTATGTTCAAGTTCGAACTGAATTCCATATTTTTCAAATAATTTTCGAATATTTTTTAATAATACCACATCTAATTATGGAGAAATGTACAGTTAAACATGGGCAAGAAATTTATTGCGTGACTAGTGTATTGCCACAGTGTCATTCCAAAGTCCTGAAGAACAGTCCAACAAAGAACTGTGCAACAGAAAGCTGAGTTAACTTCACAGCAGTACACTGGCATTAGCTTCGCCACAGTATGTGAGTTCTAACATTGCCGCAGTACATGGGTGATAACTTCGCTGCAGTACACAGGTGTTAGCCTAGCTGCAGTAGGCGAGTGTTAGCTTCGCCGCAGTACATGCGGGAATGGGCCACCTTACACAAGACGTTGTGCATCAAGTCTCGGCAGTGCGAACAATCATGAAGTTGTATAAATTGGCCCCCATGGGAGCCTTACAAGTGTTCAGTCGCTGTCGTTAGTGAAATGGTGAGCAGCTGATTCACAAAGCACATTAGCAGTCTACCTACCTGCTCTGGGAACGTAGTTTCCTGGAGTTCCACATCCTCTTCAGCATAGACTAGGATAGTCTTGAGTGACTTGCGCAGAAATTCCTCGTTGAACGTCTGGCTTGTCCCAACAAGTGAGCTCAGTGACATGGTCACTTGCATCTTGACTCTTGCAAAGTTCTGCGCAGCACAATGATATGCCAGGAGCACTCCATTAAAGTTAAACTGAGTTCACTAACTGAATCGCTTTGAAAGACAGCAAATAAAAAAAAAATGTTCCAGCTAAAACTTCACTGCTATGAATACAGACAACTTCAATCAATAGAACAAGGGTTAACTAACTTTTCTTTCAGGTCACACCTGTAAATATAAATTACCTAATGTTAATCAAAATCAAAATGGCAATGTAGGCACACTTAACGTAAACTTAACATAATTCGTGAGACCCGCCAACATAGTTCCACTGGTATCAAGTTAGGAATGAACTTGCCTTTAGGATAGCTGCAATTTCTTTTTATCAATGAGTTATGCTCGGAAATGTGTCAACAAAGTTCAAAACTTAATGACACTAACAATGCATGCTTTCACATGAGCAGACAAGGGCCAAGAGAACTGCCCTGGTAAAATAATTTTAACCCATATTCATTAGGGGCACTGGAAATAAAAATATTCACAAATAAAAATATTCATAAATTCACAAGTTTCTTCAGTCCGTTTTTTTTTCTTCATTAGCATAAAGGATAACCAGAGACACTTACTTCCATCACAAACCTACAATCTCATTATACCGCAGAGGTAAGACAAAAAAGGTGGCACTACTAACATTTCCAATCTCGAAGTTCTGGCGCATGAGGAGGTACAGTGAGGCAGAGGCCTGTGAACGAACACTGCTGATGCAAGAGCTGCAATGCCTTAGGAGAAGCAGGCACAGATCGGCACACTGCTCCGTTTCTTCCTCGAACAGGAGCTCGGGAAACTGCAAAGAAATGGACGCTTGCTCGGTGAACTGCGTCATCAAAGCTGATGTCATCGAGTTTGCGGATACACTCTCCAGTCAACCTTATGCTGCTATCAGTATGTACTGTCATGAGCAATATGGCATGGAACACTGAAATTACCTTCAGGGTCCCATAGCAGCTATCTGCAGCTGTTAAGCACAAAAAGTCACTAAATGTATGGGCAGTAAGGGGGCTCTTGCAAATTAGTATGTCAAATTCGTACCACATTTGCACAACTGCAATTTGACCCATTTTGTTGAACCTTGACATTCAAAGTTGGGGGGTCGACTTGCAACAAACTGAAATGTATACTGCCAGTCAATTTTTTTTCTTTTAACTTGCAATTTGGGGGATGAGGTGCAAGGGCTCACCAACATTTGAATTGACTTACAATCGTATAAATATGTATGTGGAAACCCTGTGTAATAATTCACTAAACATGGACTCAGTTTTCCTCTTCATATTGCTCCCGACTGTGCATTGTGATACATTGACACGCATGAATGAAGAGTGTATGCAAATATTTCCCAATAGAAGTGTTCACGATTGTTTCTTTCTTTATTAAAAGCATTATTAAGTGAAGCACAGCCACATAAAAGAAAAAGGCAGTGAGCGGCGAAGAAGGGGCAGCACAAACCTTGAAGACAAGGGATCTCTGTGTCGCGAACAGGTTCTGGAGCACCAGAGTGCTTTGGTTGCAGTCCAGCGCATGCAGCAGCACACGTAGCACAGTGCCCAGCACGCTCTGTTGTGAATCAGACTGAGACACCACCTGGCGAGCAACAACGTTCTTCTCAGCTCAGATTCTTGACACTCTAGCAATGTCATTACCAGTACGAGTAAACAAAAAAGAAGTCACCTACGAACTTTTTTCATTTGAGCCAAGTAAACCAATTAGTAAAAGCATTCGAAGCCCTGTGCTTTTTACCAATGTGCAGTGGGATTGAGCCGCCATAAATTACAATGATTTACAGTCATATTAGAATATTAAAACGTTATAATGAAGTCCACCCAACAAGATAAAGGCTTTCGTAATTTATAATATTTGTAATGAAGGTACAATTTGTAATAAAGGCAAATTCATAGTAAAATTGTACTTTCGAGAATGGAAACACTGTTTCTCAATTACTTTGTTATATATCCATCATATAGAGGTTTGGCAGTAATTTCACAATTATGTAGAATAATATTCCAGTTACTACACATTGCAAGTACAGCTGCAGCCTGTGGAAGGTAGCTTTAGGATAGCCCAAAAAACTAGCATGATGAGTAAGTAGTAGTCAGCAACATCACATCTCAATGGGAACAACTTTTTCTACTCCACCTGAATGATCAGCTCAAGGACATCAAGGATGGTAGCCGTCACTTCGGTGGACAGGTTCCCTTCAATGTGGGCCTCCATTTCAACCTCAACCTTGGGCCTACAAGCGAAGGTCAGCATAGAGTTAGCCCAGCACATGCAGTGCACAAGGAATGATTAAAAGTTAAGTGAGACATTCTAAGTAAAGTTACAAGCATTAAGGTTTAAGAGTGATCTTCAATCAAGCTGAGCATGCAAGACACACTGCACCTGTCAAAACTTTCTGAGCCATGTCGCCACTGTGTCAGATCTTTGCGCCATCTCAGTCGGTCGCCCTGTTGTGCCGATGTCTGCGGTGTGCCACCACGTTCTGAAGAATACCAATAAGGAGATAGGAGGTTAGGAAAAGAATAACTTTCTTAAAATAACCACCTAACTGGTGTCTAATGCCATTTTCTAAAACAATCAAAAAGTTCAAATAACATGATTAACAGTATGCATAAGCACACAGCAAAAAGACAACATAAAAAAAAACAGGCAGTCAAATGGATAACCACGACACACCTCAACATCCATGCAAACTTCTCACTAAACAGCAACTCCATATCAACAGATGTAAGCAAGCTGTTTTGTAAGTGAAAATATTTACATAGTTATATGTTTACTTCGACAAATGTCATCTTTTTTTTTTTTTCTCAAGCAATGCGAGCAGCCAAGGGTATCCCATGCTGGGAAGACAGCATCCTGACAGCAATGCACACAAGACTGCCAGCTCTGTCTTCCTTTATTAAAGCTCACTTCATCACTACTCAACATGACTGTTTAATATTCATGGAATTATAAACTAACCTTGCTCTAGAGAGTTGCCATACGCTAGAAACCCCTTATTTTCTCCCCACTAATAGACTCTATCCTAGTTCAGAGCTGCTTTCAAGACAACGTAATGTTGTGGGCACCAACCACACCAGTACCTCACCTGCTCCGGCCACACCAGCATTGTTCCCACGGCGTCTCATCATCATCTCACTGCGTGCACTAGAGTGGCCCAGGATGGCATCTTCCAGCTTGGATTTGATGTCCGACGTCTTTCTCAGTGTCTGCTGGGCAAATTTGCGCATTGTCTTCTTTCCCTGAGTACAAAGACATAAAAAACATCAATAAGCATGCAACATCCCCAAAACATTTCTTTTATTTAGGCGGCGCTTAAGAGCAGTGACTAAAAGTCGCTCTTTGGTGCTGTCTAACACTTTGCTCAAGGAGGATATGACAAATGCACTTTTTTTTGAGCATTTGGTGGTGTACAAAGAACGTTCTCACAGCAAGGACCATGTTTTTGAATTTTGCAAAAGGATAACCTATCCAGACAAGTGAAATCAACTTTTTCCTTAGCGTTCCTTTGACAGATGGTCACATTAACATACAGTAGAACCTCGTGATAACGAACCCGGATATAACAAACTATCGGATATAACGAAGCAATCGCAATTCCCCTTGAAATTCCTATAGATGAAATTGATATTGGTTATAACAAACTGATGGTTATAACGAAGTAATTACCGCTCCCCTTCAACTTCGTTATAATGAGGTTTTACTGTAACGTGTAAGTAGCTGCACAGGGCCCCACCTTGTACTCGAAGCAAGAGACGCAAATGTAGAGCACGTCAAGCAGGCGCTGCAGGCGGTGAAGAGGCCAGTCAGCCCACCACTGGCGCAAGGTACGCTGGTCGGCGTTCTTGAGCACCCACAGGAAACAGATCAGCAGGTGCCTGGTGGCCTCTTCCTTCAGCAGGCTCTGTTGGCCCTGACCACACAGCAAATGACCTCTCACGTTTATTGTCATACACCAAAAGCACAATTCTTAAAGAAAGATAAAATTCTAAGAAGGTAGTGCATGGCATGACAATGCTACACCATATGCACAACACAATTTCAGTGTTTGGATCAGTTCAGTTCAGTTTATTGTTGTTCAACCAGCACATTTGTGCAAATGTAAGATTATACAGGAGGAGGTCCCACAGTTACAACTGTAGCTGTATCTTTTGTTCTTAACTGCATTAAATCAAACAAGTACTTTTTAACAAATGAGTAAAACATAACATAGGAACTGAGTATTACAGAAGCTAAACATGAATATGGGCAATAAAAATAAAAGAAACACATATACACTTCACAGTAATGACATGAAATACTAAGTTACCATTTACAATTTAAGTTCGAAGTAAGTGATAGGAGAAGGATAATGCTGACAATGATTTCCCATGAGCCAATAAATTATTCCATGTTTTCGAATGGGCAAAACCAACAGTATGCTTGCCATAGCTGCTGTGTGATGGCAGAAGTTAAAATATTTTGCCAAAAATGATCTAGTACAGCTGCTGGAGTAGTATAAAGGGAATATAATTAAACACTGCAATTACATGCAGTGAGCAAGACTATTTTAGCTACATATCTGCACCTCCTATGTTGGTAGTAATGGAACATGAACACAAAGTACCTGCAGTGACTCACATTTTGAACCAACTTTTGGCTGCAGCCCTATGTAGCGTATGTTTAGTAAATCTGCAATATGAAAATTATAATTTCCAGGAATCACCTTCAAAAAAATGAATTACAGTAGAACCTCGTTATAACGAACCCAGATATAACAAATTATCGGATATAACGAAGCAATCGCAGTTCCCCTTGAAATTACTATAGATGAAATTGATATTGGTTATAACGAAATAATGGTTATAACGAAGTAATTACCACTCCCCCTTCAACTTCGTTATAATGAGGTTTTACTGTATATTCTAATCTACCAATATCTACAGCAAGAGGTGTAACAACATACGCTTTACAATGTGGCCAAATTGCTCTGTCAAGTTGCTTGTGTTTCAAGCAAATTTTACCCGCAGTCTCCTCCATCGTTGATGGAAATAAAGAAGTTGTTATTATTATTATTAAATACAAATAAATAAAAGAGAAACTCTCACTTGAGCATAGGCATTGCCGTGCTCGGAGCTATCCCGCCAAGGCACAGACGAACCAGCAATCGCCATGGCAACTGCTTGATGAATAGAGGGCGGACGGTGCTTGGAATTCAGTTCCGCACCTTCTGCAAAACGTACTGTGAGGAAAGGAAAGAGAAAATGTCATCGCTGCTTGATAAAGAAAGCTAAGAGGTATCCGAGCATAAAAGGATTCTTTAAATGTTAGCAGAATTTCCTTCAAATTATATACGGAGGAATCTCTAAATCAAGTACTGGATGCATCATTCATCTTGCCGTGTGAATGTGTAATTATGAGGCTGCCCTTAAAATTAACAAGGGTGGAGGGGGCTTGTAAATATGTTGCCCTTAATGAGAAACGTACAGCTGAAAACAGTAAACTGAATCCACAGACATCAAAGGCCGCTGGAACGCAGAACTGATCAGATAAGTTAGCTTGACAGAGTCTGTTTTGAAAGCAAGTCCGCTGCTTCACACAGCGCACACCAAAATGTGTTTCGATATCCTTGCAGGAATGCAGTGCCCAGAATAAAACACTAGAAAGGAACCGTGCTAGTGCGATATGTACATACATGAAAGTTGTTGTGGCTTAGATTTGGTTAAAATTACCACATATAATGTGCAGCACACAAAGAAAAATACCAAGCCCAGCTAGAAAAGATGAGATGGACAGCTGATCATTCAGTCTTGTCTTAATTAAGATGACTATCGCTGCATTCCGAATTTCTGCTGTTCCTACATCATGACAATGCTAACACAGATAGAGTTTCTTTACCATTTCACAGTGAGTGCGTTTGTCACACAGGCTCGCTATTTTGTCATTGCTCATGACAGTGCAGGTTACTTTCTTGCTTGCACTATAGCCATGTTTCTTCTTCCTAAATAAATCGAACGAGCCAAGATATCTTGGGGCCCTTTCACTGCGAAAAAGGAGCCTAGCTGAGCTCATGCATTTCTCTCCATAGCTTATAGCAGCACTGAAGTTACATACGACATTCTTCTCTACAAAAAGTGCAACCAGGCCTCACCTCTTGCCTCCGGTCGCCACTCGAACAGACATGGCAATGCGTCGACCACCACGGCAATAAGAGGCAGGTAAAGGGCAGCCACCCTGGGCCTCACAATGTCCAGGTCTGTAAAGCGAGGATCCCAATCGTGCATTGTCAGCAGGTTTCGTGCCATGTTGACAGCCTTGGCCTGCAGCGTTGAATTGCTGAAAGGACGAGATGGAAAAGATAGACACAAGCTGTTATGAAAAGGAAGTGCTGAAATGCGAGCAACATGCGGGGTAGCTGTCATACCAGCAGGTCCTTATAGAATATCCAGAATTGTAGTTACCCGTTTCGCTTTCAGCTTACTTTTAGCAATCTCACTTATAAGACATACCATTACAACCCCTCATTTGCATGATGGAAGCAGCTTGCCAGTGGCGTTCTTTCCGTTATTGCCATGTTTTACATTCATGCTGTCAGTTCGCTGTTCTACACCTCTGATACCCCAGTAACTGCACCTTTCTTCTTTCAAATTATATTACGCTCATTTATAACATGACTATATTTGTACTTCAACTACTATCAGCTATGTTGCTGACAAGTGCTAAATAATGCCAGAGAGCTCTACCACGGCACCAACCTCACAGCTAAAGAATCAAAGGCGTTTCATCTTCACCGTGACAATCACACATTACTGAGAAACTACTAAAAGATGTAGTGCACATCAACTTGAGTGTCAGAGTACAGGCTTCAAGACACCAAATACAATTTATCTGGTCACGTAGTCTCGTATACATCTAATAAAAGCAGAGCTAAGAATTCCAGGAGAAAGCACACAATGTGCAAGGTTTCTTAGCCCGGCTAGCTGGTTCACATACATTGTGGCAAAAAGAGCACAAACAAGGGGAATGTGAAAGAACAAACAGGGCTTTTTTTTTTCTGTCCCATTGTTTGCACCATTTTCACCATAACGAACAAATGATGTTACTCTTTTATTGCATGATAAGAAAAAAAAAAAAGACAAAGAGCCACAGGGCTGAAGCACTACTACAAGGAACAGCTTCCTGGGACTAATGTGCCACCAGCAAAGATGCTGCTGCTGCTGCTGACTTAGGCGGGCAAGTACAATTGCGAGACACCTTGGCTTCACCCATTGTGAACCAACTGTAAGGACCACTGCACATTCAATTAGGCTCCAATCCCTGAAATGTAATCTGCCAGTCCCAGTTGTCTAGTTGTTGGCTAATTCTGTTGGTGAAACACAGAGTAAGTTGCAACAAGTAATGTCGTAACTTACTCTGTGTTTCACCAACAGAAATAAGAATTCCTTAGCTTTCCTTTCTCACTGCTCTACAGAGCTCCAGCAATACTTTACTGGATGTGCATTCTACTTGCCCAGTGCGATCCCACCTGATGCACAGGAAAGCAAAGGCATTGCACATGCACTTGAGAAATCAAATGAGGCATCGTACAATGCACAGAATTTCAGAAGCCATTTCATGCAGTTCCTGTGCAGCATGGGTCTACAAGGAAGTCTGCATAATCAAGGAGGCCGAAAAATTAGTTGGTGACTTCCAGGTATAATGCCCTTTCTTTTTTCCCTTGCATTCATTTAGTCTGCAGCATGAGTTCTGAGACATTGACATTTCTGTATTTGGAAGTTAAATGAATGCAAACAATGCGGTCACACGCCTCAACCCTCAGATATGTGTGGCTGCTTGTTCACCGTGTTTCACACACGTGCAGCCTTTGAAAAATGTTTGAGTTATAATGCAGTACTGGTTACGCTATGGTACAACAACACACATTATAAGCAGTCTATGCTGTACGCCCCATCAAAGGGAGCCGAATGTACTGTCATACTCGCCCAAATGATTTACAAAGGATGGCAGTTCAGACCTGCTCTGCAAGGTTGTTGCGAGGTCAGCCAGAACGAGGCCCACAAGAAAATGCTGCTGGCGGAACTCGGGTGAAAGCTCAGCGAAAGCGCTGCCACGGTCAGTGAGAGTTGAGCTGGACACAACCGAGCCCTGGGATGATGCAATGCTTGGGCAAGGAGATGTCGGCGGTGAAGGGGTCAGAGGGGTAGCAAAGGGCAGGTTGAGGGTCACAAAGTGCTCGTGGCTGCACAACACGCGCAGGAAGTCCAGCTTCAGTGATGCCAGGCTGCTTGCGTCAGGCAGAGACTGTATCTTGGCTGAGACTTGCTTGCAGAAGGCCTGTTAACAAAGAAGCAAATATGACCACAAAGCACGGCTATAAGCTGATTTAGTTTCGGTTAAACGGCGCTACAATAGTGAAAGCGCGGGACTGTTGTTATGAAACACTCTCACAGTAGTGCACAGTGGCATGAATTTATAATACAATGCACATAAAATTTCAACACTAAAATTTTAATTGCATTTGTACAGCCATCTTGTTGGAGATTCACTGTTATACTACAAAACAAATATATTGCAGAAGAAAATGTTCATTTGTATCATAGCAATATGGCAGTGCTGCGAACAGTTACGATGGGTCCATCACAAATGACATGCTTTAAAGGGCAACTCTGGCGGTTCTTTCACCATGTTCTGATATCAATGTTTTCGAAAAGTACTAATGGTTCTGTAGCAGCCAGGGTGCTTCAATTTGCCCAGAAACGCACCAATAATTTTACACAACTGACTGAAAGGCGCGTTCAAACCGAAACCGAAACGGGTAGATGCTTCTTGCAGCGTATGCGATGACGTCACAGCCTTCCCGCCGTCAGAAATATGGAGAAAAATGACAGTAGCGAGGTCATCCGACGATGCATTGAGTTATGCCAGCTTTTCTGAACCTGACAGCGACGATCTGAACGCTGAAGTACTGCCGTTTTGCTTTTGATGTCCCGCAGGCTCGGGTAGGCAGCGTTGAAGGTGATGACGTCAAAAACACATGGTGGCCCGCAGGGGAATCCGCTAAAAAATTTTAAAATTCGTTTCCAGGAAAACTAAATGACGTGCAACTGCCTGGTTTGGCATATATTATTACAGTGCCGAGGAGAATACATATTGAAAATTTCACGAAGATCAGAGGACACTGAAAAATCGCCGGAGTTGCCCTTTGATTCCTCGGCTGTGAGGCATCGCAGCCCTGTGACCTCATGTTAAGTGTGAAAGTTTCCACAAATAATTCTAAATCTCATACTTTATGAACAGCTGTCACACAAAAGGTGGGCAAGAGCAGTAGGCGCACTGAGCAGGCATCAAGTAATCTATAATACAATAAATAAAGCTCCCAAAATTGTGTCGCACCTTGATCAGCTTGAAGACGTATCCACGATCCATGATGGACAGCAAGTCATGTAGGAAGAAGGCCAAGCTGTTGTTAAGGTTCTGCACATTCCGGAAATCCCGCACCTCACGGTGGCAGCGGCTAATAACGTCAGATGTCAGTGAGGTCACCTGGAACATCCAGGGTAGGGCTTCAGATTTTGTTGTGAGCAATGAAATCATTGAACGGTGAGCACATGAGTGCTTGTGAGAGGTCGCTACAATAATAATGGCTATTTCCTACATCATGACATTTAGAACAGTTACTGCAACACTTTCAGTGCATATTCCAATTAGGAAACAGAACCACATTTCACAGCGATCATATATAACAAAACAAAGAAAACATTTTTAATTTATAATCATGCAACCAGCCATGTGAAGACAAAGCATGGGAAATAAAACTATTACAGGTACCATTTTATGCATTCTAAGGCTAATTTCATGTACAGTACTCACGGACTGAAATAGGGAAAGTTAAGGCTAAGTAATGCACACACTTTCTACGATCTTCAATTTGTGTACAATCCCAAAATTGTGTCGTACTTTGACCAGCTTGAAGACTTCCTGTCCATCATTAAGAATTACATAAGTATAAACCTTGTAAAGTCTCTTGAGTCAACACATGTGTTAACTCAAGACAGTTCTGTATTCAAATGACAGTAACTCATCGGCTTTGCACTTTTGGGGCCCTGCCTTACTCTAATGTGTATGACACCTTCAGAAAACCTTAATGGGAAGGGAAGTGCTTAGCATAATTGAGTAAGTACAGCAAATGTGTGGCCAGTTAATAAAGTTGCCTCAGTGGCTCAATGAGAAACCCTGTATACCTAGCCACTTTGTTATAGTATCGGGGGATAGTATCAGAGACCACAGCAACCTCAGCTTATGGCTCTTTCTTAATCCCCCTTTCATTACACTCATGAAGGCAATTGATGAAAGACAATGGAAATTCGCAGGATGCCATGCACAAGTGCCCAACATGCGAGGCTATGCAGTGAAATATGAATTAAAAGAATTCCTCGCACATTCTTCAAACCACCATTTCTTTGTTTTCAGGTGACATAGATGTATGTCT
Organism: Hyalomma asiaticum; assembly: GCA_013339685.2. Taxonomy (NCBI): domain Eukaryota; kingdom Metazoa; phylum Arthropoda; class Arachnida; order Ixodida; family Ixodidae; genus Hyalomma; species Hyalomma asiaticum. The sequence goes on along the minus strand of CM023491.1, from coordinate 12,326,802 downwards.
AGGGATGCTTTTAGCAGAGGTCAAAGCTATGTAGCTGCCAACCAGATTATAGTGTAGTAGCGCCTGCAAGAACCAGTCATAACATTAATCTCACCAATAACTTGTCTGCGAGTGGTCAAAGAAAAAGCTGCAAATAACCAGGGAACTGCATCAAAAATGGACATATTATTTGGGTTAATTTTTGCTTGTGCACCTTTTGTACTGGTGCAGACACACACTGTCTTTACTTCCATTACTCACAGCAGCCTACTCTTCAATCAGATCAGTGGACAAAGCCAAATAATGTGTGATCCGAATTTTGACTTCGCAGAAGCTTGGAGATCAGGGCATCTTCAGCAAGGACTAATTTTAGACGGTGAGAGAAGTGGCACATGTCATCGTGCAAATGTTCAGTTGAAGGCAAACACTTTTTTCTTGTGTTATGCATTTTCAAGGTTATGTAATGTCAGACTGCATTCCTCTATCAGTGCAGTCGTTGCTGGATTTAGTATTTGCTGTACCATCAGTCTATGCAAACCGCAAATAGGAATGTCGGCATAAAAAGCATTAATGACCCCTTTAACAAAGTCAAATTGTAGTAGGGTAGGCAAAAAATATAACCACATAAATGTAAAATCTGGTTTGTCCCTCCCCTGCTACAGCAAACTGTATATGTGCTACCCTCAGAACAATGTTGGTCATGGAGAAGCAAACCTGCAGACTGAAGACCTTCTGTGACTTTCTAGAGCCGTATTTGCATTTTACTCTCCTACTAAGAGTAGAGAACAAGTGTTTATTAATTAACACCTATTAAATTGCACTAAGCACAAAAAAACTTTGCAAGGGTTCCTTACCAGAGTTGTGACATCGTCCACAAAGCGACTGCTGAACCTCGCTCGGCGCGGTGCCTGAAGTCGGCCTGTGGCAGCAAGGTGCTGAGTCATGCTCTTGACCACAAGTTCCAACAGGAACCACGTATTGTTGAGTGCCAGCTCTCGTGCTGCTCCACTGGACACCACCCACTGGAGGACAAGCTCTTCGTGAACCAACTTCCGCGGTGGAGGCGACCTCAGGGGAGACGAGGCCGTCCCATTGGCTGGGCGCATGCTGGCCGTGCGGTCAAGAGGCCGCGCCACAACTGTGCTCACGTCCGAATCTGACTCTATGTGTGCCAGAGCCGAAGTGCTCGAGCTGGCAAGGTCTGGGTTGCTGCTGCTGCGACCATGGGTGGATTTCTGAAAAAAAAAATACAGGGCAGAGAACACAGAGTGGGTATGATGGTGTCAGTTTGCAGTTACAGTAGAACCTCATTATAACGAAACCGGATATAACGAACTGTCGGATATAACGAAGCAATTGTAATTCCCCTTGAAATTCCTATAGATGAAATAGATATTGGTTATAACAAACTATTGGTTATAACGAAGTAATTACCTCTCCCCTGTCAGCTTCATTATAACAAGGTTTTACTGTAGTTAGTTCCTGTAGCAAAAAGTTTCCCTGAAGGAAACTGATGTGTAGTTGTTCTCCCAATTTTAGCTATGAAGGTGGTGCTTGCCCAAAATCTGCTTCTAAAATTCCATGTAATTGTTCAAAGACTGCTTCACATTTAAAGAAGACAGGTACATTTAACAATGATGTCAGCCCTGGCACTGAAATGACTTGGTTGGGAAGAAATGGAAGGCCTCCATATTTATGGTAAGCAGAAGCTGCTGAGGAAAGAGAGCGCACCGAAAGTGGCACTGAACAAGCTGGATGGCCAGCTGGGCTGCAAGCCGATCCGGGAAAAGGAGGCGAGGGTCCATCGTTGGTAGGTGATGGCAGGTATGGCTCAGGATGTGGCAAAGTGCATTGGTATTGGATGTAGGTGGCCAGCAAGGCATTCCTTCCGTGAATGTCATTGCGATCGTCCAAGAGCTTCTGCAGAGAACAGACAAAAAGTGAACTTCAACAGGGTGGCTGTTGGGGCATACTGGTAATATATACAAGGTCTGTTAGAAAAGTATCCGACCTTTGGCCGAAGAAAAAATACTGTCATAACTGGAGCATTGGAAACTTAATCACCCTCAAAGTAGTCTCCTTGTGAAGCGACACACTTCTCCCAGCGGTGCTGCCATTGTTGGAAGCATTCCCAGGAGGCCTCTTTCGGAATGGAGTTTAGCTCAGCTGTCGTTGCAGCCATAATGTCCTCTCTTGTCTGAAATTGAGCTCCTTTCAATGGCCTCTTGATTTTGGGAAACAGCCAGAAGTCGCAGGGGGCCATATCAGGAGAGTAAGGAGGCTGCTGGACTACAGCAGTCTGGTTTTGCGCCGAAAAAGTCTGAATCAAGTGCGAGGAATGTGCAGGAGCATTGCCCTGATGAATGCATCAGTTTCCTGTTGACCGCAACAAAAAAAAAACGAGAGCACTGCGCACTACCTCACTCAAACGCTGCGTCCCAGCAACTGACACTACCGGCAGGCAGAAAAAAAAAATTCGCGCATGCGCGTGAAGGTTCAAGGTCGGCTGATGCAAGCGCGCTTGTTTCATATCCATCAGGTGTTCGAAAAAAAAAAAAAGGGGGGGGGTCGGATACTTTTCTAACAGAGCTCGTATATAAGAACATTTGAAAAAAAAAAAAAAAAAGCGCAATCTGGACACAGATGAAAGGGCATATAGCATAGACACACAGGTGCCGTGTGTGTGTGCAAGTAAAGATAGGTTGGTCAGTTTACTCAAAAGGCTATCTACATTACTGAATCTTCTCTGCTAAGAAACGTCATCTAGACCACATGACACCAAATAAGATCATTGGCTTCTACCAATGGCTTGCCACAGTAAAATCACGTCTACAGTTGAGTGGCTACAATATTTATTTTAATGCATATAACATTTCTAGAAAGCTTTTCTGCTACAAAAGTACACATTAAGTTAGAGTGAAGTACAGTCGCCGACCGATAAATCGGACACCGATAATTCGGACATGCTCGGTAATTCGGACAGTCGCGCGGCACCGCCGATGGTCCCATAGAAGTAATGTGTAAAGACGACCGATATTTCGGACAACTGCCAGATCTACATTCGATAATTCGGACCCTGTCCGACTGTCGCGCACGCCGAATCGGCAGCCATTATTATCTCCTCCGGCACCCATACCATACAAAGTATGGCCTCAGAAATCAAAACGAAAGCTAATTGGTAATCTATGAGGCTTTCGATCGCAACTTTATGCCTGAGAGATTTGTAGTTGAAAATGCCGATCTTGGAGGCACGGCTCAACTGTGGGGGATCGTATCGACATCGCGATCATCCCACATTCCGGTTCCTGTATCCCCTCGCTGTGCTGCTATCGCCGCCATTCTGTCATATGTGTCTGCGGTACAGCGTTTTGCTAAATTCTGCGTGCGTTCATCTTTATTTTGAGACTTGCTTTATTTTACGTCCAGCTGTCTCACAAGATCCGAGTTAAATGGCACCAACGGTGCCCTCACAGCCAGCGCCGAAGGCCGCGCCGTGTGCTCCGGAGCCGTCGCATGCGGACCTGTCTCGAGCCCTCGCTGTTCTTTCGTCATCGTACAGCGATCATATCACACTGGCGGAGATACAGGCGGACTTGGTTGCACGTAAGCGGAAGTGCGTGCAGCAACGCATTGACAACTTTTTTCGGCCACCTGTACACTGAAGTGTCAATAAAGGTATTTTTTTTTCTGACGCATTCGTTTTTTCGGACTTTCGATAATTCGGACTTATTTACGTTCCCCGTGGAGTCCGAATTATCGGTCGTCGACTGTATATGTATGGCCAGTTAAGCAGGTTGTCTCAATTCCTCAGTGAGAAACCCTGCACATCTGTGCCACAATGTTATAGTATTGGGGGATTGTATCAGAGACCATGGCAACCTCAGCTGATGGCACTTTCTTAATCCCCCTATTACGTACACTCGTGAAAGTGTATTGCAGAGAACCATGCAATCTACTATGCTTTGCAGTACAACAGTACAGTCAAATATCAATTTGACAAATAAGGATATAACAATGTGAATATAGAACTGAGCATGGTTTATTTTCTTTGTTTATTATCATTTTATAATGAAGTGAGAAATATGTGGATAGATATGATGATGGTTACGGCAAAGCTTTTTTTTGGGGGGGAGGGGGGGCTCAGCTGAAGATATGTGTTCAGGTGTCAAAAATATGAAATGTTAGTCACCAACTGATTTTTCATATGCCTTAACTTTTTCATATTGCACAGTTATGTGCCACTTGCCACCACTAAATAAAGTCACTTGTTAGTCAGCGGCTGTGTGTGGTCCCTTCTTGTGGTCGTCTGTTTGCCCTGATACCTATAAGTTTCAAGAATGATCCGACTTGCCCAAAAAGAAGTTTTGATGACATCATGCTTCCGTTCATGTGTCGAGGCTTCAGTGTGAAATTCAAAAATAAAACATTGATCTTCAATTTCTCTTCTAATACTGAACCTGTAAATCAACAACAATGGTGCTCTCATGTAATAACCTATCAGTCTGAACTGCTTTGGCATTTCACTTTACTGTCTTTTAAAAGCTTCAGCTACTGAGTGGCCAGTAACCAGCAGTCAAAGCACTATTTCCACTGTCATGAAACCACATCTTTAGAAAATATTCAACTCCAATATGTACCCCTGACTCCACACCTAAACCTTTCAAGTTTCTGGTGCAGGTTTTATGTGCTAAGATATGTGCATTTTACACATTGCAGGTTTTCAGAAAACTTGTTTTCTTGAAAAGCACTGCAAGGTACAGTGGTACTTACCACCACTGAATCGGCCACAGCAGCCATTGCATGGAAAGCAGCCTGGCCTAGGTTGAACGGCTGGCCCCCGAGCCGGGGAGGCTGCACCAGAAGCCGGACAAGTGCATCCAGAATGGTTGGTAGAAAACGAACGAGAGGACCCGGCTTGCATTTCACAAGTTCCATCAGACTGGCACGAAGCATGGTCTCTGCTGTCTCGCCATTGAGAAGACGCTGTGGCACATGGCCGCACTCAACAGCTGTGCATAGCTGGAAGAACCGGTCTAGGTGCTCGTCCTGGGGGAGAGCAGAGAGTAGTTAACTTGAGACACTTCTGCAGAAACAAGAGTTAAGAAACAAGCACCACACGTCATCCACATCCTCTTACTTAGGAAAAGGTCTCAAGTAATGGCAAGTTTGATGCCTTTAAGAATCAAGCAAGGGTTTGGTACCAATAAACCATGTGATGACGTCACATACTAAGAACGTTACATGTCTGCCCCCGTGGGCATGAGTCATGCTGACTAGTACTCCCAGGGTTACTCGTACATAAATGCACAACGAAGTGGACCGGAGAGCACCTACCGCTGTAACACAATTTGGTAGCATGCTGCCGCAAACATAATGTGGGCATAATGGGCTTCTATACCACTAGCAGAAAGTCCTTTTTTCATCCATTTTCCCTTCCATTTATACCACAGTTACTCCACTTTATTTGAAAACTATGCATAATGATCCCTAAGCTTTCCTTGACTTCACTTTCTGTCAGCTTCATGTATCACCACACCAGCCCATTTACGCCCACTGCAGGGCAAAGGCCTCTCTCATGAATCTCCAATTATCCCTGTCCTGTGCTAACTGCAGCCATGCTACCCCCCAAACTCCTTGACCTCATCTACCCACCTAACTTTCTGCCATCCTCTGCCATGCTTGCCTTCTCTAGGGATCCACTCTGTTACCCTTAATGACCAACGGTCATCTTGCCTTGTATGACAACCACTGGTCATTAAGGGTAGCATCTAAAGAAAGTTAAGCTGCATCTAAAGAAACCAAGCACTCAATCAATGCCCTATTTTTTTCATTCAGGACAATAAGGAAACACAAAGAACTTGCACTAGTGCTGAATTATAGATGATAACTTCTGAAATGCCAAACAAGACATACAAAACATTCCACATATGGTCAATTAAAAAAAAATTTCCATGTATCAAGACGGCCACATGGAAGATTTTTCGCTGGCAGTGCTCGCACAGGTACCAGCAACCTCCAAAGCATTTAGTGAAGCATAACTGCCAGTATGATGGCGTATTATGGCAAACAATTAAAAAGCAGGACTACATTACACAACACCCCAGTCGTCTGTTCCCCTAGCAGTTTCATTCTTGTGCTGTTGATCATCACCACTGGCCACGATCATCAACTTCCATTGCTACAGGTTGCAAAAAGACAGATGACAAGCCCAGCTGATTTATGGGTTAACATTTTCAGAAATAATATAACTGGCTTTCGATATAGTGGTTGGTCGCAATTTAGACAAAATGCTGTTCTTTTTTCTTATGTATATAAGAGAATGAAAATGACTCACTGCACAAGGCAAAGAAACACATGTGGCAGTTAATATGCGTGGGCCAGGTACTCCATGGGAAGCAAATGACTTAATGAGGCAGTAATGATACACAAAGCTTAACAAGTACCCTTTTACACCCCAAATACTGCAGTGCACTCATGTGCTAGAGGAATGATGCCACATATGCACCTGAGGATGGACAGTGGACACTGGCTGTAAGGAAATGTCGAAGAGGCCCTTGTGATTGTCGACCCATTTGGTGTTGGGAATCTGTACGCTTGGTGTGAGGAACGAGTAACTTGCTGGAGGGTGCTCCAGCATCACTGGCAGTAACTGGTCTCCAGTTTGTAGCTGTCCGTCATGGTACAATGGCAGCCACTGCAGGGAAAGGTGTCAAATTGAGATACATCACAGGCTTTTCAACTGTACCATTTCTTAAGACTGAACTGTCTACAATAATTCCTGCCTTCTTACGATTTATTAGTGCTGTGAATCTGAAAAATCACAACAAGAAAATAGTACACAACTCATACTGATTGTGTTCCGCTAAAAAACTAACATGAATAATGTTGAATAAACATGGACATACTTAAAGACAAGAGAGAGAAGACCTATGTTCTACCGCACAGAATGCAATAGAACGAGAATCAGAAATGCACATTTGCAGGATTTCATTATGCAATGGCTGTTCAACATTAGTTACAGCGAGCTGCACACAGACAAATCGGCAAGCTATATTAAAGATTGGATGCACCTGTAATACTACCATGACGACTATATCAAGTTCAATACAGGCTTTTTCATGTGCTGGATGTACTTGTTTCACACTGATGAGCACACATGTGCATCCAGTCCCTCCATGATGCAACACTAAAATAAACTCACAGTGTAGCCAATGGGAGTTTCTGTTGGCATTGTTTGCTCCACTTTGCGTTGACAGCTGATGTGGTAAAACGTGAAGAACAGGTGATGTCGGTCTGTGAGCTTGGCTGGCAACTTCACCTTAATCTCATCATGGAAGTCTGGAGACCTTAAAGAATGAGAAAAGTAGCCAAGCACATAATGCATTACATGCAGATGTGCTCTTTCTGCATGCAGAAATGCCCTTTCTGTCCTTTATAAACCCACAGTACTTACAAAGCAATCAATACAAGCCCTTTCAAGACCTGTTTGCACAGTCATGCGCTTAAATAAAAGACCTGTGGTGCTCTTTCAATGACCATGTGATACGAAGGGTTTGTATCTTGTTCACACACTGGTGGAGTCATGGATACAGAGCATTGCAATCCTGTCTTCAAAAATGCACCTCATTTTTACCAACACAGCAAATGCTAGTCACTCCATTTGATCCTCTGTTTTTTCCTTATCATAGACTTGTAGTCATGGGTAGCAATACACCATATTTACACAGCTTATGCAGGAGTTATAAATGTTTGTTCAAGGTTTGACATACTCTTTTACTTCATACACACAGAAGCCATCCCATAAATATAACACAAGGCTATGTGTCGTGGCATGTGCCCCTCAAGACAGTGTGGCACGAGGCACACGCACACAACTAGCATGGTTAGACGGAATCTCATTCGCTCCATATGCAGCACACTAAGGATCACACTTAAAAAAATCTCCTAAATCTCATTTTTTTAAAGCATTTAGCAATCGAGATCAGGACCAACAACAGCAACATTATGTAAAGGAAGGAGCCTATGACACCTATTTCAGTAAGTGACATACTACTTTTTCTGGCAGCAGTATACACTTTCTGCCTTATGAATGCACATGAACATCCAAGAGTGCAGGTCATCATAATGGATGCGTGCAAAGCACAATTTTGAGCACACTACTTCTTTGTTCCTCTGAACTGAAACAAAAAGAAAGGAGGTGCTAGTTCCTTACTTGTTGTGATATGTCACTGTTGTGTAGACTTCAGTGACAAACTCAGGACAGCTTGATTTACCAAAGAGCACCTGCAAAGAAACAAAAATTTTGCCGAATTTGTGCACAGTGGGAACTGGTAAATGCCCAGCTCCTTCAACATTGATAGATGTAATAATGCTGTGAGTTGACCTGATGTGAAGTTACACCAATGTACACCCCCACCGCTCAGGACGCGCAACACTACTTATGTGATGTTAGGCCACCTGAACATATACAATCAAAACAACACTACTGAACACCGCATTCGCTGTGGAAAAACTGCAGCCACGCAGTTCTGAAGGCACATATGGCTTACCCGCACTGAGTCATGAGAAACTTGCCACCGCTGCACGAAAAATGTACTACACTGTAACGCACTCATGGATAGCGAGTATGCAGTTATGAAGGCACCCAGCAAACACAAAAGTGTTGTTTGCCGCAGCTGGTACAAACAATAGCCGCTAATGAATCGATCACAGATGGCATCTGTGCAGTTCACGTGCACCAAATGAAAATGAAACTAGTTTGCTACAGCCGCTGTGGTTTCACTAACAACACAATGTGGATGGCGACCATGCTTTCCTGAAAGCACATGACCAATGCAGTGTCACGCATGGTGGTAAATGCAAACAGACATAAAGCGTGCCAGCTCTTCCATTGTTCCCACATGGCTCACGCTGATGATGATGGCAATTTAAACTGCGCCACCTTGTTTCGATTTGACACTCACACCGTTTTCACTTTTTCACATCGCATATTTATGGCGATTCAGGCTCAACGCAGTTCAAGGTTTGTCTGAATTAAGCAGGGAGCAGCCAAATATAGCCGAACTACCAGGCGTTTTGTGCTATTCAATAATGGGTATGCTTGCAAGAACCAGAAAATAAATTCAAATTATCTGACTTTCCAAATTAATGAGAGTCAAGTTAACAAGGTCTCACCATAACACATTAAAAAAATGTTTCAAAAACCCTTTAAAAGCTAAATGGACAGCACTAGACAATCTAATGTTCACACTCTCTGTGTATTTGGTTTCTTATCTTCGCTAGGCACAGTTTGCTTTCAGCATAAATAAAACAAACACTCACAGGCAGGGCACAGGTAATTTCGTCCTCTCCACACAGGAGCTGCACACGGCAAGCAATGTTGCGTGCCGAGCCTGGCCTGCCAGCAAAGTTGAGCGAGCGTGGATAGATGTAGAGAAGATTTCGGTAGAGGTACTCTGGCCTCAGGACATCACGCAAGGGAAACTCAAGCATTTCCTTCGTTGGACGGCCCTTCTCGTCTGGGTACGGATGAAGGCGCGCCAGCTCGGGGCTTAGGCAGTATCGCACCTCCTCCGCACATGGCGATATGTCCAGGCGTAGTGTGCCTGGAAAAAAGCGCACAAGTGGTATCTAGTAGCTGTCACATGTAACAGGCTCAGTGACCTCAGCGATCCTATAGTTCAAGCCTGTTAAAATAAAGCTGTACACAACATTAAAATATTTTAAGAGTTCCTTGAACTCTTTATTACCATTTGTTATATGCATGTTATATGCTGATATTGTAATTTTACCTTTACTTTGGTGTGCATTATGATTCTACAGAATGCTCTAAACATGTGCTCTAAACTCTCTCAGAATGCTCTAAATTGTAATGATGTTAACACTACGAACGCCACTTCATCTAAAAACAGTATGAAAGGTAAGCTCCATATTTGTGTGTTCAGGAGCAGGATGTAGCAGTAATATTAGTGGTACAATGGCTGACAGTAGGTCAAGCACAACTATGCACAACTATATTAGATTTCATAAAATGCACTTGTGCCACTAAAATAAATCTAGAGCCTGTCAAGCATCCAGCTCTTGCCAAACAATGAGGGTATGGAAAGACACAGAGGTACTGCTATATATCTTGAGACCTAAAGGCACTGGTGCAACCAGACAACCGCAAGACGAGAGACACGGACACACAAGCGCAGACTAACAACTGACTTTATTTGGAAAAATGATGCGCTTTATAAGTGTCACAGTGAAGCATAGGAAATGGAGGAGAAAGTAAAAAAAAAAGAGGGAGGGAAACACGCCAACAACGCAAGTGCAAGAACAGCCAGGTAAGCACAAGAAAACGCAGTCAATTGTACTTCTTTGCAATGTAACCCCTGATAGCCGCACGAAGAAGATTAAATTCCACATCAAAAAGAGCGAGAGAAGGGGTGCTGATGCACTTGCTGCATTAATGTACCAACTCGCCCAACAAGAGGTTTTGATGCTATATGTCTGAAGTGTGCAAGTGTTACAAGCTTCCCTGTGAATTGCAAGAATTTTTTAAAAAGGTGTGGCCATTTGTGCACGTAACTGAACTTAAGGAAGCCAGAGGCATCAGACAAAAACATCAGTTAAAGCCTAGAGTGCAACTAATATTTGGCAGTTGTGTACCTGGTATGCTTTTGAGTCTTTTCAGCATTGAGCCTGACCGCTTGAGGTCCACGAGGAACTTGTAGAGATCTTCATCTCTCAGTCGGTCACTCTCCTGCAATGAATACAGAGGTGAACATCTGCTAATTACAGGAACATGGGAAATGAAAAAGAAGAAACATGCATCCTGGCCAGAGGCATTGGGTACAGGGCCTTACCTGTTTAAAAAAGCTTGACACAGTGAGAGTAACCGGACGAAAAGTGTCAAGACTGTTAGCAAAGTCATCAGGAGACCAGCTACGGCGTTTCTCTGATCCAGCCCTTCGTTCCAGAGAGCCCCGGCGACCTGAGAACGTTTCAATCATAAACTGATACCAATGTTCATGGAAACCACTCTAGAACAATTTCTAGATTAATGTATACAAATTTACAGCTGCATGCAAACAGGATAAGAGAAAAGCACCAGATAATCTCCATCATGAGCAAGCAGGCAGACACATGATGCAGACAAGAGACAAGATTGCATGACAACAATAAGGCTTTCACAAAGCTTCATGACTCATTTAAAGAGCATTCAATGCATATGGAAAGACATTTAAAGTTTGTGCAAACTACTAACAAGCAAGAAAATCTAGCAGTTGCAAGCACATATCTCAACACAAACAGTAAAATGTCACCAATCAAACCAATGCATTGGCGATCGCAGTCCATACTATCAAAATAGTGAACTCACCAACAACGATTCCAAGGTTTGCTTGATAAATAGACCCAACAGCATATTTTTAAAAATTGCACAAAATATGGTGCCTTAAAGTGTATAAACATATTTATTTGGAATGAAAAACATAATTCCCGAAAAGAAATTGTGACACATTTTGACTAATACTGCAAGTATAATCCACGCAATTTAAGATAAGTAAAGCCTGCTTACCACATGATAGATCGTTATTAACCACAGTAAAACTGCGCTACCAATGAACGGTGCACTAAGTTACACTAACGAAACAAGCTAAATAATTTACTATATTTAGAGGGTTATTACAAGTAGGGATGTACCAAGTCCTTTCTTCAACAAATAAGCTTTCTTCAAAACTATGCAAGTAAGGCACGATGGACAGTGCTATGTGGCTGTTGACACTATGAGAAATAAGCTCGGAATGTGTAATTTACACAAGATGCAACTGATAGATTCACAGGGTCCTCACCCAGGGTGTTGTTAGAGCCAATGCTGTCTCGATCACTGCCACTGTCCTTGTCAAGACTGTTGACTCCCGTCAGTACATTGAGCAGGTAGACTGCGGTCCAGGCAAAGGGCATCCGGTACTTGCCAAGGCGTTTACATGTTGCCAGAGCATTGGCACGAACCTTGTCTTTGTTCTGCGTCCATAACAATTTTGTGGTCAGTATTGAGCACCATAGCAATGAAGCCGGAGATGCTGTGTAAAGCAGAAAAATTATGCTCAACTCAAAAACTAATTTTTTTGAGTGTTACCTTTTCATCTTTCATGTAAGGCTCTGCACATTCATTGATATCTCCTTGCAGTACTTTCTCGAGCTGAAAAAAAAACAGAAATGACCTTATTTCCTGACACACACTAGCTGAGGGCAGAGAAGCCAAAACATTAAACTAGGCGCAATGACCAAGAGAACCTGGTTATGCTAAAGACGAAGATGTGAACACACACAACGGAAGCACAAATAAATCAAGCACTGATACCTAAAAAAAACTCCAATGTTTACTAATCTGACTACTATTCGAAGACTGAAAAGCAATAAATTTAAAAGTGCCACTGATATGCCTAACTTAGTTACAACCACTGCTGTGAGCATCAGTTATTCTGCTAATCATTTTGTATTCTAAACGTGTTGAAAAGCTGCAACATATGGAATACCGTTTTGACTGCCTCTTAGCAACTTATAGTAGCAAAGCCTGATGCCATGAAAATTACGAAAAGAGTCCTGCTCGCACAGTTATGACCATAATGTGATCAGGAACAAAAAGACTGTAAATTAATGAAAGGAGAATCTTGCATTATGCTAAAGTGAACATAAAGAGATGCAACTACTACTTCTGAACCAGAACATTACAGCATATGCCCCACTGTTGGCAGGTTATTCCTTACTTTGATGACTAGAAACAGGTCCGTCGATGGGTATGTGATGTTGAATATGCAAGATCGACAGAGTGTCGAGATGTCATGGTATGGAATGTGGTCAGAGAGCATCCTCTTCATAGGTTCCGAATTCATGTCGAAATAGAAGTTCTCTGAAACCTAACAGCAGAGGGTACAAACGAAACATGTGAGGTCCAGCATGTTCAACAACCATGTGCTGTAAACAAGCATGTGAACAAGCACTACAAACTAGTATAACAAGAAGCACACAGAAAACGAGCATGTCTCAAGATTATGGGTGTAGCTCACCTTTTTCTTTTCTTTGGCATCATAAATGGCCATGCTGCCAAAGATTGGCTCAACCTCCAGCTCAAGTCTTTAAAGAACAAAGACAAACATTTCAAGCAATGAAGCCAAGAAATTTGGCAGAAATGTACAGATGGAGCACACGAAAGTAAGAGCATAACATGTACCATGAGCTCAGCAAGAACATCAACTGAAAAAAAAAAAAAAAGAAAGTATTTATGCTAATTGGACAGATTCCGTACAAGCAGCACTCAAATATGACACCCATTATGCTCTACAGCGTAACAGCCAGAATTTATATTCACATCTGGCAAACCTCAGAATACCGAGATATTAACAAATGACATTTATTTACAACAAAATTTATTCTGCAGAACTTAACAACAATATGTTTATGAAATCATGAAACCACATTCAAAACCTCACGAAAATTTGCGAGATTTGGCAGGTGTAAATACCTTTTTAAAAAGAATGCCACAGTTTAGAGATTCAACCACAGGAAAACTTGGTAGCAGCCCTGTTCATGCAAAATAGTTTCCATAGGTACAATAATTTTCAAATGACTTGGCATTACATGAAGAGGCATGCATGATCGACAGCGTTCTTGGCACGGAGCCAAGTTTGCCTTCCCCGAAAGTGATTGGTTGAGAATGACAATGCCAACAAGACCCACTACATGTAAGGTAAGCAGGAACACAAGAGCTTAGGGTAAGGTTCTAGCACTACACTGGAGCTCTCGCTACAGTTTATTGTGCAATGGCTTTGCCCATACTAGCACTAGTAGGTATTGGGAATATGTTTAACAGTACATTCAGGAATCACATGTTGCTGTTAGACAGCCAATGAATGTTAATGTGCAATAGGGAAATATTTGAGCCTCTGTATTCTGCGCCTTCCTGGAAGTAAAACTGTCCACTGCACAGGAATTCCATCCCTCCATACCTTTAGGTGTAAGTGAAAGCTCAAAGACCAGGCTAGTAGACAACACAGCCAACATAATACCACAGCTGTGAAGTCATAGCAGCAATGCGCTCACAGGGAAAGCCTTGAGAGCCAACCTACTTGAGAGCCAGACATCGGACCAGAATCCGGTGAGCCATATGTTCGCGTGGTGGCTCAGCAGGCATACGTCTTTCAATGATCTCCTCCTACAAAATAAATTCGGCATCCTCGATCATTTACTTGCATGTAACATGCAAGTACAGTTGCAGCGCTTTAAAAGAGACACTGATACTATAAGAGACATCATTCACCCACATGGTTGCTTATCATATCTCACTGATTATGTTGGACCTCTTTTGTAACGGGTGTGCTCCTGAGAACAGTTAGGTATACAACATAAAATACCCTTAAATTTAGGTCAACAGTCTTGCTCATAACAGATATTTCAACTCCAAATTCAGCACTGTTGGCTGCTAACTGCAGTTAATCTCTTGGAAACAAGGAAAAATGATAACTAAATAATTAGAGCTGTACAAACAGAAAAATTTTGAGTTTTAAGCTAATTTAAATATTAATAAAATATTTTTTCAATAATACCATGTTAAACTACAAAGAAATGTACTGCTTAAAATGGGCGAAATAAGTTTATTGCACGGCTAAGTGTACTCCCACAATGGTGGTCCCTAGAATAAGAAGTAAAGTCCCAAGTAAGAGCCCAACAAAGCACTGCGCATGCGCGAGTTAACTTAGCCACAGCACACGACTGTTAGCTTCACCACAGTACATGAGCGGTAGCTTTGCTGTAGTATGCGAATGTTATCTCCGCCACAGTGTGCGAGTTCGAGCTTCACCACGGTACACCAGTGTTTGCTTTGCCACAGTACACGACTGTTAGCTTCGCCACTGTACGAAAGCTTTACCTTCATCGCAGTATGCGACTGTTATATTCGCTGCAGTACGCAAATTTAAGATTCGTCGCAGTACTCTAGTGTTAGCTTTGCTGCTCTACAAGAGTGCTAGCCCTGCCACAGTGTGCGAGTGTTATGCAGCAAAGCATGCTACACGTTGAAATGGGCAACTTGTCACCAGACAATATATTTTGCCCCTTAACCGCAGACTTCAAATAGTTTCAACAGCAAAATTTTGCAGTGAAATGAATCAACTAGCTTGGTTTAAAATGGATATAGACTTGGCATTGGCATTAATTTCAAAAGACAGAAAACTGCTCCTAAAAAATAATAAGAGCCCTAGTGAACAACACATATCTAGACTGAAACAGCGAGATTCTGATGAGATCTCTAGTAAATCTGCAGTTATATTGGCAAATCCTCATTATAACATATTGTAATAGATAGTCACAGGAACACAAGCCGACACATTCATGCTTGTATCACAAACAGATTTCACATGCGACATGTAACATCACCATGATGTCTCTATAAAAAGAGGCAAGCATACAATATAAAGAGTATCATTTTTTTCCCAGTGACAGCGGCTGCTGTTTTTGTCCAACCACTCCCTGCGAGTTGGCCGTACCACATATCCACTTCTCTAGTAATTTAGGATTTCACATACGATTTTCACACACTAAACAATCACAAGTCACTCAAACCACTATTACCTTATGAGATGAAGATTATTCTATTTTTCATTTCAAGTTAAGTCACAAATGCTAATAATGAACTCTAATTTAACTTCACACCTGCAAGCAATTCTAATGCAGCAACACACAGGACTGCAGCAACTACCCACCTCGTCTTGGAGAGGGTATAGCTCAAAGAGGGCATCGTGGCGCCTTTCCAGACGCTGAGCTGCATTCCGTCGATCCAGTTCATCGGGAGGTGTGCGCTCGAGCAGGGAAGGCACCAGTGGATCAGCCGCAGAGTTGCGCAGGTCGAAGACACTGCTGGCCCAGCTTCCTCGTGGAGTTTCGGCTGCACTTGCACACCGGAACTCAACAGAAGAGATGCTTTCTGCCGGCGAAGGCTGCATGAAACACGATGTGACAGGGCCTACGGTCAAACGTCAATATATATTATTTCCAAATATAAGTACAGATACAGTGAAGTAAATCTAAAAAACGCTTATTGATACCAGCATGCTGGCCAGTCAATCTAAAGGGGACATATAAAATTTTCTATATTGCAGCGGGTGTTGTATTTTAAACTGTAAGTATCTGTATTTTTCATTCTGCATTTGAACCACACCGCAACTTCACAGCACTACCCAATGATGAAATAATACCATGCTGCTGTAATGGCTTGCTCTAAGCAAGAGAGCACAGTCTCCAGATTTCTTTAATTACTTTTACATAACCATCAACCTGAAGTTCAAAAATCTGCAAATTTTACAGACACAACATTGAAAAGGTGCTGATGAGGGGGTGTGGAGACTCCATTTTTTTTTTCTTTTAAAGCCTTTTGCCTTGAGCATTTGCTTTACTGGGATACAGGGTGCTTGAGCTAACACCCTAAAAAATGTTTACAACCACGTTGTTACGTGGTTAAACACCGCGTTTTTAAGCTGTTTATTAGGTGAAACTAGACGCAGCCCTGCGGCAACGGTCTTGTCCAAATGGGCACGGACCTTCGAGCACGAGCGGCGTCTTCCTTAACAGAGCGTTGAAGCACGAACCCCACTGTAAGGCGCTGGAAAGGACAGCCTGCTACAAGTTTCCAATGCTTCTTTGCAAGGCTATTAAAGGGATACCGAAAACCCCTTCAGAAGGAAACTTCTAGCTGCAGAGTACATCACAAAGTGTTAAAAACAGTGTCAAGTTAGTAGGCTAATTAAACCTTGCCAATTAACTTTCTCATTAGCAGAATATTTAGGTTATTGTTACGGACAAGTTTGTAGTTCTTGAGATGACACTGTCATATCAACTGTTTAACTCAACAAAATGAAACTGAGATGATGAATTCCGGAAGTCACATGCAAATGCAACCTCCGCAAGTGACATGATGCAAAGATTGCGGCAGCCCATGCAGAACATTTGGTGTGCTATTTTCACCATTTTCCCTAGGGCAGCGATGCTTCAATGCTCACTGTAGGCAGCAGCTCATGTTACCTTTTCCTTGCTCATTGGGTGCAAGAGGCTAGTTATCACCATAAACTATGTGGCTGCAAGTTTGGAAAGTCAGTACACCTTTAACTGCCCACCGCAGTCATTGCAACATGTCACCAGCGGACGTTGCATCGTATGCAACTTGCAGCACTCCTTTTGCAGTGAGTCTCAGTTTCAGGAGAAAAAAAATGTCACCTTTTCGCCGGCCACAGGGCTTCAGAGATTTACTTTTTCTATGCTTTAAAAGCTGACATGGCATTATCGTCTCTGCGGCTACAAACGCACCACTGGCAACAACTGTCGAACGCTCCTAAATGAAAATTTTGTTACACAATTTCAGTTAATTAACTGCACCATTCACAAGTTTCTCACAATTACAGACATCATGACAGCTTGCTCCTCAAGAGAACTACATTTTCTCTCAAAAAACCTGTCTTTAGAAAATTTTGAAAGCGTTTGTTGAAATATTCAATGTATATGCACCTTATTACAAACGTCCTTGTGCACAGCATCTAGAAGTGATTAACCATTAGACGAAGCACACAACCTACAACAAACTTGGCACACCAAGAACACTGCGTTGACATTCAGTCTCAGTGACGTATTTAGCAACACTGGTGGCACCAATTTCATCTGCCGCATAAAACGTTTTTGTGTAAGACTCACGGACAGCACCAACTTGGGCTATAACACAAATGATTTCTTAGTGCCTGTGAAACAGATGACGAGTGAAAAGTATGCTTTCTATGACCTTTCCCTGCTCTCATTATATGCACATAAAAATGTTTTTTTCTTTCTTCATTTTCACCCTTCCCTACTTACACCTCATATTACATGCGAGTTTTTACAGTAGTCTACAGAAACTTGCTTGAAGTAAGCGCACTTACACACTGGTTTTCGTGAAAAGGTGCTAGTACATCCGCTAAGTAAAAATAAGTTATCGTGCCCCAGAAAACAGCTTTCAAAAAATATATTGGAGCTCAGCGGCAAGATGAAGTACGTGCAAGAATAGAATTCTAGAACATTGTAACAGGTCAGAAGCTATTACTGAATTGGGAAATATCGTGGTAATGTGAGGCCGTAGCTGGCACAGTACAGATCTAGGAGCAGGACACAGAACAGAAGAGCATGACCATCTGATGGTGGTAATCCTACCGGGATGTCTTCTGCTTGAGACAGAGAGGACTGCTGTGAATGACGAGACAACTCATCGCAGACATCCACTTCGAACTCTTGCTTTTGTGTGGTGCGCACAACGGCTGCCCTCTCCAGCGCCGCATCCCTGATGATGACGCTGGAGCTGTGGCCTTGGTAGCATCGACTCACCACCACCCAGTCGGAGGTGTAGGTGTGTAGGCACTGTCTCATGTGGAAGTCCAGATCCTCTCTGCAGTAGTATAGGCCGTATAGTTTCAGCATGTCCAATATTCGAGTATATGCCAGAGGGTTATCGGAATACTGGGCTAATGGAACCTAGTGACACCTTATGAAGCTTCGACTAACTGTAATTAGAGACACATACATAACTTGTTTTTCATTAGTGTTCTTGGCAAAAACGGGTTTAAAAAGGCAACATGTCTACAATCACACTGCCGCTGAAAATCTATGCCAGCAGTAAAGTAGCACATGCTTTGACATGACGATACTGGCTGTGTTTTTGTATCTGAACTCGGTGTCACCGCATCCCACCGTCACCCAGGCCAATCGCATTTATGTCCTCAGTATTTTCGTAATGGCTACAAGTAGGTGGAGAAACTAAAGCTCTCTAGTAAATCTCTGGTAATGACCAGAACAAATAGTGATGTTGGAATTGCAGCTTGTTATTTTTCTGCTTGACGAGACAGGTGGCAGTGTTGACTACAAAGCACAATCTCAAATCAAATCAAAATGTTAGCCTTATGTTTCAATGCGGCATACTAACTGCGAAAACAACCCTAATGGGAGGGGGGGCTCCCCATTCGTTCTTTCACTACTTGGGGTTTTACTACGTGACATAGCTGCACTGAGTGCAACTAGTAATTTCGTGCGAAAACAGATTTCTTGTCTAGCACTTTTCATGCAAGAAAAGAGAGCCACATAGACTCTAATAGTCCTTGCAGAAGCAGCAAAATGTTTATTGCAAGCACCTCTTTTTGTATCGTTATAGCAGATATATAGACACCCAAAAACATCTTTGCCATCAGCATCACTTTCATTTTCCATGTGTTTGTGTGTGTGTTTATACATACACATATATAAGTAAAAAAAAAAAGATAGTCCTAAAGAAAATTTTCTACAAAGCACCTTAGACCCCTCAGCTATGAAGTCGAGGCACTCCTTGTGACAAGCAATGAATTAAGTATAGACAACCTTTACAGTCGGCAATAAGCCACCATCTCTGAAAAAAATTCACTAGTGGCTTGCTTACTATTTATCTGTGAGCGGGCGCATGTTGTTGCCGCTTAGCACTGAGGCGAGTGCCAGAAGGAATGTGTAATTTCTTGTTGCTGCACAGCAGGTCAGTCACATTCCACATATTGTCATAACACCGGCCGCTTACGAATGTGCGCCACACTGTGGCCCCCTAACTGAATTGTTGTGGCCGTGATGACAGCCACACAGCAAATAGTACTCATTTTCCAGTACGGCACATGTGCATTGCTGGTTGTAGCAGTGACACAGGATGTATGCAGTGTTTAAGACCCAGCTGTGGGAGCAGTATGTCACCCACATATCCACTGTATTCACTGCTTGTTGTCATAAAGTTCTCTTTTAGAGTGGGTCTCCTCACACAGCAGCAGCACACCTGCCTGCTTAATAATCTCATGTTTACTACAACTCATATTGCACTTAAGCCTGATAGTCAGATTTCGTATAACATTCCACTTTGTTGCTATCGCACTTATTGCTTCAGTGTGTGTTCTGGAATTACAGCCCTGAATAACCCAGGAAGGCTAGCCATAAGATTTGTGCCATTGAACAACTTGCTTCAATGGAAGGTAGGCTGGCTGTTTTCCCCAACTCCTAAATGGCCTTATTCTCACAGGAGCGACTCTTCTGGAAGATACGGACTACACCAGTGATCTTGTGAAACAAGAAAGCACTACACATAGAGCAAGGGTTCATTTTTGTTCACATTAACTATATCTTGACAAACTGTAAATGCATGTACAGAGTAAAAAAAGATGTGCTCTTACGGATTCTCCTCTGGCACAATGGGTTCTATCGTTCGACATTTCCTCGGCAGGATACCAACTTCTACATCGTCAGGGGGGAAGTCTAGCAAGTCGCTGATGGCATCCCGTTCAGACAAATCCTGGTGCTGTTGAAGGAACTCCTCGAAGTCCAAGGGCTCAACAACATCAGTGAGAGGAACCTGCAATGTTTCGTTGAAGCGTTAGCCGTGAGTTAAAGCTTGACCAAAGGTTTTATTGAATTGGCTTTGCCAATACCATATACAGCACCAATGGAATGAGCTCAAATACATCTTTTTCCCCAATTTAATTAATCCATCAGCATTGCATGAATTCAGCACTGCATGCTGCCTCCTCCCCCTTTTTCCTAATCTCCATCAATTAAGCTACAGCCAGTGGCTGACAAGCATAACATCTCCTGAAACACCCCTCCTACCATACGTGCATAATGGATGAGAATGTAGAACAGGCCCCAGCCAAGTGGTGAGAGTCAATTAAAGGTGTAGTAGCACCACTTCTAATGAGCTGGGTTCGGATGTGCACAAGCACATAGTTTTAACAGTGCAGCTGTCTGAGCTCAAGGCTCCGCTGTTAGCCATTAACAGAAAACTCAGCCATACTGCACCTCTCTTCGCATTGCCTAGCAACCACCTGGCACAGCTGCTCCTCTCTTCAGTATGCAGACATGTGACTAGCCAGGTCACCCCAACATCCTCCTCGCACCACACACGTGTAAGACGGAGTCATGGTGGGTGTGTGCTTTGCCCTCCCTCTACCAAGCGATGAGAAACAGGTGTTGAGGTGGTGCTTAGCTGTGACGTCGCGACTTGGTTAAAGCCCTTCACAGCTGTAAGTGCTTGACGCAGCAGCAGTGACATCGTTCCTTTGCTTTCCTTCCATAAAATTTCTCGCTGTCGTTCCATCTGTGACCATAGTCAGTGAGCATGAAGGCATCACATGCAATCCAGAAATTTGTGACATGCATATAACATGTGAGTGCGCAGCTGGTTTCCACGCTGCCAGCTTCTTCAGAGCATGATCTCCCGGTCGGAGCTGTGCTTCCATCGCTGCAGATGACGTGACGGTCTTCAGCAAACTGCAGTGTCAGGAGCCTATTTAACAAGCCCATAACAACTCACACTGTAAAACTAGAACAGCTCAACGTTGAAATGTACATGTTTAATAAAGTGGTTTTCAAATGTCACTGATAAGGCTGGTGCAATACTGGGGCAGTGGAGTTTGACCATCATCGCACATATTATGAGGAGCATGTCTGCTGGAACAATGGTGTTTGGCTTTTCCTCAATACCTTGGTCGCTTGTGCACTCAATGTGGTGGACTTACATGCAACTAGAGTAACTCTAAGACAACCAAGGCATCATCTAGTTGGAAGACATGCCAACACTACACTTTTAAGTTTCCTAGGCTCTCTCTGTTTTTCATCAATTATGCTGATAGGTCAATGCCTCTTTAGTGCAAAAATCAATGCACTGATATCACACCTATCATTTACAACTCTTAACATGTGTGCTTTTGTAGAGATTACATGCATCTCTCCTTTTTTTTCTTTTTATTTCTGCACCTTAATTTCAGTTTCTTTACGTTGGAAGCAACTAGAAAAAAAAATATTTTCGTGTTAAATGGCTGTTTAGTATAGAAAACATGCATTTTTTCTAACACATACAACTCTTAACGTGTCTTAATTTTGTACAGTTTATCCTTTTTTTCATGTTTTAATTTCGTAATGTCTTTTGAAGCCGGAAACACACGTTTGAGGTGCTGCGAAACTGGCTACAATTTTGATTACTTCTTCCTTAAATTTTTTCCACAGCCACGACATAATTATGAGGCACGACAGAGACAGCAATCTTGACTACTTCCTGTTCCTTGACGTGCACCTCGTAATGCGGCCGCCAAGGCTGGGAGTCGAACCCGCATCCTAAGCAGTGCAACACCTTAAACGCTGAGCCAGCTAAGCTACATGAGTGGAAAACCGTCTCGGGAAATAATCGAGGCAACATGCTGATATACGCACGCTGCCTTGCACTCCACCGAGTCCATGAGCGAAATCTCTCTCCGCTGCGCTACTTGCGATCTGGCGTCTGACATCCGCGTTCGCTTGTCTGCAAAGAAAATTACAAAACATGCGTCAAGTCAGAGCGAATGCAACGTTATGCGGCTAACAGCACCACGTCTCGCCATTGCCCTGCCCACTTAACGCAGTCATGCCGGTGTCAGCAAATGAAACGGAGAGCATCGGCTTGTAAGTCACAGCATGAAGTGTGCGCATGCTCGACCACACATTTGCCGGGAAATTGTCAAGCACGCCTTACTTGCTCAGTTTCTGAACAAACGCGCGCTGACCAGACGCCATAGCGGGCTTCGGGCGGTGCTTTCGATTCGCGTGGTGCCCTGTGCGAGTGTGGTGTCATTACACCAGAGTAAGCCTTGCACTACACTGTTGTAAACGTCAAAAATATAAATCTAGCTTCCGAGATCCGTACTGCTTTATTGTTGCTCGCGACCATCTTGAGGGCCACATTATAAATAAGTGCGAATGTGGTGTGACACTAGGGTAAGCCTGGCACTACACTGTTGTAAACATCAAAAATACAAATCTAGCCTCCAAGATTCGCGCGGCCTTATGGCGATTTGCGACCATCTTGAGGGCCACATTCTAAATGAGCTAGTATTCGTAATTATTGAAACTCAACAGACTTACAAACATTTAAATCAACACCGAACTTTTGTTGCAAAAATTGTTTAAATAATATTATATGCTTCTTTGTTTCGAACCAAATCTAGCTGCACGAACGGAGCAGTTACAGGGTAGACGTTTAACGTAATAAACGAACGCACCGTAACAGCTTCGCATAAAATGTTAAAAGCAATGAAATCATAAAATAATTTATATCAAATTACCAAAAAAATTATTACAATAAAACTTTGATGGTAACATTTCTTTTATGAATTTTATACGTAATCTGTTGGCCACGCAAAACATTCAGTGCGGGATCACTGTATCATTGTTGCGAGACGTCAACAACTGCGTGTGGCTGGGCGATCAGATGTTCGGCGATGTTGCGGTGGCGAAGCTTTGAAAGTTATTGCTGCTTGAACTTCCGAACTGGACGAAGAACGTAGGCAGCGGTAGCCAACTGCAACGACCGCAAAACACCGTCGAGGCAGGCCCACATGATTGCGCGCCTGGGTACGGTAGCACCAAGATCGTCTCGGAAACTCGCCAAGCAGTTTGCGTGTGTGTGTGTAGATACGCGTTTACACGCTGATATTTCGGGAACGCCCAGCTCTCGTAGCGCGGCGATAAAACTGTTTAAAGATGAACGGCTGCTCGTGCACATGGACGTTGCGGGTCACGAAATGGAACGCAGCGATTGCTGCGCTTGCTGGGACATTTGATTGCGTTGGCAGACCACGTAACATCAGTTGCCGCCGGCGCCTCAGGCTTTACGTGCGTCACTGCGGCAAATGACAAGTGGGGACTAGCGATGCTAGTCTAGTGCTTTGGACAAATGAAGTTGGCGGTGAAATGAGTCGAAATATGTTGGAATGTGTCTGCGTCGCATGCATACGATTGCAAATGAGGCGTGATTACGTACTTGCTGAAGCGTGGCGGTGACGCGTTCCGTAATCCGTTGCAGGTAGAACACCAGAGCTATGGATATCGGGGAGAAATTTCGAAGGGTCAAACGGCTCTGCGATGGCTACCTGTCGTGAGTAGTACAAGAAAAGATGTGTCTGAGACTACAGCACAGCCTGTCGCTGCACGTTTCTTTCTGTAGCGCCCCAATGACCTTTCCTCCTAAGTTCATACCTGGTTTTCTTGTTTTTAGGCATGCACATTACCACCCGAAACTCGTGCTTAAGAGGTACAATATGCTCACTGCGTTCTGTGCTTTCTTTTTTCTTTTCACTTTCTTTTTCTCATAATCTGCTGCGTTGCACTGCATGCCGCTGATGTACAGGAAATAACGTCCATTTATATATGAGTCTAACACAGCCGATTTTGTAACGTGCTCTGCTCGCTGTTGTAGCAAGATAACTGCTCCAATTTTGACCTGCTTAGCCAAAACACGGTGTTATAACGGCTCGTCCTGTTGACACTTGCCTTTATTTGCATGTTAATGATTTTCATTAATGCCCTGATGATTTGGTGCATTGATTTCTGTTCACACTTGTTTCACAGATCGAGAAAAATGTTGTTGCTTGTTATGATGGCCCTTGCATTGGTCCTGTACATCGGACCTTCCCTGTTTCGATGGGTGAGGCGAAAGACGCCCATTATGATTGGTGAGCAGCAAAGCAGCTTGTCGCATTGCTCAGTGTGACTCACACTATCATTCGCACACATGCCGATGTCATCCTGCCTCACTTTCAGATCCAAGCATCGGATGTGTTGCGCTGAACGTTGATCCATTCCTGCGAGATGTCGGCGAGTTTGATGCCAGTTTATATCGCAGCTACGAGAGCTCTACTGACAAGCGGCTTCTGTCATTTGTCGGTGAGTTGGGAGGCAAACGCACTTGATGCCATTGAGTTTTGTAGAAGTTCACAAGAACAAAACCTAGCTCTTTGGTTGTGTTGAAACTGCAGGTTTGTAGATGCTGTACTGACGCCGAGCTCGCTTAATCTAGTTGGATCTGTGGTCCCAGTGTCATGCAGACGTGGTGGTGTTGTGACTTTATGGGTTGTTCATAGCGCAACTGCATGATGGCAGTACTACATTAGCTTTAAGGGATAATGATCATATACACCAAGATACAGATGGCTTAACAAGCACTTGTAATTTCTCAACTGTTTATTATGTTATCACATGATGCCTAATTAAAAATCTTAACAGTGGTTTTCAAAGATCTTTTACCACAGTTTTTGTTGCCTTTCAGGCAACAAAAACACACATTGGGTACCAAACACACATTGGGTACCAAACTATGCATGATATTTTAACTTTCTGACATTTTATTAGTAGACGACTGACTCTGCACTATCATCCAAGTGGCTCTTCGTAATCTTTATAGTTTAGCTTCATGACTAAAAATAATTCTTGTGTCTCATGCAATATCTTCTTCTCAGGCAATGGCAAAATAGGCTTTTCCGTCGAAGACTGACAACACCCTGTTTATTTTCAACAACAGGACCTTGTCCCTCGCCTTGCCATTTCATCCCGGTGTTGAGATTGCATACCCGCAAGCCTCCCATCAAGGTTGAGTGACCTCAGTTTTCATATGCAGCTCGCCTTTTGTTGTGCAGTTGGATTGAACAGTGTTCTACTCTCTTTTGTGCAAATTTTCAGAAGGCAACGTGGTACACTTTGTGAAGGGCACCATCTTTAGGTATCAGTGTTTTAACAAGGTGAGCACTCTGCTTCCAATAGTCATATTCACTGAGTATTGTGAGATGTAACTGCTGTTGATATTTGCTGCTTAGAGGACAGGAAAAACATATGAAACCCTTGCATGGCAGCAAAGCAGTGTAGCAGCTCGTGCAAATGTCACACGCTCATTTTTTTCATTTGCTTTGAAGCACTGCATGAGGCCACTATTATAGGAACATGACTAAAAACATACACTTGCCATTTGAAAAAACACAAAGCAACAGATTGACGCAGTTTTAACTGGGATTCAGCTTGCATCATCAAAAGAGAGAAGTTATCCTGACTACTCCCAGAATCGTTCTGTATACTATCTACTAGCATGAAAAATCGGATATGGGACCCCCTCCCTAATTCGTACGCAAGTGCGTTACGTCTTCAGTTGCATATATAATAGACCATCATGCATTTGTTCATTGTGAACAAGGCACCCGTATTGGGCACCGAAACGTTAATCTGTTGTATTGCGTTTTTCAATTGGCAAATGTACGTTACTTCAGCCACGTTTCTCCTCGCCAGTCAAGTTTTCGTCAAACCCTAGACTTATTATGGTAGCATTGTTACTGGGTGTATTGCAATCTTTTAGTAACTTGCCACTTTTCATTGACAACCTGCTTGAACTCGACAGTTCTGTTTTATTTGGGAAACAAATATTACACTTCATGCAGACAAAAGAAATTATAAATCTCAAAATGTGAGTTTGCGATGAAAATCGTACCCTTGGAAGCCACATTATTTAGGTTATAATTTGCTTTGTAAAGTGTCATTTGGTTCGAGTGAATATAATGTTTCGAAAAGCCGGAAGTACCTTGAGAGAGTACTTAAAGCCTCAATATTTTGATGTTGTGTATTGGCTGAGACTTTGCCTTGTATTGCAGAGGAGAAAAACAATCAGTGTGAGTCACACCTACTATGCCCACCGAACAATACCGTCCTTACTTGTGCAAACCGTCAAGATTGTCAACCCTCTGGTGAGTCGAAAGCCTGTCCTTATTAGACTTTGACTCTTCACTTAATTGGAAGGGCCACTCACCAGGAACTGCATTGCTACGTGCCGCGGGAGGTGCTCACATATCAAAATGAATATGTAATGCATGCACCAAGATGCAGAGGATGGCACTCTGCAGCACGGACGACACATGACGTCGCTACAAACCATAACATGTGACCCTTGTTGAGAGCTGTGGCCAGCCCAAACCAATCAAGGGGAGGAGGAGCTGCTTTCTCGGAGAGGATGGCTAGCCACTTTAACTATCTTTATCTCTGCTAATAATGGACCCTTTTGAAAAATTCTCGCAGCAAAATACAGTAAAACCTTGTTATAAAGAAGTTGAAGGGGGAGCCGTAATTACTTTGTTATAACCATTAGTTCGTTATAGCCAAATCCATGTCATCTATGGGAATTTCAAGGGGAATTGCGATTGCTTCGTTATATCCAATAGTTTGTTATATCTGGGTTCGTTATAACGAGGTTCTACTGTACTCCCTATTGAGCACTTAAGAACCTTTAGCTATAAATTAAATTTGCCGTGCAGCCTGGTGAGGGGCCGTTTAACCGTGTGCACATTTTGGCAAGGTTTGGCAAAGGCACTCAGTCTTTCTTACGCCTTGCAGTCGGATCCGATCACATTTGGCATCGAGCAGAAGGGTTCTACCACTGAGAATCTGCAAGCGAAACCTCTTGGGTTTGTCTGCATTTTTGTTTAGTTTTGCGTGAAGTTTGTGGCTACCAATGCATTAGAGCAAATTGGTGCATGTGATTGCTTCTTTACAGAGGTCCACAGATGTCACAACTAAGGTGACTAAAAGATAATCTAAGTGCACTTGCAGTGAAAAAATCTGCCTAAAATCATGTCAGTTACAGATCTGTAGAAATTTTTCATGATATTCCTGGAAGTGTTAGCCTAAAATCATGTCAGCTACAGATCTGTAGAAATTTTTCATGATATTTCTGGAAGTGTTAGCCTGGTTTATCGCCTAAGTTGCTACTGCACAGGTTGTGTGAGGGTTGTAGTACATAAAATGATTACATATGCATACAGTGCGTATGAGCTGGAATGTTAATACACCTTTTTTAACCAGTTTGGTTTTTTTCCGGACCTTTTCCTTTCAAATACATGTAATGTGTGCTATCACATACACAGATAAATTGTTCAGGGTGCTACATTAAGGGCTGGTCTTCTTGATTCACATTATTCTGATGCAATTATCTTAGGAAAATGTGTACTCAGTGTTTGTCACTTGATTTGCATGCAAACAATTAATGAAGATTTTTGAATGCTAGCTAGCATATGTTGCATTAGTCAGAAGTGAATCAAGCCACTTGGGTCTCATTACATCCAAAGTTCAAAGATACTGTGCCTATAATATAACACATTGTGAGTGTAAGAGAGAAAGAAATTACATGCAGGGCTTCCTACTCAGAATAAGGAAAGGGGAAATGCATAGAACTCACAAAGACAAGGAAATAAACAAAATAATAAAAATGTGGAAGTAAACTAGGAACAAATAAAGCTACATTACTAAATGCCAAAGAAAGTCACAAGTTCCAACGTGCATAAGCACAATAGTGCCTTCGTGACTCACACCGCAACACCTCTTCTGTCCGGGAGTCTAGGGAAACATTAGACTATATGTATATCAATTCATATCTGTGCTGTTCATAGCAGTGTAGCATATGGTGCTGGTGACATATCATGTGTTCAATATGATCCCAGAATCTTCGCATAACCGACCATGGTAACTGAGGGGCTAGATTGTTGGCTTGGGGAGGTCAGGGTCAAGGCATTGAATCCCAGACACTTTGGCTGCATTTTAATGGGGGCAAAATGCAAAAGACATTCGTATACTTAGACTAAGGTGCATGTTAAAAAACCACAGGTGATAAAAGTTGCTCCGGAGCCCTCAATTTCAGGGTACACCTCATGATCATATTGTGGTTTTGCCTCATAGAACCCCAGCATCACCACTTCTTTTCCAGGACCATAGGAAAACACTATCAAGTCAGATCTGTGCTGCTTGTAGTGATGTGGCATATGGCATTTGTGACGCGGCATGTGTTTAATGTGATCTCAGTATCCTGAGGCACACCGCCGTGCTTCGCTGCACTTTTGAGCTGTCACAGAAATGCAAGAGCACATTGCTCCATTTCTGACCTTTTCCTTTCAAATACAGTGTGTGCCTTGCCAAAGCATGCTTAGTGCTTTGGTTTGAAGTCCAGTTGTGTGCTTTCCACTCACATGAAGGATCAAGGATCGCTATGGCCAGGAAAACATCATCTGGCATGGCAAAGTGTCGCCCACTGCAAGCAAGGACACCGTCATTGCCTTTGCACTTGTCACCCCGAAGCTCCCAAACACCGTTACAGTTGAACCAAAGAGGTGAGAGCATGTCATTTTGTAATATTCAAGGCATTTATACTGTCCCACATTATGTTTTTCTGTTTTGTATGTATGCATAATTATAGGTGCAACGATGGCAACAGGCATACATGTTAAGGAATATGTGGCCATCTGCAAAAACATATATTTTCTTTTCTTTCACTGCTTAGGTCCACAGCCTCAAATTCATATATGGAACCCCCCCCCCCAAGTTGCTGTACAGAAACTGGGCTGCAACCATAGCTGTCCAAGCTGGGCATAAGAGGATGAGATGTTTATTGCCAAACCAAAGGCTCATGATTTTCCTCACAGATAAACCTTATTTGAGACACGCGTTTTGGGTATAGTCGGTTACACCCTATGAATAAATATAAGGTACACCCATGGAGCCTCACTGCACCGTTTTTCCATGCCTCTGTGCAGCATAGGAAGTAGTTCCCAAAGAATTATAAAAATTTCAGTGTGTAATAAGAGCATTTTGCAATGCTGCAATAATATTTAAATAAGGACCTCAAAGTTAAACGACTTGTTTTGTGGAAGCATAGAGTTTGGAGCCAGCAGAATTACATATCCATTGTTTAAGTTGCACTCCCGGCGTGGACATCTCTGGGTTAAAAGATGCACATCTCAAAGGCGACATATTGAGCAGTATTATGCTATACGTACATAAGATATCGTGTTCGATGAAACTTTTAAAGTATTCTAGTCATTCGCGTTTGTTCTTAGAACACATAACAAAGATATTAGTAAGACTGTTTTTCAACTGTTTGGTCTTTATGAAACTTCCATGTCCAGAACATGCCACATTCTTCCGCGACTGTGGCAACTGTGAATCAAAGCAGGAGTGAAGAACTGATCCTCAGCCTTTATTGTGCGGTACAGATGCTTCTTGATAGGCATGAAAATACAACTATTACCACAGTACAGAATTGTACACAGCAGGTGGTCCAATTCTATTCTGAAGGCTTTTTCAAGGAGCAAAACATGCACAGACACGCTCATTCAGCATTAGCTGTACCTTGGCATTGCCAACAAATGAACACTATGACAAAGGGTATTTGTGGCAACACTCACGCAGGTAGGGATGATACTGTACTTACATTTGAGCAGTACAAGAAACCTATGTTGTACTGCGAATTGCCTCTGCTCACAGTATGTGAAAAACACCATAAAACATGCTTCGAACACTTTGGTACACTTAGAAAGCGGCACAATCACAAACTTATGATGCATTGAATGATGAGTGATGGTACGGACGCTGATGTATGTGCAGGCACCAGTACAAAATAACTTCTTCTCAAAGAAACAAACATCACAGGAGAGTCGGGCTGATGGCATTGATGGCTCATGATCCAGTGATACCTCATCTCTCGTCGTGGCAAACGACGCAATGCTGTGTTTTTCATTAGTTGTCCATAAGCACTGTTTCATAAAGAAAGGCTACAGTAATTGGATGCACTTGTGTACTGATGGGCAACGGTATATTTTAGTTCTTATTCTTATGTTGTCGCTGACTATAGTTATCGCACAGGCTGGAAAGTTTCACAGCCTTGAAAGAAAACAATAATGTTTTATCCATTCTGAGCTGTCAAATTAGCCTCCACGATTAATTAAAGAAAGCTGATGTTTGATGGACAGCCTGTCTGGGTGTCATCAATCGGACAGATTCACTAAAATATGGATTAACCTAATAAGAAGTCATAGATTTCTTTCGTGAAACCATCAGCATATTTTAAGAGTGAAGGGAGCATTGCTACGGTTAGCTCATAGCCCAGCCCCCAATGATACTTTAAGGCGATGAAGGGAAGTACAGATTTATTTATTTGTTTGTTTGTTTAATATAATACCCACAGCACCACGCAGGCATTACAGTAAGGGAGGGGGTGTAGGGGGTAGGTACAAAAAAAGAACAGTTTCGTCACAGTTTCAAAGGACAGAAACACATTACGGTGATTTAGTACCCAAACTGCAGTGCCAATATTGTAATCCTGATGTAATAGGTGATGAGACAGTGAAACATGATTGAAGCTTTCTCTGCTCTTGTCTCTTTCAGTTCCACAGTGCTCAAGGTACAGACCCTGGTGGATTACTCTCTGCCTGTGAAGTCGAAGGACTATCCATCTGCAGTCTCACAGCTTCAGTCTTTTCTCAGGGAGGCAAGTGTTCTTTTTTTCTTTAGTGAATGCTTTCTTTTTATTTATCTTTTATCATACAGTCAAGTCTCATTACAACAAAGTGTCATTTGACATGAAGGTATCTTCACTACGTCAAATATTTGTTTTAAGTGTACGTGCTATTACAGGAGCAAATAATGTGAATATTCAAACTAGCCTAGCTGCTGTGTTGCATGGTTTCCTGGACTGAGAAGACCACCCACCAGGGGATGACTAAATCCAGTCTGCTTACAATAAATGTTTATTCATTCATTCACTTAACCAGCGCACAGCCAGTGCTCCTGTGGCCAAATGATTTGTTATGCCAATATTTTTCTCTCTTGTATTCCAAGACCCATTTCAGACTGCCAGCTATATTTGGGTGTGCTTTTTTTTTTGCCACATTGCAGGAAATGCAGAGGGTTGTAAGCATCGAGAGCCACATTCTGCGCAATATGCACGTTGATGCATGGAGCCAGGTGAGGCATTTGCAGCCTCATTACAGTGTGGCAAACACAAAGGAGGACTTATGCTTCAAACGCCAGCATAAATTAAAGCTACGTAAGGTTGGGAAAGCAGAGATAAAAATTTCAGTCCCATTTTCTTTCTTAATTAAGTAGTGTGTGCAGTTTCACTTAATATTAATTATCTTAAAAATTCGCTGCCAGTGAATACGTAATCGAGATTTCCTTGGAAGGTAGCTTTTGGTTTTTGTTTACAATGGCTTGCATGTAGACCATGTGGCTGTGCTGATCCACCACTATCTTTGTGATGACCGGTGACTGATAGAAGAATGTTCTTGAAGGGAACATTTTGACAAGGGCACTTCACTTGATAATATGGCTCTGGTTAGGACAAGTCAGCTTATCGAAACTCTGACTCCAGATGCAGTTCATTCTATTGGTCACCTGACTTCTCTGTCTTGCTGTGATTTTGCACTCCTGTTTGGTTTTGCCTAAGTGTTAGCCTCCTGGCTTTGGAAGGTTTTGTGACATTGCAAATCGATGGTTTTCAGTGATATGTTGTGTTGTAATTCAAAACGTTTTGCTGATAGAATGATCATGCATACATGCAGGGCCATTGTGTGTTCATAGAACTGCGATATTTAAAGATTGAGAGGCGAGACCTAGCAAATAACAGCATAAGCAATAAAGTTGGACAAATCATGTAATAATTAATGTTTTGCCTGATAGCTAAATGATCACAAAATAATGTTCACTCTACTGTACTTTATAGACTGCTTTTACACTAAACAAGCGTTAGTGGGGGTGATGAGAAAAACACAGGTATTGTTATAACTAATTCAATATTACTTGAAAACTAATGTGTTATACCCAGTAATTTATGATAGGTGTATATTCGTTACACTGCTTTAATGATGAAACAATTTTCACTTAATTCATTATAGCCGATAGTTTGTTATATCTGCATTATAATAGCGAGCTTTCACTGTATATTGTAAAAAGCCTGGTAAGGCATCCTTGATAAGTATTTTGTGTGTCAATATAGCAGCTTGCAAAGGAACCCTGATAGTGCTGTTTCTGAAGCTAATGTGCTCGCAACAGTGTG
This sequence comes from Hyalomma asiaticum, assembly GCA_013339685.2. Lineage (NCBI taxonomy): Eukaryota > Metazoa > Arthropoda > Arachnida > Ixodida > Ixodidae > Hyalomma > Hyalomma asiaticum. The sequence goes on along the minus strand of CM023491.1, from coordinate 12,294,098 downwards.
GATGGTCGTGGCATTCCTCTTTTTCGGTGTCACAGTTGTGGAGCACTGGCTTCGGCATCAGCCAATCCAAAGCATACGGCGCACTCAATGGGGACGTAATTAATGGCACCATCTACTACATACTGTCTCACGTGCGTGCCTTGGCCTCCGAATGGAACACTGGTCCGGCTGAACACCGAGAGCTGCAGGCACTTCTTGCCTATCCGGAACACTGCTATGGTGGCCACCACACCCTGTGAGTAGTCATGCCTGGACTCTTGCTTTAAACAGGAAACTGTTATTAAGGAAGTCTTGAAAAGAATATAGAGCTGCCTGCTTTTAATTTTTACTTCTTATATAACCATTTGCCATGTTGATTCTGAAACATTTTGGTGCAATATTCAGGGTGCACTTAATAATGCTCATTTGAAATCCTAGCGTTCGTGTATTCTCGAAATGGCCATGTAACACCATAGGCACTATTCGGTGATGTTACCTCAAGACATTTACAAACGTAAACATATTGACACATGCACTTGTTTTGGTTTGCTCATGTGGATCGCGCTTATCGCTTTCTTGTGATTTGTAGCGCAGGCTATGCTTATATTGCGTGCTGTTTCGCGAACAGTGTCAATGGTTCTACAAACTTCACATGCCCGACGAGCATAATTGACTGCCTTCCAGAACATCTGCAATAATACCAGAACCCACTGTGACGAATGTATAAAAGCTGTTGCATTTCACTGCTTGTCAGTTTTTATTGCTGACTGACGACTGTTTGTGCCACTTTTGTGTTGATGTGTAATTTGCTTTTCTTTACTGGGCTTAGCTTTGCCCAGTAAACAGTTCGACTATCAATGTTTTAAAGTCTGCTTCACCCTTCATCGTCATGCCCACATGACAATATAGTTAACTTCCATTTGCTCTAATATGATAGATCTGTACATAAATTTATATTGCTTTGTAAACTCAGTGGTTACTGTGAAATTAATGACAGAATGGCATGAATTGTTGTCCTTTACCTGCAGGCAAGCCTCAACCCTTTGGGCCGATCTGACGAGCCTGTCTTCGGTTACAAATGTGGTAAACTTGTGGATGCTGACACTGGAAAATCAGGGGTGCTCAAAACTTATTAAAACAGGTGAGTTTCACTAGCTGGCTCCTTGGCTCTGCTTTTGCATGGTGCACGGTGTGCTAGAGCACATGCACCGTGAAATCCGTGCAGCATTAAGAAAAACAGTGGACTCTTGATAACTCAAACTGTGATAATGCAAACAAATTTCAAGTTTTTGGTGGGCCTATGTTTTCAATGGCTTTACAATCTGCACCACTTGGTTATTCCTGTCAACCAGTACCTTTTGCTTATCCTTGTTGGGTGTCGTTGCGCATTCAACGGACGTACACAGGAAATAAGAGGCAGAATTTCCTGTGTACGTCCGTTGAATGCGCAACGACACCCAACAATTATGCACCAACTCGCCCAAGAAGAAGTTCTTCTGAAATTGCTTATCCTTGTCAGAAATATTGCCTGATTTGGTTTCTTATAGCTGAGCACTCATACTCATATACCCTTTAACAACCAGAAATAAAGCCCATCAACACTTGTCAAAGCATTGAAAACACTGGCAGAGAGAAAGAAAAAAAAAAACACCAAGGTAGCAGCAATGCATGTGATAACTGGCCGTCTCTGCTTTTTTTTCTTTTTTTGTATGTTGCACTGAGCCATGCTTCTGCTTGCATCTGGTAATTCAGACAAAGTTCTCCAGTCCTTTCAAGTTTGAATTAATGAGAGTCTACTGTATGTTGGTTTGTGGTATTGAAATTCAGGGAGAAATCTGGTTTTATTCGATTTTCCTGAAACATGCTCAGGTTCTAAGAATAGGGCGAAATCTTGTTTCACCCAAAACTGAGCAACCGCAGCAGGCATATGCAAAGTTTTCCTGTTTTAACAGCTTGTATGACAACTGTTTGTGACCCTTGAGCCCTGAGAATTTTGCCACTGCCTCGATTTCTTATAGGCGCGGAAGGTGTGCTTCAAGCGGTGGTATTGAGCCTTGGTGCCTTCCTGTTCAAGGACAGCCACCTAGAGCTCAACACGCAGCCAAAAGACCTACACCGAGAACTCTTCTTTCGCCGAATCAGCTACGGCAACGCAACGCACCTCAACGTGAGCGTGGTGTTGGGCGATGACAACAAGGCTCTCTTGCGGGTTTGGCTTGACAGGAGCGACCGTGACTACTACGCGTGTGACGGTGGATGCCTGGACCCACCAGTGAAGCTGGAGTATGTTTTGCATTCCTGTGCATGGGAGTGGCAGTTTCACATAAGCACACTGGACACTCGTTAAATTTCATTAAGCTCAGTTCTATTATGTGTATCAAGACAGTAATGCATTCCTCCCATCACAATGCAACCATAGTGCTGGTTTGTCTAGCTGTTTCATACAGACCAGTTTTCGCTGAAAGTTTTACACTTACACGTGCCTGTTTATAAAGCATTATAGGCCAGTTTATGGTCATTTGTAATATACTGTCATAAGCTGGGAATGCCTACTGGCTGATAGTCACACCCCCATCCATTTGACGATTGATCAGACATTTGCTGAATTGTGCCGCTACAGTGAATGCCTACTTCATAAAAGCAGCCCAACTTAACACTATAGAAGCCATAACACTATAGAGTAAGAGTAGCATAGTCATTCAGGAATGTATCTTTTCCCATTCCTTCCTTATAAAGTATAACTTATCTGCAAGGGAGCTACCAGCTCACAGCTGAGGTGTAATACTACATCTGTGTTCTTGCACCCCGAGGGACAAGTACACCAACAACTGTCTGTCTTGAGTAATAGGAAATTCCTTTAACGATAAGCCTAGAAGCAAGGAAGTAAATTTCACTTTGTCAGTATTTACTGTGCCTTAGTCACATTGCTTAGAGCAGAAACACTGCCTTTCTTTCTCTCTTACTATTTTTTCAGCCCAAATAGTACAAGCTCACCGAACTGAAAAGAGAGCATATTGTTTTGTCTATTCAGTCCCCAAAATTTCACTGGAAATGGCGTTTTATCAAACCAGGTATCCTGGCAGTACTTTTTCTCGCACATCTCTTTTTTTTCTTTTACATTTTTGCTTGAATTGTTAACGTCAGCCGAACACCAGCTCTTCTGACAACTGTTGAAGTGCATCCTTCTTTTTTTTTTCTTTCTTTCTTTCTTTTTGCAGCTTCAAGGCAAAGCAGTTCCCAGTGAAAATGACGGAGCCAGTGACCGCTATTCTGTACATTACCTCGGACCTGGAGCACATGAAGGAGCTCAGTCAAACTATACACGTCAAAGAAGTGGTCGAAGGTATGTGAAAAGGTTGAAAGTGCACATGAGCTTGTGGCTACTGCACCATAGCACATAACTGCAAGAACAATGTTTACGTATTTAATTACTGTCAGCTGTGCCATAAATGTAAATGCATTATTGGACTCTGCATGTTAATTTGTAACACAGTGCATAAAGAAAAACTAAAGAATCATTTTCTTGTCCTTTCCAAATGGTTGTGCAAAGAAAAATTTAGAAAAAAATGCATGTCATATAAACTAGTACAACATTGAACTGAAAGTCACAAGGTCAGGTGAACAGCCTTCTTTAGTCCGTTTCCTGTTTGTTCAGCAAGTTTAATGTGGTACACTAGCAAATGGAAGCTGTTTAACTATAAAGGCAGGTTATAAAATGAACGCATTTTCTTTTTTCTTCCCTAAGCGCCGGCGCACGAGCACCACGTCATCGCATTACATCGGCACGGCCATCAACTGGGTGGTCTGCCAGCTCTCTTTTGGGTGTCCATCACTTTTCTGATTGTGGTCTTTCACCTGTTCCTGGCAAAGCTCATCTATAATGAATACTGTGGTTCCTCGCAAGAGAAGACGAGGGGACGTTATGTGGTGTGACGCAGTGCGCCATTGAAAACATTGTTGGCATTCGTGCCGACCAGTGTTTCGAGCTTCGAGTGTGTGACAGAGCCTTGTGGATGAAAGACAGCTGTGATGGTACAAGAACCATTGGAAATAGGTATGATGGACGTCTGTGTGCCTAGTGTCCTGCTTGGCATCGACCTAACCAAGTTAAGTGAGTCTCCTGCAAGCTTCATGAACCAGTGTTTTTCATCACCGACACTGCCACTGTCCTGGTTGAACCAAAGTGGCCTGTTTTCACCTCTGAAGTGAAATGTGTACATATGTCTAGATGCTTAGTGTATGGACGCAGCAATGCATCTTCTGGTTCAGCATTGGATGACTGCCCAAAAGGTGTGTTTATTGTTATTATGATTATTATTAATACTTTTATGTTCGAATATAACTATCTTCAGAATATTTGGGAGGTACACTTGCTAATGCCTACTTTTGCTTGTGATAATGGCCCATCATTTGATCCTGTCTGTTGTGGCTATTTGGTGCTTGGGCGAGTGAATTTTCTGTGTTGTTTAAATTCGGGCTTTAGGTGAAGGAGTCTTTGTAAGGTTAAAAATAGTGTGACGTTTGATAATCAGACTTTGGAGCATATAATTGGAAGTGTAGTATTTGTACGAAACAGTTCAAAGTTTCTAAAGGAAGTTAGGTTTGGTTAATATAAGGAACAAGCATATGCAGGGTTCTTATAGGGTGCGAGAAACTGCCTTTGAAGTTTCATCTGGAAGTGTAATGTAGTGTACTGTGAATTTATCCTATTATTGTGATTACATGTGGTTCTGGCAAGCTTAACAGTGATCATGGTATGCAGAGTAGACCATTCTTTTCTTTTTGTTTTCGGCTCCTGTTAGTTTTGTTGTACATGACCAATTTGAATATGCACTGTACAAAAGCAATCCTAAGTAGAGTATCTAGGATTTCACTTTTGCGATTGCTCCAGGCTACTTTGATACTGTGGTACAATAAAGCATAAGTTGCAATATGTGAATGTAAATAAGGTTGGACTTGTCCATTGTGAGAGTTCAATAAATCTACTGAAGATGTGTCTGCTATGCTGTAGCCATATATCGTATTTATTTACATGAAAGAAATAAGGTTCACATGCAACAAAATAGCTTAGACCACTTATGATGTAAGTCGCCGGAATCGTGAATATTCGTACTATAAGTGACACCGAGCTATAACCAGAACAACATTTTTTTAAGGCTACACTTGTGTAAAATGCGTTAAGCAGGCTGTTGCGCGTGTCAGAAAATGGAAGAAGCATGCGACCGGGGCGGCTTCATCTATATAAAATTTCTTATACTATTTAAAACAAAGGAGTACTGACGCGAATTTTAGACATGTTCGTATTACTGCTCTAAGTAAGAACGCTGATGTCGAGAATCCTAAAGACAGTATTGTGGTGCCTAGGAACACAAAATTTTTTAGCATGTGTACCTCAAAAACCCACTTTTGGTTTCAATTTCAAGGGGGCGGCATCATAGTGGCATGCCAATACATACAGTCAGATGTAAGTCTAAGTCACGTGAGTGCAGCAATTCATGACAGAGTCGCAGCAACTCTGTCAGCTGCTGTCAGTCGCACATCGTGAGTGCAAACAACGATTTCGTTATTGTCCAGCAACTTCACGATTTTTTAGGCTATTGCATTCACGTCATCATACTGCCCATTGTGATATGGCTTGCTTGCAGACGCTTGGCGACAAAACGGTAAAATCAAATTAATACACCTTTACGTGTTTCCTTGCTCCGATGCATAAAAAGTGTACTCATTTGCTGTAGTACTCATTTGTACTCATTGTACTCAATGAGTACTCAAAAGTACTCATTTGCTGTAGCCACCAATTACTGATAATTAAAAGGTTAATTAGCGTAATTTCGCTAATTATGCATACAAGTGCGGAAATTGTTCTGTATCTAGAGGCCGCCAATCCATATACTCGAATGGTACACAAGACATTCCCGCGATTTATGTTTTTCTAATTTTAAAGATGTGTTGCAACTAAAAAAAAACACCCTGTATATGCCACGTATAAGCTAACATGAGCCCCCAAATTAAGTATGCATGTCTGAGTGAACTTCTCAGCATTCTAAGTAACCCACATATGTTATACATTATTTACTCCACACACTAAGGCTAAACCGAGCATTTGGGCAGTTATGTTGCCTTGCAACAACATCTGGATTGCATTTTCTTTCTTAAAGACTCTGCATTCACCACTTTCCTATCAACAATAATGCTGTGCCACACTGATAGCCAGCACGCCGTTTGCGTTCGCAACGAGGATTGGTCGACTGATTGATTAAAAACTTCATTTGATAAATATGGCAAACAAGGGAGTGGGAAGGGTGGATGCCTAGTATAGGGCTCCAGTGGCCGCTGCTGTACTCAGCCTGATCTAAGAGACCCTTCTGGGTCTCCAGGTTGGCTCGAGCAAGGACGGCCTCCCAAGGCTCCCTAAGTGGGGTCAGTACTAGGAAATAATGGGCACACGGTGACAGTGCAAGGAAAGCAAGCTATAGATGGATGAATGATGGAGATCGATCATCGTGTGGCAGAATGGCTCCCCAAATACTCGATTTTACTTGTACTTTTGCCGTGCCATTATTTGTTTGAATGAACAGCGCTAAAGGAACACAAAGGCTAAGAACGAGGACGAGGCGCTCGTCCTTGTTCTTAACCTTTGTGTTTATTCAGCACTGTTCGTTCAAATAGATCCATATCAATGTGCTCCCCTCATCTTCCTCATAAGTAACATAATTCATTCTTGCGGATGCAAAACTGTCGATTCGAAGTGGATACAAATGGGAGTAAAATCAGTGTGCCTACAGTGCATGCACCCTAAGGCAAGATTGAGTATTTGGGGAGTCTATGCTCTTAGCCACAGTTGGTGTACTCGAAGGATACTTCTTTCCCACAAAAATAATCGCCATCAGCTTGTTAATGTGCGTGTATGTGTCTACCTTCGTCCTTGTCTTCTCGCGCTGTTTTTCAGTGACATCTACAGCGTTATTGCCGTACGCGTCATCAGCTTGCTCGCATTTTCTTCCTTGAAAACTCGGCGCTCACAAGTTTCCTATCAAGGATACTCCGCTAATTGCCGCACGTCAAGCGCAACCGGAGGGAAGGAACCAGGCGCATGCCGATAACGCAGAAAGCACGAGAGGTCAATAATGATTATGGTTGCGGAACAAAAATACACCCCAAATACACCTTTGTGGCTAAGGTATGGTGGCTAGAACCCCACCATAGTTAAAGGAGCATAATCATCCATTTTGCGTGCTTTATTTGCACCATCGCCACAAGCCTGGTATTTCCTGGTCGCGAATAGTGTGTGCTCTATAGTGTGACATATCACTCTTCATAGGAAAGTGGCGAGCTCAGAGTTTTCAAAAAAGGAAGCGCGGACAAGCAAGAAACGACTATGTTGTGTGAGAAAAAGTGTGACCTTTTGGGTCTAAACTGTTTGAGCAAACCGAGACTTTGGAGAGTTTTCTACCACACAGCGACAATCAGCACGTGCATGGGGTGCTCGTGTTTCGGACCTTTCTTGAAAGCTCGGTGCCATCCACTTTCCTATCAAGAATAATTTGTCATGCTGATAGCACGCGCACCATTCGCGATGATAGTGTAAGGAATGCATGCGAGATGGATGATAATTAGTCTTCTTTGGCAGAAAGACCCCACAAATACACAATTTCAGCCTATAGAGTTTACTCTCTATAGAAAGGCGTACTTGTGGCACTTTTCTGCAGCTAAACGGTAATCTTCATATTGTTTGTCGTGCTTTCTTTGCGCTATCGCTGTGCACCAGGTACTTCCCAGTCCCAAACTGAGAGTGGCAAGCGCTGAGTTTTCAAGGAAGTAAATGCTATGAAGTCAAATAATAGTAATCGTTTTCAGACAGATCGAAATACTCCCTGAATACGCCCTCCATATCTAAGAGTGTGCTCAAAGAAAAAAAAGACCAAGTATTTGTTGGGGAGTATTTCTGTCACTAACAATTTGTATGCGTCATCTGGATCGTTCATCACGCACACGCCATTAATGACATGGAAATGGCGGGCACGTGGCGATGACACAGGCAACGCACTCAAGGTGACGACATGTGTGGTAAAAATGCTCTCCAAATGCTTGATTTTAATAGCGGAGCAGTTTAAAGGGACAGACAACTGGCCAGATGGCGTGAACGGACCTCTGTGCATTTTGAAATAACGTGAATTATAGTGATGGATTCGAGCACTCTTTCGCAGTTTGTATAGAATTTGTATTTTTAAATTGAGCGTTAAAATTGTGGCAAATGAAGCATGGTGTAGCCTGATGGCGAATCCTTGCGGTTCATACAACCATAACCTGGGGTTTAAAATTGCAGTCAGCAGAGAAAAACGCATCCCTGCCCAATTATTTGCTTTCTACGCAGTAAAAAGAGTCGACGCTGAGAAGCGGTGCTGCCTTTTCGGAAACCAACACCTGCTTTTAACCGCGACCTTAGTGAACTAGAATATATTCTAGTTCACTTTAACCGCGATGCATGCGCACAGCGTCTCCCAGGCATTGCGCACATGCGCTTTGTTATGGCAGAACCTGGTTCCAGCACACCTGACGGCTGTCAGGCCACTCTTTGCTACATGTGTTGTATATAAGACTCCATAGGCAAAGAATTCTGGTAAAAGAAATATTTTACGGCGTTTTCCTCTTTGGCATTTCATGATTGGACAGTGTGACCGGTAAGCTTTCCGTTAATTACACATGCCTTAAAAATTGGTTGTTGGTCCCTTTAATGTCGAGGTAAAACTGTACTTAGTGTTGTTCGCAGTTAACAGTACACCTGTCACGCAGAAGGGAAGAGTGGACCCTCTCTCACCCTTGACCCCTTACCCGCACTTCTACATGATAATGATTATGCGAAGGACAATGTAGCAAGAGATGGGAAGGAAAGAAATGAAAAATGGCTGATCCCTCTGTCAGAGGAGCCAGTATAACACGAAAGTAGGATGTATCTTCATATAACCAATTGAACGTTTATTGTACATCGAGGTGAACTTGCCCATTTCTATCGGTGTTTCGCTAACGCGGCACCATTTGACGTGGATGAACCCACATTCATTTGTCGCCTTCATAAAATCCATGACCAACCCCTTGTGGCAACTGAAGTAGTTTACGTAACAAATGGACACAGTCGATATTTACATAAATGCCGTGTGACAAAGGTATCAATCATGTCTACTTGCGCCACATTGACCCACCAACGTCGTTGCCGACCTTGGGCCCTTAAAGGGTCCCTGAAACGATTTTTTGACATTGCGTCACTGATTAAGCAACACAATTGGGAAATCATTCACGCCATAAATAAAGCGAAGCACCATGTGCTAAGGCAGCTATGAGCTTATTTCTGTCGCCTTACTCCTTACCACTGCTGTTCCTCCTCAACTCGATCAGCTGCGGAGTGCGCGCAAGCGACGACTGTGCCTCCCTCGTCAGCCGCCCTGCGGAGCACTCAGCAGCGACATAGTGCCCCGATATCTTTACTGAGGTACCCGGCCTCGGCAGTGCTAGCCTCAGTAATAAGCGCCGGCGACTCGTGTGTACGCCACCAGATGCCGTGACGATACCATTGGCTGAAACGAAGGAGCACGTTGTAGAAGCACGTTTTTGCAGTTAGATTGGGAAAATTACGTGCACGTCACGGGTTAGGGGGCCAATCAGCGGCCCCCTAATCCATCGTTCGATAGGCGGGGGCGTTTGAAAACGCATTTTGACGAGTCACTGCGATCTTTTGCGATGCGCGTGTTCAAAGCCTTATTCTAAATTACACACTTTACGCAGAGCACTGAAATCTGTCCTCTAATGACCCTAATGACTCGCTCTACCGGATCACCATGTTTTCACAAAATCGTCAAAACCGTTTCAGGGCCCCTTTAATGCAGCGGTTTTCTTTTTGCCATCACGCTCGGAGAGTAGGCGGCGTGGAAACGCCATTCACGACAAAAGGTGACCGGCGACGCGGCTCCGCACGTGCGCATCGAGGTACACTTTCGAACGTGCCTGGAACGGTGCCGCCATCCAGGAGGGGCGGAGTTGAAGCACTGCGCATCATGCTTCATTTCGCCTCTCCTGGGTGGCAGCACCATGCCAGGCACGATCCAAAGTGCGCCGCGCGCGGGGTGTGCGCGCGTCGCAGCAGAGGGGAAGAAGCGATAAAAAAGGCCATTATTCGCATTCGTACAGCCTCGAGCGTGTGCGCCGATAGCGCTGTGGCAGAGAAGCGGCCACATTTCGTGGTGGAGCTGTGAGTTTAATTACCAGCGCATCCACGCAATTGTTTCTGCGTGTTTTTCATTGTTGTTCGTACATGTGCGTTTTACTGCGCCACTTCCGTTACGGAAATGACGCTGGTGGACCCCTGACATTAAACATTTCGTGTTACGTCTTTGCCCATGATCGTGATGACGGTGAACTTCACACGCTTGCCCCAGGATCCGCTGTTTAATCAGATTTCACAGGCGTGGAATTAGCTTTCCTTTTTTCCTTATAGTGGCTGGTCAGGCGCGGAAGCCAGTAGGCCCTTACAGATCGCACTACGCAACATTGAGGCACGCACTTCTTTTTTTTTTAATATGAAGTGTCTGCTACTATTACTACTGCTGCTCCTACGTCAACACTGAGTACAGGATCTCGGTAACATGCTGTGAATGAACAGCCTGTACCAGTTCATTTTATTCTGCATGGTGGACCCGAAAGATGCGTGTTCGAACCTGACCGTGGCACGGCGGCGAAAATGGTAGACCCGCGTACTGTGCGTTGTCAGCGCACTTTCAAGAGCCTCGGGTGGTCAAAATTTCTGAAGCCCTTCCTCCGCTACGGCGTGCCTCATAATCATGTCGTGATTTTGGCGCGTAAAACCCCCATTAATTATTCTATGATGGGAGAAAAATGAACGCAAATAAGTAGCACATTCCGTTTGCACGAGAGCGACAAGAATGACCTGTATTTGCACGAAAAGAAATGAAAAGGGAGGAACTCTGATGATTATTTCCAGTGTCTATCAGACTGCTGATGAGGAGGTCGCGCTGAACACCACGGGTGAAGAAGCGGGCATGGGCGATGGCCAGTAGTGCGCTGACGTTCCTGGGGATAACAACGGAAGCGGAGTCGCTGTCGGGTCTGGTACAGGAGTGCAAGAAATGTCACAGCTGGAGTTTCCACACCACTCGCTCGCAAGCTGGGGTATGAAGAACTGGGGGCCGCCTTGCGTAGTAGATGGCTGCTCTTCTGAAGCCGCCGTCGGCAACGAATAAGAGTTGCCGGGTGCTCGACTGCTGTCTGCGTTAAGCACATCCACATAGCGCCCATGCAAAGAGCGCTGCTTGCTTAGGTGAAAACGGTTCTGCCCCGGCTTACTGCTGAACGTACTCGGACCTCCAAAGGCGGAGTCCGTTGGCGGCGGCGCCATCAGGGCGTCCGTTTCACCTGGCGGAGCAGTCTTGTCCACCCAACACTTTCTGTCGTCGTCCCACACAATGGCGGGGTCAGCGTCATCTGGAAGAATGATTTGGTTGGGCTGTGCCGGTGTCAGCTTTTCAAGGATAGCGCCCAGCCAGCTCTTTCTGGCGGATGAAGAGGCACGTGCTAAACCTGACGTTGAGCATTTCGACTGAACACGCTTGTGCACAGGAGATGAAGCGTAGTTGTCAACACTGTCTTGCCGGGAACGAGTGTCCGTGCTGTTGCTGATAGCGACAATGTCATCATTAGAGGTCGAAGTTCCAGGGTGCTGCGAATAAGCCGAAGCGCTATAACTGTTGAACTGGGCGGCCTCCGGCCCAGCAGGCGGAGATAACGGCAGCTTGTCCTTTTCTTCAAGAAGTGACCCGGGACGATGTGGATAACACGTGGCTGCGAAGTCGTGCTCCTCTGATGCCTGTGTCACTGTAAGCGGTTGAGGCAGGGATGACTGGCAACAGTCGAATGAAGTTGCTCGAGGTGTCGCAAGGAATGCATGATTGGCTGGCGCTTGTATATGAGAGGCGTCAAGGGCAGCAGACTCTGCTATTAACGGGCTCCATCGTTCGGCTGTAGCCTTCGTTTCCGCCACGGAACTCTGTTCTACAGAGATCAAACTACCCTTGTAAGCAAAGGTGTCCACGTAAGAGCTAAAGTAGTCTTCTGGCTGTCGCATAGCATATCTGTCGTTGTCGCTTACGGGGAAGTCGGAACTATTTCTAACGTTTGGCTGACTCTGGAAACCGCTGTCTGCACTAAGTATCTCAGCCATGACCGCAATTTCATCGGTCTCTCCATCAAATCGAAGTGTGCCATTGTCTCCAGTCTGGGGCTTCACCTTATTTTCGGCTACTATACTAAGATGTTCTGAAATTATTTGGGCAAGGAGATCCATCCAAGGATCCTCATCGCTCTTGCATGGTTCTGTCTGCTCTGGGATGAACTGTGGAATTTGGAACTTCAATCGGTTAGCCAGCTCGTACAGTTGTGCAGCCAGCTGCACCGACACGCAGTGATGTGCCATCGCTTTTGTCAGAACTTCGCAATAGTGGAGCGCCTCTTCCGAAAACCCGCACTCGGCGAGCCGTGTAGCATGGAGAAACTTGTACACCTGCAAGTGAGGGAGCGTGTAGCTCGGGTCACATAGGGAGCGGGCATATTCGTAGATCTCGGTGCAGTGGATTGCCTCGTTGGACGCAAATTCACGAAACGGGAGCGTTTGGTGGTTGGCTCCGAGCAACACGAGCTTGCTGGACTTGCGAGAGTAGGATCCAAACTCGGCATGGGCGACCAAGTAGCAGAAATGTGCCGCCCATAAGCGGCCGTGACTGGCTAAAGCGTCGCCAAGGGCGATGACACTCCGGACGTCCGCTTCCGGACATTTCGATGGGTTGGAGAGGATCATGGCCAGATGAGGTTTCCAGTCGCCCCATTTGCCAGCAGCAGCGAGTGTGGCGGAGGCTGGATGCCGTCCAGACAGGTGCTGGTACAACGTACGCAGAGGATCACTCAGAGACAGTGCGTTGGTGAAACGAGCCATCGTGCATGCATGCGTTCTGACGTCCATCCTCGAGGCCAGCAAAAGGGCGTGGCCCCATAGGCCATGCTTCGCCGCCCACTCCAACGCGCACTTTTTACGTCCGTGGAGCAGGTACTCGCGGAACTTTGCAAGCACGTGACTTGTGGTAGTGGTTCCCAGCTGGTCGCTGTCGCAAACCACTGCGTCATCAAACGACAAGCTGGTGCACACACCGGAGCTTTTCGATGATACATTCGCATCCCCATCGCACATTATCCGGGAACACGGCACGGAAGGTGTCCGCTCCAACATTTCGTAATCTCTAACGAGCAGCTCTGCAATTTCGGTACCCGAGACCAGCCCGTTCTGCCTGAGCATGAGAACAAGCAGCTCCCACAGGAGAATGCGAGACGACCTGTCGGGTAAGTCGGGCATTTCGGCAAATGACGCAATTTTCTTCTTGCAGAAGCGGATCACGTTGTCCTTGTGTGTTTCAAACCTAATCAGAGGACCTGGAAATTCCTCCAATTCGCGGTAGCTGGGGTCCTTCTGGAACAGGGGCGTGAGGCTGTGAAGTTCTACGAGTTGCGGCAATTTATTTCCGCTAACACCGGGAACCAGCTTGACCAGGCCATTGACGCCGCAGAAACGAGCGATAGGGTGTGGTCGCGGAAACTTGAGAACTTCTTGTGGCTGGGGTGCTTTGTCTTGGACAACGCTGTCGGCGACGTTCTGTCTGTGAGGCAAGTGCACGTCTGTAGACAATGGACCGGCACGGACATTCCCCCAGTTAATTTGCTGCGCAGAGCTGAAGCCGAAACGGGAATAGTAGGCGTCGACTTGCTTTCTGTAGGCTGGGTTATATATGTAGAGGGCATCGTAGTACACGTCTTGGTAGTGGAAACGTGGTACATAGCCGTAGTAATTACCGTAGCCCTCGTTTTTTCTCCCGTAATAAGTGTTGTTATAATCGGTAGAAACGTCGCCAATGCCACTGCGGTAATAATCACCTGTGGACCGGTCAACGCTCTGAAATTTTGGGTGTCCGCTAAAATCGTTGTATCTTCGTGAATCTCGCGAATAAACGTTTGGCTCACGTGCAAGGCGAGTTGGCTCTGCCTCTGCCCACCGGTCTTGTCCGTTCAGGCAAGGTTCTCCTGTCGTTCCGGGTGGTTGTCGAAGGTTGTCGTTGGAAGGACATTTACCGCTGTAACGGTTGAACTGACGGCCACTTCGCTTGTCGACACTTTCTTCCATCCTCCGCTGATCTCGCCAATTATGGAAATGGTCGCGGCCCGTCCGGTACTTATCGTCGCGATATGCACTCCGGTCATCACAGTTATATCTCCAGTGCACCCTCCTGTAATCGTGGTGTAGATTCGCCGCCGTTCTGTACTCCTTTGGTCGTCTTCTCCCACTTTTTCTCTTGTGCTGTTCGCAGTCCTTATCCAAAAAAACTCGCCGATCAACTCCTAGATTCGGCTGAGGGTCCTCCTTGAGATCCTGGGCTCCCGTGAGGGCTCCGAATCTCTGGCAACTGCAAAGGGCAGAACTGTCGCAGGTTCTTAAATTTAGAGTGTCTTCGCGGCTTAATGTCAAATCACGACGCTCTTTACGCTCCCTGCCACGTCCTGCGTCCGTGGAAATTTTACAACTCGTGCTACGCCTGCAGTAAAATTGTTCTTTGCTGCCATCTGCCCTTAGCGATTCACGTTCCCATACGCGCATATCTTCACTTTTCTTCGCATTGGGCTTGAGGCGCGCAACATCGGCATGAGTGCGGTCAACGTCGTCGTCAGAGGACGCGTGATCGTTCATAGGTGATGCGGCACTAAACCGCGATGTCAGCGGAAAGCCTTTTGAGTCCTCCCAGGCACTTGCTTTCGGGACAGCAGACAAGTCGCCACTCTCGGCGCTGCATCCCGGCGGATCAGTCCTGACCAGTGGCGTTGACCGACGTTGCTTTGGCAGAGTGAAGTCTGACACAGACGACACCTCTTCAAGTGAAGATAACGAAGCACCGGCAGTTTCTTCCCTTTTTTGCTCCTTCTGCCCACGACAGCTTCGGCGCATCGTTGCGGATGTTGGCGCGCTCGGTGGTCGATCCCGACGCTGCCTGTGTGACACCACAGCGTGGTGGACCTCGAGGGCACCGATATCGGTCGCCATCCCAGGCACATCGCCCCGATGCAGGACGGTCGGCGAATATCGCACCACTTCAACAGTCCGGGCTCCCGTAAGGGAACGTGCCCGTGAGGCGGGCCGGTCGTGTGGGTTGGGTGGCGCTGCTGGAGCCAGGTTCACGAGGACACGGTGAGTCGTCGGTCAAGCCGAACAAATTCAGATGTCGGGGCCGATGGCGCACACTGCACCTGAAGGCGCGCGCTGATGGCGGCGTACGTCACAACGCACTCGCAGCGTTGATGGCGGTGACGGGAAGACGTACGGGAGGTGCAGGCACCATCGTGGCCCGCAAGGCGACCTCGGCGCTCGGCGGCGGGGCGCCGGCGGCGTGAAGGACGTCAGCAGATCCGTGCCTCTTCATCTTCGTTCTGTCGAACAACGCCCTGAAAGCGCGTGTTCCACGTGGCACGTGCCACCAGCGCGCCCACTTTTCCTCTTCCGAAAGAGCGCAGAGGCGTTTTCTTTGTACAAAACATGCACACAACGGCTAAATCATGATTTCGACTATTACGCATTAATCCGCTACGCCGAAGAAATCCCGAAACTTTAATTTTTAAGGTGCATGCACGTCAAGTCAATCGATATTTGACCACGTGGCAGTCCTGGGACTCATGCCAGTTTCGCGAATCGCGTTCGTCTCGTCGGGTCAGCCACTGCGGTTCAGCAAACCTTGCATCGTTCTTTATACGACAACGCGTGCAACATACCGTCTCAGCTGAGTGTAATGAAA
This sequence comes from Hyalomma asiaticum, assembly GCA_013339685.2. Classification (NCBI taxonomy): domain Eukaryota; kingdom Metazoa; phylum Arthropoda; class Arachnida; order Ixodida; family Ixodidae; genus Hyalomma; species Hyalomma asiaticum. The sequence goes on along the minus strand of CM023491.1, from coordinate 12,278,229 downwards.
CGTATTTCACGTTTTACGTTGTCGCTGGAGGAATTCAGAAAACGAACTGCCCATTTATCCAACCGCCTCACGGAGCCAAGCCAATCCGATCCGTCCCACGCAAGAAAAGGCGGCAAATGTTTTAGGAACTTCAGTAAAACGGGCGCTTTATCGAACTTATTATAATGGCATCGAATGTTATAATCAAGTACCCTAAAAGCGAGCTTGGGCAACGATATGCAATGCGATTGCGCCAGTTTATAATGTAAACGGGGTGGCGTTAACTTCGGCATGACGTAGTAACGGTTGCAGTCAGCTGTTAGCAGACGACTGGCTTCTCAAAGCAGTGCTGCAATGCTCGTAGCTTGTGCTGCACACTGCACTACAGCTTTCGTCGTGTTGCCAAAGTAATCAACCTTAAAGGCGCAGGCAGTACTTAGCAAGCGAATTCGTTGAGACTGCCCGAAACGATCGCCTAGACCCGAAAGAATGAAGACCCTTCAGAAGCTCGACTCGCGCACCGCGAGGCTTTTACACAGCAGTCAGTCAATCGCTTCAGTTAGCAGTATTGTTAAAGAAATCGTGGAGAACTCACTCGATGCGGGTGCCACGAACGTCGTCGTCAAACTGGTGAGTTTCGCAGGCTGCGACGAGCCGCCCAACTTTCGCCCGGGAGCCATGTTTCTCTTCGCACTTGTGCTGCTGATGCCATCACGCGGCGTTCGCTGACGTCACTACGACATTGCGCGAATTATTCAAATACTTTGATGCACTGCAAGATGGTTGAACTGGCGCATTTTGTCACTGTTAGCCCTTGACAATAAACGGTAGTCGCCAGCGGCACGTTGCAGCGACTGGCATGCGCTGGCAGTCGCAGAATCGACGAATTCCCTTAATTACATTCATGTCTTAAATGCAGTATGCAAACTTGATGAATGTAACGATTTGTTTGTCGTCCAATAACTTCTCACTCTTCCTATGGCAACGTATTATACAAATGAAGCATACATTTAACGCCAGGCATTTGGCGTTGTGGCAGACTTTTGCGTGCGTCGCACAAAAATCTGAGAAAGAGAACAGAAAAAAAAGAAAAGTGAGAAGAAAGACCTGTTAAAGCGGTTGCACCTTCTTGGCATTGAGAATGCCTGTTTGGAGCATTGGTACACATGTGCATTTATATGCATGTATATTTAGGTGTGGCGCTTGGGCCCATATGAGGTGCCTGAACTCTGAAGTGATTGTTGTTTGGAGGTGCAAAAGGATGAGCTAATGACCACTGTTGAGGTACAGCTTGTAGTTGTTCCTGTACCTCACATGCTTGGTTTCTTGTGCTTCATTCAGAGGATACGTGAGCCAATTTCAAGTGCATGGTTTTAATCGTTATCTATACTTATTTCCCCACCTTGGCAGGTTGATTATGGGCTTGATAGAATTGAGGTGATTGACAATGGCCATGGGGTTGGAGAAGATGACCTGCCACTGGTCGTACTTGCTGGATACACGTCGAAGATAACAAGTTCGGAGGATCTCCTGTCTCTTGCCACCTATGGATTTCGTGGCCAGGCACTTGCAGCTATTGCTGCCGTGTCTAGAGTCACCGTTGCCAGTGGACCCCAAGGCAGTGAACAAGGGCTGATGTTAGGCTTCGACTCACAAGGCAACATTGTGTCACGGAAACCTTTGCCTTGGAATGGAGGTGAAGCACTGCTCTTTGCCAGTAGATAAACCATGCATGCATGGGTCATATACAAAGGCAGGGATTGTTGGTGTGGTTTCGTAAAAATTCTACTCTACTTCTTCTCGGTTTGGGGGGAACTAATTTTTTAAAGCTTAAAATAGCACGATACAGGTAGGACAGTAGTTGTTTCACGCTATTTTAGGCAACTAGCCCGTACTTCTATGCTTCTGAAATATATGCTCGTTCTTGCCTTATGTATTTCCACACAGAAGTTATCCTGATCAGAGCATGTTCACATTTATGCATAGACAGCTCATCTGTAAAAGAGAAACTGAATGCAATTGAAAATCTTATTAGCCACAATAGCCACCCCGACAAGTTACATAGGAGCTGAAATGTGTCACACCTTGCTTAGAGTTATATGTTCAAAAAAGATAGAGAACATCAAAACAATATGCATACATGTAAATGATAATTGCATGTTGTGTCTGGAGATGCACATTAATGTTTGATTAGTTGCCCCAACAGTCATCCTTAAACAGCGTACTTTAATGCAACACCTGTTCCAGGAACACGGGTGACCGTTGAAGACGTTTTCAAGAACATCCCAGTACGAAGGAAACACATGGACACAACAAAGGCAAAGTTGGTACAGCTTAAGAAAGTTCAGCATTTTCTTCATGCCATGGCCATTGCCTGTCCTGGTGAGTTAAAAAATAAATAAATAAATAAATAAATAAATAAATAAATAATAGAAACTGACTTGATAGGTATTGTGCAGAATTTCATTGTTTCAGATGCTCTTTCATCAATTTATTTGCATTTCAGTTGGTTCGCCTAAAATCTACTGCTTTATCAAGTGTGTTGCAGAAGCTAGACTCTCAGACCATGCTGCAGTTTATGAATCTTCAGAATGTCTCAGTATCTTGTATTGCCTGTTGATAAGAGGAAAACTTGCTGTGATACATCTCCCTCATATTCAACCCTGATTATTCATGCTAAGTATTCCCAGGTGTAGTTAAAGGACTCCTACATAGCATATATATTTTCTTGAGTTCCAAAGAAAACTCATGTGCTATGCAAAGTCAACAAGCTCGTGAGAAACGATTCTAGAAATAAATTTCTATGTACATGATAGTGATCCCAGTATCTGCTAGTAGCTCTACATTAATGCAGACAAAAGCTATGCTTCACTCGCAGTTATTAGTTCACTTGGTTCTGCAGTTCTTTTTAGGCAAGCCATGCTTTTCATTGTAATCTTATTTTCTTAGTAGCTATAAATAGCCATACTATATGTCCTTTGCTGAATTTGTATGACGTGAATTGAAGTCACTGCTACCTGCTTCTTAGGACACTCTTTCTATGACAGGCGTGGCCCTCAGCCTTCACCACAACAAAAGTGTCATCTGGACAAAAGTGGCTGTGAAAACCATGCGGGAAGCTATTGGCCAGGTGTATGGTATCAACATGCTGCAGATGCTGCATTACAGCGAAGCGCATGATGACAGCTCTGGCACTGTAAGTGGCAGAAATACAATTAACTGAGATGACGTGTTTGTCATTTAACTGAAACTAAAGCTCACTGAGCAATGTTATTTGTGAGTTCTTGAACATGTGCATTGTGTGGTTCCTGCATTCTTCTTTTCTTTTTCCAGAATGATGTATCACGTAAAAACAAAAACATCCACTGGGAAGCAAAGCCGCACTTTTAACATTCAAAGTACTTTACTTTTCACAGCACACCTTTTGAACCCACCGTGGATGTGGAAATCGAACAGTGCACATCACATCACTTTCAGTGTAGTTGCCGCCATTCTTTGGTTCTCTATCTGTCTTTCTTTTAGATCTTTAATAATAAATGCTGGAGCTTTGCATGCCGTATCTACAATATGGCAACGAGGCAGTGGCAGGCTCTTGAAATTTCAACAACCTGCCGTTGCCAACAACCTGCCATTTCAACAACATGCACTGAAATTACACAGCTCACAGGCCTCAGCAGTTCAGCTCGGTCAAGATGCAACTGCCAGGGCCAGAAATGAACTAACATCTTTTGTTTCCACAGCCGAGCACAGTAACCACTGCACCACCATGGCAGCTATCCCTTACATGCCTGTCTATTTATTTGAAATGAACGCGTGCTGAGTATATTAAAGAAATTATTGAGTTGTGTGGATTTAGTACATCATTAAGCATAGACCATAAGTGTAGCCTTCTCTGTTCTCATGCTCACTTGCAAGAGCTTAAGTGCTTTGTAGCTATGTGTTTACATTGAATTTGAGCTTTTGTTAATTATTGTTGCACTGTTTTCTGTCTTCAGCAGGGTCTTCTCATTCACCAATCCCCAATTTGTCTTGCAGACTATAAAGCTGTTTGTCCCTGATGTGTCCATCAAGGACAAAGAAAAACTGCCCAGCAGTTCTGAGCCAGAGAAGAGCATACTCTTAGTAAATGGGAGGCCTGTGAGAGTCAAGGAGATGACGCAGGTACTCTCTTTTTTGTCCAGGAAAATTTCATATTAACGCCTGAAAAGGCATTGTCCGTGCCTCGTTGAGGTTGTTGCTGGAAAGTACAGTGCTTGTACATCACAAAGCTTCTAAGGCGCCGACAAAGCAGTTTGTAAGCATAGAGGTTACTTGAGCGCAGGTTACTCGTGCACAATGCTCGGTCTTCATATGACCCAAAAAAAAACAAAGCACCTAGCAATACTAACTATGCGGGTTGAACATGATCAGGCAAATGGATAGGAATAAAGGAATGCCTTAGGTTAAGAAAATAAGATGGAAGTGGTTTTTCTCGACAATATTTCATTGCACTAGACAGGTGTTGCACACTGGCATGGGAATGCACGTATTGCACACCAACCTCCACCTTGTTATGTGTCCAATGGCAGCAATGACAGTGCTCATTCTGGAGGGCAGTTCCCCTGGCAATGATGAAATCAGCACACCGCCTCACACAGTAGCACGTTTCACAACAATGCAGCCAGCGCACACCGCCACACCAGACGCAGTTCAAGGAATCAAGGCTGAATTTCTGCAGCAGCTGTGCTTGCACAAGCACCTGGTGCCTGACTACAGCGCCCGCTGCATCATGGTCGCACTGTGATGCAGTGCATCCTGAATTTTCCCCAAAGTGTGAAACAGACTGGGCATAGCTTCTCTTGTACTGTACTGTACATAGCTCCTTTTCTCAAAGTCTCAGCTGCGTAAGTCCTCTCTGCCATTTGAATTCGTGGTGGTACTCAGGTGTTTATTGCTTAGGATGGAGTAATTGTGGCAGATTCTGCTTTGTCATTAGTATTGAAATTTCCACCCCTACAGCAGTACTGTTTTGCTCTATTGTGTTTCCTATTAGTGTATTCAATTTTCAATCATTATTCTTGTGTTTCCCCTATGCAACATTCCCCCTACAGCAACACCTTTGGGCTATTGTAGAATTATAATAAATAACTACATGTGCGTCACAGTACTCACAGTACATGAAAATTAAGCTGCTGAACAGGCAATGAATCTTGCACACTATAATTTTACAGCTCCTACAGAATGAATTTTCCTTGGCAATCGGTGCTGAAGATGGAAGTTCTGCAAAACATCCTATCTGTGTTGTCTCGCTTGACATTCCACCACGTGATCTTGATGTGAACTTGGAGCCAGACAAGACTGCTGTTGAGTTCAGTAAAAAGGTGAGCCACGGAGACTTAATTAATTAGCATCTAAATATGCTATACTGATAATGAAAATGTCTGACAACCGTATAACTATGTAGCAGCTTTCTTTGTATACATGCACTATGGAAGATAGCATGTTGAAGGAAAAACTAGAGGTTCTTTTAATGCTCATTTGATATGCTCTTAATTATGTCCTAACAAGGCGGTTAGTATACAGTGGAACCGTCCTTTAACTGAACGTCAATACCCCGTGTTCATAATTAAGGCACACTGCATTGTCACAAAAATCGTCAAAATGTGCTTTCGCTGGGCAACAACTGTGTTCGATAAGTGCATATAGTTATCTGCAAACGTATATTTCTCATTGTGCTTATGAGGTTAGTCTTTGAAAAGATAGGTCTGGTTTGTACCACTATTACCAAAGCAAGGACAGAGTGGTGGCAGAATGCATTTGAAAGAAGGGTACCTTTCAATGTAACAAATACCTTGGTGTCACAATGTAATCGCCGATAACTTGTTGATCTGTCATGTTTAAAACAGTGTCTTCTCTGAATGAACTAGTTTGTGAAGATGGTTGCAGTCTTATCTTTTTTTTTCTCAAACAGGATGCAGTGCTTGAGCTATTCGAAGGTTTAGTCAGAAAGGCATTCAGCAATGCATCTGCAAAAGACATAAGTGACGATGCCGTTGAAAATGGTGTTACCAAGGAAGCTCAGCTTTCCTCGGATAATTCAGCAGCTCGGAATCAACAGGACTTGGGAGCAGCGGATGATTTCGACTGCCTCTTTGATGACTTTGCAATGCCAGCTGACGTCTGTGAGGACTTGGAATGCCAGATGAACAAGGATCTCCCTTCCACTCCTGATAGTAACAAGGAGAACATAGCGTCACTTGCTGAAAAAACAGCAGTTCCTCCCAGTGAGCCTAGTGCCCCAGGCAAGGATGTTCCAGAAGTGTTGTCCGAAAAAGCTTTGGCACCTTCAAAAAATGTTGCAGCACCGTCTCCTCTGCCCGAGAAGCAAGCATCGCTCTGGTCTCTTGGCATCCTTCAGAACTCACAAGGGAAAACAGTGGCGGTGAGCAGGTGTTTTATAATGTGACACTTCTTTTGCTGCGTGATTATAATGTAAAGGTGACTAATTCTGAAGTTCTTAATTGCCAAGTTCATTTCTTAGAGTTTTTTCAGTCTAATGGTGGCAGCAGTCATAATTCGTAGGTGAGCTGATGCGCACTGTGCACAGGTAGCTCTTAACATTTGCATACGAGTCGCAGTGGACACTATTTAAACACCTCTTACCACATAAATAAACTAGCTGGCGGGAGTGTCAGTTAACAAGAGAGTGAAGGAGGTGCTCTTCCACCCCGCTTCCCAGACCTGTCCTTAAAGGGGTTTTGTGAAGCCACTCCAGACAAGTTAGGCACTCCCTATCACTGGGAACAGCTACATCACACTTTGGACATGTGCACTGCTTGAATGTACCATGTGTAATTATAATGATTGTGTATAGGGAACAAGTTATGGAAACATAAACTTCCATTTTTCAGTTCTGTAATTTCAAACAGACAACTGCTGTCTGGAGAACCCAGATGGCATCCCACCTTCCTCCCTTCCCAAGCATCATCCACGTGTTGCCCCTCCCCCCCCCCTCAAATAAACAGAAACATAATGAGACACGCAGGCATGGCAACATCATTCGTGACATAGCTTTTACATTAGTTGATGAAATTCAAAACTAACATAGCTAAACCACAATTTTATTATTTCATAAGTTGCACATTCCATCTTCACTGTTGTATGCATTTTATCAGTGGCGGCTACTGCAACAGGTTGTGTGCTTTTAAATTATGCAGCTTTAGCTTCATGAGCCACTTGCTTAGTACTAAGCTCTGTGCATGATTTGTAGTAATCACAGTGCTATAGTTGTTTGCTTTATGTGTCATTCCTTTAAAACCTAGCCTACCTTAGCCAGTACATCTGCTAAGGTTTGTGTGAGACTGTGAGATGAAATTGCTACACAGTATGCAGACTGCCACAGTTTCATCTGTGTGTGTACAGTAAAATCTCGTTGTAACGAAGTTGAAGGGGGAGTGGTAATCACTTCGTTATAACCATTAGTTCGTTATAACAATATCAATTTCATCTATAGAAATTTCAAGGAGAATTGCAATTGCTTCGTTATATCCAATAGTTCGTTATATCTGGGTTCATTATAACGAGGTTCTACTGTATATGTCTTGACTTGGTGGCACACCGAGTAATAGGTACCATAGCTCATTAAAGCGAACCTCCCACAGGAGCCTACTAGGGTGAGCACAGGCACTGCAGAGAAGAGACCCATGGTCAGCCCACTGAAGGACAGGACACCCAGCAAGAGAATGCGCATACCACCTAAGCCCTCGGGAGTTCAGAACTGGCTGAAAGACATGCTGGGCAGTGAAAAGCGCTCGGCCAAAGAAATATACTGCGCTCGCAGGAAGAAAGAGAGTGAGTGGTGCATATCTTCACTAAAATAATGTGGCAATACAAAGAAGACGAATGTGAACATATGTGTAAGTGCCAATAAACGGATGCCAATATTTCAGAAAGTGAAGTGATTTACAGTGGTAGAATGAGGACTGTAACTGGAGCCAGTTCTTAGGCTAGGATGCTTGCCTTCATTGAGGCAGCAACTGCTTGGTGTGTGCACTTAGCTTAGCAGCTCATCTTTCCAGTTCTGTCACGAGCTCCAGAAACGCCGCTGATGGAGCTCAGCGAGCTCATCGAAGAAGGGTGGACTTCACTAACACCTGATGAAAAGCAGCAGTATGAAAGACAGGCTGGAAAGGTTCCGATGGAAAGGTAAGCACTGCTTCAAGGTGAGCATCAATTAACAGTAAACATTGCCATGATGGTTGTTGATAAAACAAGTTACAGGGCATGGCAAAGAAAACCAGTTGTGTGGGTCAGTCATGATTTGTTTTCAATATCGGTGTCTATTACAGTGAAGCATATTTTCATTCATGCACAGCTCAAAATCTTGTCCATTATTGCAAAAGCGTACTGCTGTTGCACTGCTTCACAAACCATCCTTAACTTCAGATAGACTCTCCAAAATTAATTCATGCTGTTCCTTATAAGCAAAACTTGTGAAACTTTGCCTCTGTGCAACTTTGCCAGCTTGCACTGTTTGTGCCTGCTCTAATGGTTCACTTTACAAGAAACATTTTAGGTGTATGGTATCTTGAATAACTGGTGCCACATGTCATTGCTTTCAATACTTGCATCTGTAAGAGTTTGTGTAAATGGTCTTGGAGGATTGAAAGCGTCTTGCATTGCTCAGCTGCACATTAAATATGACATATCATTATGACATAATTATTACATGTTCTGTACAATATGTCTCATGCCGCTTTAAAGTTTATCTAGTAATTTTTTATATTTCTGGTTTGCTTGTTTCAGCAACGAGCTGCCCAGAGTATCTCAGCAGGCAAAGGAAAGTGGTGCACTAAAGCAGTCAACCTCAAACTGGAAAAGAGTGGAGCTGCCATTCTCCATGCAGACCATTAAAAAGCACTTTGAGGATTACTGTAACCTCAGGTACTTTTCTCTTTGGCTGTTAAAATAGCTTGGCTCATTCCACCATGTCAACCATTTGATACTTGCAAAGGTAACTAACCAAGAGTTATTAGTCATGGCTGTGCCATGTATACTGCACATTCCATTCGTTTGCTTTTATTCATTACAATGGTGGTGCGAAAAACCATGTTGCCTAAAGCTCTGTGTTGGGACAACTTCCACAACACGAGGATTAGGCAACCTGCTAGCTGGAACTCATTATGTCCACATTAATTAGAGCCTGTCAATTTAATGCTAAATTATTAAAAGTTGCATTATGAAAGTACATGCGAGCTTTATAGATTTCACTGCCAATCCCAAGATAACTCTGGCGGCCACACACATACAGACTCTGCCAGTCCAAAGTACATATACTCATTTCACCTCTTTAAATTGTTCCCCATTCCTTGCACGACAATTCTTGTTTAAAAAAAAATTGTGAGTGTGCCCTGCCATCTACGAAGAGGACACAAAAACAAATACAACTTGTAATAAAATTACTGACAGCAGATGAAGCATGTCTTTACATTAGTATTAGTATCAGTTTGTGTGTGTCTGCGAGAATGTCAGTGGTGCAGCCATGGTGTATCAATGTGCTACATGCATGTAGTATTTGATTGACGAAGAAGTTTGGGAGTTAGAATACTTCACTATAAATGCTTCCTATACGTTTTGATGTCCTGATTAGTTGCTAATGATATTAGTAATTAGTTAATCTATGCATAATGAATGCTACTTTGGTGAAATAACCCTCAATAAAAATGTTTACATGTCCTGAATGCATCCTACTGCATTGCTATCACAGAGGGTCCACATAGCACGTAAAAAAAAAAGAAAAATCCAGTAGCGATTGTGGAGCAGTGCCGAAAAAACACAGCAGTAAAGGGCACTTGCAGAGAGGTCCAAATTAATCCCATTCTACAGAATGCGTTCCACCTTCAATGGCTTGCAATGACTACAGCTTTGAATTTTCTCGATATGTTTGGTAATGAAATAGCATATTCAAGTGATTACTTTGACTTATAGTGTCAAATGAGCCTGCATCTACAAGAGGCAGCATTCCTGGCACTGTGCGAAGGTGACATACTTGCCGCAGTGCGAGAACACGTTAGTGCTAGGACGCCTGCAATATGGCGACCACATACCTGAAAATGACCACCTGAGGATGTGTCATAACTACTAAAGCTGCTGTTTCATGTTAATGGAAATGAAATATCAGTTTGTGTGCGGTACAAGCCTAAGCTCAAGCCAATTTTTTCAGCCAACAGCCACTGAGCTTGGACACCACTGTTGTGGGACCGCTTCGTGGATGTCCCAGTGATGCTTGGGTTGTCTGGCACAAGGCCAAGCTTTGTACGTTGAACACTGCACGCCTGCGGGAAGCAATCACATTCAAGAGGCTTCTGGCTTCATATCCCATTATGTCAGAGGAGGCCGATCCCCCCATAACTGTGACACCCACGTAAGCATTGCTGCTTAATAGAAGTTTCTCATCGCGTCGATATGCATTGAAACACACATTCCATTCCTTTCATTTGTGTACAGAGTTAGTTGTCTGGAACTCGCAGACATCAAAATGACGTGTTTGGATGAAGAAGAAGAAATCGGGCCTTTTCATCATCACATATTCTGAAACTGTAGCCAGTCAGCTGTGGCCGAAATGGAGTTAATTACGTGGGTAGTTATGGAATAGATTCCGTAAAAGTGTGCTCTCCTATTTTACAGGGGGCCAATCAAATAAAGAAGTAAGAATGAAAAGAGAAAGGACATGTACGATTTATGTGGAACAAATGCTACTGCCAGTTGTATTCCTGTTAATGGCCAAATGCCTCTACACACCTTTTAAGTTGTAAGCATACAGAATTTGCATACCTGTTTTGTGCCCCCCTTTGTTTGTTTTCATCCTTTTTCTACAGCATTAAATATATAGCCAAGCATAGCATTAGCTACATGGCCAAGAGCTTTTCTAGATGAGCCTGTATTGTAAAACATTGCGGTGAAATGAATAATCAAATGTATGCTTGATATGTAATTGTCCTGCAGTAGATCCTTTTCTACTAATGAATAAATGAAGCTAAGGTAAATAGTGCTTTGTTCCTTCATCTAATTTATTCTTTAGCTCCTGCAACAATATTTCACAATCTTTCACCTGCTTTCGCCTATATTTCTTTCTAAATCAGCATGGTAGGTGGTGACCTGCTGTGGACTACATTGCTTGGCATGAAGAACGAGATTCGAGATGCATCTGGATTCTTGTACGTGACAGATCCACTTCTCACTAGCAATGGCTTCCATGTCAGAATCCTGCCAGGTGCGTGCAGACTTTTAACAGTAGTGTTTTTATGTCTTTCTAACTATTAGAGCTGTATGAATAGCAAAATTTTTAGTGCAAGTCGAATTGAAGCAAATGTTTTTTGAATGATGTTTGAATATTATTATAATACTGATACAGTGTCAAATTAAACAGAAATGTACTGCTAAACAAGGGCAAAAATACTAGTCCAGCAAATAACTATCATTCCCTATCACTTGTATCACATTCCCTATCACTTGTAATGAACCAGGTGCTGTGTGGTCAATAAGATAGCACTTTTGTTACCTAGAGTTTATGGCAAGCAGTTTAGACTCTGTTGCACACCGCCATGTCCCGTGCAGGTAGCAAAGCGGAAATCTTGAAGCTGCCCAAGGATCAGGCACTGTCGGAGATGGTGGAAATTCTGAAGACTGCCTCATCACGTTCATCTGTGACCGTTGCTACCTGTCGGCTACCCCGGACAGTGGGATTGCTCAGGGATGAAGCAACACGGATGGTTCGCAACATGCCTCCGAAAATGTCACGTGACGAAGTTAAAGAAATTTTGGCCGAGCAACAAGACTTGCTGGAAGAGCTGTGCGTGCACAACAGGCCTATATGCACACACTTTTTTGACATGAGCTCAAGCTTTGGCCATGTACGTGAAGACAGTATGTCACAGGTCATTCCTGAAGAAGAAATAAAATGAAACTTTGCTTTTCAGTAACGGCCCTCTGTTGTCAACTAGTTTTGTGGTTCATATATGTACTTGATGATGGCAACAATTACACCTTCTTTTATATTGAAAAAGTGTTGAGACAACCGAGTACACTAGTACAGTACACCTAGAAAATAGACTGTTCAAGACACGAAAATTAGGGCAAGTTTGCTTGCACTGTGGATCTTTGTGCATTCCAAAGACTGACTACAAGAAGAAAGCTACAAGTTTGCAGACTAGAAGTTCAAGAAAGGAATGTGATCTGGATTTGGCCAGCAGACTACAGTGTACTTGTACGCAGCAATAAAAGCACTTATCAGGATAATACTAAATACAGCAACATTCTTAAATAATGAAATCCATAGCACACATTCATCAGACATGCTGTCATGCTGCCATGATAGAAGAACAGAGCTCTTTGGACCTCCAAGATGATACAAAAAGATAAGCTACAAGACGCGACATAGCACTTTGAGGCACAAGCATCAAGACTGCTATGTGCCAGCAGCTTCTAGGGAGTAAGCGTGTCACATTGAGAATGTTCACCTGTGCCGGCAAAATTTTGGCACAGTCGTTGCAGCACTGTCAAACATGACTCAGTTTTAATACATAAGTTTTTATGAGCTCCTGTGCTTTTTGAGTTCTAATATTGCCTTATGATACTGCAAACCTCTTGATATATGTCTCCACTATTAACAACATCAATATCCAGTACTGGTGACTAACTGTTATAAGGAGGCCATACTGTGTTGTGTCACTTGGTTCAATACAAAACAACAGCCACTGAATAGACCCATGCGCAGTCCTCATTTCTTTATTTGTCTACTTACACTTTGTACATGTACAGAACTTGCAGTACTGGAATGTTGGCCAAGACAGAACTCTCCATGTTCTCAAAGTCATCAATAAAACGGACATTACACACACAGGTACTACAAGGATGCTGAAACTCTTCACGGCTTGTAAATAAAAAATGGGAACACATTTTATTTGGAATAAAAGAGTGTAAATGGCTACATGTGGAAGTATATTGCTTAATAAATAGCTCTCGCTTGAAAAATAAAATATGCACGTCTGGAATGTATCACTGAAATTTTAACCTAAGCTGGCATTTCACTTGTGGCCACAAGTCTTTACTATAGCAGACACTTCGCTGCGGTTTTAAAAATAACCTACTTTCTCTAGCATTCAAGCAGCCACTCGCACAACAGCTCAGAAGGTTTGCGCACACACACACACAGCGTTCGGAGTCATTCTAAGTATGAGATTTCTTCTCACAGCCTAATAAGCACAACACATACAACATTAATAAATTAATGATAGTTGAAGTATATAAATAGTAGTGAGCTTGCCGAAAGAATGCAATTCATAAATAAGTTGATTAGAACAATCCTAAGAGAGCACTTGCGAGGTGCACAAACTCGCACAGACTTAAAAATCTAGGCCTAGAAATTGGCAATTCGTTAAAAATAATAAAGAAAACTCGTTAGAATATCCTGAGGCAGCTAAGAACAGCTTTGGTGAATGTTGCAGCGAACTCCATAAAAGCTTCCTTTCCGAGTCTCTTCGGAAAGGAAGAAAAGATAATATAGCTTTTAATTGGAAACTCGCTAAATTATATAATAAAAGCTCTTATAAATAAGTGAAAGACTAGGGGCAGTCAAAATGCACTCATAGAAGTGGGATAAAAATAAAGGTTAAAGGGGCTGCCTCAGGAATTTTTGATTTGGAATGGTTTGAGTGAAAATGAAAACTGAACGAAGACGACGGGCTGTGCTGCTGCAACGACAGCATCGCCGTGACGATAGTCCAATTCGATCACAGCGCAGACTGCGTTGCGAGCAACGTCCATCACACTTGGAGGTAGAGAAAGAGTCCGCAGGCTTGGACGCTAGTAGTCTGGAAGGTCGGGAGATATTTCTAGACTGTTCCGCACTTGCCAAACCCGCACAGTGCTGTCGCTGGTAGGGGATGACGGTGATGTAGCAAATCGACGAGAGTGGCACGCACGGGACGGGGAGGGTTGGGAATGGCAGGGAATGAAAGGAAGCATATTGTGGTTAAACATGCTGGCAGGACCCAATGGCAAAAATGAAAAGCAAACTGAAAAACGAGAAGGTCATATTCTTGCGCAACTAAAAAAAAAAAATGCAAACTAAGACCAAGTTGAGGGGGGGGGGGGGGGGCATGTGCAAATGTTCAAGCGATGTTGAAAGTAAATATAAAGGCACAAGTAATGAATACTCATGTAGCAGTAAAAGAAGCTGAAGGCAGCCTGCTATGCTGGGCATATAAGGAGGTCAAAGATGTTTGATGGGAACGTTGTCTGGATTAGCTTTCCTAATCCATCACAGTTTACAAAGTATAGCTACTATTATTACCCAAGAAGTTTGACTCATATACTTCGCAGTCTTAAAACAGACTGCCATATTCATGCAACCTTAGAAATCATAATAAGGAAACAAAAATCTATGCTGAGCACTTTTTATGGCCTACTGTCCGTAATAAAAAAGCGAAATAGAGGGTAAGCAGTTCTACAGAAAAAGGAGCTTATTGCATTAAAGCACTACATATGTAGTTAAAATTAGATTGGGTAAAACTCAATGCTAGTGCGCTGCTTTTTCGAAGCAGTGTATGCACATAATGCACAAAACAACGCAAAATACACAAACAAAAGCGTGGATTATAAACCATAACTGCAAGAAATTAAATAAGACTAGTGCAGGTTGGCCACTTCATGCGGGGTGTCACACATGAGCAAAAGTAAACTGGGACAGGATGTGGACGTTATTGTTAAAGACGCGCAGTGGACCGCAGGTGGCCTAGCCTGTCCCAGGCTCAAACTTGGTACTGTTGCCCTCAGCATCTTCAGAGCACATCTCGGCTTCAAGATAGTAGCCCGGCGTTCGCCAAATCTTAATGTCGCTGTTGCTGCAAAGTTCACATGCCACAGAGTGGAAGCCACATTAAATAGCGACACAGAAGGACAAACCCAAGAAATTAAAGTAGAATTGAACACATCTTAATGTTCATGATATTGAGTGAAAAGAAAAATTCAATGCATATTTCAGGCAGCGGAGTTATGCAAAACATGAATGAAGGCGCATACCATATTGGACATATCTCGTATATGCACTTAAAGCAGAAGTGGGAGATGCTTTCACATGAATGCCGTTTATGAACATTTTTATATCAGACCATTGTGACTTTATCGAGACAAAAAAAGGCACACGAGTGTTGTTTATTACTATAGCAATTATGCAGTAATTGGCCTGATGACCTATACATGGGTGGGACTTTGCTCCAGCTCTGCAAAGACTCAAGTTCATGCCCAAAGATAATGCATGCTTTTGTGAAGTTTTGTGAAGTCTAATTTATTCTTTAGATTCTGCAACAATATTTCACAATCTTTCACCTGCTTTCGCCTATATTTATTTCTAAATCAGCATGGTAGGTGGTGACCTTCTGTGGACTACATTGCTTGGCATGAAGAATGAGATTCGAGATGCATCTGGATTCTTGTACGTGACAGATCCACTTCTCACTAGCAATGGCTTCCACGTCAGAATCCTATGCGCTATGCGGATTGCCAACATCGGTGCTTGGCACAGGCTTGTGGCACTTGCATAATCAAAGCAACAGGCAGAACATCTCGATAGTATAGTAACAAGAGCATATTCACCATGCATGAGGTGCAGCGCACACGGGAACGAAGGATGTAAAAGAAGAAAAAAAATAACACCATCTTCCCAAAGGGAGGAGGAGGAAAAATTTTATTTCTTGCATCCCATCAGGGTTCCCTTTGGGGAGCGAGCGGCGGTAGCGGCAGGTGTTGCGGACGAGGCGGCAGCTGCGGCGAGCGCGCGGAAGGCGAGGGAGTAGAGTGACGTCAGCGTGCTGACGTCAGCGTGACGTCACGCGCAGCTGCGGCGTGACTTACTTGGCACCGCTCCAACACCTGCGGCGAGGGCAGCCTGTTGCCCTCGCCCTCGCCGTACGGACGCACAAAGGGCGTTACACAGGCTAGTCGAAGAGCTGCTTCGCATCTAAAAAATGTCGACGACTTGTCTTTTGTCCTTCCTTCCCATGTGCACTGCACTTCATGCTAGAGGAACACTTGCTGTACTGGCAGTGCCACTGCTATAAGCTCTAGAGCTGCCATAAGTTCCCACTTACCCTCTAACAGTGCACGTGTGTGTACATGTACTGCTGATGCTTTTTCTAAAAGCACAAAGCACATGAGCATGATTTTGCAAACCTATTTGGACACATGAAAATCAGAGTTGAACATGTCCAGTTATTCCATTGCAGCACAGAGGACAGACATTTACAGAGAAGACTTAGGAACAAAAGGATTTCAAGTGAAAAAAATAACTAAGAAAAAGAAGATGAGAGCCCTTACTTGGATGCCGTGAAGACGCAGGCAGAGTTTGTGGCAATGGAATTGATAGTGGAGCCGTGCGCCTTAAGCTCGCCAACGAGCGAGCAATTTTCGGTGTTCCACATCTTCAGTGTGCCTTCACGACAGCCGCTCAGCAGCACGGGTGGGGTACTACCGTTGTGCATGAAGGCAAGCGCGGTGATCCAATTCTTGTGGGCTTGGTTCACAGACTACAAAGGAATCAGGAAAATAATATCATTTTGGAGCTATCTTTGCAGGTTTCTTGATAATCCTAGAGAGTCTGTTCAAGCGTGAAAACCTTGCAGTTTTGAATGTATGTATGTATGCTTTCCTAAAGAGAGCTTCCTGGTAGACAAAAGGTTTGTCTGGGACCAGGACATATGTGGTGAACTAGGAAGCTTTCCAAAGAAACCACATGGATTTCCCGAGTGGCTTCGTGGATGAACAGGTGGATGACAATCTTTCCTTTTTATGAACTACACTCTGTGGGCTACAGCAAAACAGATTTGCCATCACTGCTAAGGCAAAGAACTAATAAACTCAAGCATATATAAGTACTCATAGTCTGAGGCTAGACTCTCGACTTCCCGCAGGGAACAAAAATATGGTTATATTCATCAACAACCAGGTGCACAGGTCAACCTGCTAAGATGCTAATGAAATGCCACTTTTAGAAACAAAAAAAAAAAAAGTTGCTAGACCTACTACTACTTTGAGACCAAGTTAGCTGGTCACTGACATGTTACTGAGAATCTTTGTTCTCTCTCTATTTGTCCACATGCTCAAATTCTTGGTAACATCATCCATCCTTGTTAAGAGTGCCCTCAGTGTATTCTCCAATCACTTAATTACCATTTCAGCTAAAATTTAACTGCAGTCTGTAATCAGGCACAAATTTACAGGCAACATAACAGGCATACCAGAATGTGGCATCTATTGGCAACGTCCCATTTCTTGATGCACATGTCACGCGAGCCAGAGAAGAGGTACTCATTATAAACAGCAAGGCTCTGGATCCCGTCGTAGTGTGGTGGCTCCAGATTCACCTTGGGAGTAAATACCCCACTCCCACTCTCCGGAATTTCAAACACCTGCACAACATGAAAAGGTGCACAGAGCAGATAAAATAAGCCAAGCCAATGCAAAAATAAATACTACAGTAGAACCTCATTATAACGAACCTGGATGTAACGAACTATTGGATATAACGAAGCAATCACAATTCCCCTGGAAATTCCTATAGATAAAATTGATATTGGTTATAACAAACTAATGGTTATAACGAAGTAGTTACCACTCCCCCTTCAATTTCGTTATAACGAGGTTTTACTGTACTTGCTTACACTAATTCCTTTCACAGCCATGCTGTGCAGTCAGAATGCCCATAAACATGCAGCGAAAATGTATAGCATACAGAGTCTAATTTGAATGCTACTGGTACAAGGCGTTTTGTGCTGGCAGAGTGCCCGCTACATCACTCCAAACGGCACGAAATGCCAGCTTTCTGTCGCACACGGACTGGATTTTGTCAGATACCGAACCCCGCAATGCTGTAAACATACCATATGAGCCACTGCTCCAGGCCGGGCACTGCCCCGAGGATCAGACCACTGCTGTAAAATTGCCCACGTTTTTTGCCTGTGGATACGATTTGCCAGAACCTAACCACACACAGCTTTTAAGCATGTGACTACATTGAAAACAACTTTAGGTGCATTGTTCCAATATTTAAGACAACACAGAAAAAAAAAAAGCAGAAGTTGCCATCTTTGCCACGTCTGCCCAACACAGCAACTTCGTTGTGGCATGGTTAAGTGAGAAGACAAATTGGTGGCTGAGCATGGTGCTAACCTTAATGTAGTGGTCTTTAGAGCCCGTAATCACAAGACTGGAATCGCTATCCCCTTCGTCCACTGCCATGCACATCACCGCCGCCTGGTGTCCACCTGCCAGCTTGCCAACACAAGCAAACCTGGGAATGCAAAAAAAAAAAAAAAAAAAAAAGGAAAGCTGTAGCACTACTAAGAAAAGATCAACAGCAGTAGAATGCTTTCCAATCCTGGCTCTGAGGCATTTATACCATTTATTTTTCCATAGAGTCATGCATCGTTTGTCGAGTTTGTCATGTTCAAAAAGTGGCAATGCATCACCAACGTAACAATCTGTCAGTCAAACTAGAAGAGAAGCTCAGGGGAAGATGGATGCTTGAATCGATGAACAAATCGCAAAGTACGATTTAGAACAGGGAATGTCGCGGGAGCCAACGTTTCGACAAGCGGACTTGTCTTCGTCAGGGCGGCAGTTGCCGCCCTGACGAATCTGTCAGTGGCATTTATGCTGCTTGTCAGACATCATTCCTAAACAATGCCTCTATAATCTACCTAGCTCTGCAAGGCTTTCCATCACTGTTCCAATTACCACTCGTTTTAACACAGCTCACGATGTCAAAGAGGACCACACATGAAGGCAAAGGGGATGCACCACATCAACATTCACAGGATATGTCTTTGACTAGCAGTAGTAAGTGAACTTCGAGGCAGCCTTGTACATTGAAAAAATCCTACAAGTGCTTGAAAAGATTTGGTACCAATGCCATATGAATATCAATATAGTACTTAGTTCAATTCAAGGCCATTACCACTTGAAAAAGGATCTAAGGTTTGATCAAATCGCCAGGAACCGATGACTACTAGCACCTCTACTAGGCAGGTTTTCAATAGTTTGTTGGTTCAGGGTATGACGCTGTGTTTGACCAGATTGCGCACCCTTTCTTTGGTTGCGTAAAGGATGCGAGGTTACATCGTACAGCACGTACAGCGTTGTTAAACAAGGTGTGTAGGGAAAACTGGCTGCACATATATCTCTTTCACTTCTCTCTTCGAAGAGTTCCCCCTTTATTTGTGAAAATTTATACCAAATTCAACATATTCGCTGCTTCATACTCCCCTTGAAATTCGCACATACTCCCTAATTTCAATTCCTGGGAAACCCCAGTGTGCAATTATTCTTCCATCAAAAGGCAAATATTTTAGATGACAGTACCCTTTAGCAACAGCCACATCGTTAGCACAAAAGCAGACAGAAGTAATGGACAGACACTACTCTCAAAAAGCACATAATTGACAAGAGCATTTGTTGTGTAGACACAAACAAATCCTGTGCAGGTCATTCCTGGGCAACAGCGATTTTACTGGAAATGGGCATTTCAAGCTTTCAACTAGTTGAAGCCCTATGCATCAAACACAGGCACTACAATGAATTATTAGCGAAAATGTAACAAATTGAAACTGTTTCATCGAACAGTTGTGTTCACCCATGCCAAAAATGCACACGCTAAGATGACAAGAAGCGCTTACCTGCGAATGTCCCAAATGCGAACAATATTCGAGGCAGCAGAGAAGAGCAGGTTACCATATGGGCTCAACTCAATGGTATTAATGCGCGTTTCCCCTTGTGGAATTTGAAGGCTGCGAGATGCCGACTCCGCGACAACAGGGCCGGTGCTGCACTGACCTGAAGAGCTGGAAGCAAAAACATTTATATCTCCATCGCATGTTTGTTGTTGACTGGCTACATGAACCAATGTGAAAATACCAGCAAATGCAAAGTTTATGCTCAAACGACACAACACTGGTAAAAGGAGCGGAAAAATTAAGCACCATTATTGAACTTTTGACCTGCCTTGCAAACTTTTTCAGCAAACACATGTAGAGGGAGTACTGTAGCTATTAATGTTAGCAACACATAGTCATACTGGAAGTTTCACATTCTTTCATAATTAAAAAATTGATAAAAATGCGGTTTATCATGCATCATTTATCAGGTCATTCTAGGCTGGTCAGAATGTTGAACATCCGAAATATTTTGCTAAGCATATTCTAATTCAGAGTGCCAATCAAACCATTCCATGACTAATTGACAAAGCAACATGGAAGTTTATTTACGTGGTATTTCGACAAATTCAAGGGAAGGCTAAAAAGCCCGTAATGGCCTCTGCAGCAACACATGTGCACCCATTTACAAGTGCAAAATTGCTAGAACCTGACATCGACGCAAGGAAAGCGTGGAGAAGCGTACACTTACAAGAGGGTGCGTATGCATTTGGCAGGGCTTTCTCGCAAGTCCCACACCTTGATGAAGGCCGTGGAAACCGAATAGGTGAGGCGCTGGTACTCGCAGTAGCGCACGGCCACCACGTTGTCCGGGTGACCTCGCAAGCAGTGAATCTCCTGGCCCGTATGCAGGTTCCATACTTTCACTGTGCGGTCTGAGAGCAAAGCAAGTCAGCTGCTTTGAGACATGCCTTGGCATTGATAAAGGATGTAGCTTTAACGGGTGTGCACAGAGTTCTAAACAAGTCGAGAGGTAGGGGGGGATTAGAAATTTATAGCCTATGTTGAACAAGGACCAGCTAAAACAGACAGTGAGAATTTGATGGAAACATGGTGTGTGAGGGTTGAACATAAGAAAAACGTAATGTGTTGTAGCTTACAATTTAAATGTAGGCTTAAGCAGGCAGACAGACGCAGACAAGCATGCCATAATGACCAAAGGCAACCAACCACGCAGCTCTTCCAACACGGTACATATCATACAAAAAACAATGTGGCACTTATAAATATTGCATGAGCAGCTGCAGTGATGGTTCTCGAACCCCAGTCATGATGTCAGGGCTTGTCTAACATCAGTTCTGTTTTTAGTGAGTGTTAATTGCTCTTATAGCAATGTAACAAATAATACATATTCTCTACTATCACTGAATGTGTCCGGCTTTGCTTGACACCACAATAATATGCCAATGAACAACATGCACATCACAGCATAGTGTGTAGTTCTTTTTAATAAAACAGATGATGAAATGATGAAACAGACAAAACTACCAAATTTGCAAAAGGACATAGATCCTGCTTATAATGTTCGGCTGAATGTCAAAACTTTCAGTATAAGCATCTCCTCGCTGATTGACTTGCATGACATTGATTCTGAGAATGCGTGGGACCTGCTGGATTTTTTTACAAGCAGTTATCATTGAACAACCACAGTGGTTGCAATGCACAGGATGTGCAAAGGATGCACAGACTTTGGATAGGGGTTCTTTGATACATCCAATACTTAATCATTTGAATTTATATCAAATTTTGACCATACTATAGAAATTACTAGCATTATGTGACCATGCACACATTTATGCACAACCAATACAGTGCTTTTGTTCATGCAAATGAGCTATTCATTGGCAAGACTGACCGCGCGTTTGTCTGAATTTTACAAAACTTGCATAACCTGCCAGTACGCTTGAAATACCATGTTGCTACAAAGTCACAAAATATGTCACCGATGATTGCTACAAAGTCCAAGCATTGAAGCAAAAGAAAGTTTCTACTTGAAAGTAGAAAAAGCCCTCACAGACTACAGACCTATCAAAAATTAACCTTAATAATCTTCCTGCATTCAGGAAGAGCAGTGCATACTATTGCTTAAAGCTTTCTTTTGGGCAGCACAATTTATAAACAGCAATAGTACATCCACAGTTATTATAGACAGTGCATAGCAATGTTATGCAATAGCTCCTGCTGACCAAATTTTGCACCACGTACTATTCCATAACATTGCATTTATCGAACAAATTCCGGATTCTTATGCGAGAAACCATTGCAAGAAACGGTATCGGCACTATGTCAATGTAAAAACGAAAAAAAGAAACTGAGGATAAACATATTCTAGACAATGTGTGGGTTGGCATGGCTTGCCATGGTCTGAAATAGCCTGGCATTTGCAATAGATCTAAGAGTTATTGCACTCAAGATTCCGTGGCATATGCATTGTTCACCGATAACTCTTTCAAAAACGCACCTTTTGAGGCGCTGAACAGGACATCGTTGGTGACGGCCAGAGAGAGAACAGCCTTGCTGTGGCCCTCTGCCACGTGCGTGCAGACCAGTGGGGAGCTCCGCGAATAGCCTGGCTTGCCTTCAAACGCACTGATCACACCTCTGGTTTAAAGAAAATTTCGGAAAACAAATGTCGCAGAATGATTTGAAAGCTTTTTAGTACACACATAGTAGTTGCACAGCCATAACGCGTACATATGTTAGAATTCTAGAAAAACTGTGGCAAGAGAGGAGGGAAAAGATCAGAGCTGTGACAGCCAAGCAAATAAGAGTCGCAGAAAACAAGGACAAGCAGAACCAAGTACAGAAAGTGTTATCCTGCCCTGGAGTTTTCTTGCAAGGTAGTTGGTGTAAGTATTGCTTCATAAGTCTGCACAATTCTGAGAAAGCAGTTGATCCTGGGGCACACTGCCTCACATGGTAATTTTTCAGAGCTTGTTTCATTTCCTTTCACTTTATGCGTTTTCTCGTAAAGCGACCATGCATTTCATTACACTCTAATGCATAAATTTGATCAGACAAAAAGCTAGAAAGCAATAAATTTGGATGATACAGCTTAAGCTTTTTATAATGATGTCTCATTCCTGGCAGTTATACACGACATTTGTAGCAATTGCACATGGGTGGGAAAAAGTTCAGCTTTTCATTATGTCCCTAATTCATTACGTTGACAGTTGAATGTTACATGCAGTCCGCTTCACAGCCTGGCTTGTGTGGCTGCTGCTTGTGAAAGTAATGTGTCAGTTTCCAGAGCTTTACGTGTTAGAACCAAGTTATGATTGAAGGCATGCAGTTCACTAACGTACACCTAAATTTCAAAATGCAGCCTCCATGGCAAGCAACTGAACCTACACATCAAGCTTAGCAAGAGCAAGCAGCTCCTTAAACGAAAGGTGGCTGAAAGTGCACAGTATTGAACATAGGACAGGCTTATCACAACATTGCCCACGAGCAATGTCAATGAATCAAGCAGGACACACAATGCTGACTAAGTGAGCTTAAATTACTCAGGTGGCTGACCACACACTCAATTACAGCCTCAGGAATTTAAAATCCACTTTCGCACACAGTCAAAGCAGCATATGAAATGCAGTTGCCTCTTAGGGTGAGCAAGGCCTCCCAATTAATACTATTTAACCAATGAGAGACAACTCTCAAGTGTAGTCAGTTTTTGTTTAAACCATATCTTACTAGCAGTACAGTAGAAGTGAGATGCTGAAGGCAGCATCGCACTCCCTGGTAGAATTACTTGCCCAGTTAGTGAAAAATCACTGGATGGAAAGTTGGCTTGCGGTATTCAAGAGGAGTTTCATATGCGCTTTTTGTCATTCGCAGGCATAGTGGCTTGGACCATATCTGAGACTCTTCAAGGAAACTGGGGCAATATTGCACTTAAAATCATGTACACATTTCAACATGTATACAATTTCAATATCTGGGATGGATATGTTACATTCAAATTTCCTTTTAAAAAGACGGACTACTGAAATTGCGGCAAATGAAACGTGGCATAGCCTGGTGTTTAAGCCTTGGTACTGCATTCTGGAGTCTAAATTGCTGTATGTCACCTGCTGCTGCTCATGTGACAATCACTTGGACTTAAAGTTGGTACATAACACATCCCCGACTTATTTTCTTTCTGCGCAGTAAAAGGAGTTGACGTTGAGAAGCGACACTGCCATCACAGCAACTGACGGCCTGCTTTTAACCGCGGCACGCATGTGTGGCAGTTATCTCCCAGGCATGGCGCACACGTGGTTTGTCATGGCAAAGCCTGGTGTGCACACACACACCCAACGGCTATCAGCCACTGTCCCCAACATGTGTTGCGTATAAGACTCCATATGCAAAAAAACTCCAAAAAAAAAAAAAAAGAAAGATGCTTCACGGAACTTGCCCATTGCCATTGCATGATTGGACAATCTGACCAGTAAGCGTTCCGTTAAAATAAGGGAAACTAGAGCCTTAAATACCTTAAAGATTGGTTGTTGGTCCCTTTAAAATAATTTTGCATGGAATGAATGCAACACACTTGGCGCAGTACTAACAAGAAATGGCACAGATTTTTCTTTTTTGTAACGGCAGCACAATTAATACAGAAAAGTGGTAAAGCAAATACCTGTCTGGCTTGGCTGATGGATTTGTGGAGGTGCTGGTGAGCCTCGAGAAGACATTGTTGTCTCGTGCTTTCCGATTTACAGGGGGCGACGGTGGTGGAGTGGCATCGATGCCAGCATCTCTGAAGAGAAATTTATGCGTAGCGAGCAAGCATGACATGAGCATGGGGACAGGCAAGCAGTTGTCCCTTCACAGGCCAACCTTGTCGTCCCCTTGTATGGCTCAGAGCTTTCACAGCTGTGAAGACCGATCTGCGATGTAGATAGCAGCCATCTTGGCAAATACAGTGCATTACACGGGCTTTGCAACAGAGGTCAGCAGTTGCCAAGACTGTAGAAGTGTTCCACTGAATTAAACAGAACTGACAAAACTAAAGACTACCCTGCAGCCCAATGGCATTTTAGCATTTTGTTAACTCTGATGGAATAATCAAACAGTCGCATATGCTTCAAAACAACACTCAAGTGGCTGTCGATGCACGTAAGCTCTAAAGAGAAATACGTTGAGTTTGATTTTACTAGATGGCCAAGAAAGCGATTATTTGTCTAAGTTATTGGTCGAGTAAGTATTGGTTGCACAAAAAAATCATGATCAACGTACCTTTAAATTATAAGAACAGAACTGCAGTATGCATCACTTAAGAAGCGATGAAAGGTACCCATCGCAATAAGCGGCTTCCTTGAAAGTTGCAGAAGTGAAGCTATGTGCCTGCAGCAGTGAGAAGCACCTCTGTTCTAGTGAAAGGAGTGCGTTTCTGTACATGAAGAGTTGAACTAGTTGACAAACTTCGTGGCTACATCACAATAGACATATGCGACACCATGCTGACTGCAATTATACCAGCAAATGGCTTCCAAGAGCCTTGAAAGGTGGGCAGTAGCAGCAAAGCGAAACCACAGTCAGCAATGACTTGCACTCTATCCACAGCACAAGAACCCATGGCAGGTGCAGGCACATGGCAAGTACACCATGCACAATACACTGCTTTTTCACATGGTCTGTTCCAAGCACGGTTCCTCGCTTCTGAAGCAGAGTTCTCGGCTACTGCCTTTTGGTGGAAGACTATACATTTTGATCAAAGATTCCCAGGGCCAATCGAAATTATTGATGCCTTAATGAGTGTGTTGTGACACAAATCCAACCACAACACACACATCCAAACTGTACAATGTAAGAAGGTATTGTCGTTGGGTAAGGGCACAACTTCAGGGAAGTTGTCGTTATGACTGAAGTGAAGCGTTATCTTTATCTATAAAATGTAATCCAAATACTGCCATTACAGCCACCATGTAAGCAATTGCATGTTTTAGTATTTAAATTTTAGTTTATAAAGTAATACTACATGCTTTAAGTGTAGCTACACATAAATAGTGACATCAACAACTATGATGCCACTATTTCATTCCAGAGTAACAATTTCCTCTAACAGCATATAGAGTACATCATAGGCAGCCCATGCACAGTTGGCCAGAGCGAAAGTGAATGCAATGCGCTGCTATCGACACAGCTTTAATGCACGAATAGATGAACTGACACTGCTGAAAATGATCCTTAAGGTATTGCTTAGCTTTAAGCTGTCAGTAGAACACAATGTACTAAGCTTGTAAACAGGCTATGCCACACACAAGTAAGACAAGGTCAGCTTGAGACTGGGACATTTCAAACACACACAGTTAAACAATCCAAACAGGACAAGCTCAGGAGAAGGTGGAGACATGAAGAGATTAAAAGCCTCCAGAAGAGGTGTGTCACTCAACTCAATGTTTCAACAAGACCTTGAAAATGAGTCTCCTTCTGAAAACATTGGCTCCAGTTGCTTAGCGACTTATCTATGTCAAGCAGGAAAGAAGGTAGCTCCTGTACGACTTCTAAAGCTAGCTTCATTGCAAGCTGTCAAGTATAACAGACAGACAGCTCTGCCTTGCAGAGAACTGCTGCAACTGGGACACTTAAGACAGCTGAGTCAATATAGGGTGAAATAAAAGATGCTTGAAAACAATTGAGATGTTTATTCACAACTCATGTTAAAGCTAAAACAGTATTAACACAGCCTGACAAGAACAATGCTTTGGGACTGCATTTAAATATATCACAAAATGATCACATACAATGAAGTCCATGGCAGAAGACACCGACATATACAATAACTATTTGGCACATGCATCTCCCAATATTTCTCAATGCAGTGACTAACTGAGCAGTCCATGCTACAACATGACAGCAAAGCACTATGCCAGAGTGACGTTCTGCTAAGCATGTCAGTTCTCAATAAAATAATATACTGAAGCTATCACTCCATGTCCCATTACATTAAAATATGTGATTAAATATTACCCACGACTCCAACAGCAAGAAGATTTGGCAGCTCCAGCAAGAGACAGCAATCAATTGCAAGCAGCATTCAGAAAGTGCAATTCGTTGAGAATATAAAAAACATGGCAAGGCATGCGTTTACTGTGAAGACAAGAACTACAAACAAGCAAAAATATACTACAAGCACTGTGCAATACCAGCATGTGATCCCCCACATAAAACATGCTAATGTCGAAAAGCAAATGCGCTCTGCAGTTCAGCATTTATTCGAGTCTCACAGAGCAAACAACCTATTGCTAGCCGCGTTAAGAGCTTGCACATCATGCACTTCCACATGTACAAAACCAAAGCAGGTTACAGTTGTTAGTTTTGCCATCATGTTAAAAAAAGTGCTTGCGAAATAAAAAAATACTACATGCAAATAAAAACCGCATCCGCATTGTCGCACGCGCTAGACGCTAGAAAGTAAATGTCCGAAAGGAGCAGAGCTGGGCCAATACAGACGAGCGCCACCTACTTTTGCAAGTAGCGGTTACTGTTAGTGTTCGAAAACTTTCTCCTCAGCATGGGAGAGAGCTCGAGGGGCAGGCGCCTGGTAGGAGGCTTGGTGCGGCGAAGTCCGGGTGCACCACGCGGAGGTGGCAACGAGTCAATGCCCACTTCTCTGCATTCAGAGGCAGCGACAGAGCTGCATTACTCGACGAGTGCGTTTCTGCTTTAACAGCTAATCAAAACTCCACAAAGCTCTTGGCTCTCGGTAAAGAGGAGCTCTCTTGTAGGCTGGCCGGTGCTAATATGAGTTATCAGAACTCCAGCTTCCACTTCTACATAGACTTTGAAGCATAGCTCTCTGGGAAAAACATGCAGCTACCTGCGATACTGCTTGTATTAGAATACAATTGTCAAGGTTATACACCTGGTAGCAGTATATTTTCACACGAGCCACTTATTCAGCTCAATTCGCAAACTTAAAATCTACATTCATAAAAAGTAGTGTAGTATTCATTACTAATATAACTACAATGTGGTAGCTGCAAAATGGACAATGCAGACAAATTCAACATTAAACTGAGGCATTTATCCTAATCACACATCTATGCTTAATCAGAACATAAGATTAGCGAAAAGTGTATATGTGACTTATCAATAGGGCATTTATAATATTGATGCTTTATTCATGTTGACTTTTCAGTTTAATGCATTTTAAAAGTTATCCGGCTTAAACCTCAGTTCAGCCTATACTTTTAAGGGCTCCTGCAAAAGACCATTTGTTTGCTGGTTCACTAGAGGCTTAAATAGATTTTACTTATTCCGGCTGGCACCCAAGCATAAGAAGTTAAAGTTAGTGCAAAGCATTGTTAAGGTAAATGCTTGAGATCCAAAGCAAAAGCACAACGAAGCAGTGAAGCTGTTGCCATGTCAGAGCACCAGAGCATAGTCCAAAAGCCATACAAGCAGGACTGAAGCGCCATAATAAAACTGCAACATGTGTGCTTAGGCTTTCTTTTTTTTTTTTTTTGAATGACTTACTTTAGAGATCCTGGTGCACTGAGTACCCGCTGGAGATTCGCATCCACTCCGAGGTTGAGGCCGGCAGCATCAGGGTGAGACATGATCATAGCATCCGAAATGTCACCAAACACCGATGAAGTCATGGCAGACGAAGTCATGACAGATGACGCCATATCGCTGCCTGTGTCTTCCTGTGACGCCTGATAGAGATGGCAGAGAGGCGTCCATTGGCGTTGGTCGGTAGTAGAGGAGCTCCTGAGGAGTGGCAGTCTTGCGACGTGCCTGCAAAGAGTCGTACAGTCTTACCTAAATCTTCAACTCAACAATGACAATTTAACTGGAACATCTAGTGCACACAGTCGACTGTTTGACTATGCTGGCCACCAAATGCAAGAGGCGGAGCTTGTTTAAAAGAATGTGTTTCTATGTCCCCGCCTGTCCCACGTGTAACGACGCCACGATGCGTATGATGCGTAGGCCAATGATACTCGCCACGCCGGCCTGGCCATCTTGCGGCAAACAAAAGTCGAAGCTGGTCGTGGCTGGGTAATCTCCAAGATACCCAGCCACACCAGCTTTCGGTAGCATTCGCGGGTGGCCATAACGAGAGAATAGATGTTTCCCGTCACCGCACGCAGATCGGCTCACCATCTCATTTCTCCCTCATATCCATGCTGAGCCTGAGCCTCTCAGTCATGCATGCTGCTTGACGTCTGAGATTGCATCGCAGCAGTTTGTACATTTAATGCCTGTCAATATAGTACAAATGACAAACTGAAGTGAGAATACGAGGCTTCAGCCTAAACCCCTACAGCAATGTGCAGCTACGCTCAAACCTAATGGGGCATAATAAAATAATCCATAGAAGGGAGTACATGAGATGGAAAGTGTCCGGAAAGTGTCCATAGAGATACATGCATTTGGAACGTCATTTTAATAAAGCAAAAATTGACCTTTCAATGGTTACAACGAACTAAAACATTCTCGAAGAGTGTTGAGGCCGACCACCACTTTCTGCAATGTTCCGAGCAGCGATTTAACACTCCCGTGTGTCACCAAAGCGTGTGTCACCACTCCCATGTGTCTGACAAGTCCACTTGTCTATACAGTGGCTGTAGTGATATTCTGTGCTCTTTGTTTTGAATGACTTCTTTATCAATTCAATCTGATGTCTCCATATGTAAGCAGCAGTGAACAATACCTATTTACTCAGAGCTGCCTTCCTCCATACTTTCACCCAACTGACAGATACTGCATTTAAAGGCAATAATGCATTATGACGAAATGGCGGATATAATGAAGTAACCTTCGGTCTCCCTTTGCTCAGTTATAACAGACCAGATTCAGGTCGGAGGCTCTGGGGAACCGAGAAATCTCGGCATTCAATCTGATCAATGGTGTAAACAAGCCAACAGTACATTGCACTTGCCTTACTCCTCGCAAATGTTGCTGTCGTGCACTGTGACTGAGCATCCGATGTTGACCTGTTGCCAAAACATACAAGAAAGAGAAAAAAACTTTCATGCACACTTGCAAAGTTTTGTTGATGGCTATCGAAATAAGTTCGGAAAAGGAAAACACATTTTCTTTCTAGACCTCTTAGCCATCTGTAAGTCAAAATTCATCGGAGTGTTGCTTGTAAGTCAGATCATCAGATTTTGGGATCTACACTTCTTACAGCCAACACACTAATGCAGTTTTTATATTTACTCTGCTAGACCTCACAATTAGTTACATCCGTTGTTATTACACCAGAGTTGTAGTATTGGTAACATAAAAGCTGACATGAAAAATTTGCAGCACAGTGCATAAACTCATATGAAACAACCCTAAAATAGGCAAATGACAGCTATCCACTTCACTACAAACTTGCCTATGGCTTGCAGAAAGGTGGCCCTTACACTTACATGTCTGTTGGTGAAGATGACCTTGTGCTAGGTGCGCTCTCTGAAAAAGAAAGAGGTATGACCATTAGCTTAGACTGCTTATGAGTTACTTCACTGATTGATTTGTGAGGTTTAATGTCCCAAAACCAGCTCTGATTATGAGAGACGCCGTAGTGGAGGTCTCCGGGAATTTCAACCACCTGGGGTTCTCTAACGTGCACTTTCTTTAAATCTGTCCATTATATTGAACAAGTTGAACTGTCCTGTCACCACACCTCCAGGAGGAAAGCTTCACTGCCAGTGCCTACAAGCTGCCAGGTCCATCTCTCTCCATTAATAGTTGTGTACAGAAGCGTGCTCACAGTTCCACTTAAGCACACAACTAAAGCCTATCTTATCGCTATTGTGAAAGGCTCATCACAAGGCCAGGCTGGTAGAGTTATCTGGTAAAGGCTACACACCGGGCTCCTCTGACCAGCCGGCTGGTGCAATGGGCTCGAGGTGCATATGGACCATGGTGTGCTGTAGCAGATTCTGGTGCATGGTGTTGCTAGCCTCCACCTGTTCCAGCCTGGCTTCCAACTCCTGGACCTTGCTTTTGCACTGCGCTGCCTGCAGACTCTGGACGGCGCGAAAGACAATGCAGGTCACTCAAGTATAGTTAAAGAAGCCCTGAAACACTTCTTAAAGCCAAAAATTCTGCCAGTCAGTCCTGGAAGCTCCTGTGGACATGTGAGAAATATTTTTACACTGCACACACTAGGGAATTCACAATTTAGTTTCAATATACACCTGGAAAGTGCCTGCCCTTTCAGCAAATCATGTCCGTGGCCTCTTTGTAGAAGAAGTTTGAGTGAAAGGTTACTAAATTAGGAGTAGATTCATGTGACGTCATTTCAAACTGCACTCCTGTGTACCAATTATGCGGGCTTCATCATGACCCTATGAACCAGCACCATCACCAGCACACAGTGGGTCGACTCGAGACTACTTTGCTGATGCCTGAAATGTCTTCACCTCAGGCTGCTGATGTTGTCATTTTGTCATTTTGTAGTGACTGAACATGTGCCAAGAGATGGGACATGCAGCCAAGGATGGTACTGGGTTTGGTGGAATGGTGCAACTAACAAATTTTACAGCATGAAATGGAATCTGCTTGTGCAGGACAGGGTGAATTGGTGATCGTTAGGACATACCATCCTTAAGAACATAAAACTGGGCTCCTGAAGATAGATGATGAACTAAGTGAGCAGTGACACAGTATAAAGCCAAGTTTAAAATGTGTTAACATGA
This sequence comes from Hyalomma asiaticum, assembly GCA_013339685.2. NCBI lineage: Eukaryota > Metazoa > Arthropoda > Arachnida > Ixodida > Ixodidae > Hyalomma > Hyalomma asiaticum. The sequence continues at coordinate 12,246,884 of CM023491.1, read as the reverse complement.
CCAAGTTTGGGAAGTTACTAAGACTATGTTAACTTGACATTGCAAGGCATGAACCTGAGAAATCATTTGTGTAAAAGCCTACACAGTGGCTTACTTTTCAGTTGTATTAATTTAGATGCAGGGCACCAGCAAATGAGCATTTTTATATTCTGCCTCTGTCAAATACCGGCACGGAGGACAGGAATCGAGCCTGTAACCTCGTCCTCGACAGCCACTGTTGCCATGGCAATTAGCTCATCTCAACTGCTCCAGAAGAAGCCCAATGAGCACCACAGTAATTCAATATAGTAGTCAACCAACCTGGATGGTTCATACCTAATACAGTTAGACTAGCAGAACTGAAAAGACATCCTCATTCAACATCCCTCACCCCTCATTTTTTCAGTTAAGTTAGTCAAGCTATTATTAACAAGAATGCTCCACAACATGATCCATAATGAATGTTGCATTAGAACAGCTCAGCCTCTTAATTTTGTGTGCAGAGTAAATTGCCACTCACCTGGTTTATGGCCATGTGCAGCAGCTTGTCGACCAGGTAGCGCCACTGCGTGCCCACCATGCCATCGAGGACAGCGTCCAGTTCCAGGCAGTCTGTGTCATCTTTGGTTTCCTCAACTTGGAGGATGTTAGCCTGGCATTCCCGGATGTTCTCATTCAGGTAATCCAAGTTCGCCCTCATGCCTTCGATCTGGTCGTCCAAGTCTCGAATGTCCTGCATACAGTGAAAGCAGGTCTCCAGCAAGCAGTTTCTTTTCAAAGAAACGGAAGGCATGGTAAATCACACTTGGTGAAGCAGTAAATAAAGCTACTATTAACACAAGCAAACAAACTTAAATGCCATGCAAACATGCCCTGAGCAGTTTCTCGCAGCATCATACATCAAAGCATTAGATTTCGAAAACCAAAATCTTGCAGCATCTCACATCAAAGTACAGTAGAACCTCGTTATAACGAACTTGGATATAACAAACTATCGGATATAACGAAGCAATCGCAATTGCCCTTGAAATTCCTGTAGATGAAATTGACGAAGTAATTACCACTCCCCCTTCAACTTCGTTATAACGAGGTTTTACTGTATTAGATTTTAAAAACCGAAGTTCTCCGCACACTCAAGGGTATAACTATTGCAACTACAAATTTACATGCAGGAGTACTGGTGCTAAGTTTTTCAACTTAAGGAGACACTAAAATAAACTACGAATTTTTCTCTTATAATTACCTTTTCACATTACCAAAAGCACCACTCATGAGAAGATGCTTGGTAAACTAGAAGTGCAAAAAGGAAACGTGGCGACACCTGTTCGGAGATTCCCATACTAATATGCATGATGTCATGCATTCTTGATGGCATCTACTAATTTATAGGTAAGAGATAGACATTATGTTCCAAGGAAGCTGGAGACTTATCATGGCATGTTTCATACAATTTGACAAAGCCAATGTGGTGAGAAAATTCAAAGTAAGAAGTGGTGTTCACGAAATCATCTCCTCAAAGTCTTGGTGCAAGATTCAAAGATGAAACTAAGATGAAACTTTGATCTAGGTTTGTCTTGTAATATTGAACATAAAATGGCATTCTAAACAACTTTAGTGTTTCACTTTAGCGTCCCTCCAAGGAACATTAAATTTTCAGGTATCAAGTATGAGGCAATACTGCTGTCTAGTCGTGGGACACAAGGCAACAGGATACTGAATTGATTCCGACCATCCAAAGGTCTTTAAAGGTACCCTAAAGTCAAAAGTTGAAGTGGAACTCAACTGTCATTAATATTAACATTTTATGTTCAATATTAAAAGAGATAATGAGTGTCAAAGTTTCAGTTCTGTGCTGGAACTTTGGAACCTAATAACGTCAGAAGGCAGAATTTTTTCCTTTTATTTTTTCATATTCTCACCGAATAACTCCATCAAATGCACTCAAACTCCCTGATTTAGGTCTCTGGCTTCCTTGGAATGCAATTTAGGTGCTTCTTACCAATAAAGAGTTATCTAGGCCTTAGGAGACTGCGTCAAAGATCCGTGACATCACGCATTTCAGTGTTAGAACTTCAAATCAGTGTTTCCTAGCTCACCGAGGGTCTTCTCCTTGCCAGAGTGGCGTTTTTGGCATTGTGAAAAGCTCACCTATCAATACGAGAATTGTTTTTCACTTTTGTGTAACGTTAATATGCACCTTATGACATGCACCTTATCAAAACATGACAATGACTGCTTCAAGCTCAGCAATGCGGCGCAACTAGGCTATTTCATTTTCTGAGGAACCTTGACATGGCGGGCGTTTGGGTAAACACCTGAAGCTTGAGAAAAAACATGGGTTTCCAACCTCCTTTAGGTTGTTCCAGAAACGAAGAGACATGCCATTCTTAGAAACGTTACCCAACTTGAATGTGAAATTCAAAAGGCGCAGCTCACCTTCCCAGCTTCATACTCTCTGTCTCGCTTTCGCACCATTTTTTCCAGGTAGCGTGTCAGTTTCTTTCGTTCCTAAAAAGTAACACACACAGGCTTAATCTAAAGCAACTGGGTGGACGCCAATTGAACTTGCAAGAAGCAATTACAACGTGCAAGGTGCTGTAATAACGCGCCAGCAAAGTTTGCAGGTTTGCAGTGCCAAAACTATATATTAGAATACACATGACACACTTGACAAGATCCAAATGCTGGAGTTGCAATGTATGCAATACATACATACTTTGCATCCTGAATGCACTATAAGCGAGCAGACAGCAACTGATGATGTAATGCTTTGTAATGTTACTGTAATATCAGTGTAATGCAACTGCTAACTTTTTCAAATGCCGCACTATGAAATCAGTGATCACAAAAGGCGGAACTGGTGTTGACATTTCACATAGGTGTAAATTACTAATAAGGATACATCTGCACTTTCAATGAGTAAGCATGTTTTTTTGCATGTGCCAAAAGAGGACTATTTGTCACCATCAAAGCTAAAAGGTTCTGGCTTTCCATTACCGTGTCTCGAACTCAACCATCTTCACATATACAAGTTCCTTGTTCACTGCAAAAGAGTTTTCTTCAAGTGAAAAGATGCAAGAAACAAATGGTAGCCATAGAACCTAAAATACATTCCTTTGCAAGCATTTATCTAATGTTTCTAAATGCACTGATAATAAATATGACCTCTAAGTCTTCCATTATGGTAAGAAAGTAGGTGAAAGGAAAAACAAAGTCAAGGTGCACTAATTAAGCAAATTTCACAATTCCCAATTTTGGAACGTGGGCAAGTCAAAGATTAATGCAAATCTCACCGAGAGTGACCTCTCCATGTCCTTCTCCAGGGTGTAGACACTTTGCTTTGTCAAGACCAGCTTGCCGATCTGTGGGCGCCAAAGAAAAAGGTTACAATTGACCTTTGCTGCGCCATGCTATGTGCAGAACTTACATTCTTCTCAAGTGTCTGCCACCTCTGCTTGGCAGCTCTCGGAGAGAACAGGCCCTTGCGGACAGCTGCAATGAAGAAAACTGTTCGAGCACAAGAAATGACTGCACTAGCTAATGTATGAACGCTGTGCCTAGTCTGTCTCTTCTCTTATATCTATTTTTTAATGCCTTTGCTTTCCATAATCGACCCCTACCAGCTAGCTCAGCTTTCCCTCATTCCAGCTCTTCATAGTTTTATCAGGCATGTTATATTAGCTGGTCTTCGAGTTTTTCTTTAGGCATTTGTAAATTGTCAGAAGTTGTTTACAAGCGTGCATGTGCAACAACCAGCAGGAGGTCACTCATGTGCGGTACTTGCAGGATTTAAGGCTATGCACACATACTTCTGCTTCCCCATCAGCTCTGGCTTGTGTTACATTGGTGTAGTGTTTGCTTGTACACTCCAATCAACGCCCACATCACCTCTGGCAACCAGATTTATATTGGCATGACATGGCTATACCAAACAAGTGTGCACACAAGTCGTTATAATATAGTGTTTACATGTTGCATTCATTTTGCAAACACTGTACACCCTGCCCAGTGCTTCTTGCAACTGGCTGTCCCTTACACGACAACAAACGACCATTTCCAAAAACTGATCAATCAACAAAGTGTGTGGTACAACGGCCCATTTTTCTTTTCCCATATTTACACTGATGATTGTGTTCAGATAAATATTCAAATTAGTGGGGTGTGCGTGTGCCCCTGGTTACACCACCTGGATTCTGCTGTGGGACACGTCCAGCAACACGCTGCGACAACGGCCGTGCCTGGCGGCGCAGGGCGGCCATCTCCTCGTGCCGCCGCTTCAGGACTGTCTCCTTAGTGCGGTTCTGGGCCTCGAGGGAGCGGATGCGGTTCTCCTGCTGACGGCTCTCCTTGATCATCTTTGCTATCTGCTGGTTGCGTCGCTTCTCAGCCTCCTGGTGCCGACGGCTCTCCTCTTTCATTTTAGTAACTAAGGCCACCTGCGGACAGAGGTGAACGTCTTGAATACGCCTAAAGTCATACTGATCCACAGTAGGAAACAGCAAAAAAAAAAAAAAGAAGAAGAAAAGAAAAGAAAAGAAAAGACCATGCTCAAGCCACTATTTATTTAGTCATGAACATCATTACAGGGGTGCTGGGAGAACAAGTAGGATGTATTTACAGTTTATATACATGCAAAGCCATCATAGTCATAATTGGTGACCACAAACAACACTGAACAGCCACCTTCTTGCCATCATCCTCTGTCACTTATCACTTAACGACAATGTAATATCATTTGTACCGATATCAACCCTCTTCGCACCGTTAAACCTAAACCCAGCACAGCAAGTATGCTGAGCTTACTACAAACCTTCCCTTCTTCCATAAATGGATTGTATGTACACAATTCTGTCTTCATGTATTTTATGAAAAGAAACACTTGTTATACATTGCTGCCAGAATGCAGCATGCCAAGTGTATCGGCAAACACAGTACTGCTGCCTTAAATGTAGGGGTGTGCGAATATTCTAAATTTCGAATAATTTTCGAATAGTGTTTGCTATTCGATTCAATCAACAGGCCCAGTGCAGGGCACTGTTGATCTCCAGTTAGCCCGTCATTGAAAACACCTCGCTCAATTTCTCCAATTATTTCGCTAACTGCGACTACTTTATCCCTACAAAACTTCTTGAACTGATCCCATCTGCCCACCTAACTTTCTGCCGGCCCCTGCCACGCTTGCCTTCTCTAGGGATCCACTCTGTTACACTTAATCACTAACATTTATCCTACCTGCTCATTACATGCCGTGCCCATGCCCATTTCTTCTAAATTTCTACTAGGACGTCATTAACACGCGTTTCAAAACGGGTAAAAAGTAGTGAACCGAGCACCCAACAACTGGCAACTGACCTTGTTTCTCTTCATGTCAGCCACTTCTTGCTTGAGCTTGCGGACCTGCCGTTCATACTCAGTCTGGTTTTTCATCAACCTCGCATGCTCACGCTTGGCTTCCTGCAACTTCTTGACCTCGCTTTGCAGTTGGTTCAGCTTGTGCTCAAAGTCTGTCTTAATCTTGCGCACTTTCTCGTCTGTGTCCCTTGACGCACCAGCAGAGCCTGCAGACACAGGGCAGTCACAGACTGAGCCAAAAGAAGGACTGTGGGAGGATTTGCATCTGCTACAACATAAGAATGATATATCCAAGACAGATGACTAGGGTTGTGTAAATATTAGAATTTCTGAATATTTTTCAAATGACATTTGCTGTGTGATTTTATTTGCACTGGAATTTTACTATTCAAACTATTCTAAGTTTGCAATACTGGGGCAGAATATTCTGTCTGGTGTCCAGTGGCACTATCCCTAATGTAGTATGCTTCGCTGCATAACACTAGCGTACCGCGGCGAAGCCAACATCCGCGTACTTCTCGCGCAATAAATTTATTTTATGCCCATGTTTAGCAATACATTTCTCTGTTGTCTAACATAGTGAAAATATTCTAACATTACTCGAATTTGAACTTGCTTCGCACTTAAAATTTTACTATTTGCACAGCTTTACAGATGGCAATAAGTCGGGAATATTTGTATGTAAATCCAAGTAACGAAAGATCAAGTGAGGCAGCTTTTCAAACACTGATGCACGTTGTAGTAGAATGTTAACTGGGTTCTTGATGTCACTAATACAAAGAAGAAAGAATGACTTTCTAGATATTTCATCCCCCCAAAGAATACAAGAAGTTACTACAATGTGGAACACAATGCACCATTCTGGAAGCCAGATATCTCCTTTATAGCTGCACCAGTTGCACTGTGCAATGAATTCTGGGTATTTAAGCAAACTGCCCATCTGTTCCAATGCATCGGACGCGACATCCGAAGGTCGTGGGTTCGGGTCCCACTGAAGGCAGGTTTGTCTTTTCGTCCACTTTAATTCCTTTCTACTTTCTCCACAATTACAACACCACAAGTAACTTCCCCTATGCTTTCCTAGGCTTCATTGTCCGTTTGCTCATTAAGTTGTTTCTAACAAATAAAGAACGAGCCCTTGACCCCTTCCCTTTCGTTAAATTCTATGGTTGGAATTTGTAAAAGTGATTTGTAACATGTAATGCTATAATATTATAGAATTCATGGATATGAGTGTTTGCATAATGAATAAGGTGACCATTACATATTCAATAACTATAATAGCATTAAATTCAGTTCTGGCCCTGTGATTTCTATTTGATATGGTACTCCCCATTGCTATTTTCACGCCACTACATTTAGAAATTTTGGTGGGAGGAGTAGAGCAAAAGCTGGAGAAACCATGTTAGCTCTCTGATAGCAAAAAGAAAAAAAATCTTGTATTACCATTTTTTTGTTGTGGTGCTCTATGTATGTCTACATTATTTAAACAGAAGAAATGGAACTTCTTTTTTTTTTTTCAAAGAGCACAAGAAAGAAATTATTTGTAGAGAAAATTGGCTTCACTTCATGGCCTGCCATCACTCACTAGAATGAACAAAGATGCTAATGCGGCACCCTCTATGCATGAAAACAAACTTGACGCATGGATTTGCACAGACGGTTCTGGCAAGAGGAATTGGAAGAATCATACAAGTAATGCGTACAAACCCTTGCACAAGAGAACAGAAACAACAACAACAAAACATTTGCATTGTTCATTTCCCTTCTCTTATGCTTGTGTATGAGTGTCTTACTTTTACAATGAACCCCTACCAACTGGATCCACTCTTAGACGTTACAAGACTGTCACATACAACCACAGCTAGTTCACGGCAGTGGGGATGCAAAATGGTACGGACATGCCAAGAGGCTAGCTTGTACTAGGGAAGCAAAAAAGAAGCTGACACATGCTTCTCCTTCTTCAAATGAGCAAAGCAAGCACCTCTGAAAAAGGATAAAGGTTAAAATTGAAAAACAAGAACAGCCTCCAATGTTCTCTGATGAGGCGCCGTTAAATGGCCAACTCACTCATGTTGGAGAGAATGCGATCCCTCTCCATCTCGGTCTCCCGTATCTTCTGTTGCAGCTGCATCAGCTTGTTCTCATAATGCATGCGCAATGTCTGTAGCCTGCGCTGAGTTTGCTCCAGTTCGTCGATGAGCTTTTGCTTGAACGAGATCTCAGAGGTGAGTGTAGCCAGCTCTTTGCCGATTGTTTCTGCATGAAGAAAACACACACAAAAAAGGCAAGTAGTTATTAAGCAGGATACGCAGCTGAACGAGAAAGTCTGAAAAGGTTAGCTGCGACAAGCTTGTTTAAGCCTTGAAACTACATTGAAAAACTGAACAGACACTGTTGGTGCATACAACGGAAAGGCACACTTATGCACGTTTTTCACGCAGTTTTGAACTCACAGTTTGGCCTGGATATATAAAACCTGCACACCTAGAATTACTTGCAACACTGAACTGTCATAACAACCTCTTGGGAATTTCCTGCAAACGAGTAGTGATGTGTTTTTATCGACAGTTCGCCATGACCCTGCAAGTGCCCTTTTCCAGAATGGCCCTTGTTCAATTTTTTTAAACTAATGATGCTGATGAAGCCACAGAACCATGGGACACATTGAAACAATCAATGGATTCTGAAGAGGAGCGCATGCTATAGAGGAATGCAAGCAAGGTGTGCATGCCGATTTATGTATGGCAGGGATTATATTCACGCCCTGAAACAATGTATTTGCATTTAGTAAGTTTCACCACAACAGAGCCATGTACTCTGATGGACAATTTATGAAAGAGAACTAATCGCTGCACAGTCAGTCTTGCGGCAGATCACCGTCAAAAGGAGGACCCACTCACCACTTCAAAAATAAATGAAAAAAGGACTGGTTCTAATAAGCATGCATTCGCTTGTTCAACAAGGGGGCACGGCAGCTCCATTTCTGAGATGGGCTCTCAATTGGTGATGCAGAAGGCTTAATGAGAGAGTCTACACATAAGCGATGATTTAAAGCTAACTAATGATTGATTGGTGACTGCAAATGAGTTATATATCTTATGGGACTCCAGAGACTCGAACACACGCTGTAACAGTGTTGAGGTGGCACTCCTGCTTGTATCTATTTGAAAATGGCAAATGAAAAAACAAAACATCTTCCACAGCAAAACCAACTGAAAAGTAGTCTTACAGATCTGGCTAGTCAGTACTTAGCGTGTTTGTATCCAGACAGCACTATATGCTTGAATTCATTCATAATCTATAACATCCTTGTGTTAGCATAGTTTCATGCCTTTCCACTGTACTAATAAAAAAAGAGACCACTGTATTATGTTTCTACCATGAAAAGGTAGAAACAGGTAGAAACAGGTAGGTCTATACTAAAGCTATCTACTGTTTGAAATTTATCTTCTAATACATAAAGAACTCTATAGCTCATTATGTATTAGGACAAATTTAACATGTGAATTTAATGAAACAGGCTGCATGGCAACATATAACAGCCTCAAAAATGCAAAAGTTGCAGCCGAAGTTAATGTCAACCTTGACTTGCTCTCCTTGTATGACAAACTACAGGGTTCGTTGTAGAACCTTGTTATAACGAACCCAGATATAACGAACTATCGGATATAACGAAGTAATCGCAATTCCCCTTGAAATTCCTATAGAGGAAATTGGTATTGGTTATAACAGACTAATGGTTATAACAAAGTAATTACCCCTCCCCCTTCAACTTCGTTATAACAAGGTTTTACTGTATACAGAAGCAACACCTCATTCAAGATGCTGTTCATAACGGCACGAGACAGCACTTGTGTTCAGGCCTTACCATCTTCCTCCAGTTCCTCGCCTTCAGAGTCCGAGCTCTCGTTCCCACTGTTCTCTGCAGTGTCCTCGTCAGCATCAGACTTCTTTTCGCTCTCCTCCTCCTCTCTGCACCAGCAAACAAAAATTTTAAAAATATGCCAAAATAATTCTGTCGAAACCAGTAAGGTGGAGGAATGTTCACAAGAGCAAAAAATTGTTGCACGAATAAATCACCAGAGTAAACTCTATGGAATGCAACATTACACTGACAGAGTGACGTAGTGCTACAGTGCTGAGGACTGAACATTCTATGCTTTAAATTTGATCCAGGATTTTTTCAATGCCGATCCTACGAGTGTTTACAATGTCTGTAGATACAAAAACCAAGCCAAGGCAGAAGTCAAGCCAAGGCATTTTAAACAAATTGACTGATGAAAACGGTGCAAGGGCAGATCCAAGCTTCATCGCGTTTCAAGCAAGCATTGACAGGCATCTTGTTTTGAAGGAATGAAAAATTGATGCTCTGTATATGTGTAGGACAGGCAGTTACTTGAAGCACTAATGCAAGTGAAATTTCATATCATTTATGTCAAGTGGAATAAAACTTATGACATACTTGCAAGTTCCGTTGCTAAAGTAATAGCTTACTCTTTACCATGTTCAAGTGCCGTGAATTGCAAGTAGTACAACCAAACCCTGTGAAAATCCCCAAAATTCCAGGGTTTTCAACGACTGAAACGAAATTCCAGGACCTTCAAGGCCCCGAAAACGAAACTTTTGATTTCAAGGGTTTTCCAGGATTTCAAGGACCTGTGCACACCCTGATGATCCTGATTTGATCCTGAGAACTCATGATCCTGAGAACCGTTTTAACGCTCTCACTCTTGCTTCTCTTAAGCAACAGCTAACAACAGCTGGGAGTGTATGATGCACATACTTGTTTGCCTTAGATGACAGCTGCTTCGTCTTGCGCTTCAGGTTCTCAACATCGCGCTTTGCCTCGGCAAGCACGTCCTCTACGCTGGTCTCCTCAGCGCATGAGCTGATGTCGTAAATGCCACTCACAGCGGCAGTTGTGTTGAGGCTCGTGCTCATGCGAGCCTGGTACCTCTGGAGCTGCTTTCGCTGCTGGGCACAGACCTCTTCAGATTCCATGAGTTTGGTCCTGTGCACAGAAACAAGACCGTGATGCACATTCAAATGGCAACAACGTTCATCACATGAGATGAACATAGTTGTTACTTTGCAAGACAGTGGAAAGTTAAAGATCACTTTTTGGTCTACACCAATTGCACAGACCAAACCGATCAAAGAAAATGTTCCAGTACAATAGTTACTGTAAGGTAAGCAATAGTTATCACAATGACAATATGACAATAATAACCTATCTTCACCAATACAATGTGGACTGGCTGAGAAATTAGCCAAGCATGACCACCTGCTTGGCTAAGTTCCCAGCCCCTATATACATCGGGCAGATGTAGAGGGCAACAGCATGATTCAACGAGCTATTACAGGAAGTATTGGGGACTGGGGACTTATATGTAGATGATATACAAAAGCACAATGTTTACACTAGTTATATGTGAAAATTATGCAACTTATAGTGTACACGATTGGTTGACTTGTGGGGTTTAATGTCCTATAACCATGCTTTGATTATGAGAGACGCCGTAGTGGAGGGCTCCGGAAATTTTGACCACCTGGGGTTCTTTAACGTGCACTGACATCGCATAGCACACGGGCCTCAACATTTCGCCTCCATCGAAATGCAGCCGCCGCGGCCGGGATTCGATCCCGCGACCCTCGGATCAGCAGCAGAGTACCTTAGCCATTAGACCACCGTGGCGGGGCGAATATATACAATAATGAAAGTCTGCTTTCATACGTGCATCACTGTACATAATAAAGTTATCACTCATGTTCACTTAGCTTGCATAGTTTACTCAACTACTACATGATCCATGCGAGCAATCTGAGCAAAACAATCTGAAACATTCAAGGATGTTATGCATACAAGCATGACCTTACACCGAGTGGTGACATGTTTAAAAGTTACAGACAGTTGAAACCTAGTCATCATGCAAGATGAAAACATGTACGCAAATCATTATCAAAGTAGCTTGCATGACAACAGCATACCTAAGCTCTTCAACCTCCTTCAGGTATCCCTGGATGAGCTTCTTAACATCGTCACCAGTGTCCGAGCCGTCACGGCCAACCCATGCCCCAGTTGCTTGCTCAGCCAGGAGCTCGGTGTTTTTGATGGTGAGCCGCTCTATCGTCTCTTGGAGGGCCTTCATCCGCGTGCGGAAGTTGTTGTTCTCCGTCTGGAGCATGGTGTTCTCGTAGAACATGTCATTCACCTGCTCAGTGCCGTCTTCTCCAACCAAGCGTTTGCCCTGCAAAGGGAGCCAGCAACAGTGACACTATATCAGGTGGAGCAACTTTGTTTCAGGCAGATACGAGGTAATGATAACATTTATGGCTAACAGGGTGCACTACAAACAACACTGGTAAGCTCTACTCTGACCTCAGGGTTAGGTCAAAGAACTTGTACACTGCTTGTGCCACTGGAAGTTGCCAGCAAGTCAATGGTTCAGAACAACCTCGCACACAAAATAATGAATTGGATGTAACACAAAGTTCTGTTAGCTATTGACACAATTATATTGTTTCTCACTTCTGTAGCACTTTCACCACCTAACTTACCTCTGATGCACCATATTAAAGTGCTGAATAGAGGTGTAAACAAGCATGTAATGAAACAATCCTATTCTAGCTAGAATAGAGAGCAAAGTAATTGAAATAAAGGCTTACATGTAAGCAAACAAATGTCACATTAGAAGACAAAACACTACAATGCAATAAATTTGCAATATGTAACTCTGCTGAAAGTTATGACCACTTAAATGAAGCAGCCTCTTATCAATTTTGTATTTGGGAAATGCAGAAATTTAAGTTACAATAATTGATCTCATATCTGCAATGCTGGAAGGCTGTGTCACACTGTTTGTTAGGTATTAAGAAGCATGTGCTCTGAAGAACTTCTTGAAAAAACCAGGGACAGACTTCTGCAAAACTACCATCTACATTTAGGAAGCCACCCTCAAAATGTGGTGGAAAGAACCCAAGCAGGCAAGTACCCATATGTACTTACTGCATAGTATGCACAATGCACACAAGAATAGGACGTGGACGTAGAAAAGCCCTAACGGGGAAACAAAGAATGAAATCGACTTTATAATGTGCGAACAACCAGGTATAATTCAAGACACAGAAGTAGTGGGGAAGATAAAATGCAGCGATCACAGATTAGTAAAAGCAAAGATTGTACTTAACCTAAAGAAAACAAGAACTAAATTATTCACTAGAAAAAAATGTAATCTAAAGGTAATCAGAACGAAGAATGAAGAATTTAAAGTTGCCCTAAGCAACAAGTTCGAGGCCTTAGGCGAAAATGGTGACGATGTAGAAGAAATAAACAAAACTTTAACGAAAACAATCCTTGAAACAGCGATAGAACTCGGGGGCAAAACAGCAAAGCAAACAAGTAAGTTGTCCCGATCTACCAAGGACTTAATAAAAAAACACCAACAAATGAAAGTAACTTCGCCAAAAGATAAGATTGAATTCGCAGAACTATCAAAGTTGATCAGTAAAGCCAGGCAAAGAGATGTAAGAAACTAACACGAGAGAAATAGAGAAAGCAGTAAGGACAAAACAAAATGCATGCGCTAAAAGGTAACGTTATCAATAATTTCAACGAAATAGTAAAGGTAGCAGAAGATTTCTACTCTGAACTGTACAGTTCTCAGACAGACCATACAACCTTAAAAGAAATAGAATCAGAGGAAGACACTGAAATTCCATGTATAACCGCTGACGAAGTCAAAAAAGCTGCCAAAGGCATGTCCCGCTGTAAAGCAGCCGGTGAAGATGGTATAACAGCCGACTTGATCAAAGACGGAGGAGATATTTTACTTGAAAAACTTGCAACGCTCTTCACGAAATGTGTCAAGACATGTAGTGTACCGTGCAGTTGGAAAAATGCTAATATAATGCTTATCCAGAAGAAAGGTGACATAAAGGAGTTAAAGAATTACAGACCAATTAGCCTACTCCCAGTAATATACAAGCTATTTACAAAAGTAATTTCTACGAGGATAAGAGAAACCCTCGACTTTAACCAACCGAGAGAACAAGCTGGTTTTAGGAAAGGTTACTCGACAATGGACCACAGCCACGCTATTAACCTAGTAATTGAGAAGTACGCCGAATATAACAAACCTCTTTATATGGCGTTTATCGACTACGAGAAAGCATTTGACTCCATAGAAATACAAGCAGTTCTAGAAGCTCTACGACGACAAGGGGTACCTGGTGTATACGTGAAAACCATAAACAACATATACAAAGATTGCACAGCCACACTACTCCTACATGAGAAAAGCAGAGAAATCCCGATCGGGAGAGGTGTGAGACAGGGAGATACGATATCCCCGATGCTATTCACTGCATGTTTAGAGGAAATCTTTAAACGTCTAGACTGGGAAGACAAGGGAATTTGAATAGATGGAGAATATCTCAGCAATTTAAGATTTGCAGACGAAATTGTGCTCTTTAGCAATGATGGAGACGAACTACAAAACATGATTGATGACCTAAACAAGGAAAGTATTAAAATTGGGTTAAAAATGAATAGGCAAAAGACCAAAGTTATGCTCAATAGCCTAGCTAAGGAACAGGAATTTAAAATCGACAATGAACCCTTACAATGTGTAAGCGAATACGCATACCTGAGACAGTTAATAACATGAACTCCTAACCATGAAAAAGAAATTCTGCGTAGAATAAGGATGGGCTGGAGCGCATTCGGAAGGAATTACGAAATCATGACTGGAAACTTTCCGCTATCACTAAAGCGAAAAGTATTTAATCACTGCATTCTCCCAGTACTAACGTACGGTGCAGAAACGTGGAGGATAACGAAAAAACTAGGGATGAAACTAAGGAGCGCGCAATGTGCAATGGAAAGAAAAATGATAGGGGTAACACTAAGATAAAAAACGAGCAGAATGGATCAGAGAACAGACAGGAGTAGCCGATATTATTATATCAATTAAAAGAAAGAAGTGGACCTGGGCAGGACATGTCATGAGGAGGAAAGATAACAGATGGACTGTAAGAGCAACAGAATGGATACCAAGAGAGGGAAAACGCAACAGAGGCAGGCAAAAGGTTAGATGGAGCGATGAAATTAAAAAGTTTGCGGGCATAAAGTGGAACCAACTCGCTCAGGATAGGGTGGAGTGGAAGTCGTTTGGAGAGGCCTTCGTCCTGCAGTGGACCTAAACAGGCTGATGATGATGATGATGATGATGCACAATCAACCACCTTTCTTGGAAATGCAAAATGCTAAAGCATTTTGTTTTATTTTTACAGCTTTGCTCTATAAGCTATACATGTTTGGTTCACTTGTAGGTGGTCAACAATTCTTCATGATAAAGTGTTGCACAATGTCCACCTTTGTCAGTGCATACAACTCCTGTTAAGTTGGACATATTTTTCTGGTCTGGTGGATTTCATTTCAATGACCATCCATAGCTTTACCAACAATATTATTATGTGGACACCAAGAAATACAGAGAGGGGAAAAAAAAATGGGGAGGGCCATAAAAGGCCTAATATGTTTCTAGACCAACTGTACTTCACTGCCCTCACCTGCTTGTATTCCATTAACTCCAGCTTCAGCTCCTGGATCTCCAATCGGAGGGCTGCAATTGTCTGGCTAGACTTGTCCTGGTTGACTGTAATTCTGTTTTTGATGTTCTTGGCACGGTTGGCATATTTGAGAGTGTTCAATGTTTCCATGAAGTCCCGGTCACATGGTGAGATGCAGGCAATCATGAGGGTGCGGCTGAAATTAACGTGTCCCGTGAACATCACGCAGTGAAGAACTTGACATGGATACGAACCAGTGACAACACCAGGAAAAACAAACTGAAGTTAGATTAAAAACACAAAGTAAGATGTTGAACAACTAGGCTGCCAAAGGCGGTTAAAGCAAGTGCTTGAACATAGACTAATCAAAAGCTAAAATCGCCTAGTGCTGATTAACTATAACCTCTTGAACTTGCAAGACAAGAAGTGTATTGTTTCTATCCACTACCACATGCTTTCCTATTCCACTGTATTAGCGTCATTAACAAAGCATGTTGCTACACGACGTCAAAAACTTGTAACAGTACCCAGTGACGAAAATGGTCCAAATAATCGGAATGAGCGCCCGGCCAATATATTTTGGCACGTTGGCACCCCCAACTGCTGCTCGACAAGCTCTAGCAGCCTCTGCCGCAGCCGTCAGTCAGGAGATTTATGAGAGGTAATACAAACTAAAGCATCATGAACAGACCTGTTTCCTCCTAGCGAATCCTGTAGTAGCCTCGTAAGCTTGGAGTCTCGGTAGGGCACATGCAGTACTTTCCTCGATGCATCACCCAACGCTGAGATGACATTTCCAAGTGCAAGCTGAAGAAAGAAGCAACATGCAATGAAGATAGCAGAAAGCAAACCCAAGAAACATCCTCTGGGCCTCTCATAGGCTGAATTCAATGACTTTTCACATTGCTGAACTAAATTAGTTGCAGAGCGTTACACACACACACGCACACTAATGAATCATGGTGAAGTTGAAGGACTGGTGATTGTCCAAATTTCTCTGATCACAAGCCTTTAAATAACACCACATGCCCATCCGATGGTTAACGAATACGACTTAAATTGTACAGTGTTGCCTCTGAGATTTTTCAGCATGCCACAGGCAGCAATTGGCAGCAGATAATCTCGAACGAAGCCATGTACTCAATGTTGCAAGTAGCTTCCAGCAGGCAGTAACAGTGGTGCTTTCGCATTATAACATGGATCACCTTCTGTTCACCTTGGGTGTTACTGAAGGGCGCCTCTTATCTATGGAAGAAAACTTTGCCTCGGCACATGCGATAGGTCAGGGTATACTTATCCATGTGGCCAACAAAAAGGTACATCGAACATACCTAGAAGTATGTTCAAGTGTCAAAACTACAACTTAATACTGGTACTGATAGCCGGGACAAGTACTGTTTGTGCTTGAAGGATGGCTCATTAAATGTACTTTCCAATTACATCAAAGATGAAGACATGCTTGTTGGGAAAGCAGGCCCTCAGTCAAGCCTCGACATTCTGTTCACGTCGCTGAAAACATCCTTGACATTAATAAAGGCTTGAAAGATTTGTTACATGGGAAAAATAAGAAAAAAGATGGAACGCATGAAATGATCCAAAGAGACCAATTAAACTCACAAGGCCACAGTTGATGGAGATCCCTTCCTTAGCCCTGTCCCCAGTGGCACCGGTACGTTTTAGCCGTTCTGAGCCGGCCAGATCAACAAAATGGAACTTTGCTGTAAGTGTTTCGAATTCGCTCATCGATGAACTTTCGCCGTTAACATTAGAAACGGCATTGTCCTCCTCCTCTCCATCGCCATTTTCCAACTGTTGGAGAAGAGAGGAGCGTTCACATTAAAAAAAAAAAAAAAGGGGACAGGCAACCAAAACACATGCAAAATAATATCAGACAAGGACGCACAAGGCAAATACGATGAAAGGAACCTTTCCCTCAAAGGCAGCCATAGCAAAGTGGTAGTAATGAAACAATAACCGTGACAAAACCAATAAGAGCTTTAATACTAAGGGTGACCTTACAGTTTAGGCCTTAAGCATTGTTCATGTTCTAAACACGAAAGAAAAATTCTGCGATTTGAATTAAAAATCCTTCCCTCTCATGTTCACTATTCGAACTGTTGAACCACCGCCGTCCTTTTACAAGAAATGAGCTGCAAGCGCACGTTGTATACATGCCAGTAGGTAAAGCCTCACCAAGATACACTCACATTTAGTTGTACCACCCTTTGCTGCTTGATGTGCAGGGTGAAGATGGCATGCGACCGGGATGACTGTACATTCATCTGGGTGCTGGCCGTCGTCCGCGAGAGAGCCCCAGATTCAAGGCACTTCATAACCTGCACACAACAAAGCATTCACGTGAATATACACTGACCTTCCAAACCATTTTTCTTTGCACAGATGTCTCCAAAGAATTGATGGATTAGCACCAGACATGTTTCATACAACATTGTTCTCCAGAATTGATTCTTCCCACCTAGGAGGAAGGGCAACCTAGTAGGAAACGACATGTTGCACATAAATTCATTGCGTTTCCCTCATTTTGCAGTAAGGTGTCAAGAAGAGACGACACGTATGGTGAAACTGCATTATTGGAGTTTCAGCCAAGGAACAGTCAGCAACACAGCTTGCAGCCGAGCCACAAATCTACCATGAGCCCACAGCACCCGTTAGAATGCGTAATTAGGCGCCATTGTCTGTGATGAGCCGCCAGAGCATGCAAACAGATGCTGTGCTGACAGGCATATACATAGAATTTAAGAGCAGTTCACTTGGATAAAGATACAATCCTTAACCCAACTGCAGGTGCCTCTCTGCATGTACGCATATTTGGCTCCGATGTTAATATGCTATGTTAAAGAAAGTACAGCTGAAAAATGGCATTCATTTTACTGCACAGCACTGCCGCACAATTTCGACGTAACAGGTATAGTAAAACCTTTTTATAATGAGGTTGAAGGGGGAGCAGTAATTACTTCGTTATAACCATTAGTTCGTTAAAGCCAATATCCATTTAATTTAGGAGAATTTCAAGGGGAATTGCGATTACTTCGTTATATCCAATAGTTCGTTATATCCAGGTTCGTCATAACAAGGTTCTACTGTACTAGCTTGGGGATCACTGGTTAAGAATACTACGGAGTATATTTACCTAATGTCACGAAGCGTTTTGGACGTGAGTGTTCGAGCACAGCAGAGCAGCGAGAGGTAGCACAGCGGGTCGAGCACCGAAGACCAGGCTTTTCTAACTCGTCGTTCTCTTCTGTTTAAGCTATATGTCCACTGCCCCTTCAGTTACAGTACACTAAATACAATTTCCCCGCACAGTGAAGTTGTACAAGATTGTACTAGGCAAAAGAAATCTAGAAACTTGTTAATACGAAGCTGTGCCATACATGTAACAGTTCAAAGAATGTATAGGAAAAAATGTATTGGGGGGAGGGACCCTGCTAGGGCAGAGGTAATCTGCCTTTAATCCTTTCAACCTAGGCAACGTTTTCTAAATAAATCTAATTGAATTGAATGTATACCACAAGTGCGGCAAACACCAAAGAGTAACATGACGTGGAGCACGAGATAAATTGCTCACCTGCTCTGCATTCTGTACAGCTTTGACAGTCACACCAACAGTGTAGATCTCACCCTTGGAGTCTTCGTGAATTTTTACAGATTTCTTCTGCAACGGCAATGAGAGAGTGCAACAACTGCATCAGATCTTTGACACAGCATGAGTGAATCTGTTCACACTTCACCTGCGCATCACTTACTGATTCATGTGTGTCTTTGCCAGGGCCCAAGAGGTCGAAGATCTCCTCATTGTATAGCTATAAAGTAAAGGAACATGCATATTCAGCTGACAACAAGATGATAACAAAATTCGCAATGAAAAAAATAAATCCTGGAGGTATGTGCAAATGCAACAATCCAATTGTGAAGCGAATCACAATGGCCAAGTTTTGGATTATTAAGGTGAAAGAATGATGTGGCTCACCATGGCAAAAAAGAATTGGCACCAGCATCAACACCGATGCAACCAAAAATAGGAAAAGAATAAACAAGGCAGTCTTGTTCATTTGGTACAGTATACCAAAATTAGCATAGAACCTTTTCATAAATTGTAAAGCTAGCTCCCCTGCAATGCAGCTTGCCCTACTAATGGTGGCATCGGCAATCCGGCAAACGGCGTGTGTAAGTGCAATTTGCTCGCGATAGGGCATGTAAAATGTCAACGCAGCTCTTCTGATACAAACATTCCCAAAAAACGGGCTGCAGCGTGTGCAACTTGAATTTTGACAGCATTTAATAAAGGCAGCTATCGCCATTAGTAGGGCAGGCTGCACTGCAGGGAAGCTAGCTTTACAGTTTATGGAAAGGGTCTATTGCAGAATGCGAATGTATGGCTAACAGGTTGCAACACCAACAGTAACATGACATGCTTGTCACTTATGTTATGATTAAAGATAACACAATAATGTGTGGCACCCACTCGGATTCCTTGGCATCTGCCATGAATATGCTTATGCGAGGCACACATGACCAAATGTTAACCTTTACAGCCTTTGCTGAATTATATTCATGTGGTGTCAAATGATTGGAGAGAGAATCTTTATGAAAACGTGGAATGGCTTTTGCTGTCACCTCGTCCTAACGTGCAATAAAGGACTACTTAATTGCTTTTGGCATTTAGAGTTCTTTAGTGTGCAACTAAAGTTAAGTACACGGGCTTTCCTACACTTGGCCACCACTGATCACCGGCTGCTGTCCATCCGACAACCGAGCTGAGCAGTGAAAAATCACTGGGCTATACCTCGACTGGCGAGTGTTGCCAGCCTGACCAGGCACAAATTACACCAAGCCACTTGGTTGCCAAGAAATGCGAGCGCCTGTCACGAACAATGGTGCTTACCTCCATAAACTGTACATTAACCTTGAAGTCTGGGGGTGGTTTGCCTTGGTCCCGTGCCTCCTGCTGACGAGCAGCGATTCCGTCGAAGAGGTGTTGCACAGCTCGTGGTATAATTCCCTGCTCGTGAGGATTTACATGCAGATCGTAGCCTGTGCCCATTGTGTAAGTTTTTCCAGACCCAGTCTGCATAAAGAGACACGGCAAGGCCACACCTTCACTATACATGGGAAAGCAGTGATGCACGTTACTAGGCATTGCGGAGGCAAACTGAGGTTGATGGTGCCAAATGTCCTAGAGCTATCAGCCCCGTGCATGGAAGAACACTCCTTGATATTCCTGTCATCCTTATACTGTGCATAAATTATTTTCATACTGAAATGATGAAAACATTCTTTGCTGAAGTGCAAAAGGAACGGGGAGGGTGTCCATGCCGGGACTCCTATGACAACCTCTTCGAAAGCCCGGGCCCGGCAGACGAGCGCCTTCCCAGTGCTCTGAGGTACCAGTGGACAGAAGAATTGGCAGGAGGGGAGGGAATATTCTGGGAATGGCACCACATCCCGTACGGGTGTCCGTATAGTGATTCGGGTACAATTTATGCATGAAGTGTATAGTATTTGGGAAAGTTTCGGTCTACAGCTGGTGAGGTGCAGCAGCCTCCTGTCATGTGAAGGTCACTGGTGGGGGTTGGCATCATCATCGCTGGCACGTGTAAAGCTGTGCGACGTCGCGGTATGAGAGAAGCGGGACACCTAACTCTGTGTAGGCCGCCTTGCTACATGGGGCTGCTCTCGAGGACGAGTTCTCGAGCAGCTGCGTGAGCGTGTTCATTGCCCGACAGCGAGGCATGGCCAGGCATCCAGAGCAGGCGTATGCTGTGGTTGAGGTGTGAAGCAACTTTGGATGTGCGTAAAAATAGAATGTGAGGTTCTGGGAGTGCCATGACCAGTCAGGAAAGCCCGACATGCCGCTTGTGAATCTGATTATGTAGTACGCTTCCGCGGGGAGCCTCAAGATGTATTGTATGGTATGGTTAGGGTAACCGCCAGGATCTCACCCAAGCCGGTGGCTTAAACATGGGGAGGAGATCAAGTGCACTATCTCACGAGTGCTGCTAACCACCACCACCATGCGTCTGCTTGTAGTGCAGGCCACGTCCGTGTAATAAACTGTATGCTCCTCAACTTCGCTGAGAGTGCGATTTAGGTATCTCACCTCTGCCCATCGACAACAGGTGTTGTGCTCAAGGTGCATGTTGTGTGGTAGGGAATGCACGAATTCAGTCAGGTGAAATAGCCAATTAGTGACCCAATGATGGTTAGGTTTTTTCACCTGCACAGCCTCAGTACAAGAAGCCTAAAGCTTACTTTTCGCTTCACGGCCTGGCCTCATCCCAGTTCATGTCCTTTCTTCAGTTCAACTGACTTCTAGTGTTTTCGTATGCAACACAAACTTACTCTACCCGAGAACAAGTATATGCTGATGCATTGCAATATAAATATGCCAAACAAGAACAACAGGACACTAAGAGAAAAAAATTAATTGGTTACCTGGCCGTAGGCAAGTACAGTAGCATTATATCCTTCGAAGCACCTGAAACATAACAAGGCCAAAATGAAAACTTCGATGAAGCATTTGAGTGGGAAACGAGCCAAACAAAGCTAGGCACACTTAGTGGCAAATAAATGTTATTAATGTATGTGCTACATCTGGCAATACCATCAAAGGTTGTTCTCATCGAGGCACGAACTGCACAGTCAAGCCCATGCCACTACTGATTCATAATTGTAGCCAAACAAAATTTATCAAACTAACCCTTAATTTGATGCAATCAGAGTTTAATGAAATTCATTTAACAAAAGGTATCTTTTAGTAAAGTTTTGCCAAGCTTAATTTAGAAGAAACTGATGTGAGGACTTGCACTGATTAGCTGCTTTTGCAAGAGATTCGACTACTCAAGAACTAATGTCAAAGAAAAATTGGCACGTTGTATGCCAGTGCCAGCAGTCACACACGTCTTCCATTTGATTATCTGTGTGGCAGTCATAGATTGGTAATAATCCTGTATTAGTCTTACGCTGGAAAGCCAACTTGTAGAGCCACTGAATCTATTGTGTGTAGATGCTCTATTTATTTAGGAATACTGCAGGCTTTAGAAGGCCCAGGCAGGAGGAGAAAGGCGTATACAAGAAATACAGCAGAATTATGTGAACAAGTTGCAAATTTTCGGAAAACATAATAAAAGGTACAAACTCACTATGAGTAAAGCATTGAAAGAATGCGTAAAAGGTGACAACCATACAAATTAAACGCTGTTTCCTAAGTAATATTGCTAAGCACTGAAGAATGTAATAGAGAAAAATGTAAACAAATAAATAATGCATTTTAACACAATTTGAAACACCACCTCATAACAAACAGTTGAATTTAGGTAGCGGGTCAGTGCTGACAAGTATTCCAAAAGGTAGGCCGTTCCATTCCATTATTGTGTGGACACTTTCATTCTTGTACATTGCCTTAAAGCTGCAGAAAATTAATGCAATAAAAATCTGCAGGAACCATTACATGTAAGAGCACTCATTCAACTGAACGTGAGCCTAAAATACCAATCGCCAAGCCATGGGATGTCAAATCATTCATGAAATGAGAATTTGAGAAAAGTCTTATCTGCACACACAGCGAGAACTACATTGAAGACTGCTGCGATAAAGCATCAATAACTAAAATGCATAAGCAGCCTGGGACCATTGTTCGATCACTGACAGCAAGCAATAGCCATTACTGATTTATCTGGGTGCAATTACAGAAGCTCTTATGCAAGTTGTGGAAACACCACAATTTCACATGGTTAACACTGAATGTTTATATATTAACTGTAATAACATCATGTTATGGTTACAAGTGCATAAAAACTGTTGTACAGATGCTTTAAGGAATTTGAAGTCAACATCACTACAGTGAAATGACAATATACAGCAAATAAGATTGAACAAATTAGATATAAGAAATGAACACTGCCATTAGAGTGCAACAAATATATGTTTATAATCATTACACTGGGCATAGTAAAGCTACCTTCATGTCCAATGCAGCATTGTTATACTAAGCTCGACTGTATTCAGAAAATTGAGAATGAAGTCAATATCACGACAGTGAAATGACGATGTATAGCAAATAAGATTGAACAAATTAGATACAAGAAATGAATACTGCCATTACAGTGCAACATATGTATGTTTATAATCATTACACTGGGCACAGTAAGGCTACCTTCATGTCGAATGCAGCATCGCTATACTAAGCTCGACTGTATTCAGAAAATTGAGAAGAATCTTAAGCTAAAATAGTGGCTATACCATTAGTGAGGAAAAATGAGAAGTTTCTAGTACACTATAATTTTAACACCTTACATGAATATTCAATGATGAAAAGTCATCGCGTAAGTTAGTTGATCCGTTTGATAATTATCCAGGAAACCTACAACCGTACTACACAGTCATGCTGCAGAAATTCATTTATTTAACAGACGTATGAAAACTGTTTCACCCTCAGAATAGGAACAATGGTACGTTAAGTATTTATCCTTAAGCAGTGGAAGCTATCCCACAACACCATTCTTAAGACCATGTCAAGTTTTACAAAGGTCCTCCCCCTACTGTGTCCCAAAAGACGCACTAGGAAACGTCTCACCCATCAATGAGTTGGCGGACACAGGCATTGTAGACCGCTTCTTGCTCCGAGGGGCAGTCGAAAACATGGTCGAAAGTGAATGCCTTTTCCTTGCCCACCCAGATCTGGGGCTCGCCGGGAGTAACGCTGGTACAGGCGTGACACATGTCTATCACTTCCCGGGGAATCAATGGACGTACCCTGGACAGACAAGAGAAAGAGCATGTCAGCTGACACTTTGACAAAAGCCACATGATTACACAGAAAAGAAAAAGACCCTTGAACACATGCAGAATAATGTGGAGAGCATCCTGCTCTCTACATTATTGGGCGGCCTTGTCCTTATTCGGCTATGGTAGCGTTAACAGGCGCAGCTGTCTTTCGGCAGGTCGCAAGAGAAGGAACACAAACGGCCCAGCGACATATGCCGTTTTATACCTGGCAACGTTCGAAGTGAACGCTCCTTATGAAAATGTCGAAACTAGAAATGAAAATGGAATGCACATGTGATCAGACCAGACGCCTAATGTCACACATGCAGAGATGCAAACCGAAAGTACACAAATGATAAAAGCACGCTTCTGTCACTACAAATGAAAAGACACCATGTGGAAATAGCTTTGCCAGCTGGATTTTAAGTGATTTTGCTTCAACAATGAATATGTTCTATGTGGCTTCATTATCACCATAGGTGGTTCGTGCATGATTCTTGGTACACCCAGTGAAGGGCCTACAATAGCCGTAAAACCAGAAGTATATTAAAGTTTTGTGAAACTTGCCCTCACATTTATCGACATCTGCTCAGATACCTCTCTAGGTTATTAAGGTACCAGCAGCATTCCAGCTGCACATTTTAAAAATTGTATGCACAAACAATAACAGCTAGCACTTTCTGTCATGCTAACATGCCAGATCTAAACGCTACTGTGTTCTTGCAAGGTTCTTGGTACGTACATCCAGTTAAGTTATTAGAGGCTACACCACTGGACGTGTAACACAATTAAGTTAAGCTTTCTCTTATGTAAATCACAGTAGGTGATCCCACAGGGGCATATTCACGAAACCTGTAATACACCCACATATGTTTTGCTAAAGGGAGCTTGAAAAAACAACATTCCGATTAAAAATCATGAAAGCATACCAAAGCTGTAGCAAGATCAGTTGTACCGCTCAGCAAACCAATCACAGCACTATAATTGCCGAATTAATGTCTAATCAATTGCTCGTACCGATAACATGGGCGCGCATTCCGACTTTCCTTATACGGTGATGTATTAGGGGCATCACGGAGACAAGGCGAATTCCGAGAGCGAGCAGATGGTGTAATCTTTCGCAACAAGGTATAGGTCGATGTATGTCAATTTGACAAAATCGACACTCGCTAAGTGTGTGTACACTATGTACCGCAGCACCGCCGGGAGGCTGCAGTAATCCTCCAGTACGACGTACGTTCTGTTCAGAACGAGTACGCGTCTGCACTCCCACCCTGGCGCGTCGTTTCTGGGAACCCCATCCGAGGTGCTCGTCCGTCAAGACAGCTGCCACCTCAAGTGGATAACGTCGTTCCGAAACCCACAGAGTGGACTCCTCAAACCGAACGTGCGAAGCCAGAAGCAGGAAGTCAAAGAGCAAACAAGCGCCCGACGCCGCGCGCAGGTGTGCGGATTACGCCTCCGCTCAAGCTCGCAGAACAAGCAAGCCCGATCGAAGATAGTACAAGAAACGAAGACGACATGGGAGCGTAGTGCACGCGGGGCCATAGCTATAGGCACCGAACGTGCCTGACCCACGCCTTTGAGGTCTCGTGTGCGGTAACGGATCGAGGAACCTCACGGGACGCGGGCTTGTATACGTCTACGCCAAAAGCGTGCGCGCCGCTCCTCACGACCGCAGGCTTCGCGGTCCCGACGCTGCCGATGCGAGGGGCACGCCGAGATCGGAAGACGATCAAAATTCGAAGCGGAGATCGAAGAAACTAAAGGAAATAAAGAAAAAGGGCACGCAAGTTGGCTAAACGTTTCAAACAAGCACGCACGGCCGCGACGAGCAAGTACTCGATACGCGTGCGATCATGACGCGCACGATTAGCCGCGCCCAACGGATCCGCGAATGCGTAAACGACTGGAGCCGTTTAATAGAACGCTAAAAGGACGACATTAAACAGCTGAATTCGATTAAGAGCATCTTCCTGCAGGTGGTGGTGACAACATCTTTATTTCATGGTCACGGAGGGTGGTCCTCAGGGTGGCCCATCTTGGGGGCGACTCCCTCGGCCCAAGTGACCAGTTTAACTTGGTCTCCCAGATCGATGGCTGTCCTTAGTAGGGTCTGCCAGGTAAGTTTAGAGGGGGCTGGCAAGAGCGTTCTGCAATGCAGCGGTAATGCATTGCAACTTCACGTTTACTTTACGGGAGAAGCTTGATTGCGTGCGATGTCATATCTCCTGCCTTGAATTTCGCGCCCGACTGTGACGTCAGGCATTTCCGCTCGTTTATTGGTGAACTTTTTACGGTGAATAATTTTATTTATTTTTTAAACTCGTCATGACGAGTAATTGGTTATATTATACCACACGGACGCTCGGCGAAAACTGTAGTTCCTCTGAGTGGCCACAGTTCATGGGAGCTAGGAGGCGCCACTAAAGTATGTGACGTCACAGGAGTTCAACGTGCGGGAACTTCAAAGTGGCGCCGTCGTTCGTGTTTTGTTCCCGCGCAACTAGAGTTGTGCGATAGACAACAGGTCCCCAGAATTGTACAAGGGTATGTATACTTGCGTCACCTGTGCAAAGGAAGCGCAGCGAGGTATGTAGATGGGCCAGACCGCATAAGAGATATTTTCAAATCATAACCGCCATCCACGGGCAGTCCCTAAAGCGGGAAGCCTACAATGATTGCATTTTGCCGGTGCTAACGTACGGGGCATGGTGAACCACGTACCGTGCGCAGGAACGAAAAGTCCAGAGAGAACCAGAATCAATCACTCTTAACTCACGTGAGCTGCGATTGTTTTTGTCCTCTTACGAGTGTTGTCCTTTGGTCTTTGGAGTAATATCTTTCAGCCACTTCTGAAAATCTGAGTTCAGCCAGTTCAGTTCAGCCAATCCTGAGAGCAACATATTCGGGCGAGAGTGCAAAAAGGATAAAAAAAAAAAAACAGCAAGCGATAGCCTCCAATACGTTTTGGACACAGTCAGAAAGCGGTGCCGATCAGTCGTGAAGACTCCTGCGAACGCGTGAGCCAAATATTGTCATTGTAGCGCTTCACACGGGCACTGCACGCACTAGGGGATCAGCAACTTGGTTTTGTTGATTTCGCAACAGAATTTTGCTGATTTTCAAGCTATAAGCGAGCTATAAGCGCGCATGTAAAACTGACGTTCCTTGACATTTTTGTAGATTAGTAATCACTAACCCGCGTTCTCGGAGTCAGCGCTAATGTAAAAAAGAAAAAAAACATTCTTGCAACGCTTCCTGCATGACACACGTAAATTTCCGCGATATCTACCAGTGCAGCAGAAAAATGCCGCTGACGTATCTACCCAGGTTAAGGGCGGAGATGCCCAGCCGGGACAGACTTCAAATTAAGTCAATAGCAACGCTTGTAATTAGGTTAAGATATTGTTGAAGCGTTTTCGCGTTTAATCTTGCAGAAAGCTTTCGCTGAAACGACGGTCCGAATGAAGCTAGCTGTACACGCATCGGCGGACAAGCTAGCATATAGCAGAGCTGCGTGACGCAAGAGTATATAGAATTCATCTCCACTGAAGGGAGCGTTTTTTACGGCGAAATGGGCATAAATCGCACGAATTACGCACGCCAGAAAAGGGTTGCGGAAAGCAAAGAAAATAAGATGCCTGACGGGGCAGAACGCATCAGCATTCAGCCGGGACTAGCCTGCGCGACATACATGCGGGCGAGCTGTCGCTTGTCTCGCCAATACCGTGCAGCAAGGGTAAAACCTGCGGAACCCTTTACTGCACTACTACGCAAAGAGATCAAGGACGTGAAAAGTAATGACATCAACACGGAGCGCACTGACAACTGCAGGTTTGTTCTTGAAAGCACCAAATATACACGAATAAACAGAGCATGCAAAAGGACAGCTTCACGTGGTCATTCTTTCAGGACCCGTTTTGCACACGCAGTATACTGCGTGTGCAAAACCGGTCCTGATAGGAAACTGGCATCTTCGAAAGCATAACAGGCACGTGGAATGCTGACTCCTGCGTCTGCCAGCTTCCGCATCGCAAGAGCTATCACCTCTCTCGTCAGCCGATCAGATTATTTGGACACGATGCTGGTCGTTTTCGAACGGAGGTGCGCAGCCACAGTGCTTACGTAATGAATACCTAAATGTCACATATAGTATTTGTTGCGCGCCTCCATTCCAAAGAACCAGCACAGTGTAAAAATCATGCGATAGGCTGACGAGAGAGGCGATTATAGAAGCTCCATGCGATATGGAAGCTGGCAGGCACATACGTCAGCATGCATCTGTCACGCTTTCAGACAAAGGTGTCAAGTTCCTATCAGGAACCATGCAGTAGTACGAATGGCCACGTGCACCTGTTCTTTTGCATGTTCTGTTTATTCTTTATCCGGTGTTTCCATGAATAAACCCGCAGTTGTAAGTGCGCCCCGCGTTCATGTCGTCTCTCTTCAACAGACTTTTCTTTGACGCTTGTTAGTGTCATTATGAACCAAATGGTCCAACAATACGTCTTCACCTTCAAACCGGGTCCTGCGTGCTGAAGTGCGCATATAAACGAAAAACCGCTATGGCATTAAGTCTGCCAGAACAGTTTACTATGACACCGGGAAAGCACCACAGGACTGGGGTTATTTCGCATCCATGCGGCTTTCTTTGGCTGCGTCGATCCTGAATCACGCTGTTGATATTTAAGCTGACGCTTTACACGACGTATACCTATACACAGGCATGAACTAACGCAAGGTCATCTTATAGCACAGCTTGTAACAAAGCTTTTTACACACTGCCGACACTCTGCGACTGGGCTACGCGCACCGTCCGGTCTGTTCTATGCTGCACAGTTTTACGGGAACGACGCCAAAAGCTGCATCGCAAGAGGAGGATGTTACGTCAGAGGAGGGGCGACGATTTAATGGAACCGCCGAGGAAGAAAGGAAGACTGAGCATACGAATTCACGACGTCGATTATTTTCCCGGCTTTTCCCTTTTTTCTAATTTTATTTTATTCCAGTTCCCTTAGCTGCGTAGACGCATTAAGGGCGCCCCACACTACAGATTAAGATTATTCTCCGCAACAAGCGCTGCGTTCCCATGAGAGGAACACGGCCGTGTGACACCGAAAGCGGGGGTCTAGATTGGTGTAATCCGAGCTAATATAAGCCAGTTGGGCTCAGGCTAAGTCGGCGCGACAGTGGGAACTTCGGGCGGTGGCCGGCCGCGACAAGCGCCATGATATGACGTAACAACGTTTCCGTTGTCATGTCCACCACCCACACTGTTACACGAGTGTAATTCCCGGACGAGAAACAATAACGCTTGCGTGAAAGACGGTTACAACAAGAAGAGGTCCCCCTAAACAGCGGGCAAGTGGCAATCTACAGCTTTCCGTACTGCGAGTGTTGCGCGGATGGAGACTGCCCTTTGCCTCGCAAGGGAATTGCTTGCTCTTTTGACTTGCACTTACGTATAGTCACAAAAGCTGTCCTTCTTAATGCGTGCGCAGAAAACTTAGCGACATTAAATGTTTTAGCGTTCGGGACCCAAGCACTATACAGGAGCCATTCGTTCCTTTGCTGGCTCCCCACCTTTGTTCGCGAGACCCCCCCAGAGGAAGCACAAAAGCAAGCAATGTGCGTACGCAAAAGCCGCTTGAATACCCATCAAAGAAAGCTATAACGCTTCGGAGGACTTCTTGACCTTCAACAGTGTGTCCGCTTTCTATGCAATATTTTACACATTTTCCCAATTTCTCTCACTTTACATTCCAACTTAATTGTGACACATGACCAGTGCAGTTGGCGACAAAATAATGTACACTCGATACTCGCTATAACGAATGCGGATATAACGAATTTTACAAAAATAATGTTGCCACTGAAAGAGTGTTACAAATATACGTCTACACCGAATTATGAATAAAACGAAGCGATTTCCGTGTCATATCCGCCTTCTATGTGACTTCCAAGTAATTCCCGAACCTGCCCCACCAGAAACGTGAGGAACCACCGCCTTTAATGAAATGTGGGCCTATTCTCAGCCACGTAAACCAGATTTAGCTATAACGCGCCTCAGCGTGCGCCAAACATGCACACACACACACACACACTAAATTGGCGCGGACTTCGTGCGCAGCGGCTGCAGTTTGCTCACTGCAGTACGTACCGTAAAGGAATTAAAAAGATTGGAGAGCTTTTGTAATGGATTGATTGATACCTCTTTTTTTGGTGGATGCAATATTCGCTGCATGGAACAATCGAGCTCAGGGAATATATATCTGTCACAGGCGATAATAAAGATGTAGGCATGAATAGCTAACTACATGCCGATTACATATCGTGCCCTTATGCAAGGGTCAAGATAACGTAGCAATGCAAAGGGGTAACAAAATGAAAACCTGATTTCTCATATTTATATATATATTACCTTTTCACAATGTCATAAGCGCCATTCTTGCGAGAAAAGACATTTGGTACAGGCTAGAAAACTCGCGAAACGAAAACGAGTGGCGACATCGCTGTGAGGTTCCCGCACCAATACGGATGACGCCATCAATTTTAGCGCCTGCAAAGGCCTACACAAGTATTCATGCATAAATAAATGCTGAACGTTACGTTTTGACGAAACCACGGACAAAAGTTCTTCAGTACATTTGACTGAAGCTTAATTATCTGGCCAGAATACGAAACGAAAGACGGCAGTTTGTGACGTCATGTGCTCCAAGTTTGGGCGCGTAATTCAAGAACGAAACAGGCCTTCGTTCTCTTTTCCGATATAGGACATAAAACGATAAGGTAAACTGCAACAGGGTTTCTGTAAAGATAACTTACCAGTCTAAACCACTTTCACGTTCCTTTAAAGGGTTCCCGCAACAACATTCCAAGTAAACCTTGAATGACATCGCCAATTAAACGAAGTAATCGCCTCACGAACCGCATGCTAAAAACTTTTTTGTTTTTAATCCGCTCGGTATTAGCGGAATTACAGCGTCAAGTTTGAGTGTCCAAGCACGTTCACTCTGCTTTCGTCCCGAAGAGCGCGCTGTAGGCTATGTACGCCAGTGGGCGCCATGACCTTGAGCATTTCGTCTCTTTTAGCGTATTCGCGCTTCCGCTAGTACGCTCCACTTCCGCAATGACGACATGCGTGCCGCCAGAGTCTGTGCAGGAAGGTGGCGGCGCCCCGCGGCGACTTCGGTAACTGCGCCCGCGAATCGGCCAATGGCAGTCCGCCTCCTACGTAGTCCGTGCTCGGCTAGTGACGTGGTCTGCTGAAAGAGAAGGCGCTTTCCAGCTGTGTTTCGACACCGAACTGCAAATTCCCTGGTGCGTGCAGTGCAATAATATTTGGGTGGCGTGTCCACAGGAGCCTCCTCCACGATTGATTGGCAGCGTTTTCTAGTTGGGTTCAAAATGTGCTGCAAGACCCGTTTAAAATGCCGCCCTGGCATCCTGGCGCCAGACGGTGAATACGTACATAGGAAGTTCACTTTCAGCGAGAGAGAGAGAAAGATTCCAGTAAGCGAAGGTGGCGCCATCGATAAACACACGAACGGGTGCGCGGCCGGTCGGCCCAGCTTTGCGATGCAACAACACGCGCGCGGGATGCCAGGAAGGATCCCTGCCGCAGGCACTGGTGTTTATAATATATACGCATGGAAATAAGCTCTCCGGAGCAAAGCTGTTGCGGCAAGACGGCACGCCGAAGGAAGCTATAGAGAGAGGGGCCAACAAAATGCAAATCACTTCCTCTCCGCACTCTCCCTCTCCATGCCGTTGGGCAAGCGAGCCGCTGGGATGGGCGCGATGTTATAAAAACCCGAGCCGCCGCGGCGCATCGTGTATCGCACCGCGGTACGCGCACTCGCCGAGAACCCGTCAGACCGGACGTGCGGCCAGCAGCTCGTAAAAAATGCCCAGGGAGGCCCAGTATATATGCACTCTACCGCGTCCCGCGAGATGAGAGGTTCGCCGAAGGGAAGAAGAGTTGCAGAGCTCGATGAGTATACGACTATACATCCACGCGAGGGGCGTAGCCACGCAATTTTTTTTTTTTCGAAGGGGTAGTCCTGCCCCACTTTAGGCATTTGTTCGTGCGTGTGTTTGTAGGCCGGAGGAGAAAAAAAAGCAAACTAGGAGGCGGCGCCATGTGATTACGCTAGCCTCGGTATAGAAAGCCTCCCTCTGAAGATAGCGCGCGCACGTGCCTTTCGGGTAGGACTATTAGGCCCACATGGTTACCGGAGAGGCAGAGGTTCTTTGGACGCGGTAACAATTAGCAGCGCCTGACCGTACAGTATACCACCACGTGACCTACCACGTGACATGGGCCCATTTCCCACGATTCTCTCCTTTAAATTTCCGATGACTACGCTGCAAGATTCTCATGTGACTCCACTTCCTACGTCTTTTCTCATTTCTCAATGTTTTGTAGTGTGCCTGTGTGTATAATGTACGTGTATACATAAAAAGCGTAAATATTCTGGGGAAAATAAAGAGAAAGGGGAGGGGGGGATGCGATTATACCCGCCATTTTGTGTGTGTGTATCGCATGCGCACACGCGCCCGCGGGTCTAAATGACCACCAGAACCACAGAATATGTAAAGTTTCGATTTAGTACGACAACGTAACTAAAGAAAACGCTGGCAGTTGTCTCGATCGCCGATGACCAACAACTATGTTACAATCTGGGGAACCACGACGTCTTTAAACAGCAGCACAATGTCATGGCCACTGCCCGAGATTCCGTGGTGCATGGTGCTCGCAATTATAGTACGCACATGCGACGCCTTATACTGAACCGACCAAGACAATAATGTGTTCTTTGCTAATAGGTACTGTCTGTTTTTGGAGCTGAAAGTTTTCTAATGGAACAAGTCAAGTACAGGCAGATTATATATTTATTATTTTGGCCAGTTGTGCAATGTCATCTATTCATCTTGGAAGTGAACAGAAGACCACGCTTGAAATGGGCTCCAGTGAACAAAACATCCAAACCGCTTTGTCAAGTTTCTGTCTCAAATGCAAAGAAAATAAAAAAATGGGAAAATACTCGATATGCAAAGAAAACTAGGGTAAAAAAACTGGCTGGAATAACGCGCCTTGGATGTCCCGCTACATCAATCGATGACGTCATGGGTTACGACGGCGCCTGAACGGCCTAGGTAAGCAATTATCGATAAAAATTAGACGGCAAAATCTCCGATAGCGTAGATACATCAGCCACGTCACCGCAATGTAACAGAAAAGGTTTCGAAGTGCAGCAACAGAAGAATCGTTCACCGGTCTACACAGATTTTATCCTTGTGACATGGCCAGGGGCGTGGCCGGGTTTTATTTCGCGGAGGGGGGAAGTACTTGACTCCCCCCTTGTCGAGCCAATGGCCACTGCGAAAGTGAGGACGCCGTCGTCTCTATATATCGTGCACATCGCAATATGCTTTCCTACTGGCCGAGGCGAGCTTTTATGCTTGTGGACGCTGCATTCCAATGCGCGCGAAATATGGCGCGCAGAGGAAGCTACAGAGGTACGAGAGGCGAATAGAAACACTTAAAAACGCGTTGGCCCTCTAAATATTAGTGCAACGTGACAATGGATGCGCGAAACTACACGCGCAGCAGGTTAGACGCCAGTTGCGTGCGTACAAAAGAACTCGAACCGATATGCAACGTGGGCGAAATAATCCTAGCAAAAGGTTGCATCTTTTGGGCACGTAGGATTAATGAAAGGAACACCAACGATAAAACAGATTAGTGCGGAGAATACGCAGGAAAAATGATAAAGAAAAAAAAAACAAATGGGGAGACAGAGAGAGAGAGAGAGAGCTCATAGTGCGGAGAATACGCAGAAAAAGAGGAAAGCGCAGAGAAAGAGAGAGGAAACATCTGCAGTATCGCTTCACTCGCGTTGTATATCAGACCAAAACAAGGCACCAGTTATATATAGATACGTGTGTATATGTACCTTTCGTTCTTATTGCTCTTTTTTTTCTTTCCTTTCACGCTAAGGTCGACGCCGCAGGAGCCTCAACATCCGGCGCTTGCCTCCTCTTCCGCCGAGGTCGGCCCGCACACACACATGCATCGCGGGCAACCAACCACACGACATCATCGCAACAGTTGGTGTCGTGTTCGCGCCAGCGGCACCGCCGCTGCTATCCAACGTGCCAGAGAGGCGTTATGGCTTGCACTGAGGGGCGCGTGACCGCGTTGCGCGATTTCTCACGCGCGGCTGCGAGCGCGTTTCTTTCGGGAAAATAAGAAATAAAAAGATTCCGAGAGATTCACCGCACAGGTGTGTGTAGCAAAAGGAGTATACGTCACGCCTTCGAGGGGCGCCACGCAACCGCTTTTCGTGCGTTCCGCAGAAGACGCCGCCTGCGTCACCTGTCTCGCGGAGGCGCCGTGTTAACGCCTTGGAAACCGCAATGTCCAAAGCCATAAGCTGGCCATTCCGCAATGAGCTTCGAGCGTGTCTCCCGATTACGCGGCTTCCAAGCGCGACACGCTACGCGCGCGTCAACGCGCCACCGTGCAGACGACAGCGTCATAGTGACGACATCGCACATGCAGTTAAGTTTTAACGAACACAGCAGGCCGACGTTTCTTTTTGCATGAAGGAAGGAAAAAAGCTAGGAGAGGGCATCACGTGAAAATCTTGAAGCCTAGTCATAAAAAAAAATTAAAGTG
The DNA here is from genome assembly GCA_013339685.2 of Hyalomma asiaticum. NCBI lineage: Eukaryota > Metazoa > Arthropoda > Arachnida > Ixodida > Ixodidae > Hyalomma > Hyalomma asiaticum. The sequence goes on along the minus strand of CM023491.1, from coordinate 12,212,506 downwards.
GAGAATCATGGGAAATGGGTACCAGTCACGTGGTAGGCAAGCGGTATAGATTATTGCGCGGTCAAGCGCCACTAAAGGTTACCGCGTCCAGGCAACCTCACGCTATGGTGCCCAGAGGGGGCATACTCAAGCGGTGCGCCAACTATGTGGGACAGAGGGATTGCGCACAATAAGTCAGAGGAGGTTGGCTTGCCGAAGCTAGCGGAACCACGTGAAGCCACCTCCTAGGGTTTCTTTTTTACCTTGATTTCTTTGATTTAGACGCCCCACGTCGCGCTACGGACACACGTGCACCTTTCGCTATAAGCACACGAAGCTTGAAGGTAGAGGCTTTTCCCCTTGATTTAGCGAATTGCATGTAGTCATCATCATCAGCCTGTTTAGGTCCACTGCAGGACGAAGGCCTCTCCCAACGATTTCCAATCCACCTTATCCTGAGCGAGTTGGTTCCACTTTATGCCCGCAAACTTTTTAATTTCATCGCTCCATCTAACCTTTTGCCTACCTGTAGTCACTAGACCGGTATTTCGAGCGCCCTTAAACTTTCAAATGTCATGGAGAAACAAGTTCGTCCGCATTTTTGGCGGGTCTTAGCAGGAGCAAGCAAATAAAGGTGGAGACAATTGCATGCCGACATTATATATATATATATATATATATATATATATATATATATATATATATATATATATATATATATATATATATATTATATATATATATATATATGATTGTATATGCAAAAATAGCTTGGGTTGCCGCCAGTTTATAACAGAATTGACGATGCGCCCTTAGAGAACGACGGTTTATTACATCGACGTTTCGGTCGGAGCCCGACATATATATATATATATATATATATATATATATATACTGCTGCTGAGTGGCGGACAAATACAGCCGCAATAACATGTCTATAAAGCACGGCTCGTGCACTGGATAGCTTCTAAAGTTCGAAGGTAACAAGGAGGCGACACTGGGCCCAAGTACTGCGTGTCAAAGCACCTGGGCCGAAAGGACAGTGAGCAGCCAGAAATGCGCAGCATAAGTGCAGGCGCCAGATGCGGAAACAAAGGAACAATCCAACGTGCACGGGGACAGAGCAAATGAAAAAGCAGACAAAAGAGTGCTTCGGTCCGTACTGAACAAAAGGTACGGAAACATAAAAATAGCGTTCGACGAGTGATTTTTCGAGATCGAGAGGAATACGCATCGAATCGAATACTCTTTAGAATAATTATAGAACGCTGAACAGCTGTTCTCACAATTAATGTAAACGGATACAAGCAAGTTGTTCGGCAGGCAGGACGTTTTGCGACTGACAGGATAGGTGGCCTTTTCTGCCGAAGGTGGTGGCCTTCTCCCTTGTAACGGGTCGCCGTATAGTTTCGTGAACCGTGACCGAAAGAAAATACGAAATAAAGAAAAATAGAAAACGACAATAGTTGCCCGGTCAGGTCCGAGTCATCACGCACGTGCAGAGAAGGTCGTTCGAGGAGCTCGCTTCGAGGGCGTCGGCAAGGAGCGCCGTGGTCGCCAGCAGCGCGAGGTGGGAGCTCGAAGAAGCACCGCCCGTCGTTGTAGGCAAGTGAAGGAGTGCGTGAAGGAAAGCAGGAGTTGGTCCACGGAGCACTGTGCACGAACTGCTAAGAGGGAAAGACTACCGAAGGAGTATGTGAAGGAAGTCAGCATTTGGTCCATGGAGCAGTGTGCACAAATTGCTGCTAAGATCGAAAGGCTACCGAAGGAGTGGGTGAAGGAAAGCAGCAGTTGGTCCGCGGAGCACAAACTTCTAAGAGCGACAGGCTACCGAAGGAGTGGGTTAAGGAAAGCAACAGTTGGTCCACTGAGCACAAACTTCTAAGAGCGACAGGCTACCGAAGGAGTGGGTTAAGGAAAGCAGCAGTTGGTCCGCGGAGCACTGTGCACAAACTGCTAAGAGCGAAAGGCTACCGAAGGAGTGGGTGAAGGAAAGCAGCAGTTAGTCCACGGAGCACTGTGCACAAACTGCTAAGAGTGAAAAGGTACCGCAGAGGTCAGCGGGATCAGGTCTGCTAGCGCCACTGGTGCGCAAACGCGCATGCGTGCGATCGAACTGAGCGACCGGAACGATTTTGGTTGCTGTAATCGCGGCATGTGAAAGGGCGCGAAACGCCGTGCTTTCGGCGAATTTCCCGTGTAGCGCGTACGCTGCCATGAAAGACTCTGGGCGGAGGGGGAGGAGGGACATTTCTCAGGTGTGTCGCTTCCGCTTATTTTCGTTCCGGTGGACTACCACAGGCCTGGTCGAGTTGGGACGGAAACGCGAAGTCGCCGGGGCATAAAACGCGCTGCTGCTGAAAGTATGTACCCTTCGAGCTCCCTCTGACTGGGTTCGACCTATAGTCTCTGCATTATACCAGAAATTTTATTTGCAAAGCAGGCAAATAGTTCTAGCGGTAAAGGCCACTGAAGCACAATGTGGTAAAACGCACCCAAGAACGCTGACCACCGCAAACAACGACAGGATGTACTACTACAAAGAAGAAAAAATTGTGCCGCGCTGGCGCGCGGAACCGTTAGGTAAAAAACGGTTTCCTGCAATTTATAGTGAGCAACCATGTCGCACCGTCCACAGTCACTTAAATTATAAGCTCTACAGATAGAACCACGTCGGGTCGCTAGAAGCGTAAGGTACTTTCTTTATGCTAATGTGAATACACGAGGCTTATTGTAACGTAAGCGCTCGTTCTACCCAACCACATTGCGTTTGGCTGAGCGGTGATTTCAGAATCCGATGAAATTCGCTTGCGATCTAAAAGCAGCGACGCGATCCTTGTACCGTTCACACGACTGATAACGTGAACGCCAATCCGATCAAATTTCCTGGGACAGCGATGGCTGTGGGCGAGGCTCCTAGTAATAATGCCTTATACCTTCTCCGACACGCGATCTCTTCCTTGGCGCAGGGCCTCACAAGGGGGCTTTAAAAAAAGGAGGCGACGAACCCTCACACCGGCGGGGCGGTCGTCGTACGCTGAGAGGGAGGGGGCGTCGGGCATTCTTCGCGCTAAATGGGCCGACAGGTGCGCCTGCCTTTTGTCGTCTCCCTCCTCTCCTCATCTGAGAGAGAGAGAGTAACAACGTCGAGAAAGGTAAATAAACATAACACACCGCGAGGCCGAACGAGGCGCTATTTTTTGCCCTCGGCTCGGACGCACACACAGGCCAAAGAAGGAGTCGCGTCACGCTACGTGGAGCCGCCACCACGCCAGCCACGCCACGGCGAAAATCGCCCCTCGCGCTTTCGTCCTGCAACGCAGGTCGGCCGAGCGAACCGAGGCGAAAGGTTCCGCCGTCTGCGACGACCGACACTGGGGCGCACCTAACAGCCGCTGGTATAGCCCAAATGAAAAATCTCTCTCTCTCTCTCTCTCTCTCTCTCTCTCTATATATATATATATATATATATATATATAGGATCCGCACATACGGTGTTATTGGATACAGGACCTACATGCAATATAGGAGGGTCATGCAGGACTCATATGGAATATGGGAGAGTCATAAAGGACCTACATGGCATGTAGGAGTCATGTAGGACCTATATGCAGAACACTGGTCATATAGGACCTGTATCCTCCTACATGGTCCACTATAGGACCTAATCCTATACGACCTGCATCCTGCATAGGATGCAGGTGATATAGGACTTGTAGACACAGGCGTGCGCATTGGTCGGGGAGGGGAGCAGGGGCAGCAGAACCCCTCCTCACCTCCCCCGATTATCTAAGGGGGGGGGGGGGATCAAGTGTACCTGGCTGTACCTTGATTTTTGCACTTCGTTGTGACAGTAACAGCCTCGGTGGGAGAGGGCGCTGTGTTTCCGCCGCAACACACATGCCCGTGTCCACTGCAGGACGAAGGCCTTGGCCAGTGACGTTCACGTCGCGCCGTGTTGCGCGAGCTGATTCTGCGTTATGTCTGCTGGCACCTTATGATTTCATCAGCAGTCTTATCTTCTTGCCTGCACCTGCTACATGTTGCCTCGGTGTCCATTCCGTCGTTCCTGAATTGTCCTTGTATTGTTCTACGCATTACGTGACCTGGCCAGTACCACGTCTTTGTTGCTAGTGTAACAAGCTGTTTCTCTCCTGATCTACTGCGACCTTAGTAGTAGACCTTTATACTGTGACATTAGTAGTAGATCTATATACTGCGACGTTAGTAGTAGTAAGATGCAGTGGATGTAGTTGTACAATTTTCGCTTTAGGAACAGCGGTAAGTTGCTGGCAAAGAGGGAATGGTCTTCCATATGCGCTCCAGCGCATCCTTATTCTTCGAGGAATTTCCCTTATACATAAGATGCGAGGCTTCAGAATATAACACTCAATTCGATTCCGAATAAAAACGAGACGATAACAAAAACACCACTGAGCTTCTGGGAGCGACTACCTAAACGACACGTTTAATTACAGGCCTACCATGTCTACACATTTAATGGGAGGCCTATTTTCAGCAAGTTGAAGTTGGCACGTGGAGAGGTCTACTTATTTTTCCCCTGTAATGTCACTAGTACCTGTGCCTCCACTGGCGTGCGAAATAGGTCGACGCGTGGCATACTGTATGAGAGAGAGGAGGCACTCCCCCCACCTCCCCAGGCTTCTCCCCCTTGCCTACGCTCTAAGTGCACTAAACATACAAGCACCCACAATGTTGCGTTACAGATGTCATTACTCGCAAGGTCTACTTCGCAGTCTATTTGACTTCTTTCGACCCCCAGTCTACCACAAAATGTTGTATCTCTGGCCCACTGCAGCGTTACTACAGTTGCAACAGCATCGGTAAAAGGTGTTACGAACGATTCCGAAACTATGCGAACATGGTAGCAGAAAGACTTGATTGAGCAGACGTAACCACGGCTGAACTCCCGGCTCCAAACGCATGTTTTAGTGTAGTCAGAGACTAGAAAGACATTTGCTAGAAGACTGTTACGTGTAGCACTGGCGCGTAGTTGTTCCTAAGTGGCCTCCATATTGGATATTCCTTGTTTGCCACGCACCTACTCTACGGTATACGATGCAGGCGTCACAGGTGTACAAAATGCGCGTTCGCACGTTTCTATATATCATGAAAATGCGCCTACTTTACAATAGGGTTCCCCTTATAGCTCCTAAGCTTCTGTGATTTTTTTTTTTACGGCCGCTTTCATTCATTTTCTCGAGATTGCTACTCTCCACTCTATTAAAGACCTACAGGGCCCCTATATACTTTAAACGGCTTCATTATTTGTTGGCCTCACGGTCCCCGCAATCCATTCTTCTCCTTTCGTTCACCTAGCAATATTTGTCAACTCTGCACACCGAGCTGCAAAAAAAGCAATAATTAACGGTCGGCAAAAGCATGAGACATATAGCGCGTACACGCCAACGACAACTTCCGGCGCTTCTTGACTATCTAGTGCCCCGTGCGTTCAGCAGAATGGTTCTTAAGCAACATGTGCCAACCGGTCGATGTTTCCAACTGTCCGAGTTCCCTATCCAGCAGACCGAGCAGCTGGCAGCGTGCGAGAATTCCAACGTGCGTGGATGTCGTTGTGCTAGTTAACGGTAACGAGCAGACCTGTCTCGCGGGCTCGTTAACCGGGAGTCACGGGAGCAGCTGAGAATCGATGAAAGGCGCTCGAATCAATCGGTCTTTTTTTTTCTTTTTTCGCTCATGTACGCATGCGCGTGCATGTCCGAAGATTGGGTCCCCCCACCCCCCTCAACACGCGTCAATAAACGCGGCATTGAGCGGAGAACCTCTTGCAGGGAAAGGGAGCCGAGAGATCCAACAGATAACGGTGGACCTCCCGACAGCACTTGGCACTTTATTTCTGGTGCAGCGCCGGCGGCGGCAAAGAGAACAAAAGGCGGTTACGACGGCAAGAGACCGGAAAGCGGAAAAACACAAACGGATAGAGAGAAAAATAAATGGCGCCCATCATAAAGGCCCCGCAAGCGAACGAAGGACGTCCGGAGCCACAGTGGAGCGGGGGGGACACTTGCTCACGCATGTGTGGCCTCCGCAGACGCGCTCGGATGCTTTGCGAGCGTACAGCGAAATACGGTGCAATGCTCTACTATATACCGGTCGTTATTAAGCGGCCGGGAGCCAGATGGTATCGAACCAGTCGATGGAGAAATCATGAACTACTACTACTTTCGATCGTGAGCAATTCCATGGAATCATAAGCTATATTTGTTGATACGTGCGCACACAGCTTGCTTACTGCCTTTGTCTGGCATGCTTATAGCTCATGCTAATCTCCGCATCTATATATATTGTCACGGTGAAAGAATAGCGAAGACGACGACGATCTCGAGAGTGGCAAAGGAGGCGCAGCGGTGGGGTGCAGGCTGACGGTCCGCCATTGGGGCTGCATCGACTAATCTCCCCAATGCTCCCATTACAAGCGTATCCCAGTGCCCGTTTCAATATATTTTAGGCCGACATGACGGCCAAGCATGTAAAGGGGCAAATAAAAATTGTTTTGATCTGATGCCCTGAAGTATCACATTCCATAACCACATTGAGGATCTACAATTGCATGCACAACTCAGTTTCGTGTACAGTCCCGCATTAGCCGAGTGGTGGATCGGGACAGGTGGCCGTTTACAGCGCACCATTTGTTGTTAACCTGTCCCTACCTCGCCCTCGTTTCTTAGTGCTCAGCGCAGGAAATCATGAATATATCTCTGTAACACGCTGACTGCGATGCAACAAAAAGAAAAAAAAATCAATAAGGAAGTTGGCTGCAAGGACGTTTCAAAAGGCAAACAATAAACCACCTTGGAAACAATGAAAAATCGTAAACAAGACAGAGAGACGTTTGGATAGCCATTTTGTATTACTGCGACACCCACAACGAAGTTAAACAGCAACGTTGGCCTTGGTGTTTTACGACTGGACTTTTACGACAACGAGTAAATGCCGGACTCGTCCTTTGCTGAACGCTGACGTAAGCAGCAATACCGGACACTGTTTTCCAACTTCCGCCTCGTGTAGGGATTTATACGCACCGCCCCCCACCCCCTTTCCCTACGCCGTTCTGGTAACACCATGGTCAATAACGGGCACCCTCTCCCCAAAATCAGAATTCTATATAAGCCTTTGGCTTTCGTGCGACCCCAGTTACGCCATCGTACTGCTGATACATCTCCTAATCAAACGTCTTCTCATGCCAATGCGCAGATTAGTGCATTCGCTGGCGCCAATCCCCGTTTCCGCAACGCTGCACGTAACTACTTAGAAGAGAGGCATGCTGCCGCAACTGATGGCAGCCGTCATGTAGCCTTCGGCAAACATACGCCTACTCAGCCGTCGTACACGAGTACGCGGGACCCCCGGTCTTGAGCTGCTGCACGGGGCATGGATCGACTTTCGAGGGGGAATTAATTCCTGGCGATAAAGATGTTGCGAGAGAGCATTTACGGCCCGCACACACGACGCCGGTGGTCGCCTGACGTCCTTGGGCAGTTACACTATAAATGCGACGCTCGTCGTGGGGAAAAAAAAAAAAAAAATTAAGAAGAAGAAAACTAAATTGCCGGCAACGCTGCGCCAAGCAGGCATGAATAATTGAGCTCTGTGTGCTGCTCGGTGCACCAACACTTCCCCTAAAGTGCCTCCATTATTTACATCCCCGCAGTAGCTGCACATTACAGGGAGGCGTACGTACGTAGAATGGGCTGTGGAAAGCTTTGGGCACTCTGAATAGTGCAGGCCTGCCGGCTATGTCTCCCGTCCTTCCGGAAAGACGCCAGCGGCGCTACGAATACTTCACGAGATGGAAAGTTCGTAGCTACATATACACCTTTTCTTCACGGAGGGCTCAACAGGAGTCGCCAAAACCCATGGGTTGTTCCAGATATGTGGGACCACCCAGAAAAGCACTGCCGAGGCTGTGACGCAGCAATTTGGGCAAGACGATAGAATCTCATGACTTATCAAACAGCGCACACACACGAGGACAGAGGGAAGGAAATACTGCCGTGCCACTGCTCAATATGGCGGTGCTCCGTGGCTCCCGTGAAAAGGTCAATATAGCTGCAGGGCGGCGCTTCGATCAGAAAGCTGTAACGCAAGTAATGCGACTTATGAAAACACGTGCACACTTGGAAGCTGAAACTCTATGCTATAGATTTACAGCACGGAAATTCAAACCAGATTTGCCGTTGAAGCTGAAAAACAGCAGAGAACTAACGCAAGCATGTGACATACGCTGAAATATGTTGGAAAGAGGTGTACGCGATAAGGTCGCAAGGTCTATACAAACACGGAACACGGGCATAAAATGGGCACGTTATATGGAGCAGATGCGTAAGCTGTGGTAAGAAGAGGAAGCGATTGGAGGCGGAAGGACAAACGGAAATGAGGTTTCACAAATGCCAGAAACAGCTGCCTCATACACCTGACGAAATAGGCAGACAACGGGCAACGAATCATATAAACCCAAAAATGAGGGCAGCAAAGGGGGAGAGAGGTATACCTAACAGTCTAGCGTCACTGCAGTGAACGGGGACATTACGATGGTTTAATGTAGCGGGTGTAGTTAACGCAACGAACACAGGTGGCAAACTACAGCGCAAAAAGGCGCGCTATAGAAAGACCTGGTACCAGCCGTTCTCATGCTGCACCAAATTAGCCAAGTAGGCGGAACTTACAGCGCTGTTTTCTCCTATATTTATACGAATCCACATGGAACCTTAACTTCAGCTGTTTCCGCCTATATACAGTGGAATACGGGCATGGAACAAGTGAGCCGCAGTCGCTATGTTTCAGGCAGAGGGCGACTGCCGCGGCACGGAACGATATATCGTTGAAGGTCGGAGCTCCTGCTTCGAATTTCACGAGGGGAACCCCTACAGAAGATGAAGGCATTGTTAGGCGGAGTCAGACACGATGGTAGAGCGAGATGAAGATAAGGCGGAGGAGGAGAAAAGATGCACAAAGCTCGCGCTCTGTATATAGCTGGAGTACAAAGCCTCCTCGGATCGATCCTTGGGGTCATCGTTCGCACAGTGTGATACCGAGAATTCAGACGCGCGGGACAGAAGCGAGCGCGCGTTCGGCGCAAGCTGGACAAGTTTTGAGTCGCTCACATCGTTCAATCTTAAAGATCGTTCAATCTTACACATTCGCCTTTAAGTAATGCAACGTCGTCGCCTTAGTCGGCAGTTGAGCAGTGGACATTCGTGTTTGAGAACCGCAAGAACACCAATGAACTTTCCGTGGCGCAGTGGACGTAATACGCGACCGAGACAAACTAGACACGCACACAATCATTCAACTGATGCGGTTCTCTCTTGTCAATGGAACGATACCAAAACCGGAACGAAAACCGTGTCGTTCCGGCACCCTTGGTTAGACACAAAGTTCCGTTCCGGTTTTGTTTCGGAACAAAAGAAAATTAATTAAAATGAAATAAATAAAACAATGATGCGTACGTAACAGTCCTTATCTGCATGGAAAACTGAAGCAAATGGGCGATACAGTCATGCTGTTATTTTTCCTCATAAGTGAACTGTTAATACTCATATCATGCTGAGCGCCTCCAGCCAAGAGACTCAGCCCGATATCAGATGCAGCCTTATCAGATGTACATTACGAAATTCGTGACTGCCGCTCCGACAAAGCGCCCTTCAGTGCCGAGAATGCCCTCTCAGCACTGACCGCCACAGAAAGGAAAACGTAAGCTAATCGTCGCATTTCGATTTTTTTTTAATTTGATTCCAAGAAGGCGTGGACCATTGCCACGCAGCGCTAGGAAACATGCACCTCCGGAGTTAAGACAGTCATGCTGGTACAGTTGATGCATATACTGTTCTTGCTGAAGGCCTGTGATTCTCATATACTTCAATTATTGCCGAGCAGAATTTGTTCCGCCGTGTCGCATTTGCGCTGCCAACTTCGGTACCAGAGTTGCACCAGTAAAAACATCAATGCATTCTTGCGAGCAAGCAGCTGCCCCGACCCGTTAGCGCACTGAGCGGAAAGCTTTAAAGGACCTCTATTAGAAGGCTCGGGTTATAGTGGCGTGCTCAACTGGAAGTTGCTTGTATACTGGGCCTCGGATAAGTGCAAATGCTACCCCCGAGATATGCGCTAATCCTTGGCGTTCCCCAACGTCGACTGTTCTGGACTGCCGACTTTCAAACCGTTGAACCGAAAAGCGACACAAAAATTTCCAGTTCCACTCCGGAAATGAAATAACGGTTCGGTTACGTTTTCCTACTGGTCAAAAATAGCTTTTTTTGTCTTTTTCGGTTTTCATTCCGACACACTGGTCTAACCCAAACACTATAACTGAAATACTAATCAAACAACGCATTGCTTGTTTCTGAAACAAGTCGCACCCAGTACCAGTGTTGCCCGTGAGACAGGTACGCTCCAAAGACTATCGCATTATCACGCGTACACGCAGCATGGGCGAGTGAACCATACGGGGAGGGAAGGCGACGACCCAGCGTCATTCGTGCCAAAAAAAGAACAAGCAAAGGAGTGACAAGGAGCGTGCTTCGCCTCGACGGAGACCAACGGCCGGCCGGGACCGGCCCGCCTTCAAGAAGGGCAGCCGAGCGGAACGGGACGGCCCCGAATAACAACCCCCGTCAGTCTTGTTCGGGACCGCACGTCATCAAAGACGCGCAGCTTCCGGCGTCTTTCAGGTGAGCGCGCTTACGTCGCGCACAAACCGTGCAGCCGCACCTGCCCCGTCTCGCGAACGTCTACCCAGGGCCAGACAGACCATAGGTAAAGGAACAGCAGCGAGGGATATGCGGAGGTTCGTGAATGTCATCGAGGCTACTGATTAGCCGAGTGGATGCTATAGTTACCCAATACATCGGGCACCATAGCGCGTTGATCTAGATTGACTAGACGGTGACCGAGGTGAAAATAAGCACGTATACGCACCCTCAATTGTGTAGTTGAGCCAACGGTATATAGCCACTGGACATGTCCTGGTACGCCTGTCGACATCGTCCATGACGAGAACTGCACGAATGCTTTTTAATCATATCCTTGTCGACCGCAATACCTGATCGGTGCTATATGGCAGCATGCCGCGCTGGAAGATTGCACACTCGTGTCACAACAGCTCTGTTATATACTCGGGAGACCACAGAAACTTGACAGTGCAAGGCGCTGGTTTGGCATTCGCCATAAATCAACACCTACAGTGCCAACACAATCTCATCACCTGAATGGGGGCGCCAAATCTGCCCCGTGCTTTAACACTGCAGTGCACTACAACCGACCTGGCCTCAGTGGGGGAAGGCGGGGGCTGGGAGAAGGAGAAGGGGGCGATGTAGCGAACCTTTCGTATAAGAAAGATCTACCAAGTACTCGCAATTCCCATTGTGTGTCTTGCGCAACTGAATGCTGACATACCGCGATTCGCACGTCTCAAGTATACACACACGGTGATTACGAAGTCGCAGACAAAAGAAAAAAAAAAAAGAAAACGAAAGTTTGCACAGCAGGTGCAAACATGAGATGGTCTTCCCCAATTAACAGCGCTATACAAGCATCGTTAATCAGGAAGCCTATACATAGAAAAGTGCAAGCACCCGAAAGGAACAGCGGGGGGTATTCAATGTGTGCGCCGTAATCAAAAGGCCGCTACTACACCGCGGCAGCTACACCTCGTTAAATGTTTATGCGTCGGCGATGCCCCAAAGAAGCCGTCGCTGTAGACTTCGAAGCGTATCGCCAGAAGCTCTCAACGCCGCCGCAGTGCACCTTCGTCAGCGAGAGTACGCTGACAGTCATTCATCACTGACGATATCGGAGCGTTGAGAAGAATAAGAAGAAAAAAAGGCCATCGGCCGCACAAAGGACAAAACACTGACGCAAATGTACACTGCGTGCACACGGAGAACAGCTGCTGCATGCCTCGATATCGGACGCTTAAAACAGCTGGATCCGTTTCCTTTGTTAACTATGACAAGCACAGTGAACAGGCGCGGCTTCTACAACTGGAATACGCATTCGACAAGCCGATCAGGATCAAGGCGGAGACAATAGAGCATGCCACATAACAAGGGAGCTGTGTGACTGCGATATGTCACAAATGCGCGTAATTAACACTGTTCAACTGCAAACAGAACGGACGGACGGCTCCATAGTGTCTCTCTCTCACCTAAGAAGAAACAACTTGATGATCGAGCAAACAGACAATGAAGCCTAGGAAAGCACAGGGGAAGTTAATTGTAGTATTGTAATTGTGCAGTAAGTTGAAAGGAGTTAAAGTGGACGAATAGACAAACCTGCCTTCGGTGGGAACCGAACCCACGACCTTCGGATGACGCGTCGTCTACCGCTGAGCTATACGAAGGCGCTCGTCGGGGGAACCCACCGAAGGCAGGCTTGTCTTTTCGTCCACTTTAATTCCTTTCTACTTACTCCACAATTACAATACTACAATTAACTTATTCCCCTATGCTTTCCAAGGCTTTATCGTCTGTTTGCTCATAAAGTTGTTTCTAACAAATAAAAACGAGCCCCTGACCCCTTCCCTTTCGTCACCTCATAAGAGTCACTTTCGACAACCATTGTGAACTTGATGTATGCTCCTAAGCTGGTTCAAATTGTATAAATAACACAAAAGGATGTTGCGGACCATAAGGCAGAAAAATGTCTGGCAGAATTAAATCAGAGAACCGCTTTCGCGGAACTCAGTGCAACGTCCAGAACAGAACAGCAAATGCACCATCGATTTTGCTTCAAGCCAGACTAATTCCAATGTGTACACCTTTACCTGATCCTCCCTAATTTGCCTCAACGTACAGAAACTGGCGCGCCTAATGCAGCAGTATATGCCAGATGACTTGTTTTCGTACCATACGTTACTTAGATTTTTCGAACCACGGGCTACGCAGAGCTAATGAGACGTGACGTGCAGTATAGAAGGCTCTACACATACGTGCACGGAGTCAATGACGCGCAGCAGTGGCTGTGTGAAGCGTTACCACTGCTGCACGACAACTACGTAATTAAATTAGCTGCCGTTTTTATTGGCTTTACTGGACGCAGTCGTAGGTGATATCCAGAGACGGTCACACACCGCATGCCCGCATCTTCATTGGCGTAGCACACTTGCTGACCCGATAATAGATTCCATTCGTTGATGGAACAAACAAAGAACGAGTTAACACGTTAGATCTATAGTGCGCTGCTCTAAAAATCTCGAAACAATGATCAATGCGTGAAGACACAATGAGGACTGTGTACGCACATTTCCTTTTGAATAATTTAGCATCCGCTTTACATATGCTGGAAACATGTAGCACTTATGAAAATGAGGCCGCACGCGAACGAAGAAACAAAGAATCGCTCGTGCTGTCTCCCGCGATTCTCTGAGGCATAGCCTCTTGTATACATTGTGCAAAGGTATAAGACATCTAAATTACTTCCGCATCGAACACTTTGACTGAATATTGGTTATTGTCCTTTTTAAATATTGCTTCAGCTGATAGATTAGCAAATGGTATTCAGGTTATATTAATAAGTGATCAATTAATTCGGTGGCTAACAACTTCAGTGAAAACGGAGAACGCAGTTTTTTTTCTTTTTTTCCTCGTATTGACCTGCCAAGATCATGCTCAACTAGAATTGTAGAAACGTAAGTGCCAGTTATTTACAATAAAGAGAAATATGCGCCTGAAAGGGTTCAATAACCGTTGTTACAAGCGCCCATATTATAGAAAAATCACGCAAACGACCACATCGCACAACGAGAAAGTTAACATCCACCGGGCGCAAGCCGGCAAAGTGTAATCTGGATTATACAATATGGGACAACCACTGTCTAGGCCATTCACGCAGTGCCATTAACAAGCAGCCGTGATCCCGTCACCCAGTACACTATACTAGTATAAACATAGACACGCTTGGCCTACTCCACTCGCGTCATGCTGCCGGTGGTGACGGATGGGTCGCCCGACGTTGGCCTGGGAAGCGTGGTCGGTCGCCCTCGTCACGATGCGGTCGCACACACAAACGGATGTCACGTTGCAAGTCACGTTTCTCCAGCGTACGGGTCACACACACGCATGTGTTGACGCCACGCTAGCTACTTACAAAATTGCGGAGCGGAAGGTGCGCGCTTTTGGTCGGTTATATCATAAAACGCCGGATGGTTGCGTTACGCATGGTGAAACCAACAGCGTGCTTAAAAGGCCAACTCCGGCGCGTTTTTGAGCATGCCAAGGCAATGGCGATTCTAATATATGCTCGTGAGGCGGAGGTCCTGCCATGCTCCTGACAGTAGAAATGCTCAGGAAGTAAGCAAGAAAGCGCGAAACCGAAATCCAACCCAGCAGTGACGTGGTCCTGAGAAGATGAGTGCCTCTGTTAGGAGGCACCATCTGCGGGCCGCACCCACGTTGGAGCCGGGAGGTTGAAATTCTCGGCGACTTCGCGGGCTCTCTGGACAGCCCTGAGCTGCTCTTCCTTGGAGGAGCTGGTGATAAGTTGGAACCAGTCTTCCTCCGTAGAGGGAGACCCTGAGCCCCCGCGCAAGTCGGGGCACTGCCACAGCATGTGCTGAAGAGTGCATCTGGAATGTGCACAACGCGGACAGCCAGGGCTGATGCCTTCTATGAATTTTGAATAAATAAATGGAGACGGATACGTCTCCGTCTGTAGCATACGCAAGGTGATTGCCTGTGGTCTGTTTAAATCTCGGTGTGGAAGCGGAAACTTCCGACGCCCCAGTTGATAGTGTTTACAAACCTCGTTAAATGTCAGGAGAGGGTCCCTTTGCCACTGCCCTCCTTCGGCCTCCGAGAGCCCACTTCCGGCGCGGCGTGTGAGACCTCGCGCCTGGAAATGTGCTAGTTCGTTGGCGTTAGGGACGGCTTCATGAGCATCGCTGCCCACGTGACCGGGGAACCAGATTAGGTGCTTTTTGCCTGTCCAGGATGCAGCAGAGAGAACGCGAGCGGCTTCTTTACATACCGAGCCTTTCATGAATGCTCTGGTGGCAGCTCGCGAGTCCGTGAATATAGTGGAACGGTTCGTGGTGGCCATGGCGATGGCTACTGCCACCTGTTCGGCTTTATCGGCGTCCGTGTTTTTAATCGTAAGCGATGTCAGCAGCTCCCCCCGCAGCGACGTAGCCGCTGAAACAAAGTGATTTGAAGCTGCGTACTGTGCAGCGTCAACGAAGGCGACGCTGTCCTCAATGTTAGCCGCTCTGCTGAGAAGGGCCCTCGCCCTCGCTTTTCGTCTGCCGTAATTGTATTCGGGGTGCATGTTTCTGGGTATCTGGGATACTGAATACATTTCCCTAATTTCGACGGGAAGCGTGCACTCCCTTTGTCTGGTGATGCGAGAACGTATGCCAATATGCGCGAGTAACTGTCTGCCGGCCTCGGTGGAAGCCAGTCTTACAACTTGTGCCACCTGTTGCGCCTCTACTGTTTCTGCAAAGGTGTTGTGCACGCCGAGCTCTAAGAGCCTTTCGGTGCTGGTGCTCTGTGGGAGACCCAGGACCTTTTTTATGCTTTTGCGAATAATTGATTCTAGTCTAGCCTCGTCCCGTCTGCTCCATTTGTGGGCCAGGGCTATGTAGTTGATGTGGCTCATGAGGAAGGCGTGGAAGAGGCGCCGAAGGTTCTCTTCAGATAGCCCCCCTCGTTTGTTGGCCACTCTCGTGATTAATTTTGTCATTGAGTCGGCTTTGGTTGCTATGCGCTCTAAGGTGTAGGCGTTACTGCCATCCTCCTCCAAGAACATGCCAAGGATTCGAACTCTGCGTACGAGCGGGATAACGGAACCGTTCGCTGTGGTTATAGAGATATCGGGAAATGTCCCCTTCCTTGCACCGACCTAAGTAAGCAAGAAAGCGCGAAACCGAAATCCAACCCAGCAGTGACGTCATGCCAGTCAACCCGCATTTTGCATGGTGCGAAAGCGCATGCGCCCTTCCCCTGGCGGTAATGTCGCTAAGGTTGGCAGAACGCGCAGATCTCGGAGGCCACGGTATGGTACGGTTGAGGGTCTTGGGCCTTACAGCCCATTTGCACGCACATTTGCTTTGTTTGCTGAATTCAAAACGAACGAAGTATAAAGTGCAGCAGATTATCTTTCCGCGAACACGAAATCGACCAATGCTATTTCTGCTCCCAAGCGACGTGGTCGGTGCCCACAGTGACGTCCTTTGTTGAAAGAAGAGCGGGCGCTTTTCAGCTGCGTTTGCAATTGCGAATTCCCTGCTATACGTGTGAGTGCAATGTAATTTAGCTTGCGTGTATACACAGCAGCCTCCACAACAGATCAGCACAGTTTTCTGACTGTTCAAAACAGTTTTGAGGGACCCCTTTAAGGTATTCGTTTCGATGAATTGCTCTCATTAAGTTCGGAACCCTGGCGACGCAAGAAACACGCCCGAAATGGTGCTTACAAAAGAGGTCACTTGAAGATGGGAAGGCACGTGAAGGAACCCCAGGTGGTCGAAATTTCCGGAGCGCTCGACCACAGGGCCTCGTAGCGTGGTTTTGGGACGTTAAACCTCAGAAATTAATCAATGCAGTTGGGAAAGGCAGCCTCTGTTGTGTTAATGCCCTCGGCCAAGTAGATATGCGCAGTTCCCAAAAGCCATGGGCGTCGGGCGGTTCTTATCGCAGAGTGCTGTTAGTACGCCTATGCTTATCGCAAGCGGCACACGGCTCTACGCGTTAATGCTTGTCGAGAGGGAGTACATACTCTCGTTTTGTCGATAGAGATAAGCGTATATTGCCGGTATATTGCGACGATTGACCATGGAAGCCAACGAAGGGTCCCGTGTCGGACCCATCGTTTACCAACAAAGGGCCCGATAAAGGAACTGACGGCAGCTTTCTTTTTCCCTCAAGCGATAAGCACAAACATTTAGCACGATTATCTCTATTCCGTAAAAACACAAAAAATATCGTGAATTGTACAATACGACTGAGTTATGTTATTTACGGGGCAAAAAATTGCGTCTTGCCAAGGGTGGTATCTTTCCGCTTGAGAATTTTCAAGATGAACGGATGGTGAACACCTTTTCACCTTCTGCTGGAGTGCACATATGATACCCATATTCGGATAAGTTCGCATTCAGAGCCATAGATGTAGCCCGTACGTCAAGCCTTCACACACCCCTCCTTTCCCCCTCCCTTTGCGCGCACGTTGTGACGTAGATCACTGTACGCGACGCGTATCAGTTGGCGCAGCAAGAGCATATAGCTTCGGCCGTCTTTAAACTGCAGCCAAAACATAAGCAACGACTGCCTTCCTTGTACTTGCCGTCGACGTTCACTCAGCGCGTTCTCTAAGGTAATTCAACACAATAAAGTTGTCTTCCAATACAATTTTTGCTTTTTAAATGCGAACGCATTCTGCAATCGCGATAGCAAAAAGGAAGTTGATTACGTACTTCATAAATAATTCGCTGAAGTTGTGCCCAGCAAAGCACATAAAACAGACTGTACGAGCATGTTCTGTGTAACCAGCGTCAAATTTTTACTGAAATTACGGCAACATCGTCTACGGGCAGACACTCCAGAAATTCTGAAAACGTAACTATGCCGAAAGTCAGGCCTGTTAAGGATTTTCCCATACAGGGAACACTTCAAGAACCACATGACAGAGAGGTCAGTAGCCGTGGTGCCTCGCTGTGCGAACATCAATAGCCACGAACACGCCAAACGCTTGGAACCAACCTCCTTACTTCATACGGTCCGGTAAATCAATGATAGGATGGCCGAGGAACACCCTTTCCCTCCCTCTTTCCCACACACGCAATGCATGTTTACTCAACGGGCCGAAGATTAGTAGTCTCAATGGCCTTCAAGGGGGGGGGGGGGGGGGGGGTCTTCAACACTATTTATCTTCCCCGCACGCACTGGTTTTGAGGAACCGAGAATGCCGCTTATAGAGTATCGAACAGGAAAAAAGCGACGCTCTTTTCTTTTTTTTTTTTTTCGCACGCCGAGTACGTGCAACGAATTTTGAGCGCCCGCAGCGAAAGCCCTCGTGTCCTCAGAAGCGCTTGCTCCGTGCGAGCGTATCTGAAGTATCGTGGAAACACGAGAATGGTGTTAAAGTCATCGGTTCGTATATAGGAGCTATAGTGTACATCAGGGACACGTCACGATTGTCGAGGTATTTACAGATTGCAAGTATAACGTCACAAAAACAGCGGCTCACCGAGACTACGCGCATGTGGCGACCACGACCAGTACTTGAAGTGTATGTGTTGCTTTTTTAATTTATTTTTTTCGCGTTTGAATCTGGCAGTTTCTCAGAGAAACATGGCTATGATCGATTGGTCTTTTAGTGTGTCGCGCACTCACGTTTATTGCTCACGCTGCTTCTGGGCGAACTTTTAACGCCAAAGTAAACGCAAATTAATGCAAACGTAAACGTCAATGCAAATTATCAGTAGGGACTCGTATTCAGGCCGCGGTGGCAAAGCAAGAGCTATATAGACTACACGGCTGCTCATCTCAATCTTCGGTTCTCTTAAATAGCAAAGAAAGAAAAATAAAAATATGGCGCAAACCTTTCCCGGTACGACATTTGTCTTGGCACACACCGTCAGAAAGCAATGACGTCACGGCTCGCTGTTGCAGGCTCTTGACGGCGGCGTCGCCACCTGCCGTTACGTTGGAGTTTGTTCCGATTTTCCTTCCTTTTTCTTTAATTTTCTTTTAATACTATGGAGCCGTAATTCATTAACACAGAGGTGTCTGTTCTGTGTGTTTTTTTTTCTTTCTTTCAGCGTCAACTAAAGAAGACAATGCATACCGATGAAGTCACGCGACCACGCCAGCACACGAAATGCAGGCGCAGATTGTTCGTTCGCGCCGAATGCAGATGTGAGCGTGCAAACGCCGTTTTGCCAACTGCTTTCCCAAAGAGGCATCTGCTGTACAGGCACGTCTCAGCAGTGACAAGATGGATCGAGGGTTTTGTTATAGACTACGCGAACTCGTAACTAGCATTACATGTTTCGTGGCCACGTGTAGCAGCTGTTACACACGGGTAGAAGGGCGCAGATACTTTGCAACGTAAAAAATTAAAAAAAAATAATCAGGACGGCTCTCTCTCATCATACGCCAAGGGTTGGTGGAACACTTAACGCAACCCAAAACTGCTCACGGGAGAGTGAGGACAGATGTAAAAGACGCCAAGAAACGTGTAATATTTAGGAAAACCACATTTGAGAGCCGCGCAGACAACGCCGAACGCGGGTGGGATCTCGAACTAACGCACAAGCGAAACAGACGAACTTAATGGCAAGCGCATGTGGCTGAACGAGGCAAATGCGCGCCGCAGGGCCGAAGAACACCAGGCCAGAGCACCGGTCCTCGATCACGGTGCAAGAGCCGCGACCAACTGCAGCATCGAGTCGAGCTGAAACATTGCGTTTTTTTTTTTTCAGACATCCGTAAGATCTCGACAGGTATAAAGGTAAACATCTCGATAGTTAGAGCCAGGGCTTACAATCAAGGTAAAAAAAAGGGGGGGGGGGATCTCGCCTCCTCTCCCCCTTCCGCCCACCCCATGTAGGGGGAGGGGGACTACAGGCCCTGGTATAGAACTTTCGCACTAAAAGCCATGGAGGAAGAGTCTGCTTGATCGAAAGAACTGTGCTCATTATTACCTACACATATCCTTACGTTGAAGACGTGTAGAGGTTATGTTTGTCGTTTTATAGTCGGTAGACTCGCACTTTGTATAAAGAGTGAGAAAGTGGCCCACTTTGGAAGTTCCCTCAAGTCCAGCAGAGGTCTCGCGTGATCACCCTGCTATCCGACGTCCGCGAAGTCTTTCGCATTAAGAAAAAAAAAAGTCGTTTCCATGGCGGAGCTCAACTACAAACGAGACAGCAGGTCGGCTAAAACAGGGCCGCCACTCGTCGCGCAAGCGAGCGGCATTGGGCGCAACGATTACGTGGTGGTTAACCTCGGGGCGCGCGAACGAGCGCAACTCCGCATACGTGTTAGCGCTGCAGTTCGCGAGGCCATAGGGTGCAGGCGCGATGACGTGCACACATGCTGATTAAGCATCGAGGGCACAGAGGAAGCGCGTGCTCAATAAGCTCGTTTACTCGCACAGGTGCCACTGCACCCTCGAGTGTATACTGAGCGTATGCTGAGTGTATATAGAGTGTATATAGATTGTATATAGAGTGTATATTGAGTGTATATTGAGTGCATATTGAGTGTATATTGAGTGTATATTGAGTGAATATTGAGTGTATATTGAGCGCATATTGAGTGACGTCTCGGTTGCAACGACGTTTATTAGGACCTGCTACTCGGCATCGAACCAGGCAAGGCCCACACACGATAATGATGATACCGAGGCACTGAAGATGATGATCAACCACAGCATGATGATGATGATGATAATGTACAGATGAGGATGAAGTGCATAATAAACGCCCACACTATATACAGCACCACAATGATGCCGTAAATAATGCAACGTTGGCGGCGGCTTACCCATGTATTTATCGCGCGTCGTACTTTTTAAAGAGACATCGAAGAGAAAGATTAAATCAGTTTGTATTGACGAAGTATCACTTGCAATTCATGAGCCTTTTTTTTTTCCGTCGCCGCCGTCTCTCGTGCCATTAATAAAACCCTTGTAGCGCAGAAAAGAAGTTCACCTTTGTTAGGTTTGCAGTGACAGCCTGATTTCCACGACACGCAATAATGTTGAAAAATATTATTCGCCGAAACTTTTTTTCTCCAGCTTGTCAATATGCGACGTCGCGGAGTGTTAAATACATTTTCTTGTTTTGGCTGTTCTGGCGCAATAAAAAAAATAATTGCAGGGGCTTTACGAGCAAAAATGATTATTTGATAAAGCAGCAAGCGGCAGTAGAAGGCTCCGTAAAGTTTGACCCACATGCACCGACATGGCAACGAACCTCAAGCATTTTTTTTTTCGCCTCCATCGCAAACGCGGCTGCCGTGGCAGGGATCCAAAGCAGACGTTGTCAACCGTAACAGGATGCTTTCTTAAATTCTGCGAGCACACGGCATCTCTTTTCTTTAAACAATGAACGACATCTTCCAAACAAACAGTACCGACTTGTCTCAGAGAACACCAACGCTAACGAACGTCATCAGAGGTCAACGAAACGGGGCAGCACGCCGACCAGTCTATCTCGCTTTAAAACATCTGTAAGCTGGCACAAATTATACGATCGAGTTTCGTTTTTTTTTTCTCTCTCTTTTTTTAACGATAGCGTATGATACATGTCCTAAGCTTCCGGGGCATGACAACTGTATGACGTTTGCGCAAGAAATTTAGACGCATCCCACACCTGCAGGCTGTAATCGAATAAAAGACTCGTGTGTTATATACACAGCACAGTACGAATGCGTGTAACCGGCGATGTGATCTGCTGGTGTCCGTCAGTTTCGCGGTGGGTGAAAGTTTGAACGACTACCTCAGATTACAAAAAAAAAAAAAAAAAAGTCTGAACATAGATAGCAACAACGCGCGCTGTGGTTACTGGTAGCACGAGGTAACGGGACACAAGAAGAACTCCCCTTTTCTTCCTAACTTTTACATATATTTCAAAAATATACGCTATCACTTACTACTACACGCAATGCACGCAGAGTTTCAAATGGGAGTCGGAACAATATAGCGCATCCATTAAAATCTACTCTAGAAGAACAGATTGTTGGACTAGACACCTAGTCATTAAAATCTACCGCGAAGAAAACATCCCCGCTTAATTATCATGTTTTTAAGAAGTCACGTGCTGAGGCAATAACGCGCGAGAAAAAAGGCGAAGGGCACGGAGAAGCCCACCCCCTGCCAAGATTTTATTTTTTTTTTTCCTCCACACAAAGACGCATTCATGTGGAAGAAATTGACTGTCATAAGTATAATATCGCCACAAGAAGCCGCATACACAAGGAGGAAGTGCACGGAAAATTTTTCAGCGCCGCATAGTTGGTTAGGTTGTTGTGTAGTATAGTTAACCCGGACTTTCCCAGTATACGTCCCGCCTTGCCAGAACCTCGTATACTGTTGTTCTGACATGTAATAGCTTAAAATTAGTCGAACCACGCTGTATCGAATACATATATACATATATATCGAATTGTTGGCTATATCGAACTCTCCGTATATGAACTCGAAAATCACAAGCATTTTAAATCTTAGTTTCGAACGGGGTCGGACGTAAAATGGATATATGGAACGCTGCGGGCACAGAATACACACTGCTGGCCCAGTGCATTTGTTCATATTTTTCATTCTGATTTTTTTAATGTCCCAAAACCACGATACGCTTACGAGAAACGCCGTATAGTGGCGAACACCGAAAAGTTCGCCTCCATCGAAATGCAGCCGCCGCGGCCGGGATTCAATGACGCTCGAACCTCGGATCAGAAGCCGAGTATACCATAGCCACTATATATAGACCACCGTGGCGGCAGGGCTGCATTTGTTCAGTGTCTGAGTCCTCCTGCCGCGCTTCCGCTATACAGACAAGTTCGACCTGTTATGGCATTCTTGGGTTCTTCCCTGTACACAAATATCATGCACGGGGGAACCGAGGCAAGCACGTGACGATATATCAGCTTACAAGAGTGAAACGTCACAGACGGTTCACTAACCGCGTCATACTAGTGGCGATGTCGCGACGTGCTGCAAGCTCGGATGAGCATTCCCGCTTACTTTGAAACCCTATTAAAATTACTTAGAGGCGACGTTCGCCGCTAACACTAGGTCAAGATTGCCTTCGTATGCAGGAAAACCAATTAATGCAAGCATCTTGCGTTTGAAATTCTGGTGTCATGGGACCTTTAAGAACCGCATACAACTGAGAACAGTCTTTTGAATGTGCGTTACGAGTTGCGTTTCAGAACCGTCCACGGACAGCTTGACACGTAAGAACTGCCCGACGAGGTTGTAACGTCACAATACGTTATTCCACGTAAAAAAGGACGAAAACGTGCTCCTTCGGGGAAACTGCGGTTATCACGCCACGCACAGGATCCACGCTCTATACGCGCTGTTGGCCCCGTTATCGCCAAGGCCCATTTTGGCGGTGCTTTTCTAGTGGCGCCGAAGCCGCCGCCGCGCGCGCAAGAGAGTATGTATGCTGCGCACACATTCACCTGTACGTAAGTACGTATATGTATCTGCAGGCTTGCGCAAAGCGGGCGGCATCGCTCACCTTCTCGGCCTCTCTGTCACCCCTCCCACACTGTATCCCTCCTCTTGCAAAAGTAATGTGGCCGGAGCCACTCCCGCCGTATAGAGGCGGTGCTTTCTTTATTTTTCTTAATCGCTTTCTGTGTTTGTCGTCACTGCGTTTCCGAGTAGAAGACATGCGGGCAGGGTAGGTGCGCCTCTACGAGGAACCAGACACGAAGACTTTTTTTCAAGATTCAACTCCCTGTTATAGGCGCGGCTCTATAGTTATACGGAATGCGAAAAAACGCACACTTCTGCGGGCAGCCAGGAGCATTCAGTGCTCAGAACAAGCACTTCCGTGGAAGCGGTAAAAGCGGAAACAGTCGTCTCGGATTCCGCGTAAAAACGACAGCTTCTACGTATGTCGCAACAGGCAACACATAAAGTCGAGTAAAGTTCCAAGGCGGGCTTGTTGGTATGGCATTTTTGAAAACTATGGTAGCACGACGTAACGGAGCACACACACACAGTAGCGCTTTGTGTGCGTTCTCCGTGTTCTTGTGTACCGTTACCTCGCGCAATCATTGTTTTCAAAACAGGCAACACAGCTTGGTAGTTAGGCGCAATGGTGCACTTGCGTATTATGACACTTACGGCGCGCAGATTTTTCAAAAACAAAATTCCAAGGTTCTACGCGACAAAAACACGACGCGACGACAAGGCGCAGTGCACAGTGGCTACAGTGATAGACTTTGGATCAATTTTGATCAACCACACGAGGTTCCTTGAAGCATTAAGTGCACGAACTTGGAAAGATCAGCGACATTGAGAATGGGCGTGTTGCGTAACGAACGAGGTAATCAAGCAGGGTGGAACCATATATACCACGTTTATGCATGTGTATGCATGTCACGCAGCTTAGTCATACAGATCTCGTTTCTTACAGCTCGCTGCCGACACAAAACGGCCCACGAAGGAAACAACCGCAGCATTATCAGAGGTGTCGCTCTATTGCAGAGAGTGCGCGCCTACGCACGTCGCATATCCGTGCCATTCGATAATCGGTTATACGAACTTCCGGTTACTGCGAAGTTCATCGTGCGCGACTTTCTGTAGCCTCGACTATGCGTAATTTTGATAAGAGAACAATTTGCAGCATATCTAAATTGTACGCACGTAATAATATGTGAAATGCCTCACGCGAGGGGTTGATTACAACCTCGCAGACGGCAGCAACACCGGCCACATCGACTGGCGAAGCCAATTTGTTTGGCGCGTTCAAGTGGAAACCGTTTGCTCTCAGTCAAACGAGACTGATGCGAGCACTTTATCTGGTCCCCCTTCGGCTTCCAGATAAGAAATCAATGTCAAACGCCGAGTGACCCGCAAAACAAATGCGCTCGCTCCAGCGAACATGGCCAGGCCAGTGGTTTCCCCATAAATTGAAATTATGGGGTACATCTGGACATAGGGCTACGATGTATGGATGGTTTTAGCGCGTGGTTGCGGTAAATACACAGTTTTTGGCCGCAAGAAAGGCGTGCGACGTGTTTCTCGTGCAATTCATTCATTGTATGTGCATCAACAAAGGGACCGCCGTTGACTCGAAGAAATGGAATTAGGAAATTTGTATTCATGCTCAACACGCATACCCCTATGGATCGCGATGCCAGTGGTTCCTTCGTTTTGCGGAATGCAAAGCAGCAAGCATATATGAGCTGCATTCAATCGCGACCTTCCTCACATGATTTAAGGCCAAACCACATATGCGCGAAAATGCACGCGACAGCGACGGGCGACGCGAAGCAGGCTACCGTCGCGCGAGCTGTAGTTTGCATAACCAAACTTCATTCACGCGAAAACTTCGGCGAGCGATATCCAGTGTTGCTGGCATGAAGGCGTCGATTTTGTAGCGAAACTGGTGCGTTGACCACGGCTTGAAAAGTAGAGTAGCATGTTTTACTACGCAAAGTGCACAAAATGTTTTTTATAGCCTTGTAATAATGTTTTTCCTTCGTAAGTGCATGAATATCAAGCACATGGCGGCAACCGGCAGTGCGTCATTGATATACATTCTGTCCCGGGTTTCTCCTATTGGCTAGATCAGCATGGCACTTCCGGGCGACGGGCGACCGGTTCTAGATTTCCAAAACCGAGTGTTCGCGCGATTTTGACTACGCGACACGTCGCGCGAACGGCCCGTTTCGTCGCTCATCGCGTCGCCCGTCGCTTTCGCGTGCATTTTCGCGCGTATGAGGTTTGGCCTTTAAGGTGTACACGCGACATACGCACGTGCGCGCCTCATTAAATCTTGTTATTTTCGAACAGGGGGTTCGCCCTCCTTGGGTTCACCTTAGGACGGTGTGGCTTGATCACATTTTAAATTCTCGCCAGTATGACCCCAAGGACACTATCCTGGGGCACAATTGTCCGTTGCTTCTCCTTTCTGTTGCTTATTTTTCTCGCTTATTCAAGACGGTCGTCACACGGCGATTTTCGATTGCGATCGAGCCAGTTCGTGACTGCATTTTTCGACGAATGACTCCCGTCCGTATTTTGCACAAATACAGCGTAAAACCCGGACGCGTAAGACCCGGACGTATTAGTTTACGCATTTGAATGCACTAGCACGCTGCAAGGTGTAACTTATTGGGATCTAAATGCTTAAGTGAAACTATCAGTGTCCGGCATCTATACACCTTCATCGATAAGTCGTATGACACCCCGCGGCTGCTGATAGAAGGAGAATCTGTGTTTGAAGCTGGCCACGTCGTCGCCTGCAGTGTAAAAGGGTTCATTTTGCAGACGTCGTCTGTTAGCAAATACCACGCTTCCAATAACTTCGAGCGCACTTTTCAGCTTCTGTGGTCCCTATAGGTGTCCGCGAACGTGAAATAAACGCGAAGCAATTATGTTTCTAGATAAAACGCTGGCGATTGGCTGTTGGAAACGCGTGTGAACCGTCCGCTTCGGCGGAGGCTCGCGCGAGGTGAGGTCACGTGATCCAACTTTGCACGTCAGAACGACCGCAGCGCCGGCATCTCCAGTGGTGGCCCTCGCGCCCAATATCTGGACATAGCGCTACTGTAGTGGAAAATAGAAGGAAGAGCAGGGGGCAATAAGAAAATTGGAACAAAATGCGAGCGCTCTTTTTCTTTTGCGTTTCTCCTCCAAACCATATGAAGTAAGAATATTTTTTTTGTGACTTTTCCTTCTACGTAACTATAACGTAACTACAGAAAAATTTAAAATAAAGACCGGCGTTGACACAGTGCAAACACAGAACCATGGGTTTCCCCAGAAATTGAAATTAGTGGGCGTGTCTAAAGCTCCAAGGCTGCTGGTTGAGGTTAAGTGGTAGATATCATGAATTTGTTACACAGTGACAAATACAGGGTGTGTGTAGGGAAACCTATGCAAACAACAAACGCGCTCTGGGATGTGTGCCGCCGTCTGTAGGTCGTCTGCTTTCA
Source organism: Hyalomma asiaticum (assembly GCA_013339685.2). Classification (NCBI taxonomy): domain Eukaryota; kingdom Metazoa; phylum Arthropoda; class Arachnida; order Ixodida; family Ixodidae; genus Hyalomma; species Hyalomma asiaticum. The sequence continues at coordinate 12,185,867 of CM023491.1, read as the reverse complement.
TTAATTTTTTTTTTCCGACACCACAGCGCGCCGCATACAAGAGTGCGATAAACCCGCCAGCGTAATGTAACGATGGGTCGGCCCGCTGCGCTCGCCTGCACGCACCTTCCCCGCCAAACCCAGATTCACGCTCCGCCGACCTCCGGCGCGGGGCCGCGCTTCCCAGCGCAAGGCCGGGCAACAACAAAGAGGCAAAACCCTTCGTACGGGTGGAAGTAAACACCAACGACAAATGAGACGCGAGCGCGCAACAAACAAGACGTAAATGCGAAGATTACTCCAGGGGGATACCACGCCATCTGAGCATCTAGGCAGGGCAAGATGAGAACCGCCGCAACGTTTTAACAAAAGGAAGCTCTATTGTCCGCGCGTGAAGCCCTCGACGCCGGCGGACAACAATTGAGAACGCTGCGTGCGGCGCGAGCAGCCGCCAACTCGGGTTTCGTGGGAGCCTATAAAACGGCAGCAGTAACAAATTGCACGCGCAAAAGGTCGCGTCCGGATACACACTCTGAAGATGCCGAAACATGCGCGGAAGACGGCAGTGTATCCCTTTCACGTCCACGCAAATGCGCGCAGCCGGGTTCCGAAAACAAAACAACCGCGCTTGAACGCATCCCGTCACTTAACAGCGAAAGATCGATGGTGGAAGCGTTCTTTTTTCGGTAAATCTGCGGCTGCTGCCGGCGGCCTGCATCCCGCTCCCGCTATATATTAGTCCTTGAGTCTTTCAGGCGGCGTGGGTTGGTTTCGATTCGAGCCAGCCTACGTCGTCAAGCGGCCAACCTACGCGGAAAACGGCCCTCTCGCGCACAAATTGACGCACGTACTACTACGAACACCGAAGGTTTTCTTCCCCTTTTAAAGTCATGAAACACGATGTCTGCTTCACCGCAATGCTGGCTTACAATTTGACACTGCAGAACAGACGGCCGCGCTCGTACAGAGATGGGTCGCTATGAAACAAGCTGCCAGTCGAAGCGAACTGTCAGGTGCAAAAGGAAAAGGCGCAGGGCTTACCGGACGGCCACCCGAACGCTTGTGTCGTCGCCCATTATGCCGGTGGAAGCGAGCCCGTGGCGACTTCCTTGGTCAGCGCCGTCGCACAGGTCCTCTCACGTCCCGCTGCAGCATCCCAGTGGTCGCCCGCACAGCTTTCGGCCGTTGCACCGAACGGGAGCGCGAGAAAGCACAGCGGCACAGCGCGTTTCCGCGTGTTGAAGCCAACCTCGGCACGCTGCTGCGACAGCAACGAAAACGAAGCGACGCGTGAACTAAAAACCACTGCCAGCCGCCAGCTTCGCGAGTTGGCAATTTTATGTTTTATTTTATTTACCCTCATACAACGTGCGGACCAGTTGTAGGTGCGGTGTGTGGCGCCATCTATCCTGGAGTTAACACAATGCTGCAAGCAAATTGTGGCCTCCACAATCTGTTACGGCAGCGCAGCGGCGCGCTTTCAAAGCGAGTCTCGAAGGCCAGATGGCTAAATGTACAGCTACGTAACAGCAGCCATGTTAAGTCCCATTCCATTTCTCATGTAGACGGCAAAATAGAGAGCTTCTCGAAGACGACATCATGGCCTACTGTACTCCAGACCTGTCAGCTTCGCGAGTTGGCAATTTATGTTACTTTATTTACCGTCATACAACGTGCGGGCCAGTTGTAGGGTGTGGTGTGGCGTCATTTATCGTGTAATTAACACAATGCTTCAAGCAAGTTTTGGCCTCCACAACCTGTTACAGCAGCGCAGCTTCCGGAGTGAGTCTCGAAGGTCAGAAGTGAGTTATAGGGTGTGTTCCAATATTTACAGTAGACGGTAGAGTTAAGAGTAGATTTAAAAGGCATGCGAGCAACTTAAAGAGAGAGGGGGAAAAAGAACAGTTCATTAAATGTTCTTACGAGCCTGGTGGCGCACATGTCACCGCCCCGTTACAAAGGGGACGATCATAGCATCCATCCATCCATCCATCCATCGTCATCTGGGCGCGTTCAATTACTCGGACGACAAGGACGCGAAGCTGTCTTTGAAGCTGTCAAGGTAGGTTGTCTACGATGCTGTTCAATTGGAACACAGCTATAGCCTTTGAGATTAACGCCCGCCAATGCTCGGAGGCCATAAATTAGTGGTGCCATTTTGTGTTCTCTTCTCCTGTCCTTGTTTAAAAAAAAAACTTTCCCAATGTAAAACTTAACCAACAGCCCAACTTGGCACACTGCTAAAGTGAGTCAAAGCTCCGAGATTTCAACTTTGAGCTTATGAGTTGAACTCTCACGCTTTTAGTGTCAAAAGCTGTGCCTAGATGGCGTGCGCAATAACACCTCGGCGCTATAAAAAAAAAAAACCAAAGCTCTATCATTAAAGTAAAATATAATTGTAAAAAATTAAATTACCAGAGCTTGTGGCAAGTGCCAACAATGCTGCAATAAATACCTTTGAAATGCCCTAAAAAATTTACAATGGCGCTGCAGTCGTCTTCACCTGAAAGACATGTTTGGCACCTCCGTGTTTGGCACAGATCTCCTCCACTGTAGCACAGAGTTAACGTACTGAGGTCCGTGGTTTTTATGCGTTCGAGAAGCGCGCGAAAATTGAGAGGCGCTTGCTACGCGCTGTAGTTAATTCTTGCGTTGACTTTCCACTCAAGACACCTGAAGGCTACTTAATATCAATAGTGCCGTGCGGCATAGAACTTAGCCATCTTTCGGCGTTGTGTTAGCGTTGGGGCTGCGAGAGAATGCAAAAACTCATGTGTCAAACGGCATCAGCGAAGTCTAGTTCCAGTGCTGGTGTTCCGGAACGACATCGTGCGTGGTATAACTTCGCCTGCGTAGAAATGCGCGAAATGGACGCACCGTACCCAAGAAAGAAAGCAGTGTTTTGCGTACGTGATCATGCAAAAGCACTGTGCGTGCAAAAATTAAGAAGCGACGAAAACGTAAATTGCAGTCGCTCACCCCCACGACCTTTTCAGCATGGTCGCCGGTGGTTTACAACCATAGCCACACGTTTTTATTCAATCATTTGTCGGCCTTTCCCTTTCCCGCCTGTGGAGCGCAGCAGGCCAGAGTGTACTAGCTCAGGCTCACCTCTCTACCTTCTTATAAATTATCTCTCTCGCTTACGAGGAAGTACTTGTCGTCTAGCGCAAATTTCTGATACGCTAAAGCCAGCCAAAGCGGCATGGGCGCTGATCTGTGAAAGAAGAACGGGCGTGTGTACTGGAAGAGGCGAACTCAGTTGGTCATCGTCGATGTATGTCTAAGTTTGCCCTCTGTTCTTCTGCATTATGAGTTATAAATTCGGGTCTGCAACTGACGAATCGTTGAGCTCCAAAAAGTGCGACGCGACAGCAAATCGGGCGGCCAATAAAAACGCACGGACGAGCATCAACAGCAGTTCGAAAGCGCAGCGAAAGAGAGCAAAAGAGCGAGTGAGAAAGCAAAGAGAGAACGACAGAGAGAAAGAGAAAGCATGGGCAAAGAAAGAAAGACAAGCGGAGGCGCGAGGCCGGAGCGGGGCCGGAGTTTACCAAAGGCGGCGCCGGATGGCGCCACCAGTACGAGCCGCTGCTAGACGCCAGAAAGTGCCTTTCTTGCCTACTTTTCGGCCAGGTAAGGGAGAGCTATCGCGGTAGGCCTAAAACTCTGCGATCCCGAAATAATCGTTCCTCGTGGGATGCTTCGCAATGACCGCCGACGAGATCGCGTGCACCGTCTTCAACCGGGAGACGACAAGGTGACGGACCGCTGGGACCGCGAGCGGCGATGAAGCAGCGTCGATCATCGACAAGCCGTCGCGACGTTCGGCAGCAAACCGTCGGGGCCGCCATGGGTTGGTTGCCTGTCGCGGATCGGCCGCTTCTGTGTGTGGTGCCGTGCTAGCGTGTGCTTCGGCTGTGCTCGGGCGCCTGTGAACCGCCGCGAAATCGCGCGCCCTTCCTCCCGCACGAGCCTGTGTGTTGCGAGCGGCCCGTGTGTTGAACGTGTGATGAAAACTCGAGTCAACGCGCCCGTTCGCGCCATTTGCGGCTGGGGGAAATAGCCAGTGTTTCTTTTGGGCTGTTGTTTTTTTGTTTGTTTCTTTGCTGCATCCCACCACAAACCACCGCTTCTGCTTCGTGAGTGTTTCTTCTCCTCTGCTGGACTCACACAATCGCTGATCTCCCGAAAGCGCTGCCCAAAATCACATGGCAACAACATGACTGATCAAGCATGGATGTCCCGATCAGTGATTCAGAGGAACTGTGCACCGCGCTTAGGTGACTTTCGGAGAAGATGCCAAGGAAGTTCAAAACACAAGGTCAGCAATCTCCTGTGTCTCTTTTTTGACCGCACGCTTTCGGGCATGGTACTACAAGTGGGGTGGCAGGGGAGAGTGAGGGGGGGGGGGGGGGGAGTGAGGATTGATCTCGATCGGACAATAGTGGCGGCCGCCGGGTCCTTCAGGTTCACGGGTCCGTCGTGGCCCCCCCTCCGGCCGCGAAGCGAAATGCCGCCGCGTCTTCAACCCCCCCTTCCCCCTCACCCCCCACTCATGGGCTAGGCACCCCTCGCTGCGCGTTTTGTTTACAGCCAGGCTTTCATGCACATTGCTGCCGCAGGTTTCACGCGAAACCCCGAAAATGCGCGCACGCGTGTTAGCATGCGCGCGCAATGCTCCTGCACCACTTGCTCCGTCATCTCGGCGCTTTTCGTTGTTTTTCTGCTGTTAACGTTCAACACCCCCGAAAGTGCGTCTCACAGGGTCCGACGCCTCTCCAAACCCGTGCAGTCCGCGCGCGATGCCCAGGTGAAATCCTAATCGGAAGAAACGCGCGTTGACTCGTGACATCGTTTGCCATTGTTGTCGTACTAGCTCAGAATTTGGCCGTTTGTGTTCCCCGAAGCACACCTGGCGCCTTTTGCAATGGATTCGACGTAATTTGCCCGCGTGTGTGAGAAGAGGAACTGGAGGCGACCTAACAGCGACCGATTTTTCGTTGCGGCGTAGTAGCGTGGCTTCCTCGGCGTTGACCACGCCGCGCACTCGCGATGTTGAGGCGTGCTGGGGCCCAACCGGTCACTCGGACGAAGTTGGTGTGGATATGCTTTAGCAGTGTCTTGCGCCGCAGCCTCAGTGAGTGAGCTGCGGAAAAGCGTAGAAACGGCAGGTCAGTCGCTTAACCTGCCGTTTCCACTGATATTCGCTGGTTCAGTACTCCTGAAGGCACAGCTAACTTGCCACACTGTTCGACAATACCGTAACACAGAACTTGGTTTTGAAAAGCTATCTTTGCGACGGCAGCAGGTTAAAGTCAGCTGTATATAGGCCCTGCAACACTTTTTGAATGTAGCCAGGAAGCTGTGTCGATCAGTTACCGAGGCTGCTGTTAACATGTGAGCCAAATAGTGTTGCGCTGCATGTACGTGGTAATTCGTAATTTGGTTTCAAATGCAGCTGGAAAGCGCCCGCTCATCTTTAAGCATATGACATCACATGTGGCACCAACTAGTTTGCTTGGCTTTTCGTTGCTCTATAAGAGAGATATGCACATTTTCTTTATTAGTTTAATTCAATCTGAACAAATAAAGCGTAGCAGCTGATCCTCCTGTGAACATGACATCATTCAATGCTATTTTTGCCTCAAGCGACTTGGTCGGTGCCACATGCGACGTCATGTGTTGAAAGAAGAGCGGGCGCTTTCCAGCAGTGTTTTAAACCACATCGAAAATTCCACGGTGCGTGCAGGGCAATAATATTTGGCTCACATGTTCCTAGGAGCCTCTACGAATGATGGGCACCGTTTCCCGATTTTGTTAAATAACTTTCTCTGGGCCCCTAAGGCACAAACAGGGTGCAGAGCTTCGGTCCCTCTCCAAGAATGTTACTGCTGAGTGTTTGCTATAAGTGACTGACACCTGAAGATGTTTAAGAACATGACGGAACACGAGGGCAGGAGAAACTAGCCGATTTTTATAATTGTTGGCCACGTTTGTGTTTCCTCTGCGGACAATGTTTCAATCGGTATAATGTAATGTTCCCTTCTCTCTCTCTCTCTTTTTTTTTCTTTAATAAATGTAATTTAAGGAGAGAAGTTCCTTTCTCTTGATCCTATGCCTTCCGTCAGACATGATTCGCAACCAGCCGAGCCCACTGATTGTGTTTCGGAATGTCACTACGACCGCTGATGGAGCACAAAAAGGAATAGAATTTGCATATAATAGTTACATTATCTCAGTCCAGCTTTTATTCAGAGTACATGCTTCTGTTTGGTGTCAGTTTAGGTTGTTGCACTACAGGAAATTGTAAACACAAATCTATGTTTAAATTTGGGAGCACAGGTGCATTGAAAAAAAAAGAAAACCTTGTTTTCTTGAAGCCTTGATGCAGTCTGATATCAACTGGTATGGCCTTCATATGGCTGTTGACGAGTGCAGTGAAATCTCATCGATGCGATCCCACTTTAGATGTTTTTTGGGATGATTAGCTTTTTCTTCCCTGCAAACACTCCGGTGGCGCAATGTATTTTTGCTCAGTTGATATGATTTCAAATGGTACGTTTTATTTTCTGGTTCCCACAAAGATAGTATCAACAGAATTCCACTGTACTGTAGTGCCGTTGAAAATATGAAATCTTTGTCATGGAGTCATGAAATCTTTGTCGTGGGCTCCACTATTGCTTCTTAGGGCACCAGGCAGAAACATCATTCGCTAGTGCTCATGGCTGTGGCATTAGCAACACGAACAAAAGTCTGAGAGTTCCGAAGGCACGCCCTGAAGTGGCCCAGGTACATGGGTCTACTACTGGCAGAACAAAATAGTCACATTCAAATGTGCACTGCGAACAACGTGCTGGACTTGACTTTAACAACAGTTTATCATTACGAATTGACATAATGCTACAGATAGCATTCTCAATGCTTCTGTAATATCATCTTAAATTGTCACTGGACTGCTCATATTTCTTAGGGCATTTTGTAAGTGGCATTGCATCTGCCTTCTGATGTGTTCCATTTCTGAACCCTGCATGTGCAGGTAGCATTACAGTAGTTTGGAATTGTTAATGGCAAGCATTGAAAGTCATTGAATGTGTCTATCAGTAACTTGTAAATGCATAAAAGTGTGGAAAATATTACGGCGCAATCTTGGGGACACAATTGCATTTAATATGCCTGTGGGATAAGGTGTTTTCTCCCTGTGGCCAAGAGCAATAAGTGTAATATGCTTTCATGCGGTTGATGCACTTTTTGGTTGATACATTCTATATTCTGGTTTCCATGAAAATGACATCGACGACACCCCGCTATAAGTGCAAAGATTGAGCTTATATTAATTGTTGCTTAGGATAATTTCATTCGTTTTGAATTGCACTAATGTGGACATCAAGGGCACATCCGAAACCTTTATTTCTCAGTGCTGTCATAGCACTGTTTGCATACATGAAGTAAGCTGTCAGTCATATGTATAAATGACTGTGTCTAGTTGCTTGAATGTAGTTTGTTTCCGTATTTACCTACCTGACTATACCCTCGCCGATTGTCGTTTTTGAAATGTGATAAATATTTAAATGAAAGTGTTGGACAGCGTAGACATGGGAAATGGAGTAGAATAAAATCATCCTTCATGTGATCCATAGTGGACAGTACCCCTTTTGCTTAAAACCATGCTAGGGTAATCTCCTTTGTTTTTTGTCTTTGCGAGGCTGGCTCGGGAGTCACAACTTGTCAAATGCACTTCATTGCACAAGCAGAATGATACGCATGCTTTTGGTTCCTGCTGATAAGAACAGAGGCATGTTTGTTATAAACAGTGCTGTTCACTGTAAACACTTCTGCTGTTCAGTTTACAGTATCAGGGTGCTAAAGGTGGTTATTAATGTTTAGTGGCTCTTGAGTGTCAAGCCTGGTCGTAGTATACTAAGTGTTCACCTGATAAATCAGGAAAAGGCTTAATATCAAGAAAAGTTTGGCATTTGTAACCATCTTCATGTTATACCATGACCACTGGAAAGCATCTGTTCAGGAGATAGTTTAACGAGCTCTATGCATCTAAAAAAATAAAAACACCTAAAAAGGACTCAGCCAAGTGAGTGTTAAGAACTTTTACGTGCTCATACATGTAAAAATGTTTTAAAGGGGTCATGAAACATTTTCTGGAAATTTTGTACAAAATATGTGTTCAGAATCCTGGCCCCCTACACTATAAATGCATTGTTTCATGGATTGCCTAGGTTTATTTAGAGTGTTAGAAGCTTGACTTCAATTTCATAGTGCACAATCCCCTCAACTCTGCAGCTGATGACACCTTAGTTGCTTGACACCATGGCCTCCGAGATAAGCATGCTGTCGAAGGCCGTGGAAAAGCAAATCTTGCTCTATCTGGCCTTGCTTCCTTACGGCTGCACCACACAAGGACACACTTGGTCCAACTATTTTCTTACTGTCTAGTTTTCATGTAAGTCTATTATTAGTCTGAACCAAACAATGTAACAATATGTTCACGTTTTTAAATGTCTGGTGTTGACGTCACTGAATAGTGCTCTTGCTGGCCTGTGTCATTGCTTGGTCGCTTTAGGAGTGCGAGAATGATAGGCTTTCAAACAGGCGTTATGAAATGTACACTGAATGTTGTACTGAAATATTTGGGAATCAGTGTTGAATGCTTATTGAAGCAGTGAAAATTACAGCTGGGCAACTGCATATTCTTTTCATGACTCCTTTAACACTGGTTTCATTGTGCTAACATGCTGGCACTATGTGAAATTTAGGTGCTAACTTCAAGAAGTGATTTCAGTTCCCAGGATACAGGCCCTGTGCAGCATACTTGTTCACATATGATACGAATGACTCAGCTTGAAACAGTAGGATAGCCATTGCCCATGTAGACGTTCATTAAAGGGATTACACCGGGAACACTTAAGGACTTCCAGGCTGAGTGTATCTCAGAGCTTTCATGCTAAAATATTGAATGCGCCTTTTCGTTATTGCTTATATGTACGGTCGGTTGTTTCCAAGTAAAACCTGATTATACGTGATTCCCACACCCTGAACATGCTTTAGAAAAACTGGGGTAAATCGAATTCATCCCCAAACTTTTAACCACACATCAACCTGTTTTTCATGCTATAGGCGCTATAACTGCGCGACCTCAGGGCAGCGAATTCCTATCCTGTTAGCTTAAGTGGGCTACAGTGATGCACAGTTGATTTCACAGGTTGTATGCAGCACTGTGGAAGGCATATGGCTGCCATTTGTAAATTTAAGCTTGTAAATATAACCCGAAAAAAAAAATTTATTCAGGGTAGTTCAACAAAAGTCTGATTTCTGTCTGAATATCATCTTCTAAGGGAGCACCTGACTTTTACCTCCTGAATTTGAAAAAAACAAAACAAAATGAACAATGCTAGTTGTAACATATTTTGGCTCTGGTACATGGAACCTTAGATATTGTTGTTATTACTATTACAGATGCATACAGAAAATTTTATTTAAGTTCTATATCATAATTTTTATCATTCTGTTCACTATGTCAGTGTTGGGCACTATGTGCAGTGATTAAAGGTGATGGGTGTAAATTCTGCTTCCCATGCATTGAAAATCTTTGTCAGGTTGTATGACTCTTAGAGGCCAATGGGAACTTGCTTTGCATCGCTATTTTATGTTAAGCCACCATTTCAAAGTATTGATTTTGAGGAATCCTGCCACTTCGATATCGTCATGCTGTTGAGCACTATAAACTCTCCAATTGTGTAGTTCTCTGTGCTTGCAGGAAAATAAGCCATGCACAGCTTCATGATGTTGAGGACTGTACTGCTCCAGCAGTGTTTAGTTTGAGGTTACTTGTCAAGGCATGTCATCGGCGATTTGTGCAGTTAACGGTTACTTTAATAAGAGGTTGTTCCCCAAAGTTCACTGTTCTGTTGCAGAGCTCCAAGTTTGAGCAGGAGTTGTGCTTCTGCTATCCTGAAAAGGTAATTTACTAATGCGAGAAAAAAAAGGTCTTTCTGTTCAGTGTCTTTAAATTATAAACTTCCTGAAGACATCGGATACTTATGGTGATAAATACGCATATGTATTCATCTGTCAACTGAACTATTTAGTATTACGGGCAGCTGACGTCCCCTTATTTGTTGCCCTGTATCATTCCAGATGGGAATCCGTCTGAAGCCATCCGGGGCCTCTGGGAGGGAGCATACGTGTCGCAGTTTGTGCGCCTCTTTCAGCGCAAATTTGGATTTCAGAGCCTAACAACTCAGGTGAGCTTCCCGACCTTTGCATTTACTTTTTCCATGCACCTCGTTTCTAGGGCTGTCTGGAACTGCAGCACACCATCATCCCGAAGCACCCTGACGTTGTTCTTGGCAGCGCCACTGTCGGTGAATGAATGTAATGCACGGGGTTACATATAACTTTATTGCTGGTTCTACGAGAAAACACCAACCAGGTATCTTGGAAGCGAGAACATGCCATCTGCAAGCATTGATTAAAGCAGCAGCCTAAATGTGAAGACATCACTATGCATTTTGATTTGCTTCGATTAGGCAGTGTGGTGCAGGAAGGTACCTTATTCTGTGCACTCACTGCCTTATGGCTCAGAATGCGCTGTTTGGCTAGCTCTTCAACGGTGCTCTATCTTGTCTGTTTGGTTGTTCCGTCTGTGTGGGGAAGTAATACAGCACAGTCAGTGACTGCAGCCATTGTTTTACTTCAGGTACTTGTCGTAGATATTTATTTCTTATTTGTACATACTGCACTCACTGTTTGGCGGTTCTGGCAGGTTGGTACATAAGTGTGTTGAAGAAAATTGCGTGTACATACGGTGGATGCATATTCGACAACACATGCTGCAGCTGTAAAAAGGAAAAAGAAAGGAAGAGCTTGTGTACAATAAAACGTGCGAAATTACGCCATACTTTACGTCCAAGAAATAATGATAGGTGAATGTGTAGTAAATAGCAGGTATGTATGATATAATATTTAGGAACAGAAATTGTACATAGGAACAGATATATGCACATTAAAAGCTGAGAGATTTACACTATTTCAGTGAAGACAGTAACGGTGGTATGGCAGCGTTTAGAACTAGTAAGCACACCCTCCATATGTAAAAAAAAAAAAACAGTGATAGTGCGAATGCTGTGACAGTTGTGTTTGTTAGTTTATTCGAGTCCACTGTGGTGTGGTGGGTGGGGGAGAATGAATGCCTAAGGCAGTTGATTCAAGTATTCTTTTGTTTTGCTTGAAGCAAGCAGGAGTAAAAGTATTGACTCAAGGACATTCCCGACTTGACACTTGACTCACTTTATAACACGGTACGCTCCTTGAGAGATGCAGCTGGTACAACATAATGTAGTTTATGTTGGAGCATAAGTTGTTCTGCATTCACCTCTTGATTTTATTGTGTATTTCACCTGGGTAAAGTCATTGGACATACAAACAACCCGGTCAAAGTGAACGTCCCTCACTCTGCTATACACAGAACTGCTTATTTGAGGGTTCGTGTGTCTATGTTAATGGCAAAACCAGCCTTTAAAAGGCCCCATGTCTCCTTATTCATGTGTAGTGACAACTCGGCTTTCCAATGAGACAGCTGTACCAACTGCTTTCAAAGTTCCCGCTTATTTACTAGTACCTAAACCACTTTTTTTGGGACGGGATAATGTTATTGTATGCAATTTATTTCATACTACTTCCCGCACTTATTTGGAGCGTGCAGCAAGCACTTCTTCGAAATCCTTATAGCATGATACGTAATTGTGAAATGCTTAAACCATGCACATTGTTCCAGTTTCGGTCACTTCTATTTTATGGCCTTGTCATGAAATTTCCGTGTTGTATATGTTGTGTTGTTGTCGTATGAATTGGGCCCCATTGGTATGGTTTTATCACGATGAAAGCTTTCCCCATGATAAAACTAGGGCAACGTCCTTATCTCGCTCGAAACCCATTGTGTGCTGACACAGATAATCTGGCTCTTGCATACAGATAATCCGGCTCTTGCATACTTGAATTTTATTACTGCAACCTGCTTCGTCATTATTTCAATTCTGTCTGGGGGTTGTTACAGTGCTCGCTAGTGTCTTTTTAGGATGTTTAACATGAACATTTCCTGCCGTGTACAAGTGTAGTGTAGCAGTTGTGCTTCATATGAGGGCTTGGTGAAAAGGCACAGGAGCAGCTGTAGGAAAAAGCTCAGTAAGGTTCTATGTTGGGAATGCTGTGCACATGTTTCCACAGCTGGTGTACAAAGTCTGTATGCATACGTAGTGCCTGAGGCTTCGCAGGTGTGTGCTGCGTCGCTTCCATTCTGCTTTCCTCTTTTGCATGAGTTTTCATCTGATGGGATTTCATGTTAGGTTCTGCTTAATGAGCACTTTTGATTAATTGTACGGTGTGGCGTGTTTCTATTTTTATTGGTAGATTGATGCTAGCCACGTGAGGTGCAACAGTGCTACTTCCTTGTTCACACTTCTAATTCTGCTGAAAAATTGTGCTTCATCTAGATCAACTTATTTGCAGTTTGCTTCGAGGGAGTTTGTTGTTGGGCTAGTTTGGTACGCATTTTACCCGGAGTGGAAAAGTTGAAACTGATGGGGACCAGAAAAAGAGAGAGTTCTTCCTTTACCTTATGTGATTAGACTGCGCTGTTTTCATTATACATGTTTATTTTTTACCTGGATGGATGGATATTAGGAAGTTCCCTTTGCAAACCAGCATTGAAATTGATGTCATAGACTTCATTATATTTTTATTTCTTACACATTTACCAGCCATGCCTGGCTGAATGCATATGGCATCGCTGTGTTAAACACCGAGAAAAGGGAGCACGAACAGACTTTATTTAGCAGCTAGTTGTCTGGCAGCAGTCCTGGGTAGGTGCTTTTGGGTTCAGAGTGCTTGGCTATATTTTATGTGATTACCACGGCCTCATTTGGATGAAGGCAGAATTGCAAGAAATGCTCATGTAGTTAGACTTAAGTATGCGTAAAGGTATCAGAGGTAGTAAATATTAATCCTTAGTCCCCCAACTGTGGCAGCAAATGGTTTGTGGTTTTGCACATATACGCTTGGATATTTACTCATTCAGTTCAGTTAGCTCATTTGTGCTTTAGGAACACATTTCATGTTAGACCGTTGAAAGCGACAGAAATGCACTGCCTGAACATCTGGTGTGTTCCCTTCCCTCTTTTTGCACCTGCAACACATCAGTTGTCTTTTATTTCTCTGCACTGCTGATCAATTATCCATCCTTTCTATATCCTTCTGTTATCCTTAAAGGCCAAAGGTTTTAATATAGGAATATGTAAGGTAGGATATAATTTTCTGTACTGCCTAAGCAGCTTGCTTTCCATGTGTTGCTTGCAAAAGGCCTTCATGCAGGTTACATCCCAGCTTTAGTGTGTTGAAGTATTCCCGTCGAGTATGATTGTTCACTTTTTTCTGTGTTTGTACATCTCTGTTCACTTTTGTTGTCATGTCTGCTTGGTATCGCTTTTTATCAGCATGGATTTATGGCGCTGATGACGGGCACGGACCAGTTGCAAATTGTGCACCTGTCAAGGCTAGTGTCTTGCTCACTGTCCACAAGTTAGTGGACTTTTCTTTTTCTGTATGACATCGAGATAGCTATATCCATTTCACTTCGTGTCCACATTGTCTAGCTGAAAGTAGTGTCACCTGCCAAGTAGTGTCATACTTGTCTGTTATAGATAAACATAGCATTTGTGTTATACGTCGGTCAAATGAGAGTTTCTGGCAGCTTGTTACCGCGTCTGTAGGCCACTCATTGTCCTTCTAGCTCTAAACTGTTGGTGTACAAACGAAAAATGACTCTTTCCTCTTTCGGAAAGTGCCTCTTATGCTTAGTATACTATATTATACACAGCTTCATATGAAAGCCACGCAGCCATTTTAAATGTCAGCAGAAGAGTTTGAGAAAGTAACACATGTATGTATAGCTGACTATTCCATCTGGAAAGGGAGGTTGAAGGAAGGAGGGGTATCTATGTAAACTGTATCAGGATAATGTGTCATCTTGTTAAATGGATAAAGAGTAGTCTGCAGTTGTTGTTTACATGGTACATTTTTGAGGCTGGGGACCACTGGTGCATTCGCACTGTCTATCGCTTTGTGCTTTTCGTTCAGTTTAGCATAGTGGTTTCTTGTAACACCTGGATTAATAAGTCGATATTGCTAGCTTATTAGTCGTTGTGACTTGCGAGTGCAAAACAAGCCTCCTTGTCGTTCGTTAAGCATGAATGAGGCGTTGAATGGGCTGGTAATGCAAGTGTTAGTAGAACTTGAAAACATATCATGTTTTTACCTCTTTGCGTTGAATCTACATTTGTGTGTAGATGCACCGAGTGTGGGATTGGAGAAAAGTAAAAGAAATACTGCTTGCTTGCTTTCTTTTGGATGTACTACATGATCCGGGTAGCACATTACTCCGCTAGCAGAGTGCGTTGCACACTGCACACCTTGGCATGATCAGAGATGGCTGTCATTTGCTTGGATGCTGCCGTGAAAGCTACTGTGGTATGCCCACACTCATGCTTATATAGCTTCAGCTCTGTCAGCGGTAGTTAAAGTCAGTGGGGTTTGGCTGTTTGTACCCTCACAACTTCGCTCAGTTTCATCTAACAACCTGTTTGCCTTTAGTTTTTCACATGTGCTTGCAGTCACTGTTTTGTGTTCTACACTTTGTGGCAATCGTCTTTCGCATTCGCACAGTGAGGTGAGTTACTGTGGACTTCATGCAAGGTTACATCTATCGACAGGCTCCCCACTGTCGTCAGGTGTCATTCCAGTCGTTGCCGCTGTTGTATCTGCATTCTTCTCGTAGCCGTCTACACTTAGCGGGTGAAGTACAGATATTTTGCCGAGTCAACGATTGGCCAATGAATAAATTGTTTTTCCGGTCATTGTCCACCACTTGATAGGCTTGAATCAAATTATTCATCTGTACCCTGAAGGTCACAATGCCCGAGTGGACATTTGTGGAAGCACGTTAAAATGCACACGAGTGATATATTGTTAGTTTGATCGATCGAGTAAAAAATTTATTAGTATTCAGCTGAGGTGGACGTTTGTGAAAGCACGTTAAAACGTTCACGAGCAATATAGTGTTAATTTGATCGATTGAGTAAAAAAATTATTAGTATTCGGTTGAGGTCAGTAAACAACTGAGCTTTCCCGTAGCGTCAGTACGTGTGTATCATCCCACTGACGGATGGTTCATCTGCCATGCACGATGGTGATTTTTCCCACACCACCAAAAAGTCGCACGTGTTGCTCGAACCAGTGCCGAGTTTGGCGACCTCGGTGAGAGGGTGGTGGGGGCGAGGGAGTGCCGAGTCGCTCCTCCCACGGGCGCGAGCAAGAAAAGCCGAGGAAGAAGAAGAGCGCTTCGTCGCCGTCGCTTTGGGCGCCGCGCTTGGCCGGTCGGACGTAACCAGCCCGGCACTGGCGCCTGGTTCGGAGGGCGTTGCAGGGGTTGTGTGAGACGCCATTCTTTTTTTTTTTAATTCTCTCTCTCTCTTCGAGGGAAGGGAGAGAGAGAGAAAAAGAGACGGACAGGGACGCGCGCATTGCTGCTGTTGCTGCTGCTCCGGAATCGCGCGCGCCGCTCCCTTCTGGGCCGGCGCTACGCGGGCGATGATACGCACCAGCTACGCTCGCGTGAACGAGCTGCGCGCGCGCGCTACGCTCGCCGCGTTACGTCATCGGCAGCGGCGGGGCAGAACCGTTCCGGCGTGCGCGTGGCGACGCGATGAAACGCGCGCTGTGCGCGCGTGTGACGCCACTCGACGAAGAAGTTTCGCCGCGTTCAGCGGAGGAAGGGGACTGTCCATTTGTGTCCGGCACGCACGCGTGCTTCTTCTCTTCTTTTTTTCTTCTTTCTGGTGTTGGACTCCCGAGTTAGTGGTATAATACCTGTGGAGAGCGGGAAAGCAAGCGGCGGCGGAGGTCATCCGCTTTCGTCTGTGGCTAATGGCGGATTTTTTTTTTTTTTTTTTTTCACTCTCTGGCGATTCATGATGTTTTTTCGCCGTAGACGCTTGCGCACGATTTGCCCCGTTTTTTGGAGTGCTTCTCCCCTGACGCGACCCGCTGCGAAGGAATTCGCCACCCGTTGTCGAGACGAATGCAGGACCCGTCGGAGAGCGCCGGCCGTGTAGACATGCCAATAAAGCAACTTACTATTACTAATAATAAAATTGCGCTTCGGTTAAGCGATGGACGCTGTTCCGTCCAGCCCTTGTAGGGAGCGCGGCTCAGCGCCCATGTGACGGGGAAGGGGGGGGGGGCGGCAGGGGAAAGGAAGTGAACGAAACTTATGAAAATCACGTAAAGAGGAATACTGGGAAATAGCAACAGTACGAACAATATATGGAAAACAAACACTCGGAAACAGCCTGCGAAGACTGCTAAATAGACTAATTACCGAAGGTTTACAAGTAGAGACAACAACCTTTAAAGCTATACGCAGTTACTTTGATCATCAAAAAACCAATGTCCTTTAAAAATATTCTTATGCTTTCCCTTCAGTAGTCTTTCTGTTTCATGCCCTACCTTTCAGCAAAGTTGCATTTGAATAATGTTATCTCTTGCTTTTTTTTTATGTTTGTGCAAAGGACTGCATTTTTGTAAAATTGTTTAGACCGTATTTTGTTGTACTCCTGCATGTTTAATTTACAACTGTATGTTTATTCTTCAATATGTATTGTTGAACTATGTCGACATCACTTCTGCCGTCGCCAGCGAGGGGGCCTGCGGCTTCGTCAAGCTGTCTGGACGACAGCTTTTATCGCCCGCCCCTTCGTATCATGTACTTGATGCGAAAATAAACGTCATTGTCATGTGGTTTCGGGACGTAAGACGCCAGAAATTACTATTATTCATATAGCCGTCGAATGCCTGCGGGACGGAAGCTCGGGCGCCATGTCGGGCACTAACAGAGATTGTGATTACGTCGCATCGTTTTCAGCGAACAGCGGGAATCGTTGCTCGCGCGGGTGCGGCGCGATCGACGGGTCGCGGTGATTTACGCAACGGTAAAACTCCTCCGACGTGAGCGGCCGCCGCGGCATCGCGGACGTCACTGGGACGTCACATTTCCGAGCGCGCCGTATCGCGATCGGGCGCTGCACCATATCTTGTCCAGAAGCTCGGGTCAAACAGTGTGTCCAGGGGCAGTCTCTTGTGGTTTCTCTGGGAACACTTTTGCTTGATTTTTGGAGGTCACGGGATCGAATCCCAGCAACGGCGGCGGCGTTTCCATGGGGGCAAAAAAGGTACTTAGATTACCTTAGATTAGGTGTACTTATACAGTAAAACCTCGTTATAATGAAGTTGAAGGGGGAGCAGTAATTACTTTGTTATAACCATTAGTTCGTTATAACCAATATCAATTTCACCTATAGAAATTTCAAGGGGAATTGCGATTTCTTCGTTATATCCGATAGTTCGTTATATCCGGGTTCGTTATAACGAGGTTCTACTGTATTTACAGTCTGTTTGACTAGTTCCGTGCAGCAGAGCCAGACATCGGGTGCATATTCTTGAGAAGCCAGATGTATAGTCTATTTCAGAAGTTCAGTGCAGCACTGTGGAAGCTACACGCCTCTTTGACCAACCAGGAGGGCGAACGCATGTTAGTCGTGTCCTTCCGCGGCTTGTCACACGCCAATGGCAGACGCTGCAGAGGCAGCTGCACCCTCGGAAGGAGCAGGACGATGAATTGAGGCGCCTATTGTCAGTAGCCGATTGCATATGCGTGTCCTAACAGTGGCGTTTTGCCTCGCTTCGGAAGAGTTATGCGCTCGATGACCTCGTACAGCCTTGGCTCTGCTGCACGGAAATAGTGAAACAGCGTTTAGGTGCACGTTAATGAATTCCCGGGTGGTCGAAATTACTCCGGTGCACTATGCGGAGAGTGTATCGTAATCGCGTCGTGGTATTGGCACGTAAAACCCCGACTTTCTTTTTTACTATTACGTTTGATTGTCGCAATTCCCATCGCTACCTGCATCATGTTGTCGTTGTCGCGACATGTCATGATCTCCTTCGACAACAACAAGAACAACAAAAATAATAATAAAATAAAAAAGATGCAAAAAGAAAGGAAGGATGGTCGACCTCCGCAGTGCGTGGAATTTCTTAATGACGAATCGGCGACGCGCGCGTTAACCACGTGACCCTACGGTGTGAGGAACGGAAATCCAGCGACAGAGCACGCCCGATTCAACTGCTAATGGATTCTTTTCTTTTTCAGGTTATTTTATTTTATTTTATTTATTTTATTTTATTTACATGTTAAGCACACCTTTCCTTGCCTTCTGTTTTGTTTAGTGTTCACTGTTACCGCTTTTTTCATGTCTGCCCACGTCACGCATCTCTCTGTGTGTTCGTGCATTGCCCTTGCGTGACTGCGTCTGGGGAATAAATTCTTGAGCACTTTTCTCTCTTTCTTCTTCTTCTTTTCAACTCCTCGATTCGGCACTCCTGATCTTGGCCTATACAGCGGGCGAGAGAATGGCGGGGATAAATGGGAGATAAAGTGTTGGGCGCTGCGAACGCGCTCTGTGCCATGGTGTGTGAGGGCTTTTCTTTTATTAGGTGTCGGCGGGAAGCGATAAATCGCGCCCGGAACACATTCACTGACAAGCGAAAGCTGTAAACACTCCTTTCCCGCGTTGCAGCGGAACAGCTGCCGAGTGTAGCACATCTCGACAAATATAGGTGCATTGCAGCGAATAGCCGCGCCGTTTTGCGTCTGTAAACACGCGGAGTTGTAAGCTCGTCCGTTAAACGTACACTACATTGCAGCTTTATAGAATAACGGGTTGTACACCCGGAGGCGTGGACTTGCTGTGGTCTGTAGTGAAACTCGTTGTTGGGCTATAGTTAGTTGGTGCATTGCATTGACCACCCGCTTTCTTGTCTTCCTTACTGTTTTCTTGTGCTCGTCTGTCTCCTTGACTGTATAACATTTTTTTTTTCTTTATTGGTCTATAGCTGTAGTGGATGACGCCATCACGTATCAAAGGAACGCCAAAAGATGGTCGACGAGTTGGTTTAGACCCAGGCTTGGCAGCATGAGCGGGACTCGCCAAGTGTTACGGGAAAAAAAATACAGGAAATTTTGTTTAAAGAGACCATGAAACACTTTTTTTTAACATAGTCAGAAAGCTGTGCTGACCAGTCGTTGAGGCTCCTGTAAACATGTAAGCCGAACATTGCACTGCACTGCACCATGCACAAAACTCAAACGCCGCTGGAGAGCGCCGGCTCTCATTTCAACAAGTGACGTCACTGGGGGGAGCTCTGACACGTCACGTGACTTTTTTTGGTTGATCTTTAAGGGAGATACGTAAATTTCATTTGTTCATTGTAATCGAAACGAAGAAATGAAGCGTAGCGGATTATCTTTCCACGATAATGAAATCAGCAGAGCTATTTCTGCCTTAAGAGACCCAAGTCGGTGGTACCTGTGACGTCATTTTTTGAAAGCAGAGCGGGTGCTCTCCGTTTGGGCGCCATGACATCAAATTATCATCTTGCAATGACGAATCCGGCCGCACATATATATTATAGCGTATTAGCCCAATGTAGTACCGTTAATTTAGTTATCACCACAAGTGCCACTTATCAACCCATGATCGCGGTTCCCAAATGTGTCTATAATATTCCGCGCGAAATCCACTTTGCCTGTACATAACTGTGACGTCACGCACTTAAAATCCTTTCTTTATTAAGTTTTTTGTGTCTCAGCAAAAGCTAGTTATATTTGTTGGCTAATTGGTGGAGTTGTGGCTGCGCCATGTGTACTTCGACAGCGGAGAAACGTGAGAACGTTCGCGTAAAGAATTAGCTCAATACGGTCAGAGTTTAATTTCGAGCTTTGCACTGAGGAGGCGTCTATGTTGACTTGCTGTGCGTTTTCTCTGAGGGTACTGGTCACGAAAGACTATTCTGCCTGAAGCAACCGACACTGTCTGCAATATTTCAATATTTAGTCATTATTAACCACACACCTTGGCCACTATATTTTCCCAGTTTATATGTACTTGTTTTGTTTCGTTTAGGGTGGCCCACTGCTGTTTGTACTACTGTTAGTGCCAAAAACGATGTCTTCGCCATCTCCTACTTGCTTGGTATATCGTAAAATAGCAAAAGAAAGAAGTTCCTGGTAATTGAATTTAATAAAACATTTTGTTATGGTGCATTTCAAATGTATGTACATTCATCTCTTTATGTAAGTTGACCAAGTGCTGTTCTTCTTGGTCATGCCCCCCCGCCTTACGTAACACTCCATCTGGACTTTGTGGGTGAAATTACTATGACTGCACACCCCACAATTTAGTCATCTACGCGTTGCAGAGCAGCAGCTGGGCAATATGCTACCTCGCGGAGGCACCCTGCTGCGATTGCGCAAGAGCGCGCTGCTATTCTTCTAGCGCCAGCTGCTTTCATTTAAAGGCCAAATGCGACTATCTTTTTTACCATTTCAAGGTAACGGCGATTCTATATTCCCCGAGAAGCTCCAGTCGCGAGTCTGACAGTAGAAATGATCAGACAATTACAAAACAATTTTTAATGAGCGAAAAAAAGCGCAAAACCGAAACCTAGATCCATATGAGCAGTGACGTCCAATGAGTCATTCCGCGTTTCGCAAGGTGTGACAGCGCATTTCCCTTTTCCATGGCGCTAAGGTTACGAAGTTTGGCCCACGCGCTAAAATCTTGGAGGCCATGGTATGGTACCAGTGCGCTTCCGGCGGCTTGACGACAACACACGATGCAACCAATAGTCGTAGAAGCCAGGTGGACGGTCTAGGCTAATCAGTAAAAAATGATTTGTAAGCAATCTGCCAGTCTCTACAGTCTGTAATCTTGCACAAATGGCGGAAGTGTGACAAGGAACGCACAAAGGGTATTTTTTCATTTAGATACATTGCGGTATTTCGTTTGACCGAGAAGCGACGTCTGCGGCAGTTACGTTATTCTGAATGTGTGTGACCGTGTGTAGCACTTTGGTGGGAGGGGGGGCTTAGTCGGGATGAGCCGCTCGAGTGATTTTCGGTATTCGATCCCGTTGTCCGATAAGATCCGCGCACTTTCGGCCGCCGCGCCCGCTATCCTCCCGTTTCCGCTCCGCTGAACGCCGCCGCAGACCGCTTGGCGCCGCCTCTTTGAAACAGGTGGCTTGAAAAAATCTATTGTACAGAAATTGGACGAGGCAAAAATTAAAGGTGAAAGCGAACGCTGGGTTACAGAAATTCATGACAAAAAGAAGGACGCGCCTAGGATATTTTGGAACCACATAAAAGCGCTAGGTAAAAAGTCTGCCACATTGTAACAACATATTGTTGATGAAAGAGGAAATCAATTGGAAGGGTACGAAGCGTTGGGTTACATCCAGAAGGTAACAGCCGATTCGTTTAAAAAGATCGTCCAAGAGATTCCCCCAGTGGATAAAACCATGACGGAGAGCGAAACTAAGAAAGAGCTAGAACTTGAGAATTTCAACTGGAAAAAGGCCGAAGGAAAAATTCCAAAGCGCACTGCTATGGGTTTAGATGGGGTCCCCGTTAGCCTCATTAACGAATTAGGACAGAACACTAAAGAAGCGCTATTGAAAGCCGTAGAAAAATGCTTACAGGAGAGGCAAATACCGGACAGTTGGCGAAAAAGCATAATGAACTTAATCTATAAAGGCAAGGGGGAAAAGAATAACATTCGCTCGTATAGACCGCTAACCATTACATCGGTACTATACAGGATGGCTATGCAAGCAGTAAAATTAAAAATAGAAGCCTGGGCAGAACGTAACAATATTTTGGGAGAACTTCAGAATGGATTTCGAGTAGACAGGCGTTTAGACGATAACCTATTTGTTCTTACTCAGTGTATAGAAATATCTAAAATAGAAAGGAGGCCGTTGTATGTGGCTTTTCTAGACATCACTGGGGCGTATGACAATGTTAATCAGGAAATATTGTGGGAAATTTTGGAAGGAATGGGCATAGGCGACGATTGTGTACAGCTTTTGAGGGAAATATATCGAGAAAATACAGTTTGCATAGAATGGGAAGGAATAAGTAGCAGAGAGAACGTTGATATTAGCAAGGGGCTGAGACAGGGATGTCCTTTGTCGCCGCTGTTATTCATGCTGTACATGGTTAGGATGGAAAAAGCGCTAGGAGATAGCCACATTGGTTTTAATCTGTCACAAACAGGGCGGCGTGATGATTGAGCAGATGCTTCCGGGTTTATTTTATGCTGATGATATTGTCTTATTCGCGGACAGTCGAGATGATATACAACGGCTGGTGAATATATGCGGGAAGGAAGGCGAGGATCTAGGACTAGGATTTAGTGTAACAAAATGCGGATTGATGGTATTCAATGATCCCAACGACCAGGCGGTATCCATACAGGGCCAAGAAATACCGAGAGTAAGCGAATACAAGTACCTTGGCGTATGGGTAAATGAGGGCGATAGATACATGAAGGTACAGGAAAAAGCCTTGGCAGCAAAGGGAAAGAGGAACGCAGGAATAATGAAGCACAGAGCGTTATGGGGACACAATAGGTACGAGGTGCTTAGGGGTCTGTGGAAAGGGG
This sequence comes from Hyalomma asiaticum, assembly GCA_013339685.2. NCBI lineage: Eukaryota > Metazoa > Arthropoda > Arachnida > Ixodida > Ixodidae > Hyalomma > Hyalomma asiaticum. The sequence continues at coordinate 12,163,257 of CM023491.1, read as the reverse complement.
TAATGGTACCGGGGCTTACATTTGGGAACTCAGTGGTGTGCATGAGGCCAGAGATACAATCGGGAATGGATGTGAATCAAAGAACTGTGGGACGCCTCGCGTTGGGTGCTCACGGGAAAACTACAAACGAGGCTGTAAAGGGCGATATGGGATGGGCGAGTTTTGAGGCAAGGGAAGCGCAGAGCAAAATAAGGTTTGAAGAAAGGCTAAGGAATATGAAAGAGGTTAGGTGGGCAGTGAAGGTGTTCCGCTATTTATATAGAAAGAGCGTTGACACGCAGTGGAGAAAGAGAACTAGGAGGCTCACCAGTAAATATACGGCTCTAAGAGAACTGACAACAAAGAGCGTAAAGGGAAAAGTCAGAGAGGCGGAGAAGATTTACTGGAGGACAGCGATGGAAAAAAAACCGACTCTGAATAACTACCGAGAGGGCAAAAACGAAATAAAGAGGGAGGCATTTTATGATAATTCAAGAGGAAGCGCTTTATTGTTTGAAGCGAGATCGGGCTGCCTTAGAACGCGTGTTTATAAAGCGAAATTCAGTAAAGAAGAAGAAAAATGCACATGCTGTGAGGAAGATAGGGAAACGACAGAGCATGTTCTGATTGAATGCGGAAATATCCACCCAGGTGTACGTTTGGGCACCACCCTACATGAAGCCTTGGGTTTTAGGGCGAACAACGGGAAGCTGAACATAGCCGCGATTGAAATAAGTAAGAGACGGTTAGAATACTGGTGGCAGAAAACTAGAGAGAACGGACAAAAATAATTATAGGGAAAAATATGGAATTTCTGCCATAAGGGGCAGGGAACTGGGATATGAAATTCCGTTTTTGATATGGCATGATCGATTTGATTGAAGTAAATTTAAAAGGCATGAGGAAAATTAAAAGAGAAAGAAAGAAAGTTCTTAAATCTTCTTACGAGCCTGGTGGCGCACATGTCACCGCCCCGTTACAAAGGGGAAGCTCATAGCATCCATCCATAGCATCCATCCATCCATGGCGCCCCGTCGCTGTCGCGAGAGGGCGCCACCTTGATTTAGAGCGATTTCTGCCGATGAACCCTGATGAACCCTGTTCATCGGCAGGAATAACGTTGGGCGAATAACTGAAGCATTATTGGATGATATAATGTAAAGCGTTTTCTCTCTCTCTGTTTATGCCTAGTTGCGGAAATAATGACTGGATTGTGTGGAGTCTGCTTTCTAAAATCGTTATCGTGATCGTCCTGTTATGTCCACTGCAGGATGAAGGCCTGTCACATAGATAACCTGTTTTCCCTGTCCTGCGCGAGTTGGTTCCATCTTGTGCCTACGAAGTTCTTAATTTTATTCCTCCGTCTGCTTTCTTTTTTCCCTTTTTTTTTTTTTGCGGCATTGGCTTCGTTTTCGATACTTTGGTACCCATTTCGCTGTTCTCACTGTCCTCTAGGGGCGATATCTGATAACAGTTCGAAAAGTTTACCTGTCCGGTTGTCCTCGCGTGATTGGACAGTGTCGAGCTCGCGTCATCAAAAGGTCGATTCTGATCAGTCGTGCGAGGCCAAGTGAACCGGTCCACTTTTGGAAACGTTATAATATTTCGCCCTTGTTATCTTTCCTGAGGACTGCGTGGCCTGTCCAGGTCCATTTCTCTCTATATTTTTTTTTTATGGCAGCGAGTGTGTCAGCTACTCTTGGTTTATTTATTCTCTTATCCGTTCTGCAATAGCAGCACAAAATAAAGTAGATGAAGAGTCATGAAAGTGATTTGTTCTGCCTTCCCAGCCGACTCCCGTTCGTGCTTCGTGGCGACTCATTTTTTTTCTTTTTTCCCCCGATTTTGTGTCATAAGGCATGGATTCAGAGACCTTGGGTTGTGGAGTTGCTCTGCACGGTCCAGGAGGTTGTGGTTGTGCGTTGGATGATCGCTGTAGTCGGTGGCAACGTAAGAACGCTGCAGTGGACAGTGGCGGACTGGCCACTGCGGCGTTCTTACGTTGTCGAAATCGAAGATGACGTGTGTACATGCGCTGGCCAATTACATTCGTTGATTTCCGTGACGTCATGACGTCGCGTCAAGCGGCCTCGGATGACTGATTTATTCGGACGGTCCTCGCAATTTGTTTTTTCGAGCGCGGATTCTTTGAGGGCATGTGAACCTTGCAAGTTCTGCTATTAAGCACTGCTATAATATATGTATATTTCTATTTTGGCATTCATTCATTGTCACCGAGTATTGTTAAGCACTAGTCCGGCGAGTTGCTTTTGACGCAGACACTTTTATGCCCCCTTCGAACGAAAAACCCGGCTTCGTCCACAGCAGCTGGTAGCTAGTGACGTGGACGAGTGATGACGTCATATGATGACGGCATGTGTGACGTCGCAGCGTCTGGTGATGACGTCATGCGATACCACGTGACGTGGATGTCGAAACAGTGCAGACGTTGACACAAGTCGCCACAATCATGCACGCCATGTTTCTGCATTCAATGGGCTTGAGTCCCTTAGCACCCTTTTTTTTTTTATCGTTGCTGCACTAATGGAGAGTTGATTGGCACCGTGCCGCCCATGCGCCGCCGTACTGCACCTGCTGGATAGACGTACGAAGTGGCCGGCCGGATTTGTTTGCTCCATCTGTTTCCCTCGTTTGTAGGAGCGTGCACCCTTGTATGTTGCAGCAAAGCAGAAAGAGCACGCCGCTCATGCTAGAGGCTCTGTACTTAGTGCCCGACGCGCTAAATACGCGCCACAATGCGTCCACGCCCTAATGCGGCTGACGAAGACAACGTGCGCGCGTATGGGCCGCTGTGGGTGACGGAACAAGCGCTTTTGCAACAGGATACCTTTGTACGTTTCCGTCGTTCTCTCGTTGTCTTTCTTTCTTTCTTTCTTTCTTTCTTTCTTTCTTTCTTTCTTTCTTTCTTTCTTTCTTTCTTTTCCCCCTTTTTGTCTGTGCCGCGTTTTGTTTGACGCGAAGAGAAATAAGAAAAAAGCAAAGGAACAAAAAGAAAGGGTAAGACCAGCATAGGTAAGAGGAGACGATGTATTTCTCGGACGGCATTACAAACGACAGCACTAGGAAGGAAAACAAAAGCAAGGAAAATAAAATAAACGCAATGCCTCCTGTGCACACTTGCCACTGCAACATCCAAGAGCTGCCATTTTCGTTTATCTAACGATGCCGCTGCACCGCTTCGCGGATTGGTGCAGCCGTACTGGTAAAACACGTAACGAGACAAATACGGGAGGACGGTCAAGTGTTTCGTAAGACGGAGTGGGACGTTGTGCGCTGCTTGAGACATCGCGAGACGAATGACGTCAACGGCGGCCACTATTTTTGGCGGGAGATTTCAAATGGAGAAGTCGGACCGTCCATTTCTCTCGCCGATAGAAGTTTCACGTTTCGTCGCTTGTGCGGCGGGATAAACAGCGTCGGAGCGAGAAAATGGAGCAGCGTGGGATGGGGGGGTATCGTAAAAGGAGCGATGTTGGTAGCGACACCCACCACCTACTACTACACGACGCCCGTCAAAAGCGCACGAAAAGAAAGCAGGGGGCCGCGTTGTGGTCACACGCGTAGACGCCGTTGTGCTCCTCGCATCTTCTTCGTTCTCACGGGTACAGAGACAGAGAGAAAGAGAGGTCTTTCTCCCTTCCTCCATCTCCACGAAACGAAAGTCTGAAACGGATCGCCTTTTTTCTCTCTCGCATCTGGTTCAGATGTCATTTGTCTATCGTCTCGGCCGTTGCAGCTAGAGGGTGGTAGTAAGTGGCGGCGGGTATCTGCCGATGATCGGCCCTCCGCCGCCTCCGGGCAAAGTCGACCGCTGCCGAACATACCTGTCGCACGCACTTCTTTCGCGTCTATCTATTTTTTTAGCATCCACTGCTGCTGCTGTTCCCTCTAGGCGACGGCGCTCGCTTTCTTCTGGCGGCGCTGGCGTCGCTAGCGATGCTCCGCTTCGCGCCGTACACTTCGTCGCGTACGCCGCCAGCGCCACCGCAACGCATGCTCTCTTCATCGTCTCTCGCTTTCCCTGAAACCCCCCGCGGTGGCAGGAATGGGCCGTTGAGAAAGGGGAACGCGGATGAGCGGGAAGGCGATGGTGTTGGGGAGGGTGTAGCGGTGGTTGGTGGTGTTGTGTTGACTGCTTCTGCTTCTCTTTGGTTTGTTTGTTTCGTTTTATTTTTTTCGCTGAGGAGTTCGCTGTAGGCCGATTAGTTGTTGCCCTTCTGCGTCCGACTGTGTGGCTGGCCTGGCTTCTTCCTGTGCTGAAGAGAAGAAGAAGACAAGTAGAATGTGGTTCGGGGGTAGAGAAGAAGAAGAAGAAATAAAAGGGGAAGGCCTCTCCAGCCCTTCTCGTTTAACCGTGCCGGAATGCCTAATGAGTGCGAGCGCCGCGATCTTCTTTTCGCCTCGTTTTCGTGCCTCTCTCTCGCTTTCGACGCCGAAAGTGTCGCTGCTGTGCGCCGTGTCGATAGGTCCCCTGTCGACTGTCACGTCAATGGCGTGCGCTCTTTTTCGCTGCCCCGCGAATGGGCGAGCCGCGTTGATAGCGATGGTGGAGTAGATGGCCCGCACGTGACGTCACGGATGCCGTACTGAAACTCGCCGCCATTCATGCTTCCGCGTCAGTTCCTCACTGTCGTTATTCGGCCATTATTATTATTATTATTATTATTATTATTATTATTATTATTATTATTATTATTATTATTATTTGCCACTTCACGTTTCTCTGAATTCGTTTATAGTGTATTACAGGATTTACATGCCTTGCGACTTGCCTGTCTTGCGTGCTCGTGACCTTGTTATGCATGACATCCATTCGCGCTAAAAGAAGTAACCTCTAGTTATGTGTCATGTCGTAGCTTATTGTAACGGATAGCGTGAGATAGCCTTGGTAGACTCGGCCTACCACCCTTCGTGCTCAACGTTCTCGTACTGGCTTCCCGCAGCGATCATCTCTGTCCCAGTTTGGCCATTTCGACCATTGCAACCTTCCCTGTTTCCCTGAAGTACCGTTATATGTCTTCTGATATAATAATCTGGTTTCATAACACACCACAGGCTGACCGTCTTCACTTTGACAACCACTTCACTGTAGCTTGTAGAGAGATGGGGGGTGGTATGCGAACGATAGCTAGTTATAAAGGTACGTATACGGTATACTAGTCGCATGGTTGACTTCAGTGTGAACTGTCGCCGCCGTGTTCCGACATATTCGCGCATCGTTGTACACAGTATTCTATTACGTCACTTGACGTCGCTTCCCTACTGTCACTTGACGACGACACGTTTGGGTCAAATTAAGCCTCGCTGCTCAAGCGATTTACCGTTGTCGGGAGCCTCGTGGACTAATATACACGACTAATATACACGAATATATACGCGCACCCGAGGTGCGCGCTTTTTTAGTAATTTTGTATCGTCATGGCAACGACGGCGCGCATGCGTGTTTCGCGCGCTGCGTATTCCAGCTTCGTCTTAAGGGACAGCAAAGTCAGGCACGAAATCACTTAAGACTGATAAATCATTCCGGGAGGTACCTTTTGGCAGTCTAATCGTCATGTGTTCCTTATTAGGTCATAAACTATAAAGATCAAAGTTTCGTTATTGGGTGTCGTGCCGAAATCCCAGCAACCTGATCGTGCGCGCGACGTCACGTCGCGAATTCCCGCATTTGTTCGTATTTTGACGACATTGGTTCGACAGAATTTCGTCATACTCGCTATATTAAGACCCTGGGTCTTCTGGAACGCTCCGTTATCGATGAGGAATGATGTAAGCTCTATAGCAGAGAGCTTGATTTATTCTACGACGTCACAGTGAGTTGATGTGGCAACTTCCAGGCGGTGTCGCCGCTCGGGTATTTTCTTTTCGCGCGTTTCCTCGCTGAGAGGGTGCCGCTTTTGGTTATCGATGGGCGAATGATGTACTAAAACTAGAGGCACTTGTGTTCAACTGTCAGTGTCCCTTAAAAACATACGCGAGACACAAGTCGCGATCTCGTTGGAATGACAGTAAAGGAATGCAGCGTTGAACAAAACACGTTGCAGACCAACTTAATGATGATTCGTGTGTGTGTGTGTGTTGATGAAAGTAAGCCACCGCAACTTCTATTACACTAGCCCCTAGCGAGTCGTTTCACCAACAATATGATCAATGATCACTAAGTTGAGATGTGTGCGCGCTGCATCAGATATTCGGGTATGAGACATAGGTGAGAGGGAAATTACGTGCGCGACTAATACCCGCAATGGATGTAAAAGGTCTGAACCAGTCCACCCGTTGGGAGGTGTTTGTGCTGTGTGGTGCAAGAACTGTGCGTCCATACGCAGCATAAAGTTAAACTAAGATCCACAGAAAAGTCCACCAAGACGCTACACACCAACGTTATTCCGGACAGTCAACAACAATCTCGCTTTTAGTTGTTCTCACGTTGGATACAGAAAAGAAGACCTGCCAGGATGGGCCTGCACAGAAAGATAGGACACCCACGTCCCCGTCCAATCGCTCTGAGTATGCAGAAATGCAGCGTTGCGCTGCCCGCGAAACCTGTCCAAAAAATCGGCGCGGGGGTTCTCTTTTTTTGTTCCTCTTCTCGGCGGACATTCCATCCGGTGAGTCGGTCGGCGCTTGACTAACTACGTGGTCAACCTGTCCGATGCCCTTCTCTCGCCTGACCGACGTGGGCAGCCGGCTGGCGCGTTTTTCATGTTGACCATTTGCAGTCTCTATAAAGCGGCTGTGCGTTCGATATTACTTAAAGCGAATAAAGGAATGAAACGTTAGTTTCGTACCAAGAAATACGTTATTAGCATGATGTGCATCTTTGCTGCAGCAGGACAACGATGTCTGTGTTACACCGCGCCTGTCAAGCGCAGGTGTAAACGTTCTCAGCTCTTTTCAGTGCATGTTTGTTGGCGTTAGTGATCCAGTCCGGAGCTCGAGCTAAACGGCGTGGATCGGCCAAGGAATGGAAGGATCTTTCCAAGTAATAGTGGGAGTTAAAATTACAGGGCCTCTATCGTGGGTGAGTAGTGATTAAGTGAAACTGCGTGTAATAGTATGGGCAGAACGCCGAGCATACGTAATCACACAATAAGAGCGTGACAGAAAGAAATAGAGATTAAAATCTAAGCCAGTTCCACTGCAGTGAAAGCTGTGCAAAGTTGCGGAGCAATGATTCGCCAGTTTCCCGTGTGTTTCTGTTGCGTTTATCGTCGCCGTTTTCGAGTTATTTTCGTTTAATATGATCTCATCATGCGATCAATCACCGTTAATGTGTATCCTTTATTTGATTACACTAGTATGGTTTATTTAACCATTCCTAATATGGGTCCATCTAGTTTATTTTTCATCGGTGTATGCCTTGCGTAGATTTGCGTTTTGCCATTCGTGATGGCCAATGAGGAGTGATAGCGCGGGCTCCCAAAAGTGCTCCGCCCTTAAAATTTGAATTGGGCGACCAGTTGGAACACCCTGCTTACCGCCTAAGCATCTCGGAGGCTATTACATGGCGAGGCCTACCGACATCTCCTTGAGAGATTGTGTTTCTTACAGTCGAGACTGGAATGCATTAATAAATGTCCCATACAGGCGGGAGGTACCGCTTCGTTGCAGGGTGACTTCCATTCCGGCCACTGGTCGCGCTATCGGTCAGCCGCTGCGTCTGGAACGCGGACGTCGGAACATCGCTTTCTTGCATGAGTGCCCCCTGTGGACGTGACACCAGCGGCTGTATTGCACAGTGAAACCTCGTTAATACGTTCCCGGTTAATACGTTCATTTGTTTCTTCGGGATAATACGTTTTTTTTTTTCGGCCAACAACCCTTACGCTTAATGACGGCGAACTATAGGCGCAGAAAAATTTCATTTCGGCAATACGATTTTCGGACGATACGCCTTTACCGTTCCTGCGATGATCGTATCAACGAGGTCTCACTGTAGTTGACTCTTCGTGCTTATGCAAGCATATATCCCGACGCTGAAAATCGATATCACTGTGAATCTTACCCCGGGACAGCACTGCGACTGCACCCGTTGTTTAATGAGTGGAAGGAGCGAAAAATTCGGCAAACGTGGTGAGTATTCGCTACGGCAGCGCTATATTATTCGCCACGGGGCGAGACCGTCCGCAATCTAAATGTTTCGTAATGCGCACGCGCTGCATGCGAAGAATTTCGAATACTGTTTACGTTCCTGTCTAAATGCAAAGACGTACTTAAAATTGGCATATAGGATTACAGATGGTGCGATGAAGCTAGCAAATCTTCTGGCACAGATGCGGTCGGCTCTAACTGCATATGGTTGAATTGGGAGATTATCGGGACGGAGGCCGTTTTGCGATGCACACAGATATGCCGATAACCGTTGTTTGCGTCGTCTATTTGTCATGACGTCACAGCAACGATTGTGACGGGAGAAGCTACCTCAGGGATGGACGTACGGACGAAGCGAACCCTCCTCCTCCTCAGGGAATGGGGCTAGAACATGTCGCGGCGGTAACAGCTGGGCAGTCTCCGTTCAAAATAAAAGCTTGACCGCACGCGCGCTCTTTCGTCCGTTGTCGTGGTCGTCGTCGTCAGCGATCGAGCGAACGATGGCCCGAAGAAGAGCAAGAAAAAAGGGAGGAGGCGTCGCGATCGGGGCGCAAAAGAAGGGCTATCAGCGTCCGATCATCGCCTGCGAACTCGACCCCTGCGACCGGCCGGACGGCCCACCCGCCCTTCTCCTCCGCCTCTTCCTTGCCGCCGGCGCAGCAGAACTGCTCGCTGTTCGACGGACGATCGCGTGCTGCCCGAAGAGACCAACAAGCAAGCCAAAAAGAACGAGGGAAGATTCAGAAAGGATGAATGAGGAAGGGGGAGACAGCCTCGGCTTCTCTTTCCTCGGAGCTGGCCGGCGGTCGGCGACCAGGAGCATCCAACCCCCCCCCTCTCGGTCTCCCTACCTTTTTTCTTTCTCTTTTTTCTTTCCTAGTTTTTCGTCCTCCGGTTCTCCCACCGGCCACAACGCGTTGACCGGTGTGCGTGTGTGTGTGTTTGTGAAAGCATGGGAACCGGTTTCTCTTTCGTCGGACCCCTCCTTGCCATGTTCCCGCCGGCCGATTCTGCCACGGCGTCGGACGCCGATCTCGGTGCTCTGTTTCTCCGTCTCCGATGCCTGTTTCGGGCGCTCTCTCCTGCATATTTTTTTTTTTTTTAGTGTTTTGCCGCATCCATTTCTTTCTTTTTGAAGACCTTTGCTTCCATTTTTGGTTCTCTCCTCGATATTGTGTTCCTTCGGTGCGCGCGCGCTTCCCGTCTTGGCATTGGGACCGGCAGCTAGCCAGCTCGGCCTGGACCGGTGTCCACGATCCAGAGAAGGCGAGATAGTGAGGAGGTGGGTGGGAGGGGTAGCTCTTGTTTCTCTCTTCACGCGAGTGTTGGTGGTAGTAGTAGTAGTAGTAGCGCGGAGTTGAGAGGGAATAGGAGGAGGAGGGTGTAGTGTCCGTCGTATGCACGTTCCTGCGGCGACCGGCTCGACCTCTGCTGGGCAAACTGCGGACCGCTCAATTTGGTAGGAATGCCCCCGCTGTTGTTGCTGCCGCTGCCTCCTCCCCTATCGAAGAGGGGGCGTCGCCGTCACCCCCCCCCCCCCCTTCCCCTACACGTACGCGGTGGGCCGACGCCGCTACCTAACCGCGGTGCTAGGTCCGCAGTGCACCTTTATTTCTTACTGCCGTCAACGTGTCGGCATCTGGCCGCGTGTTACCTGTCTTCTCCTTATGCGCACCGGTCTTGTCTCAGTTGTCGGAACTGACTCGTTATTCTTGCCGTCGTCGATTCGTCATTGTAGTAATAGATTAACGTCCGTGCATAGAAAAAATGATAGGAATACCATTAGGAGATAGGGGAGACAGCAGAGCTTGTCGGGGAACGAACAGAGGTGGCAGATATTGCATTTCACATGGGGAGAGGGGAATGAAGCTCCGCTGGTCACGTAATAGATAGATACTAAACTTTATTGTGGTCCGGAAGAATCTTCACCCCGTTGTTATAGGGTCAAGACTGCGGGCCGCTCCCACGTTGGGACGGGAAGTTGGCAAGCCTCGTCGCAGCATCGTAGGCATTCTGCACAGTCTGTAGTTGATCAATCCAGTCGTGGCTCTTGACCAATGATGCATAGGATAAATAACCGGCAGTCGGTTAGAGCGATGGAATGGTTGCTGAGGGGTACGATACGCACCCCAGGGCATCAGAAAGTTATCGGGGCTGCCCATACAAAATTTTTAATGTTTTTTTAAAGAAAGTCTATTGAACTTCCTTTATAGAATTCTGTCGTGTTTGTTTTGACACCCTATAGAATTTTTACATAAAGTTCCAAAAGTTATTTGGCCACCGCATTCTTACGGAAACTAAAGATGTTATACTGTAGAACATGTCTGTGGAGTTCCTTTTCAGACGGTGCAGACACATTTCAATAGGTAACTTATACGGAGTTGCTTTTGAGACTGTTAAAGACACATTTCTAGAGAGCTTTTTATGGAGTTTCTTTTAAGATCGTAAACAGAAATCTATTACAATAATTTAAAAAAGAAAAAGAAAGCCTTTCATGCCGCTAGCTCGCCACGTTAGGGGATGTCCTCCCAAGAGAGTCCCGTAATCAACCAAATGCCAGGTCGGGGTGCTCCTCTGCCATTTAGAAAAAATGGTGGCCCTTAGTCAGGCACTGGGACTGGAACTTGGTACCACCTCGCGCTGGACACTGATAGTCTATCACATTGCCAACCCTGCGGTTGCTTTTCTTTGCGCGAATTTCAGTTATATCCTAGTCGAAGTTAAGATAACGAAATGGGCATGGGCAGGATATATAGTGCGAAGGCAAGGTAACCAATGGTCATTAAGGGCGACAGATTGGGTTCCAAAGGAAGGCAAGCGTGGCGGGAGGTGCCAGAATGCTAGCTGGGCGAATTAGATTTATATGTTTATGGCGATCACGTGGCCGCCGTTAAAGCATTATCAGGTTAATTGAAAAAGACATATGGAAGAGGTCTTTGCCCTACAGTGGGCGTGAACAGGTCTCTGATGAAATTTCTTCTATAAAAGTTCCACAAAAAGTGTCAGTACAGTTTCTGTGGAACTCTTATAGAAGAAATATAGAAGCGCAGTCTATAGACAGGTATCGCTAGAAGTTCCAAAGACATTCTGTAAAGATTATTGACGGGTGCTGCAGTCGAGGGAGAATTTGTATAGGGAAGAAATGCCCAAGCAGTTATCCTTCGAGCAGACCCGCACGTGTACCTGATTGACAGGTGGCGCTACCATTCCTGAGAATGCGCATGTAAGTTATCTGTGTATATTCCCTCCCCCTTCCGCCCCTCACATTGCTCCTCATCATTTGGTAGCCGGCGTTTGTGTGGTCCACTTCAATGGTGCTCGTGTTTGCACGTCCTATGTTATTTCTACGTGCCTAAATTTCTCTATTTCCTCATTAAACTTCAGTTAAAAGTGAGCTCTTGTGTCGTGTTTTGTTCTGCTCGGCGTCTTCGTCAGCAGTTTGGGCTGCGAGTATGTTGCGGGTGCAAATATTGTCCTACGCTGAGGAGGAGGGCTGCGACTTCACGCCGCCGCCATTTAGACGCATTTTCCTCAGCTCCCACCGCTGCCACGACCTATTCCTCGCACAGAGAAGGACGAAGCATCGGGGAGCATTGTATACGTAACGCAGGAAAGGCCCGTTTACGAAAAGTGCGCGCGACCTCCTTCAAAGCGTCCTCCCTCGGCCTTGGGTGTACGCGATGGGAAAGTGTGCCGAAGGGGAAGCCTTCCTCCCTTCTGTACTCCCTTTGCTGCCGTCGTGTGGAGGGACGGGGCGCTACTGGAGCGTACGAGATCATCCCTGCTTCCTTTTACCTCTCCGCGTTCCCTGTCCTTCCACATTCATCCTCTTTCTCCCTCTTCCTGTGAGTGTGCGTATCTAATGCGGCGAGAGTCGGGCTGGGCGTTTTTGATCGAGCGGCGGTGGTTACGAGGCGGCACCGTTACGGAAACCCCGAAGGCGCGATGAAAGGGTGTTGGTTTGCTATGAGGTCGGTAAAATCTGAAAAATTTGTCGGTGCTCTAAGAGTGATTTCGTACTTGCTGTTCTGGCGGCCGTCGCCCGTGATGGTTACAGTCAAAAGTCACTGATCAAGGTCCTGCCGTCGTGTGTTCTCTTTGTTTCTGGCCCCTCACCCCCCCCCCCCCCCTTTCCCTCGGTCCATCTAAAAGGCACTTAAAAGGGTGCTACAGAAAAAAAAAGAAAAGGATGACTTCGCTTAAACAACACCAAACGCATCTATCTATCTATCTATCTATCTATCTATCTATCTATCTATCTATCTATCTATCTATCTATCTATCTATCTATGTATGTATGTATGTATGTATGTATGTATGTATGTTAGAACTCTAAGGTGTCCATATGGTACATACGCGAGGCGAATCCACCGCCAGATTTGAAACGCGCGCCGACACCTCAAAGGTCAAAGCTAGATCACGGGACCTGCCGGCTCAGCCAATGAACCAGGGAATATCCTATGCGCACTACGGCTGCAACGGCGACAGCGGGACAGGGTCTCCACTAATACAGCTCCGCTGTAAAAATTGGGTAATCTGGTTGTGCAAGCTTAGTATGCGCTACGGCTTCGAATGTACGTAAAGTGTATATTTGACGTATCGTGCACTTCCATCTGCCACCTTCTTCAACGGTGCACGCTTTTGACTAAACTTCGCGTGCGAAGCTGCGACAACGCACGCGTGCTAAAGTGTTTGTGTGTTTTGTTGCCACTCCCTCTACCCCCTCTCTCCCTCTCACTCTCTCATTTCTTTTTTTCCCAGTTCGTGGGCCTTCATACCTTTTTTTTAATATGAGATTGGCTACGTGAGCTTGCTGGTATGTCATTTTCTCTCCCTTCTTCCCGACCGCTTTGGTTGGTGGTTTTCTCCCATTTTTTCCTTCTTTTTTTTTTTTTTTTTGAGGGTTGGGGTTCTGCGTTATGTGCAGTCGTTTTATATATATTTTTTTTCATATTTCCCGCTCCCGGCTTCCTCGAGCAGTCGACGCTAAGGCTGTCCTTTTCGTTTTCGGCCCGCTGGGCTGTCCTCCTGCTCGCTGCATTCGGGAACAACCCGCCTCCGTTCCCGTGGTTCCGTCACCCTCACCGAATCGATACAGTGCCGCTGTTCCATGGAGCACGCTGGCGCAACGCGGCTCTGGTTTCGCCTCTTCGTCGTACGTTATACTTTGGCCCCGGTTCTTCTTCTTCCTCTCTTCGTTGCTTTCGAATTTTCGTCTTTCACCGTTTCTCAGTTTTTCCTTTTTCTTTCTTTCCTTTCGTCCAGCTCTTTCTTAGCTGGCCTTGTATCGCGCACGCCGCGGGAAGCTTGTGGAAGTGTTTTTCCTTCGTACGCTTCTCATCCTGCTCCGTTGTAACTTTTTTGCTGGCTTGATGCAACGTACATACGGCGTTGCGCTGTGCATCTCGGCGCTGGTGGTGGGGCATCAAAATGGGCGGTTTTCTCAAATAAAGTTGGTAACTACTAGTATACTGTACTGCAGTTGTTAAAGATGTACTAGGCAACATTAAATTAAGCACTGTTAGTTAAAATGAAGGATCCGCAAAGCTCTTTTCTTATGTGTAGGCTACAGCTACACATTTGTTCAAGGCTACAATTTTCTAATGTAGTTGCACTGAGCACAAGTCGTGTAAGGCCAACAAAGAGGGCTGAGTACTATGCTCACTCATATCAATGCTGCTGTATTGGAATGTCGTACCAACGAGCCCTAATTATAGCTTTTCTGGGCTAGAAGTGGAGTAAAGCACTTGCGTTGCGATTTCGGCGAAGCGCTTTGCATCAAGAATGACAAAAAGAGAGAGAGAGAAAGCGTCGTTAAAGGCCAACTCCGGCGATCTCTTTAGCACGTCAAGGTAATCTCAATTCTATGTTCCCGGGGCGCTGCTGTCACACTCCTTATGGTAGACATGCTCAGCATATGCGAAAATAATTTTTAATGAGCAAATAGCGCTAAACCGAAATCCAACCTAGCAGTGACGTCAAATCAGTCAATTTGCATTTTCCATGTTGCGACAGAGCACGCCCCATTCCCGTGGCACTAATGTCGCCAAGGTTGGCCGCTGCGCGTAGATCTCGAAGGTCACGGTATGAGACCGGTGCGTTTTTGTCGCTTTGCCGTTAATGACGTCCGACACACAGTGTGGCCAGTAATTGTAGGAAGCCAGGTTGGCGGTTTGAGGTAATCGGTAAAAATTGACTTGTAGGCGATCTGCACATCTCTCGAGCCTGTAATCCACAGAAGTGTGCCAAGGAACGTACTTGGCGAATTTCATTGAGATCCCTCGACGTCGAAGAAAGGCCGCGGTTGCGTCGTTTTTGCGAGTTTACAGACGCGAGAGATGCGCATTTGGCTTAAAAATCAATTTTTTAACGATTACCTCAAACTGCCCACCTGGCTTCCTACAACTGTTTGCCACACTGTGCGTTGACGTCATTACAGCCAAAGCGACGGGCAACGGTACCATACCATGGCCTTCGAGATCTGCGCGAACCTTCGCGACAATACCGCCAGGGGAAGGGCGCATGCGCTGTGGCACCATGCAAAAGGCTGGTTGACTGATTTGACGTCACGTCTTCATCAAAAAGTAAAGAGAGACAGAAGGAGTGGAGAAACGAAAGCGTTCGTGAGAGCTGGCTTCACCACAATATCAAGCTGCACAAGGAGAAGCCAACCTAACTCATTTCCTTGGTTCTAGTTTGCTTCAGAAACTGTACAGAAAAAAAAAAAAACTCACTGGTCCCTCATTGTATGCTAAGGCGACTGGACAGGGAAAACCATTCCACGTTCTCGTCAATATATACATATTTTTTTTACATAGGCTGCTTTAATTCATCTCTAAATTGAGTTGGCACGCCGTGAATGTAATTTGACATAGACAGGTTGACGTACAATCACGTGTGACCGATACCCACGCATCCCAGCGTTGCGTTATCGTTAATGGTGACGTAAGCGACTTCTCACGTTATTGGCGTCATATGACATACGAGTCACGTCAGGCATGCATACCCTGACGTAGCAACATCGGTATTTCTTGGCGAGGTGGTATTTGAAACCGGTACTCGGAGGTGCTCGTGGTCCGAAGACGAGTGGCATGTCCACTATATATTATAATAGAATGTGCATTTATGAAAATAATACGGTTGCGCTGTACCGACGATTTAACTTGTATTACAACTTGCCATGGGCGAGAGAAAGTGGGAGAGGAAGAGACAAGCACAGGAGAACACCAGATTTGCTGTTTACTCAAGTTTCCACAGGAGCGGAACAGCCTTTAATTTTCTGTTTTTTTTTTTCACCTAGTGTACGAACGTGTCTATGCTCGCTTTTATACATATTTGTTTTGTTTTTCTTTTGACCCTTTCTGACGTGGTGCATAGGCAACCACGCCCCTCCAGTTGCTGCCGGAGCCGCGTCGTCGCAGCATGTGCATCGCACACGCGACGCGACCGCGTGCCGGGTGCGCGTATTTTTTTTTTTTTTTTCACATTTCAAAAGCAGCTGAGCTTTCCGCCTTTCGGCACGTGACTCGCCCGCGAGTTGGAACCGAGTGTGCGTGTGTGGCGATGCCTAGAAAAGAGCCAGCTGCGGCTGTTACGGTGCGTGCGACATGTGACCCCCCACTCGGTCGGTGAGCGCCGACGAGGAAGATCGTGTTAGCTATTCCCTGATATGACAATTTCACTGTGCATTATTCCTTGGTAGTACGTGTAGGAGCCTGTGAGGAATAAATAAATAAATAAATAAATAAATAAATAAATAAATACGCAAACTGGTCGCAGCATCACTCGCCGCTATGTTGTAGCTCACCGGACGCAGGTTCGATTTCCAGCCACGGAGGTCACTTCTACTTCGTTACGTAGAAATCGGAATCACAAGTCCCTCCACCGCGATGTGGCCCATAACAGTATCTTGTTGTTGTCTTTTTTTAATTTTTATTAACATACTTTCATTTACGGCGGTTTTCTATTTTCCGTCGGAGAGCTATAGACCCTTTTCATAAACTGCAAGCTAGCTTTCCTGCAATGCAGCTTGTCCTACTAATGGCGGCATTGGCCATCCGGCAAACAACGTGTGCAAGCGCAATTTGCTTGCGATAGGGCATGTAAAATGTCGACGCAGCCCTTCTGATACAAACATCCCCAAAAAACGGGCCGCAGCATGTGCAACTTGAATTTTAACAGCATTTAAATAAAGGCAGCTGTCGCCATTAGTAGGGCAAGTTGCATTGCAGGGAAGCTAGCTTTACAGTTTATGAAAAGGGTCTATACGGTTGTTCTGTAGCAGTTGCCCGTGTTCGCTGTTGAGGACGAGGTCGCTGGTTTCGAATGCCGCATTTTTCCCACACCACTCTTCAAGGCGTGATTTTTGCTTGCTCAATCAATCAATCAATCAATCAATCAATCAATCAATAAGATCAGATCACTGTGACAGGATGGTGATTTCCTGGTCGGGCACTGATGTATATTGTTAAAAACGGGTGTGTTGTTGCTTGTTTGTGCCGATGGGCACAAAGAAAAAAGGGAAAAGGAAGGAAATACCACCCCAAGTGGCGCTTGCACGCCGTAGAAAGTGGCGCGCAGGGGATTAATGTCGCGTGACTCGAGATTCCAGTCGACGTGCTGCTTGCTCTCTCCGCGTTTCGACGTTTTGTTCGGAGGAGCTATGCAGTTTGCTCCGCTGCTCTTCCGGTGTCGGTGTTCCGATGTCGTGCGGGCGGCGCTGTATATGCCGTGCGCGTGGCAAGAGAGGGGGACCCATTGGTGGAGGCCCTCGTATGATGATGACTCAGGCGCGGTCTCAGCCCAGTCATCGGCGCGGGCTTTCCCAGCGGGCACCCCCGACGCCCGCGCGCGATCATTCCAAGGTCTCGGTCAGGGGGCGTCGACATCTCACTCAAGCTGACGACGCATGCGTCGTTTCACCGTTATGGGCAATCCTTAATGGCTTCGGTGTGTGTGTGTGTCTGGGCAATCGCCGACGCGTTATATGGTCTTTCGTTGCACGCACGGTCAGTTCTTAACATGTTCGCGAATCGGTGTGTGCAGCGCCAACTGGACAGCGGCATCAGTAAGCACAGTGTATTTACGGTCGATTCATGCGCCAAGAACTGTCCGCGAGTCATGCCTGCTTTGACACGAGAGGCTCAGGTTTTGAACTTGACAGCAGCGGTCACATTTCGATGGAGGCTAAACGCTAGACTGTTGTACTCAGGTTCGGGTACATTGGCGTAATCGTGAGAGGTTGTGGCCGTTAGTGCACCAGGGTGGCCAATCCTGCTCTGGTGAGGGAGTGCCTTACCGGCTATGGTCGCCGATTCCGGCCGCACCCCAAGCCTCCTTATGCAATTCGATCAACACGCGGATTTTTATTTTTTTTAATCCGGTGGAGAATTGCCCGGAACCGGGATTCGAACCACGGTCCTTTTGCACGCGAGGCGGATGCTCTACGCCGCCGCTGCTGGCAAGCGTGGCAGGGGCCGGCAGAAAGTTAGGTGGGCAGATGAGATCAGGAAGTTTTCGGGGATAAATTGGGCCCAGTTAGCAGAGGACAGGGATAATTGGAGATCCGTGGGAGAGGCCTTTGCCCTGCAGTGGGCGTAGACAGACTGAGGATGATGACACGGTAAGGTAACCCGGGCTGTAGAAATTTCCGGAGCTTACCACTACGGCGTGTCATGACTCTGATACGTAGAGCGCACGTGCGGATGTGTCCACACAGAGCGATTACTTACAAGTGTCCCTTTAACTGCAACTAACAGGAGTTCTGGTCGGTTATTTCCGCATCGCGTTTCGATTGATGCTGTTAATATGCCTCCGGCGCGGCCGGTCGTTATTGGGATCCCTGTTCCTTGTTCCTCGTCGGGGATGCGAAGCGGAATTGATTCTGGAGTGTTTCCAAGTTACTCGAAGAGGCGTCAACGGTGGCAATTCCGATAGTGTGCGTGCGACAGCGACGAACAAGGCCCCGTTCGTCTGTGTCGCGCCGTTCGAACGAAGGGGCCAAGGATATGTCGCGTTCGCTCGCATTTAAGCCGCCTTTTCTGGTTTCGAGCGATTAGGGACTTGCGGTTCATTACTTTTTTACTTCATTACTTTTTTCTGTTCAAGCAGAGCTTTTGTAGCCTAGCTTGTGTCGGCGTTGTCGTCACGCCTAAACTCCCAAATAAATAGAATCCCTTGAGGTCTTTAAAAAATGGTTATCGGTACTGGGATTTGAACTCGGGGCCCCGAGCTCCGTAGGCAAGTGCCTTAACCACTGCAATACGCAGCCGCGCTTTGTAGAAGTGAGCGTACTTGTACGATATGAATGCTTTGGATTGTTTACCACACCGCGCTTCTACCATCGCAGGAAAAAAAAGAAGAAAATAAAAGCAGGTGGTGTTAGCTATTGGATAAGAGACGCAAAGTCCAAAGCCTCACGACTTTCCAGTGCACAACTTAAAGCTCACCTTTACGCGCTTTTATCCTCCTACACAGTCCACATTAGTCTACCGTAGTGCAGTTTATTTCATGTTAATACACCTTAACCAAAGCAAGGTCTTGCGACAGACTCTTATCAAGGTCGCATTCGAGCGTTTAAGATCGGGGGTTCGTGTCATGTAGGATATCTAACCCATCCACGAGCACTACTAATCATTTTATCTCTTTATATTTTATCTTTTTAAGTTGATCTTGTTTAGATAATTGTAATTATAATTATTTATAATTACCAGTGCAATGATCTATAGTAATTAGTGTTAATCGCTGGCCAGTCGTTAATTTGCTTTGTTAACTACTAATTATCTCTTGTATAGGACCGGTTTGCTTAGGTTCGCCTTTGGTGGCGTGATATTACTCGTGTCGCATTTTTAGCCGTCCTTGTCTATGCCGTGATCGTTTAAGCTCATGTTCCAGTGAGGCGTATAGGGCTTTTGCAATAGCTAGAAGGGAAATATAATTACTGTATTGTAGAAGTCGGTGAACCCTGGAAGGGAAATATTTGTGGCGGCACCTGGTCGCGCATTGATCAACTATACCGACATGAAGTATCCGTGATCAGCGCAGCGGATCACGGATTTCCGGTCGTCACGGATCTATCACTGGAATAGTTGATGTAAGCGAGGACCGGTTGGCGCGTTCTTAAATTCTGGGTAGCATAACAGCGAGCTCTTACGGATGCCCAAGCCAATCGCGTTTGTTCATTTGCATGACGTCATGAGCGAGGCGAACGTCACTCAACGTCGCGACCTCCGTAACTGGGATATGGCAGTGGAGCAGATGGGGTCTTCTGCAGTGTAGGTTCTGTGGACGGAACTTGTGCCGAAATCTCGGGGGTTTTTCTCCCCCACGGTGTGCATAATGGAAGAAATAGCGTTAACAAAATAGGGGATGTACAGTGAACAGCAAAAGCTTTTGCGCGACGCGACACTGTCGAAAAATCTATATTACCGCCTATCCTCTGAGCATAACCTCGAAATTAATGTTACAGCCTGTACATTGTCAAAGCATTTACCCACTGAAGCTCTAATTCGACGCTGTGTTGCGAGACTAAGCGGTAATATAGGTTTTTACGAAGTTTCCGATCCCGCAAACTTTTGCTGTTTGTAGTACGTATTATCGTAGTGGGCATGATATGTCACGCGATTAAAACGGGTCAGAAATTTCTCGCGTTAGGCTCCTCTATAGCGTTACATCATCATCATCATCATCATCATCATCATCAGCAGCAGCCTGTTTAGGTCCACTGCAGGACGAAGGCCTCTCCGAACGATTTCCAATCCACCCTATCCTGAGCGAGCTGGTTCCACTTTACGCCCGCAAACTTTTTAATTTCATCGCTCCATCGAACCTTTTGCCTACCTCTGTTGCGTTTTCCCTCTCTTGGTATCCATTCCGTCGCTCTTACTGTCCATCTGTTATCTTTCCTCCTCATGACATGTCCTGCCCAGGTCCACTTCTTTCTTTTAATTGATGTAATAATATCGGCTACTCCTGTCTGTTCTCTGATCCATTCCGCTCGTTTTTTATCTCTTAGCGTTACCTCTATCATTTTTCTTTCCATTGCACGTTGCGTGCTCCTTAGTTTCATCTCTAGTTTTGTATTGAGGGTCTATATATAGCATTATATGTAGACCCTCAATACAAATACTGCGTCGCCTATACCGGTTTCATTCGACTCCGTGGCCTAATGAAAACACCTCTGCGGTTGACGCATGTATTTGAATAGGGAAATTGCACACCCCTCGTGGTTCCCGCTTTAATGACTGCTATATTCGGAAGTACGCGATACCTCTTCTGGCTGCCCTTTCGCTGCTTCACTTTCCGAGTGTGCGCAGCGGTGGCCGTATTGATTGGTCTCGCGGGCGCGAATACCCCCCCCCCCCCCCTTTTTCCTCTCAACAATTCTTTTTTCTTTCTTTTTTGTCCCGCACCGTGCTCGAGCCCGTGGCATGAGAAGGGGGGCCGTTCTAGCGCTGCGTTGGCTGCGCCGCCGCCGCCACCGCGAGTCGATATATCCGCGGCTGCACAGTAGTAGTCGGCGGCGTGCGTGTCCGCGGCGTCGCCGACGGCTCCGGCGCCTGCGACGGTGCCAGCCGGAGCGTTGTGTCGTAGCGCGCCCGGGTCGCGCGCCACCTCCCTCCTCCTCCTCTCTCTTTCTCTCTCTCTTGACTGTGCGAAGCGACTTTTCGCGCACCCACTCACTGTGTCTGTCCTTTCTGGATCTCGTCTTTCTTGAAGGCGTGATTGGTCGGGCTTTGATGTTTAAAGGTCAAAGGGGAAATTAACAGAGAGCAGAGTACAATTGAGGCCAGACTGTCACGTCGCGAGAAGAGTGGTTGAGGTGTGACAAGGGTTAATCCAGAATTTCGTTTTTTTTTCTATGTGTGTGTGTGGGGGGGGGGGCGGGGAGGGGGGAAGGTTCGTCCTGGGGGATGAGGGAAGGGTGTTGTTGGGGGGGGGGGGGGGGGGTGCCCGGTGCAGAAATCCCCTGGGTGAGGAAAGAACGCATATTTCTGCAGCCCTTGTTTGAAGCACGGCTGAGCGTCGTTGGGAAGGAGAAGGAACGAAAGTAGAGAGGCTATACTTTCTCGCCATTTGAAAAGCTGGTGGTTGCGCAGCGTCAGCTGAGGGTTCGTACCCGCTTTGGAAGCAGGCGTCTTAACCACTGGGCCGCCGCTGCGGTTCTGTCGAGGAGTGCCTGTCCTTTCCGCGCGCTCTTCTTTCACTTTCGCTCCCTCCAATTAACGACGCCTCGCTGTACTTTGTGGATTTAGAAATACGCGTCTTTCGTTTTGAGCCAACCAGTGTGTCGTTCGTCCCAACACGTGATGGTTACGTCAGGCAGAGCGCGCATGCTAAGCTACGTCTGCGCAGCCAAACAATTACAGCAGTGAGCTTGCAGCGCGGTCCGGAGTGCTGCAATGGCGTTAGCGTCATGCTGGGTTAGAGGACGGTGGCTGCGACATCTTATATAACGTTCCGTACACTCGCGGCATGCTCTGGATTTGCTTTCGTGCCCGGTAGGGGCTCGTAAAAAAGAAGAAAAGAAGAACAGCGTGGAAGCAGAGGTTCATGCATACGCCTGTGCGGAAAACTTGCCCATTTAGCATCGTGAAGTAGTCCTGGTTACTGCTTTAACAGTTTTGTGTTTGTTTCGTTTTAGCGTGTCCGCTATTCCGCCCCGCCACGGTGGTCTATAGTGGTTATGGCACTCGGCTGCAGATACTAAGGTCGCGGGAACGAATCCCGGCCGCGGCGGCTGCATTTCGACGGAGGCGAAATGTTGAGGCCCGTGTGCTGTGCGATGTCAGTTCACGTTAAAAGAACCCCGGGTGGACAAAATTTCCGGACCCCTCCACTACGGCGTCTCTCATGATCAGAGCTGGTTTTGGGACGTTAAACCCCACAAATCAATCAATCAATCAATCAATCAATCCGCTATTCCGCTGTATACGCAAAGGCGTAGCGGAATAACAAATAGCGTATAGCGCGCTATTTTTGTCCACAAATAGCGCCATCTACAGGTGGTAAACAAAGCAAGCAAACTCGTATAATCTATGTCCTCCGTGATTCTGGCGCAGCCACTCGCTAAGCCTACACCTTCAGTAATTTGAGTGTGGCTCCCAGAAGCGGGGCCGAACTGTCACGGGTACTTTACTGACGAAGCTTTATAATGCAAAGCGACGACAGATATAACGGCGACCTATAGTCTGTTTCACTAGTTCGGTGCAGGCAAAATTAATATATATATATATATATATATATATATATATATATATATATATATATAATAAGGCAGGCCTAGTGGAGGGAGGGAAAGAGGTAGGTAGGGGGGTGTTAAGTGCAGGTATCGTGAGCCACGGCATTCGCATGTAGGTCTTCGCGCCTCTCCCATTGAACGCAACTTCCGTATGCGGAAGAAACTATTTACAGTTCGAATAACAATTGTCCAGCATTTTTGCATTGAAATGATTACGCAGTTAACGCGGGCCGACACTGCCGCGAGATGCGACGTCTGAAAAGTTTTTTTTTTTTTTCGCGTGCGCTTTAGTTTGATGAAACATGTTGGAGATTAGATAATAATAATAATAATAATAATAATAATAATAATAATAAGCGCGAACTTAGGAACACGTAATGCGGCGTTAAAGGTCGCTATAACTAGAACATCGGTGTATTTAACTCTGCAGATTTTGATGCCTTATGTGTCATATAACTGGCCCTAAGCATGTGCTTTTGTAATATGATCACTTGGAAACAAAAAGGGGTGTGAAACCAACCCGCAGCAAAGCTCCGGTCCTTGCGTTGACGTTGTGTCGGTCCGCCTATAACCGGCAAAAACAGGCATAGCATCGAACTATCGGCGCTGATGACGAACGTTGAAAGGGGTCAGCTTTTCTGAGTCGGGACAGAACGGCCACTCTAATCGGACGGCTGACCGCCGTGACGTCGTCGGGCTCGCCAAAGGTTCGTTGAGCCCATTTTTGTGCGTCGCCGCCTCTCCGAATGCGTCCCACGGCCCCCTTCGCTGTAGTACTTGGACCACTTCGGCATTGCCCCGCCACTATACCGGTCGTAGGTTTTTGCGAGCGCCGTAGCCTGCCCATTGGTTATTTACGTAGAAGGAAAGAAAGAAAGAAAGAAAGAAAGAAAGAAAGAAAGAAAGAAAGAAAGATCATGGTGCGGGGAATGCCAAAGCGACATGTCCTTTCGTGAAGATTCGTGTTTGAGGTAAACTGTTTTCTTTTTTCGACGCGAAATGTACGAAGACACAGGAACACAGTCAACAGGATAGGTGCAATAAATAAATAAATAAATAAATAAATAAATAAATAAATAAATAAATAAATAAATAAATAAATGCATTGTTCCTGAGGCATTGTTTATTTTTTGCTAAATGTTTCTAGGTACGAATTATTACCAACTAGTTCACACGAAGGTCCTTCTTCCGGGAAGCTTCTCTTAGCCGTTGGTTCGCTCTGTTGCGAAATGTCTGAGGTGTGGTGTAAGAGAGAGAGAGAGAGAAAGCTTTAGTGATGATTCCAGAGATGTTAGCTCGGTTTGAGGCCTGGTGTTTAGAGCGATGATTATGA
The DNA here is from genome assembly GCA_013339685.2 of Hyalomma asiaticum. Lineage (NCBI taxonomy): Eukaryota > Metazoa > Arthropoda > Arachnida > Ixodida > Ixodidae > Hyalomma > Hyalomma asiaticum. Next base: position 12,139,594 of record CM023491.1, on the reverse strand, counting down.
TATGCACAATGATGACACGTTAACGCAGTGTTGAGATGTGGCGTATTGACGCGCTGTATGTAGGAGGACCGGTTGGTTGATCCCGTATCGGAACACAGGGAGAACTCGTTGAGTGGTGGAGTTAAAACGTGCGTTGCAGGCTGGTGATATTACGGAACTTCTCAGCACTACGTTGACACGCGCGCGAACACGCACGTCGGGCCGTGAACGAATCCAAATAAACAATTTCGTTTATAAGAAGGCGTTTATGATAAATAAATTAATAAAACAAAAGCAACGCATTGCTTGTCGGAGCCGTGAAACGCGGAAGGTGGATCGTCGTTAATAATATGCGTACGTATATCCTACGACGGGTATGTAGTGCATGTATAAATAGTAGTTATGTCTTGTAGTTAGGATTTGTAAGTCTGCCGTGCCTCTTGCCCAGCCACGGTGGTCCGAGTGCGCATGGTACTCGGCTGCTGATCCGAGGGTCGCGGGTTCGAATCCCGGCTGCGGCGGCTGCATTTCGGTGGAGGCAGAAATGATGGAAGGCCCACTTGCTGTGCGATGTCGCTTGCTAACCTCCAACCGATGGTCGAAATTTTCGGAGCCCTCCACTGCGGCGTCTCTCGCAGTCATGTCGTGGTTTTTGGGACGCAAAAACACCAGCAGTTATTGTTATGCCGTGCTTGTACTTTATAAAGTTTGCGATAATGAGACGAACAAACAGATCCGGATGAAGTGCCACAGTTATATAGCTTGCTGCTCTGCTGTGCCCAGCGGGCGCGCTTTTTTTTCTTTTTTTTTAAAGAAAAAGAAACCGAGCCCTGTGCATGCCACCTTCCTGCCAGCGGCATGCGACGCGGCGCGGCGCGGTCAGGTCGGCCAAACACGATTTTCAGGTTTCCGGTCGAATTCGGCCGCCCGCGGACTCGCTCCCTCGCCCCCCTCCTTGGCATCGCTCGCCTTCTTCCCTCCCTTACATTGCCCGGGATTTGTGGCCCTTTTGAGAATGTTTTCATTTCGCCACGCACCTCTCTCTCTCGCCGACGCATCGCTTTCGTTCGATGCGCCCTCGGCCGCGCGCGCGCGCGCGTTGTTCCGGAGAGCGCGCCTGGTCGAGCAGCTGCCTCTACTTGTAGCTTTCTTTTTCTTTTTTTTTTTCCTCGAGCAGCTTCGAAATCGAGGGTCCGGTATGTGTCTCTCGTGGGTGTTGCTGTCGACGTTCAACAGACTTTCTTTCGTTCTTTCTTCCTTTCTTTCTGTCTTTCTTTCTTTCCATGACGACATGCTCATTTCCCTGCGTTGTGCTGCTAAGGTCGAGGTTTCGATTCCCGTCTGCGGCGGTCGGATTTCAACGGAGACGTGAAATACGAAAATTATTAGCAGGACGTAAAGACGAGAGCTTTTTGACATAGCCTGTGAAAATCGCTATCGCAAACCCGCTTTTGAATTTTCATCTCCGAATTGAGCGGTGACCCTGAATACAATAATTAAATACTTAAGTAAATATTGATTACCATCATAATCAATCTGCGCGATTAGTAATTGCGTCTCATAGATACCTATATATGCATGTAAGCGCGCGCGCACGGACACATGCAGGAACACACAAAGTGGAGTTACCCCGTCGCTGTGGTTTAGTATAAGGTTGTGGCACTCGGCTGCTATCCCCGAAGGTCGCGGGATCGAATCCCGTGTGGCACTTTTTTCTGTGGAGGCGCAATAGTGTGCCCGCATGTTATTGCCGCCAGGCGTTCCTTAACGGTGCGCCTTCATCGCGCAGTATACGGGCCTCAGGGTTTCGCCGCCGTCGAAATGCCGGCGCAGCGGCCGGGATTCGATCCCGCGACCTACGGATCAGCAGCCGAGTGCCACAGCCACTAGAACACCCACTCACTGGCGTAAAGGAAGGGAAAGCTTCCGCGTTTGTGCTGTGGCTTTTTTTTTTTTATCTATACGGTTTGGTGTTTTAGGCTTATCTCGACGATTAGGCTTATCTCGACAAGGAACCCGCGATAACAACGCACTGCAGCGTTAAGCCTACCATGTGCCTGCCGTGTTTTGTTCGGCAAGCCATAAACAGTGCCTTCGTAGAAACGGAAGTTTTGTAGTAGGCGCGAACTAATAACTTTTCGCAATGTCAGAATGGCTTTTCATTTGTAGCTTCGCCGCGGTACAGCAGTGTCTTGCGGTAAAGCTTCCTAAGTGTAGGAAAGGGCCACTGGCTTTCACGGGTCATGGCACGTTTAGCCCTGCCCGCGTGTGGAATTAATTACACGCGCGCGATGTAATTACGATTACAGATGCGATCGCGCCTACGGCTAGAGGTATTTTTCTGCAATAATTCAGAGCTTCATACGGCGTTTGGTGGTGGCGATGGTGGTGCTACAGGTGGTGCTACCTCCTGAGCAGTTCAAGATGAAAATAATAACGTGGGCGAGGCGTGTTTTTCTAGCTGCGTCTCTCTGTCTCACTCACTCTCCAGTTCCTTCTCCTGCGCTTTGCGGTGACACCGATTTTGGTTGTCCCCAGGTTAGACAGTTTATATATATAGAAAACCGTTGAGTCAAACATTTGCAAGTAGGTCTCGTTCTATTGTCGTCAGTTGTCCTTTTGTTGGGGCCAACATAACCTCTTTTTATCAGCGCAGTGCAATGATTAGAAATATACATGTATGATCCATTCGAATTTTGAGCTCGCACGGATGCTCCCCGCTTTCAAGTCAACCTCCACTTTTTGCCACGGGATCATCATGTGTTGGTGACTTGCGGGATGCGTATATATGTACGGGGAAGCGAAATGGAAAAAAAAAAAAAGAAACGCGAGAACTATACGACATAAACAAATAAAAGGAAGTGCGCAAGTAATTACGGGACGTGTCGTTGGCACATGATGAGATGCTGGATACCGCGAGGCGCATCGTTGCTTGCTCCAACATGTACCGAATTTTTCCGTATAGCAGCGAATCGCTCTAGGTGTGTGTGTGTGTGTGTGTGTGTGTGTGTGTGTGTGTGTGTGTGTGTGTGTGTGTGTGTGTGTGTGTGTGTGTGTGTGTGTGTGTGTGTGTTTTGCGAGAGATATCCTTCTGAGCCTAGTCACCGGACGATATAGCGGTGGGACGCAGGTTGCTTCGATATACCCTTTCCGGTGACGTCATGCTTGCTGGCCGGAAGGGTGTTCGTTCTACCGAGAACGCCCGGGGCGGCGCTGTCTAACATTTCGCAACCTTCGGCATGGGAAGAAAAGTGAACGGTCCGGACGTAAGTTCTATTGGCATCGCGCAGCCATCATGAGGGAGGTGTGGAGTCGACTCCTGCAGGCGGCAAGTTGTCTCCACTTTCGTTTTCCGTTTACGTATATACTATTTATTCATTTCGACCCTGGACTTTCTGCGTTTCATGACTACTGAAACGATGAAAAAATCGCAAAGTACGATTTAGAACAGGGAATGTCGCGGGAGCCAACGTTTCGACAAGCGGACTTGTCTTCGTCAGGGCGGCAACTTTTTTTTTTTTTTCGCTCGTTCGTTAGAGTGGAACGTGGAAAGCCTAATTATTGAAGTGAAATGAAATGCTTGGGACGGTTTAGATACCAACTCCGCTATTCTCCGAGGTCAGTGGATCTCAATAAAATTCGTTGGGTACGTTCCTTAGGACATTTCCGGCATTTGTGCAAGATTACAGGCTCGAGAGATGCGCAGATTGCTCGCAATTCAATTTTTATCGATTACCTCAAACTGCCCGCGTGGCTTCCTACAATTATTGACCACACTGTGTGTTGACGTCATGTTAGGCAAAGCGACAGAAGCGCACCGTTACCATACCATGGCCTTCGAGATCTGCGCGCTTCGCCAACCTTCGCGACATTATACCGACAGGGGGAACGCGCATGCGCTGTTGCACCATGGAAAATTCTGATTGACTGATAATGATTGACTGCTGGACTGGATTTCGGTTTCGTGAGTTTTTTCTCAGTAAAACGTATTTTCGCATTTGCTGAGCATTTCTGCCGTGAGGAGTGTGACCGGAGCGCCCCAGGAACATATAATCGCCTTTTACCATGACATTCCAAAAACAAAAAAAAAAAAAAATCGCCAGAGTCCGCCTTTTGAGAAGACACCCGCGTTTTCGCAGGTATCGTTGGAGACAGAGTCATTGATACTCACCCTAACCCGTAATTTTCATCCGGATCAACGATCTCTTATTTTATAATTTGGTTCGTTAGCGGCGTTCAGCGACAGACAGAAATTTGTGGTAGCCACGCTAGCTTTCGTCCATGTCTTCGAATGATATCGCGACATGTAGGAGATCCTCGGTATGCTAGCAATTGTCAAAATTCAGCTTCAGTCTCCTTTGTTGCCCGAAACGCGTGCACATCTACCTTCACCAAATTAAACGATGTCAGCACAGCGTTCCTGCTCGTGCCCACGTGTTTCAACACTGTATATATGTAACGAGCTGCATTTTTTTTTAAATCGAGCAGCCGTGTCAATACATGTGCTTTCCCTCAAATTAGTCTATTGCTGCGCCCGGTAGTCCGCAGAGCGACCATTATAGATCATTCCACATCGTTCCGCCGTTACCCTCGGCACGGGTGAAGGCTCGCAACGCGAATTTGCTGTCGCAAATTTGTGCGCGAAATCTCTTTCGCGATGCGGCTATTTGAAAACAGAAACTTGGCAGTCGCCAAACTAGGCCGACGCCACTAAACAAGTTCGTTGTTGGTCGGCACTCGCAGTCGATGACCGTGGTCGAAGCTTACTCGTCGACTACGAGGAAACCTCGCATAGATGAATAAAAAACAAAAAAAAATGGGGGGAGGGGGGTGTTCCTGGCGCCGTCCGTCTTGTCGCCATGGCCAGAGAGAATAGGAGTTCGCGATACGGTCGGCCCGAGAGCGTCGTCTCTCACCTTGACGACGCTCGCCGTGTTTTTGTTCGTTCATTTCTTTTTCTCGCCCCTTTTGTCCTTGCGCATTTCAATGCGGGGGCAGGCAGCGGCGAGCGAGATCGCCTATGCAACAAGCACCACGCGATGTTGGACCGGCGCCGTTGGGAGCTCCTTACGACGACATCCCACCACCACCCAGGGAGAAATGTGGCGCCGCCGTCTGAAAGGGTTTCACGGAGGGGTGTTTCAGTGAAGAGCTTTTATCTGGGGTCCTATGTACTTCCTTACGTATGCTTGTTCCGGCCGCCATCATGGCATATCGGGTTACCGTCTTTTACGAAACTGCAATTAAAGCGCCGTTGATTGTTACGGGCACGTTTCTGTAACACCACCACCAACAACAACAACAAAAAAAGACAGCACTGCAGCAGAGTGAAACGCTCAGAGTTGTCCTGCGGGTGGCCTTGTTAGCTTCAAGCCATGATGCACAAAATTGATGACCAGTTTGTGTTAAGGCCCAAGATGGCGGCGCCCAACTAGTTGGTTCGTGGTTACAAAGCGGAACAGCGAAGTGCTTCTGCGTTGTCTTCTCCCGTCTTTTATAATGCTGGTTGCTGCGTTCCTATACGAGAAAAGAAGAAAAAAAAAGCACAGACCAGGCTACACTCTTTCCTGTCTGTGCTTTTTTTCTTTCCACCGTCTTGCTTGCGCAATACGCTGTACTAAAGTCCCTAGATGTTTCGCTTTTTTATAGAACGCGAAAAATCTAGGGGCTTTACGCTGTATTAGTTCGACATGCTATGAACCGACTAGGCTGCGAGAAGGTTTAACTGGCTGGGACATTGAACGCATCAGAAGGGTATTGCAGGAGTTATTTTTGCAGAACTTACACGATGATGGGCCCGTGCTTTCATCGGTCCATAGGGCGTGATGTAACGCCCGCACTCTAAGTAATAAAGGAGGTATCGAGTTTGCTCTTTTAGGGGAGCAAGGGATTCTCCATTCCTCCCTTTTGTGGGTGACGGGGATGGAGACGAACTGTTACTCCCTGCGTGGTTACCCCCTCGCATTGGACGAACAGTTGCTCCTTCACGATGCTCCACGAAGGAGCAGCCGTTGCTCTTTCTTGACAGTTCCTGAAAAGAACTCTTACTCCCTCCCGATGCTCTTTTGGGGAAGTAACAGTTACTTTTTCGAGTCATTTTTATAACAGTTCCTGGTTGAATTTCAGCATTTGGAGGTCCATACAAACAGACGATCACATATACTATAGATATGCGCAAATTGCGATCGGAAGTAAATTGGCGGAAATTAACAAGAAAGACACAGTATTCGAACTCGCGAACACTGAATCACCAGCTACGCACGCTAACCACCACACCATGTTATGTGGCAGGCAAAAGAGGATCGGCGTTTTTTATGCACTGATGGATCGCTTAGCCCCCTTGAGATATTAGTTAGCAGGATTCCTTATATTACACTCCATCCTTTCCTGATGCTCCCCCCCCCCTTTTTTTTGTCTTTTTGATACGGCTTTGCTGAGATGTCAGTGACACTCCTAGGATCGTGGCGATGATGCCGCGCTCAGCAAAGCATACATGCCCATGCACACCATGTGGGTCGTATGTGCTAACACAGTTATATTTAACGAATGTACTCTGTTCACACACGACAATAATTAATTGTGTCGACCTGTTTCACACTGCCATCGTCGTTGTTCTTTAGCACTACCCCCTTCCAAGTTAAGAAGGATATAGTAACTGGTAGGCGCGGCCTTGGCGTGTCCGTTGGCCATCGCACACGTGGGCTGAAAAAACATGCTTTCAACAACCCATACTGCGCCCCCGTGCACCTGCAAACCATTTCATCGCTTTCGGAGAGCGCTCTCAGCGCTTTCAGCTCGAAAGGGAGTAACTGTCGCTGTTCATTCCCCCGTTCCTCTCTTTACGACGAAGGAGTGAACATCCACCCTGAAAATTTTGCACACGGCACCTTGGCGTAATGCCGTTCGTCCTTTTCGGGAGCAAAGCGCCCTTTTCGGAGTAACTGGGCAGCAAGGTTGCTATTTGGGCCTGTTGGTTTGCCATTAGTGGGTGTAACATTGCGCAAAATTGACAAGGACACAAGATAGACGTTGTAACACACAGGGCGCAAAGCACAGGGCAGGTTACTCCTTTAAAAAACACAGGGCAGGTTACTCCTTTAAACCTTTTAGAGTGCTGCGGGTGTTTTTGCAAGGATACGCATTGTTTTGCTGCTCCCTTGCCCTTCTCGGCGTCGTGAGTTGGCACATTTCCAATTTTCAGGGGCTGACATTCATACCTGAGAGCAAGTACCATCGAGTATGCTTATAGTAACATTTAGGTTCACGTCAGACAACCTAAGTTGATTAAATAAAAGTTCGTTCAACATTATTACCGCGATAGTGACCGAGTCCGTGACCGCGACTACTCCGGGTATAGTCGGGATTTTTGCGCCCATCGAAACACTGGGACATTGTTTTTGTGGAGCAGTTCGGTCGTACCCGAATAGTCCTCGCGTATAATAATAAAAAAAAGTAAAAAAGAAGAGAGAATAGGCGTCATGAAGTCTACGATTGAAACCGGCACACGGCGGGTGCAGAGAATCGTGAGCGGACGCCACCCCGCCTCCCGTCCTTCTTACTTTATGGCATATTATTGTTCCTTTTTTATTTAAATTTTTTTCTGCCAGCGGTGGCTGGTGTGCCACATAGGCCGGCCGTGTGCGGGGCCGCCGCTCTGCATAGCGAGGAAATCGGAACGGCTTGAAACGAGAGCGCCTGCACCGGTGCTGCTGCTGCTGCTGGTGGTGGCGATGGTGGCGAGAGACGAGCTCTCCTTTAACCGTTACGGGGATGGGGGGGATATAAAAAAAAAAAAAAACGGTCACCTGGCGGCGTCCTGTATATTGTGACGGACAGCGATGAAGCCTCTTGCAGGTGTGAATAGCGCACGCGCAGACGCTGAACAACGAGGCCGCGCCCCTGAAGGATAAGGGAAAAAAACTCGGCTCTCGTAACCCAAATGTCGAATCGTTCGTTCGTTGTTTCAGTGCGACAGCTTTGTTACGCCCTGTCTTAAGACAAAAGAAAGAAAAATCGACGTCGTCTGCCGCGGGTGGTACCGAAAATCACGTGATCGTGTGACGATGTCGCCTAGTAGCGACAGGCGATGACGTCATGATGATGTGATGTCGTCAGTGTTGACGTCTTGTTCAAATGTCACGTGACGTGGGCGTCGGGAAGAATTAAGGAGTCGACGAAGTGCCCTCACCACTCCGTGTCTTCGCCTTCAGTGCCTCTGTAACATTTATTATTTTATTTCATGGGTACATTTACAGTTGAGTGCAAGTAATGATGGTGAAGAATAATGATGCTGGTGGTGGTGGTGAGGTAATGATGGTACAAGTAATGATAGTGATAGTATGTGGTGAAGAATGGTCACTCATATGCTGCGCTCACAACAGCATTTTTAGCTGCTTCCTGTTCATTTTCATTGGTCAACGGATGGAACATGTAACGCCCCCAGGACCAGATGCGGAATGACGTCAAGCAAGCGTATCTTTAACACTGCAGCCTCTAGCGATCAAGTGTGGCTGCAGATAAGCACGCAAAGAAACGCTTCATCAACCGTGCTGTCCGCATTAACTGTGACAGTAATCCTTTGATGCTATCTACGGTAATGCTTTTATTCTCTCTCTCCGCCCTTCCTCTTACTTAAAAAAATATACTATACCTCTGAAGGCAGCGCACTCATGGCGTGCGAGTGGTCGGAAATTTTTCAGGGATCCTACATACAGTGCCCCATTGTAAAATGGAGAACTGATGATGATGATGATGTCGCGCAAAGCTGCAAAAGTCGTTGGGGTAGGTTCGATTCTTAGCTACAGCGCCCGCCTTCAAATAATAATTTTAAAAGGTTAATTTTCTCTTTTAGTAACTATAGCGTGTGATAGTGAAACGTAATGACAGATTTCTCTGAGAATGGTTTGTCACTGCGCACTGATTTAGCGTTTCATTTCAGTGTCGCCTTCAAATGGAACTGCGCGTTGGGTGACAGCCCACACCGTATGCTCTGTAGGCCCGTCGGTGATGTCGTGCATTCGTCGATGAAAATCAGCGACACGTATACCGCATAAACGGGTAATGAAGCGGCGCGGTGACCGCTGACGTTATAGTGAATCACCGCCACATGAGCACGTTTACGAATGAGCAACCGAGCGCGCAGGACATGGTCAGCCAACCCTTACCGAGAAAGGCATGCGTGCATTCATGCCGCCTTCGGTTGTGAGTCTGTATCCGCGCGTGAAATCACCGCGTTTTCTCGGACGTAAGATGCTCCTCGAGACTGTGCTGTTCATGAACTTTGTCTTAATTAGCGATGTTTGTAGGGTCGAATAATTGTTCAGTTTTATCGACCTAGTTTGAATAAACGCTCGCGAGAATATCTGAATATTTATTGAGGGAAAAAAAAGATGTCTGCAGGAGACATCGGTGAATGATTGTCGAAGCTTTTGCCTGCAGTATTGATGACCTTATTGGTAAGACCCGTTGTTTAATGAATTTGTATTGTGTTGCTACTCGTTGCAACCCTGTGGGCAAGGGCGGGGCTTCGGGTAATGAAATAGGATACGTATGCGCATGCCTTCAAAATCTTGAGAACCCGGGCATCGTTGAGATCGAGTCAACCTGTCGGAACGTTGCCTCTGTAGCGAAATTTCCTGTTTTTCATCGTTTTCAATAACACGTTGATCGCCCTATAGACCTCCGTCTTCCTCCGAAGTTGTGTTCTTGTTTGGATACATCCACTTTCAATCAATCAATAAGTCTAATCAAGTCTATCAGTTTGTTTCGAAATCGGTGACTATCACCGACACTTTGATACTCAGAGCCCATGAAATGCTCCCACCTTCAACGGGTCCCCTTGGGTCAGTCTCCTGGCACTCCATGGGATACATATAGTATAGTTTCCGGAGCTTTCAACCGGTACAGTAGCAAAGCTGGTAACGAAATTTTTAAATGCCTGCCTAGCGTGTACGCAGCGCATGTGTTCTCTTCGAGGCTAGATAATAGAAGTGCTACACGTTAATATGGTAATGTCGCTGCCCACGAGCAGAACCGACATGTTAAACGAACTATCACATGTCATCGCAGCATTATCTTTGTGTGCGGCTCTCCATTCGTACTCGGCCACAATATGTCGCTTGGCAGCTCTCTGGCGACGTCAACGCAGGTATGTCGGCAGTGTGCTGCTGTCCACTAACTAACGGACTGGATAGTTTATTGTTTCTTTTTTTATGTATGTGTCGTTCACATGAGTTTAGTGCGAGATAATTACCATACGAACGCGTGCGTGAAGATATAGAAATATTTCTTTGTCCGCTTTAATTTCCGCACAGTTGCCCCGCCACGGTGGTCTAGTGGTTATGGCACTCGGCTGCTGATCCGAGGGTCGCGGGATCGAATCCCGGCCGCGTTTCGATGGAGGCGAAATGTTGGGACCCGTGTGCTGTGCGATGTCAGTGCACGTTAAAGAACCCCAGGTGGTCGAAATTTCCGGAGCCCTCCGCTACGGCGTCTCTCATAATCAGAGCTGGTTTTGGGACGTTAAACCCCACAAATCAATCAATAAATTTCATCACAGTTCGTGTCCCAGCCGTGATACGTCAAATCGGAACATTCCATTAGCCGCGCTCAGTTTTATTATCAGCCACGCGGTGACGCGGTAATCCATCTCCTTCTCGTTCAATATTGGACATTATCACGCTCCACAATGGCTGTGATTGTGAGCCGATCAGGGAGGCCGTAGCATCCCTCTGAACCAATCGGAACTGACAAGATGGCGAATTCGACAGTGTTCCGCGCTTTGCTTGTTTGGTATTGATAGCGCACCGGCGGTCAGTCAATCTTTTTCTTTTTCCCTACCCTTACAAAAATGCCATATATGGCGATATTAGGAATTGGTCATACGTGGCTATACATGTGGCACGTGTTCGTTTGTGGCCGTATTTGCCCAAATCGTGATGCAAGCATATTTGGAAACAAAAGACCAACACGAGAGATGCCATGTGAGACTGATACACATCGGCCAAATGCGGCCACAAACGGACACGTGCCATACACAGCCAACTACGCATATCTGGCTGTATATGACACGTGTCCGTTTGTGGTATACGCATATCTGTCTATATATGGCACGTGTCTGTGTGTGGCCGTATTTGCCCAATAAGAGTATCCTAAGGGTATCGTACGTGAGGGTATCCTAAGGACATCAGTGTTGCCTCGCTTAACTAATCTCAATCGGTTCGAGCAGACGCGATTGTAGAGGTAGGAGATAACCGAACATTCGGGCACACACATTCCCGCAAGCGGCGAACGGAAACGACTCGACCAGAGCGTCTCGGTGTCTCCGCGTAGTGTAGTGCATCCCTGCGGCGATGATGAGATGAGGGGCTCGCTCGCCAGAGCGGGGCCGTTTCGCACCGCCACGCGGCTGCCTCTTCTTTTCTTTTTCGCGGAAAAGGCGATTTCTTCGCGCGAGGTGTGGTGCATGTGTAGAGGAGAGAGGGTGGGCGATGGTGTGACGGTAAAAGGCAGTGCCGGCGGGCGCCCTTTCTGTCCTGCTCCGCCGGTTCGCCGCGGGAAACCCGCCTTCCACAAAACGCCGCCGTCCTTCGACCCCGCCAACTGCTTTCTCTGTGCTTGTCTTTTCTTTCTTTTTTTTCTCTCTTTTCTACCATGGGGGACGGGTGCTTGTAATGTATCTTCTTAATTTGTCTCTTTTTGTTCTTTCCCCTTTTGAAACGATTAGAGTTACTGGCCACGTGTTGTGCCGCTAATGCCATCCGGTTGTCGATAGACTCGCTACACGTGAGCATGCCCTCACAGGCGCATCTGGCACACGGAATCTCGGAGGCCATGACGTGACAGGTCTAAGTTTCTTACCAAAATCGCTAGAGGGGACAGTGGCGCTGCGATCGCGTTGTGGGAATGACGATAACTACACAAATTTGTTGTACGTGTCTGGGGCCTCAAAGCCTGGGTCTGAACAACGGTGGCTCCCTACGGCGAGAGATGTGAGGGCTTCTGTGTGGATCCGTCACTCCATTTAAGCTTTATCAAAAATTTCCAGACTGAGCGTATTATTTCAGACTAGCGCAACAACTAAACGAACCTTAGTGTACGAAATGATGATGTCTTGGGGTTCTACGTCCCAAAACCAGCTATGATTACGGGAGACGCCGTAATGGAGGGCTCCGAAAATTTCGACCACCTGGGGTTCTTTAACGTGCACTGACATCGCACAGCACACGGGCCTCAACGTTTTGCCTCCATCGAAATGCAGCCGCCGCGGCCGGGATTCCATCCCGCGACCCTCGGACCAGCAGCCGAGTACCATAGCCACTAGACTGCCGTGGCGGGGGGAAACAGCACATACGAACTTTGATTGGTTGAAGGTACTTAATAAGGGGGTGCCTTGCGAATTATAAAAGGTGTGTGTATGGAAGCCGCTGACCAGCGCATTTTGTGTCGGCCTTTTGAACTGCTTAACTGACATGAGAACTTGGAAGGTCGCTCCTCTAAAAACCGATGTACTGTGCGATGTCAGTACACGCTAAAGAACCCCATGTGGTCGAAATTTCCGGAGAACTCCACTACGGCGTCTCTCATTATAATTAGCTGGTTTTGGGACTTAAAACCCCAGAAATCAATCTAAAAAACGGCGCGTTAGCCTTCCTTCTTGTTCTCCCTCTTCGTTGCACGCAGTGACCGCATGTATTATGTGGTCTCTGTATCGAACAGTACGAATCGACAAGCCCAGCAACAAGTGCTGGCTGTGACACACGCACTCGATTCCTCACGCCCCCCATTGCGCTCTCATTCGTCGTCGACTGCCTCATTGATGACATCTTCTCCCGTAGCACGCACGCCACTCCAATACGGTGTGCACCCCGTATCATCCCACTTGTATGAATGGACCCTTGCGGCGAGATCGCTTTCTCTTCCACCCCCCCCGCCCCCCTCGGGGCCAGGCATTGCGTGACATAGTGGGGGCGACAATCGGACACACCTCTAGAGTAATGATGACGACCTCCTCCTCTCGGTCGCGGCAGTGTTCGTCGCTAAGGGAGGAAAGGAAATTGCGTCATAAAACGCAGGTATTTCGGAAACAGAGCGAAAGTTAGGAGGGGGGGGGGGGGGGGGGGGAGGCGATGAAGTCGCTCCTTGGTGGATAGCGCGCTCCTTGTCGCCCCAGAGTCACGGCCTTGGAGGAGCACCGTTGCCGGCGTGTGTGTCTGCGTGTGCGGTGTTCTCTTCCTATTGCCGTTTTGTTGCTGGCCAAACCCCCCCTGCCACCGTCAGTGCGAGGTCGCCGTTCCGGTTCGCGACCGATTAGGTGACCGCATTTCGACGCATGCGGCCGGAGATGTGAAACGCGCGGGCCCTGTTGCTTTGTCGGATCTATCGCGGGAAGGGAGGAGGGGGGGGGGGACCTCCTTTTCTCGGCCGCAGCTGGCGTTGTGTCTTGTCTCTCTCTCTCTCTCTCTTGCAACTCTCCCCACTTCTCGCGCGACGATTCGTTCCCAGGGGGGAGGCTTTGTAGCGCGCGTTCTAATTTATGCGAGATTGCGGAACATCATCTGCATACACTCCGCGATAACGGAGTCGTTGGTTCGGGCGAGCATTTCTTCTTATAAACGGAATGCGTGTATACCTGTTCAGTCCGAGCGACGTGGCGTGGTTCGGAGGTGGTGGCGGTGGGCCTAGAAAAACTTCCGGTCGCGTATCTTTGGACAGCCCGCGACATTGCCCAGGGAGAGAGGGGGGTTTGACCCGTATTTATTTGAAGGATGCGATCCCATTTTGTGTTCCCTGCAAACAATATAGAAATAAGCAGTGTATCGACTCTCTAAGTAGACTTGAGCCCATGGAAATAAAATTCGGTCGCGTCGCCTTTGTCGAATCCAAATTGGACCATGGCGTTCATGTTGACGTTACCGTGCCGGGACGGGGACCAACTCCAGTGCGGTTACATTCCCGCTTTCAAAGCGCCCTTCGACTCGTCAAATTCGCTCGGCAAATGCCGAGTTACATCATATCGGGACTTCTGACTCGACGCGCTAGCCTGCTGTATTTGAGCCCGTGCGTATCGTGCGCGAGAGCGTAAACAGCCAGCCCGTGTCTTTTACGTCACGGCAAGTGATGATGATCCTGGATGTAGTGTAATACTGGACTGGCAAGGAGATAGCTGTCGCCGGATGCCCCATCGGTGACTTCAGTTATGGGCAGCACAGATACCACAAGTGACTGCATCATTTGTGAGAGCGTATGTCCGCGTTGTGCCCCATCCTTTCTCGATCCTGAAAACGGCGGTGAACATGGCTTGTTTCCTGGCGTGTCGAATGTACTCGTTTTGACTCTTGTTCCTGCAGTGGTTAGACCTGGTTAATAATTACGTGATGGCTACGAGAGCTAGTGCTGGCATGCACTATTGGTGAAGTGGCGCAATTACAAGTGCGCACTAATTTAAAGCTCCCCAGCGGGGAGGGTTTCTTCGCCAGACGTTTCTTCGCAGCTGGGCCGCGATGCAGCCCTTCCGGAATGTGTGCCACTCTGGAGTTGCAACACGTCGTTGGCTGGGAACCCACCCTCTGGGCGGATTCGAACAGACGGGCTCTCTTTCTCGCGTCTCCTCCTCGCGTTGTGGACCTGTGCCGTAACACTTCGACTCATCAGCGTAATTTTCCTGGCTTCGTCCGAAGTTCACCGAAATGCGTGCAGGGGCGCGAGAGTGTGGTTGTGTATACGGTTACACTTGGTGCTAACATGAAATCCGCAGCAACCAATCAGTAGAACAAAACGGAGCGCTGCAATATTCACATGTGAAAATTGCAGCTCTCGTTCGGTGCTCATCGTTCGGTTACTCGTCGTTCAGTTACTCGTCGTTCGGTTACAGTTACTCATCGTCCCGGTGCACGCGTGCACCGTTCGGTTACAGTTACTCATCGTTCGGTGCACGCGTGCACCGAACGATGAGTAACTGTAACCGAACGACGAGTAACCGAACGATGAGCACCGAACGATGAGTAACTAAGGATAAGCGCGTTGTTCGTTCGAGCTCGAACCGTGTAGTCGGTGTACGAGGATTTTAGTTTGTTTTTTGTTTTTTCGTTAGACTCCTTTACGTTCACGGATTACGCATGATTACCCAGATGCGTGATCGGTAGCGCTGGTAGCGACATCTGACGATGCGGAGCCTAACTAGAGACACACAAAAGAACGGTAATGTTGCTACGATCTACACGTTTTTACTTAACTTCTAGTGTTAAGCATTGACAGTGACATAAATGAAATAACTCGCAGTGCTTTCACTATTTGCTTACGAAGAGAACATCTACGCAACTGAGAAAAGGTTCAAATGGGTTGTGCAGTCAACGGAACCGCCGCAAGATGTCACTACCAGTTCTGCTTCTGTGATAGGTAAAATAGGGGCGATATCTTATATAACGGTTCCAAAAGCGTCGCGTGATTGGTTAGAATCGATCTTTTGCTGACGCGAGCGCGACTCTATCCAATCACGCGAGGGCAAGCGGACCGGTCCACTTTTTGAATCGTCATAAGATATCGCCCTATAGGTAGGCGAGGGGAAAGATTTGTTGTGAAAATATGTGTGATTCGGGAAAACCAACGTTTGCAGAGGATAAAATAAAGGTAGAGCCTGGTGGCCCGCGGTCTACCGCCCCGTTATAAAGAGGACGCTCCTAACGTCCATAAAGTCGCGGGATCGAATCCCGGTTGCGGCGGCTACATTTCGATGGAGGCGAAATGTTGAGGCCCGTGTGCTGTGTGATGTCAGTGCACGTTAAAGAACCCCAGGTGGTCGAAATTTCCGGAGACCTCCACTACGGCGTCTCTCATAATCAGTGCTGGTTTTTGGAAGTTAAACCCCACAAATCAATCAAATCAAATCAATCAACCTAACATCCATCCATCCATCCTGTCGAGTAATGTTTCTGCAGTGGACGACTGCAATGGAGCCTCAAAGTCCTAAACTCCTAAACCAAAGCCTAAAATCCTCCATTAGGCCATATGTTCCATGTTTTTGACGTCGTCTGCTGAGGCTGTTCGAGAACAGGCGACGGCGCAGCGACGGGGGACGTGCATACGTTGACGTAGACGTCCCGCTCGCCTCGGGTCCTCTTGATTGGCCCGCGCGTTCTCGTACTTTCACGGCGGCGCAGCGATTTGGCGAGAACGTCATAGGACGACGGGAACGGCGCCGCAAACGAGCCTCTTAACATCCCCTTCCGTCACCTCGCTGCGTCGCGGTGTTGCGGCATCGCATGGGCGAAACTAAAATCAATGTAAGAGAAAATACTAAAAATACGAATATATATATAAAAAAGTGGTCCTGAGGGAAGGTTGAGCCACGCGGAATTCGGACTCCGGTGCCAAGAGCGGCGTCCGTTCGGCTCCCCTCCATCTATTTGCGGGAGCGTGCTGCTTCGTGTGGCTCAGACGTCACCACCGACATCCCCGCCCCTCCCCACCGCTTACCCTAATCCCGCACTAGTTCTGTGCAGTGTTCGCGAAGCCATAAAGTTTCGTACCAAGGCGCCGTGTTCCATTTTGCGTGCTTGCGCTTTGTACTGGTGCTGCGTTCTCCAAGGATCGTACCAAGCTGACCAGTGGCCCCGCCACGGTGGTGTAGTGGCTATGGTACTCGGCTGCTGATCCGAGCGTCGCGGGATCGAATCCCGGCCGCGGCGGCTGCATTTCTATGGAGGCGAAATGTTGAGGTCCGTGTGCTGTGTGATGTCAGTGCACGTTAAAGAACCCCAGGTGGTCCATATACCCGGAGCCCTCCACTACGGCGTCTCTCATAATCAGAGCTAGTTTTGGGACGTTAAACGCCACAAATCAATCAAATCAAGTTGACCAGTGTGCGGACCGCATACGCCCGAATTGACCGAGAGTTTGATGTAGTTAAGCCGCGCGCTTAAGCCATGGATTAATATGAACCGTCAACTCACCAATCACGTACATCGTTTCCTATACGAAAATCTTACGGAGATTGAACACTGATTGCCTAGCGAGTACTATATATATATATATATATATATATATATATATATATATATATATATATATATATATATATATATATATATATATATAGTTTGGCGAAGTAGATAACTTCGGCTGCCGCATGAATATAAATATGAGACGTAGCACTTCAGTAATGTTTCATTTATCTTGAGAAAGGTCAGGCTCTGACCGAAACGTCGACAAATAAATGAAACGTTACCGAAGTGCTACGTCTCATATATATATATATCGGTCAGTCAACTTGGGAATGATGAAGATAGGAGCAAGCTACACCACATCTGTCACAGGAAAAAGTCACAGGACGAAAACTTTTTTTAGCGGTATTGTCCCTATCTTTATGTTGGGAGTGATGCTGGCTAATGTATGATGCGCATGTTTGTCTCGTTCGTCTGTGTCGTGTGTGCCTGACCCTCATTTCCACGAATCGGAAATGATTGGCTGGAATGGCTGTCTAAACCTCGTACTTCAGGCCTCAGTCGATTTGGTGGCATCGCCCTAAGGTGTGTGATCTGGCGCCTACTTTGCACAGAAGCGCGACCTTTCGAGCTTGGTTTATGTTGCAGCGTGTGCAAGGTGTCGTATGTGCCTTTGGATACCGCTGACTCGACGGTTTCGCAGAGAGAAGTTTAACCCGCAAATACGCGTCACCTTGCAGTGGTTGTTGCGCGTGTGCGAAGAAACCCGTTGTATCGTGATGGGGAATTTTCGCTAGAAATCAAGCGGCAGAATTAATTCTGCAAGCTCGAAAGTTGGACAAATCCACGTACGGCGAGATCTCGTTGATGCGACCTTCGAGGGAACCGCGAGATGAAACGTAGCTTCCGAAAGTCGTATTAATTGTATAAATATACATTGAGCCTACGGGTTGTTGGCCGGGGAAAAAAAAAAAAAGATTCGTAATATCCCGAAATACGTATTAAGCGGGATCGCTTCGGCGAAATTTCTACTTGCTTCTACTGCTCGCCAGTCACGCCTTGGCTGATTTGTTCTAGTTTCCTCTGATAAGTTTGGTATTGAACTACCTGAGGAAACAGGCAAGAATCATGGACATAACGGTCAGCGCCTTCTCTAGGCGTTGTAGCGGTCCCATGACATAATAGCGCAGCACGGAGTAATGCCTGCGAGGGGGTTTAACAAATTTCACTTCGTGCAGTCCCTTTGCAATCGTATACATGATAGCGGTGCGTCAGTGTATCTGTGACTTTTCTACTCTTCCGGGGATGATGATTTCCGGTCAAGCGGTTCGAATTTGGACGGCGGTGGGTGTGAAATATCGCCGTATTGCTGTCATTGATACAACAGCCAAAAATAAGACAAAGTAAAATCGTAGACGAATAGTAGAAGCGGAGCGGAGGAATCATCCGTTGGCTGCCAAATGCTTGGTTATGTAGAAACTTGTTGTTGGTATAGTCAGTTAATCTTGGCCGAAACGGCAGTGTGATAGACAATGCGCTAGGCAGCCGCTTCTGCTGTGAGTGATACCAACTATAGGCCGACAACCGCTACACACTCTATCAAGTGATAGTCAGCGCATGTTCCCGTAGCTCTAGTCCATTCTCCAAGAGCTATTTTTGTTGCGCACCGTATAATGAAAACGCCGTGTTGTGACGCGCCACGGCCACTCGGGTTCCTTTTGTCTCTTGATGCCACGGTGCTCGTAAATCTTGTGCTAAAGCCGCCGCCTGCGTGTGCGTGTAGCATTCAGCAAAGCGTGAATCGGGCGTTTCGGGTGTCGTCGCGCTCTCATGTTCCTGCTGAGCACGGGCGGAGACAACGTGCGATCGAGTGTGTTCCTCGCGCAGTGCTGCAACAGCTGTTCCGTGCATTGTATCCCGCTGTCTCCGTTCATTTGCATGACACCAGCTTCAGGCCCGCAGAGTGCTGCACCGAATTAGCCGTAGCTCGCCCACCTCCTCCATTTCGAGGCGTCCTTCTTACCCCAGCCTCGTTGTGTGTTGCCGGTTCGGTGTTTCGGCAGACCCCCGGCGTTTTATTTCGAGAGGGTAGGCCCCCTCGGCAACGGCAGCGCGAGCGCTCGCGTTCGCGCTGGCTTCGCCAGCTTTTGAAGTGGAAAACGAAAAAGAAAGATCTAGAGGAATGTAAAATTAATAATAGTAAATGAGCTATCGCCGAGTCTGCTTCCTTCGTGTTCGGGTCCCCGCACCGTGGTTACGGTGTGGTGCTGCCATAGTTTCGCTTTCCACTTGGAAGCGTCTGATTTGAGCTAGTTTGTGGGACGTAATGGTAAGGACATCCAGAGATGTGTTCTGAGATGCGTCACTAAAGGCGGATAGTATCGCTTTGGCGACCTAAGTGTCCCCTTTGGCGTCTCCTGCGGTGGTGATTGGCTAGTTGAACAAACGGGAAAAGTGAAGATGGGTATGCGGTTCGTTCAACCAGCCAATCATCACCAGAGGAGACACCAAAAGGGACACCAAAGGAAGTACTTACATACGTCACCAAATCGATACCGTCGCCTTTAGCGACACATCGCGCCGCACACTGCTTGTCACGCCGTGCCTTCCATGGAGATGCGGTGTTCGTGTTGCGTGCCGCGTTTTGTTGGCCCAGTCAGTCGCCGCTTCTCCCTGTGCCTGTTGAAATTCTGCTTGGACCAACGCACAGCTATGACTCGACCGCGGCTATGTTTGGGTGGACCGAGATCAGTCATGATCGTGAGGCAACACGCTTTTCCCACGGCTTGCGCCACCAACAAATGTGCGCTATGGTTCAACGGAGAGGCACCAACGGAAGAGAGAAGCGGTCGTTTCTGTACTCTTCGACCAGTCTTGGATCGTGGGAGTGGAGCGGGGCGAATAAACATTATTATGTAATAGAAAAAGGAGGTAACTAGTATATTTAATTGATGAGTCGAGGTCTATCTGTAGAATATTCATAGTTAATACAGCGCAGAAAGGGAGGAGGAGGGAAACGAAACACAAAAAGAGAGAAGACAAACTAGCGCTTTCATCTTGTTTGTCGTTTGTCGTCTCTCCATTGTACTTCAATAAGCATTGTGTTACATGGGGGAGCGGGCTCTTTTTTTAAAAAAATTTGCTGTATTATGAACGTGTAACTGGCCAAACTAACCACGTTAGTGCAATCTGCGGAAGTAACAGCTCCAGGTACCCCGCTGTATAGGTGCTTCGCACTGGAAACGAACCACAAGAGTTCGCTCGCGAAGGACCTATTGTTCTTCATTGCCGTCATGACAGCCATACTGTGACGTAACGGTAAGAAACTCTGTGTACTGTGACACTATGTTCGGTCATCATCGTCAAAGGTGGTTGGCAGGGGCATTATTCGAAAGCGTGTCCATCGGAAGGGAGCGTCGGCCTTCCCTCACGTGACGTCACAGTCGGAGGGTGCCCGGCGGGCCATCCGTTATCTAAGCGGCGTTGTTGTTCCACATCGGCGCCCTCTGGAACGAGTTTTGTTAGGCTGAGTTGCGTAACTCCCTGCCTCCTCACCCACGTGTCACGGAAGTCGAGCATCGCAGCGCAAGAGAATCGGTGGGCGCCGCCTCACCTCCGCATCACTTGCTGCTCCCCATTGCCGCCGTGTTGCTGCGCGACGGCGTTCATTCTGGAAATATGCTGCTCCGCGCGAGAGCTCGGCTCATGCGCGTGTACGACTCCCGCTCGCCCATCTCGGCTCCCCTAAATATAGCGCGAACGGCAGCGAAAGGACCCAGCAAACCAGCGGCTACGTATAGCGTCGGCGACGTTGAATGGGGCATGCATGGGTCGAGTTAGCGGCTGAAGGCAGTCGAATGGCTGCCGCCTTGTCGACAGCGCGCTCGCCCGGCATGGCACATTTTTTGATCGGGGTTTTGAAACTAAAGGATTGCTGTTGTTTGTAGCACCGTGTTCTCTTTGTGTGCTTTCCTTTGTCCTCCGCGCATGTGTCGGGACTATGACCTGATCATAAAGCCCACACCTCTGCTGTCACTGCGTGGCTACAATGTAGTATACTGCAGTCTTTCAGTCCTTGATGCAGAGGCAACTCTTCCTATAAACTCACCTTTCCGTCGTTGGGTGTGTTGTGAAAGAGAGAACCAATTTCTCTCGGTACATCGGTAAGTCATCATTTCGGAATTCCCAAAACGCCCCTCTTGTCACGAAGAGCCTGGTAAGCAAACCTCGGTCGGAGCAGATCGAACGCGATCGGATGCTCGTATCGGATCCTATCAGACCCGATCTGAACCTTATCGGGCCTCGTCGGGCGTATCTGAACCTTATCAGACCTCTTTATAGCCTCTATCCTACCCGATTTCTATCCGACGTCACATCTGCGTCATCTCCCGAGTCTCGTTCTAGTGTTTAACATAAAATGCAGAAATCAGCGGCAGTACAGTTCCCCGGACAGTAATTTATCAGTCTAAATTACTTTAATGTTTCACTTTCGGTGTTCCTTCGAAGAACCGAAGGAGGTGAAAATTTCTCCGGGGCCGTCTCCCCCCATCCTTTCCTTCCCCACTGAGGTGTGCCCGTAATCGTATCGTGGTTTCGGCTCTTAAAGCTCCAGCAATTATCCATATATATTTTAATGTCATATATATTTTCATATATATTTAAACTCCTTTACCAGGAATGCGGACTTGGAAACGCGCACTTGCCACTTCTTTAGACAGCTGACGCTGGCGAAACGGAACCGTATCTACCCGCTTGCTCTACGTGGATATTAACATTTGTTCGTTTTATGCTATATATATATATACGGCCGTTGCAATCGTATAACAAACTTTCCCCTGCACTATGCGCCTGTGTCTGCGTATTTGATTGGAGATAGAGGCAGAGTGCCAGCGTAAGCAAGCTCTTATGCCAGGCGGTGTCGTTGGATGTCAAAAGGACTAACCACGCTTTGCGCGCCCGTGCCGTGTCAACGTTTTCTGTAGACAAGTAAGAGGATCTTGCGGGAGGTAGGGGGAGGGAGGAAATATGGATTGGATGATCCCATTTTGCGGCTCTCCATCTAGACGCTGTTGCCACCGGTAATCTTCTAGCATCCCCTTTGAAACCGTTTCTTTCTTATCCTTTTACCCCTTTCTGCATTTTTTTGACACTGCTTCCTCAACTTGTGTGCGTCGATGCGGCGGATCTAGTTGTCGTCATACTTTTCAAATTTGTCGTCTGCCCTTTCTTTTTTTCTTATATGTTTCTCGTTATCCTGCCCGCCCTTCGTGGTTATACCGAAGACGTTCAATCGTGGTGCCGTACTATGTGGTTCGGTTGCGGTCCTTATGCGTTCTTGTCAAGAGCATTGACGTGGCCCTAATGATAGCGCGGCTTCGCTTTTCCAAGTTCGTGCTGTTCTCTGCCACTCTTCTTTGCGGGGATGTCGCGACGAGACGACTAATAACTTCGTTCCCGAAACCTTCCACCGTCGGCGTATATATATATATATATATATATATATATATATATATATATATATATATATATATATAATCATTGATAGTATATAGAACTCCAGGTGTACGTATATTGTTAGTGCAGGACCTCTTTGTGGGAAAAAAAATAACGCGGCAGAGGGCGAAGGACCTTTAGAAACTTCGTTAGCGCTGCGGAGTTTACCCGACCTAACTTTACCCAAGCTATCGATCCCGTTTTGTGTGTGTCTGGTTCAGCTGTGACGCAGTAATGCCGGAGCATGTCGTCATGGCGACGCATTTATATTGTGCCGCAGAAGACGATGAAAAAAAAAAGAGAGAGAAAGACGAGATCGGCTGGGAGATGTAAGAGACAGTGATGTTAAAAATATGTTGGTGAATTGCGAAGGCTCCTTTCACGTCTCATTTTTTTTTTTTTTTTACTCGCCATGTGCAGCATCACTGCAGCATCCTGCAGTGTCTCTTGATATGTATACACGCTTCGCCTGCATGCAGGCGCCGCACGCATGTGCAGGCACGCATGCTTCATCGCATCATGCGTGCGTGTACAGCGACGCCAGCGGAGAGAGCTCAGTCCAAGTCGTGGCATCCGAGATCGCACCGGTGCAGCGTCGCGACTTCGGAGGCCACTTTACTGTCGAGCGAGTCAAAATTTGTTAAAATTTCGAACTTGTTGTTTCCTTCTTTTTTGTGTCGGAAACAGTTATATTGTCTGTTTTCTTCACGCTTAAATTTGCTCTAAGTACGTGCTCTAAGTACGCTGAGTTGATAGAGGTTTGATGGGCCGTTCTAGACTGGAGAAAAACAGCGGGAAAAATAAGAAAGTAAAACATGCTATTCTCGGCGATTTAAACGCGATGCCCCGACCACGTGTTGGCCGGCGCATATTGCGCTACTGGAGTTCGCTGTGGGATTACAGAGGGACCAGACTGAATCACAATGCTCCAATGAGTCTCTAGTTTTCGTTTAGTACCACAACGAATCAGCTCGGGGTCCCCATCGCAAGACGGTCACGCAGAAAGTATTGGCAACCGTGCGCCCAAAGTATTGCGTTTCATTCGCAGAAGACAGATAACCAAGGTCTTCCTACTTGCACAGAATGTGAAAACACGAAGTGGCCTTGATGTAATGGTTATATCGGCGTCTTTATCACGTGGCATCACATGACGTCATCGAGTGGTAACTTGAGTAACTTGTCACCGGGTGGTAACGCCGCCCGCCGGGCGGAAAACCTGATCTTCCACTTCATGGTGCACATAACGTTTTCGCATTAAGATAACTGATTTGTTTTAGGATGCGAGAGCATCGTAACTTCGAAATCTGGTGGAGTTGTTATTTCCCGTGCCGGACGATATTTCGGACTCCGTCGCGACGCCTAAACACGTAATTTGCACGCGTTCGCTTTTCTCCTTAACAGCCTGCATTTGCGAAGGTGTAGTGATCACCGCATCTGTAACGGGCATCGGGTGCCGTTCTGCAAACTGTCAATGTCCACCATATTATCGAGTTCGCCATCTTGTCAGCTCTGATTGGCCCAGAAGGTCGCTACGGCCTTCCTGATTGGCTGAAAATGCCGCCATTGCAGATCTTGGCAATATGGCGGAATATGACAGTGTGTAGAATAGCGTTAAGTGATCACGTGTCGTTAATGGAAGCAGCGCGATAGCATGCTTTGGCAAAGGCAGCTTTCTCCCTGTGTTGAACAAGTTCACGCATCCCGTGATGCACCATTCAAGGCTGTCGTGTGGCGCGGCTGGCGCGACATGCAGTGCCTCTGAGTGCCTGTACGATATCTCACTCTAATTAAATAAGTAAATGCCCACGACATACGTAGTAAAGTTGAGCCGGTGCTACGTTAACTTCAGAGTGCCTTTTCTTTCCTTTTCCGGTGTTTACGTTCTAAACGGGACTCCCGCCCTAATTATACCCGCGCACAGAATTTTGGACGGTTCCCTGTCAACCGCAACTCTCTCTTCTCCTGCCTTTCACTTCTCAGTGCATTGCTGCGAGAGACCTTATATGCAGTGTACCCTTGCCGGAGAATCAACACGAGGTGGTCTGTATGCCGGCTAGACGCTTCCTAATCAATTTTGCGTCGCGCTGTTGCTCCGAGGGGGGAATGCTGGTAGACCTGTTCGTCTGTATGCGAAAGTGTGGTGTTGTGCTGTACGGTTCAACCCTGCATCCATGGCTTCTGATTGGAGCGCGGCGGCGGCGCTTCGAGAGGTCGAGGGAGAGAGGAGGTGTACAAGTACAAAATTAAAAGACAGACAGATACCGAGAGAAATCAGGTATAGAGCCCGGCCGACGTGGGGAGTGTGTCGTCATAAAGCAGAAAAAAATATGGTGGAGGAAGGAGAGAGAAGAGAGGAGGGGAGAGACGTTCTGTCTAGGGAGCGAGAGGGAGAGAGAGAATCTAGACTTCGAGCGAAACTCCATACTTCTCTGCCCTGGCTAAATCTTTGCAGCACGCCGAAGCTGAGAGAGCCGCGTTGATCGGGCGATCGTTGCTACTGCGCGGCAAAATGTAGTGCCGAGTTTCGTGAGCCGCGGGCACCGCTTCTTCGCTGCACCGTTGTTCATTAGAACACCTGGACCTGTCGAAGCATGGCGTTATGTCCTCGGCTTCGTTATTTGTCTGGTTTCGTCACGTTTTGTTGTTGTTATCACTACTTTCGCGGTAGTTTGCGTGCCTTCCTATAGGTACACGTTGCATCACAACACGTCGGGACTAAGCAACGCGTAAAGATTCTCAAAGAATAGTTTGTGGCGGCGTGTGCGCTGTTGTGTCTGTATACCTTGTTTGCGGGCCGGCCACGTGGTCAGTGCTGCGCGCACAGACTAAGGAAGTTGGTGTTTAGGCCGTATGAAATGGCGAGTAGAATGTCAAACTTTACAGATACGCACAATCGCAATGGCAGCCTCCTGTGAAGTACAATCTTAAGCTTGTTCCCCAAGTTTTACCATCTTTTTTTAGGGCCGCGTAGACTTATGCTAATCAGTCCTTGTTTGCTTTCTAACAAGTGATAAAAATGTGGTATCGTCGCGAGTCATATTTCGTTGCCCTGCGACTATGGAGGAGGGTTTTAATTTGCTTCTCCTGACCGAACTGCCATCCTGGACAAATCAAACGCGAACGAATTTAGGGCTAACGCGGTCTTTTCGTTATCGCCTTCGGCACTGTCGTTGTTTTTCAGTTGGTACGTCTTGTTTATGGTCTACGTCATCCCTTCACCGACCTGGTACGCGCCTGCGAGAAAAAAAAAAACTGCACTTTTAGAATAGTTTCTCGCAAGTGTTGCTAGCAACTTCAGGGCGCATGCGCTTCGAGATCCCGCAACAGTAAACTCGTATAGGCACGCGCCCGTTGACTTGGAAGCCCGTCGTAACTCCTCAGTTGCCTATGCCTGCGTTTCACCTGTGCCCTGGTTTCGCCCGCGTTAATGCCGTACTACTGTAGCCTATGCAATGCTGCACGCATCTAGAGACGCGGCGTTTATGGCAGCGTACTCTCTCGCGTCGCGGGCGGACGGCATCGATTTTTTTCCTCCTCCTCGCTTTTCCGCCATCGTTGGCTGCACCCTCGCCATTCTGGCACTCTCCTTTGTCACCTAAGCGCCCGCAGCGCCATCTCGGAAACGACGATAGGTTGCCCGGAGGCGACTGCTGGCGTTGGGGTCACGCTGTACGCACTACCGTAGCTTTCTTTTGGTCTATAAATCTTCTTCCATTTTGTCTTTTCAATTTTCTTTGTTATTTTCTTTCCTTTTGAGCATATATATATATATATATAGATGGTGTAGGTAAACTAGGGGCAGAGGCTCTGTAGTTAGAACTCTGATTTGCAACTCTTTACTGAGAACATTGTGCTCTTTAGCAATGATGGAGAAGAACTACAAAACATGATTGATGACCTAAACAGGGAAAGTATTAAAATTGGATTAAAAATGAATAGGCAAAAGACCAAAGTTATGCTCAATAGCCTAGCTAAGGAACAGGAATTTAAAATTAACAACGAACCCTTAGAATGTGTGAACGAATACGTATACCTGAGAGAGTCACTAACAGGAACACCTACCCATAAAAAAGAAATTCTCCGTAGAATAAGGATGGGCTGGAGCGCATTCGGAAGGCATTCAGAAATCGTGACTGTAAACTTGCCGCTGTCACTAAAGCGAAAACTATTCAATCACTGCATTCTCCCAGTACTAACGTACGGCGCAGAAACTTGGAGGATAACAAAATCAAAACTAAAGGTGAAACTAAGGAGCACGAAACGTGCAATGGAAAGAAAAATGATTGGGGTAACGCTAAGAGATAAAAAACGAGCGGAATGGATCAGAGAACAGACAGGAGTAGCCGATATTATTACATCAATTAAAAAAGAGAAGTGGACCTGGGCAGGACATGTCATGAGGAGGAAAGATAACAGATGGACATTAAGAGCGACGGAATGGATACCAAGAGAGGGAACACGCAACAGAGGTAGGCAAAAGGTTAGATGGAGCGATGAAATTAAAAAGTTTGCGGGCGTAAAGTGGAACCAGCTCGCTCAGGATAGGGTGGATTGGAAATCGTTGGGAGAGGCCTTCGTCCTGCAGTGGACCTAAACAGGCTGATGATGATGATGATGACTGAGAATGTGTGGCATCTTAATCACTATGAAACTTTTGTTCGCATTCTTGTGCTCCGAGCAAATTGCGCTTGAGAGCGGCAAACGTGCCAGCACAATTTGGTAGTGTAGATGCTTTTGTGAATATATTTCTCATGTTATAACGTTGTAAGCCAAAGTTACGTGTTTCTTTTGTTTTGATGATTCGCGGTTGCCACAATTTGATGGGGCCGTGATTGGGGGCCGTGAAATTCAGTTTGTCTTATTTTTTTGATAAAGAGCGCATGTGTGACCGCGCACAACGCCTCGGCCCTTGGTGCTTATGCATTCACAGTTTTACAGCTGAAAAGTGCGGATGTCAAAAGAGACGCCAGCACCGCCTCGAAACTGAAGGTCTATTGCCAGGAACATTTTGGGTGATTAAGGGAGATGTGATATGTGGTCGACCAGAGCGGCACCTAGCGTTTCCGAAGCCACTAACGCCAACCATAATTCTGGTAAAAGAAAAAAAAGAAGTTTCAACGGTAACACTTATTCTGTACTAGTAACTTTCGGACAGTCTGCAATAGTATACTAGGCATCTTTCGGAAGCGATGGCCACTCTACCAGATGCATCCACACCCGTGACCACATCCATCCGACGGCAGTTACGACGAGGGCCACTTTCCCCTCCTTCCCTGCCCGCGGCTGGGACCTGGTGTGTCCCCGTCCACAGTCCTCTAGAAGTTATTACGAGCGGAACACTTGAATCCCCGAACTTACCCGAATCCTCCTCTCATTATTGCAAAAACTTAACGATCAAGTGCACCTTGACCGAACGTTTCGTTCCTGCTTAAATGAAACTTGCGAATACGTCTTTAGCTCGAACCTGGCGTAATCTACTACGTGGCTCGGTTGTGTTACTTCGCGAGGAAACGCGGCCGCCGTTATCTCTGTTTATATCGGCGATCACGAGACAAGCCGCGATAACGCTAGGTTGTGTGGATGCGTCTGTGCGGCGCCTTTGCGACGCATTTGCCGGCGGCATCACCTAGCGAGGGGTAAGACACCGGCACAGATAACATCCGCCCTTTCGACAGCCCCCCTGGCGGACGACTGCTGTCACCGGTCGATCTCTGACGTCAACCTGCCAGGACAGGGACCGTGAAAGTGACCTTTCACCCTTCGCTTCAACCACGTCAGCCGTGGCTAATAATTAGGCGGGGCTCTGCTGTCGGAAACCCTGATGACCAGCCGAGCTGTGTGGACTTAGTTAAGCATTGCAAAGTTAAGCAATGATAATCAGTTTTTCAGAAAATCACATGTAACTTTCCTTGCGCCATATAAACCCCTTCTTCTGTCTTTTCTCTGTGCGGGTCACTTTCTATTTCTCTCACCCGTAGCGTCTTGCTGATACACGGCACCATATGCGTGCACTGTATATATCGTGTCTCGGTGTCGTCTTCACATTCTTTACTCACTTCGTACTCCAGCTGTATGATCGCTATCACTCATGATACCACTGTCATGATGCCACTATCATGTAGCCAAGTGCCGAGAGCAATGATATGGGTACAGTGATGCCAACCGCTGTACCCATATCACCGCTTTTACCCTAGATTGAGCCTCAATAAATCCCTAGGTCGTACAAAAAGTCCCCATATAGTAATTTCCATGTCGTTAGTATGGTTGGTTCGCATTTTAGGTCTACACGCAATTCCACCTTCGGCCCATTTGTTCTTAATTTGGTTGGCGGCAGAAATCAGCTCATTGACATCAATTGCCGCTCTTTTTTCCACATTTTCTCTGGAATAATTGTACATAACAGGCCACACATTCAGTACTATCTTCGGAGAGCCGACAGAAATCGGTGATCTTTTCCGTGTGGGCGGTTGATTTATGATTGACCACGTGTTCAATGATCTTTGCATGACCTGCAATAGAAAAGCAGGTGTCCCGTGTTACTGGTAGGTGTGGCAGCTCTGCCTTTGGATCAACTTCCCGTGCAGGGGCCCTTTTCTACTGGTTGACAGCAATCCTCCGTACTGCGAGCAGCTTCCCATGTGGCCAAGTATTTTTGGTCATGCACTTTCGCTATCTTTCTATTCCGTCGTAAGGTCTTCTGGTCCAGGAGTTACCATTTGACATGGAACAGCGCGGCAACATTTTGACGAACTGCAAAGAACTACGCTCCTCATGCATAGGTTGGAATGTACCAGCGAGCCGGCTTAAATCTTTTCAACATTGTACGGTGAAGGAACCCGGCATGCGTGAACAAGCATGTCTTTCCGGGCACTAACAAGCAAAATGGCTCTTTCACAGAGCAGTAGGTGTGCAGTAGTGTGCAGAGCAGTAGTTGCTTTCACGCGCCCCTGCTGAACTCGCAGAGGAAGTTTTGTGTTTCGTCCCTCGCGTTATCTCGCGATTACTTGCGTTATCGATCACTGCCGTCACCCCCCCCCCCCCCTCGAGGCACCGATGCCCTTTTAGGTGAGAAATAGAGGGCAGCACAAACTATCGTTACTTGGGTTTATTTATTGAAAAAGCGTTCTCATTAGGTCACAGCAGGCAGCATTCCCAGGGTTTCACAAAAATCCCTAGATTATATGACAGGGGCGCGAAACCCCTAAATGTCACTAAAGTGCGCTAGATCTAGGGATAAATCCCTAGGGCTGGCATTACTGTGTGGTTTAGTGGGTCGAGGGTATGCGAGGATCCGCACGTCCGGCCCTCATACGCAACCCGAGACCTTTCTTTCTTTCTTTCTTTCTTTCTTTCTTTCTGAAGGTAATGAATCAAAGGCAAGCCTAGGTCCTCTTTTCCTTTCTGCACACAAAGGAACGATCGCTCTAGCGAGATGTGTGTGGTGGGTCGAGCGCCAGACGAAAGCCACGTTAGCCCGGGTCAGAAATGTGTGATTGCCCCGCCACGGTGGTCTAGTGGCTAAGGTACTCGGCTGCTGATCCGAGGGTCGCGGGATCGAATCCCGGCCGCGGCGGCTGCATTTCGATCGAGGCGAAATGTTGAGGCCCGTGTGCTGTGCGATGTCAGTGCACGTTAAAGAACCCCAGGTGGTCGAAATTTCCGGAGCCCTCCACTACGGCGTCTCTCATAATCAGAACTGGTTTTGGGACGTAAAACCCCACAAAACAACAAGAAATGTGTGGTCGTGTTCGCGCGCTCGGACCAGACGATTTTAGAACCGCGTCAGCCGGGGCGAAAAATGTGTGAACATGCCTCGCGCTTAGACTAAACTATCACGAAATAGGTGACATCGAAGGGTCGGTTGTCTTCGGCTTATTCACGTACTGCGTGTTTCATCTAACCTGTTTAAGCCAGCCGCAATTTTTGCGTCCGTATCACGAAAGGCCAGCCGCGCCGTAGCTATGGCAACCAGCGACGCCACAGCTGCTCCAACACCTGGCATTGGCGCACCTCGCAACCGTGACGTCATGAAGAATGTGGTGATGATGATGATGACCCAGACCAGCTGAGTGCCCACCAGCTTGGCTGCTTCGCTAGGCTTGCATCGCTAGTGCAAGCTGCACTAAATTTTCTCCTGTTTCCTTGAAAAATTCGCATATGTATGTGTGTATGCCGGAAAATAGTCAGGTGTAAGTCAGTGCTCTGTGTGTCATTAAGTGTATGTGTGCCAGATGATTCTGAAACTATGTCAGCCAGAGCTAAAAAAGCATGTTCACTGCTCGCGCACTCTGGCCTGACGATTTTAGCAGCACGTGGTCCGGGGTAAAAAAAAAAAAAGCATTAGGCGTGGATCTGCTGTCGCAAACACCAGTGACCAGCCGAGCTGTGGGGACTTGGCAAAACATTTCAAAGTAAAGCGTAAAGAAGTGATCTTTTAGCAAAGCCACACCTCACTTTTTCTGTACTATAAGCCACACAGACACAAGAAAACTATTAAGGCATCAATTTTCATGCAAATGAAGTGTTTATTTCGTGTGCACCAAGCTAATCGTCACTTTCACTCATTCCACTATCTTCTTGAGCTTTCTTTTCCTCTCTCTTTCGATACCTGTTCCTGCTCTCCTAAGTATTGTATATCATGCTTGAACCTCTTGTGGGAAAGTAGTGACCAGAAAGTGACGCCAGAGAAGAGAGGACCGGTGTGCGGGAGCATGTGGCACGTGCAGGGCTCTTTAGAACTTTTTGTGCGACTTGTTTGGAACACGCTCTTTTTACATTGGATACACGGATTTGTGGTTGTTCCTCATTAACTATTCTTCTTTTATGCTGCGTTATCTGATGGACATGCACAGTCACAATTGATATGGGAATAGTTGTGCTAAAAAAAGGAAGGCTTGGCATCACGATCTCGGCTGCTGACATTATGGCGCAGTGCAGCTCCACAACCGTAATAGGTTGCAACAGCTGTGATTTACTCCGTGTTTTTTTTTTTTTTTTGTTAAAGGCTTATTTGATTCATTCTTCATTTATAACCTGGAGCAGTAATTGAGCATTAAAAGAAAGATGAGCTTACGTCATTTAAAAAACGGAAAGGGACAGAGGTTGCCACTGCCATTTCTCAATTTTGCCATTTTCTTGCTTACAACCTCTCTGTCCTCGCTGGGAATGCGACTTGGTTGTTACACAAAACATAATCTTTCAATCTTGCTCAACTTCCCCTTTAGTGTCGCTTTAAAGTTGTGTACACCTTTCATTGAGTGCTAAGATTGTAATTATTATTCAGCACTGAGTGTGTACGACTGAAGTGTGCGTGCAGCAAAGGTAACTTGTGGATGTTTCTGCCTGCAGGAATTGGAAGACTCACTTCTCAATCCCGAGAGCCTGGTTGTTCCTGATATCTGTGCTCGGCTGCTCAGGTTCATCACCCGGCAGTCCTCTGTTTTGTGAGTTTACCCCTGGCATCTGTGGTAGCTGTCCGTGCTGCGTACAACAAGCTCTGTTACTGTGTATTCGCTGATTCTGTATTTCCTGCCATGTAGTGGGTCCGCACGGCAGTATTAGTTTTACAACTGCTTCTTGTACTGCCAGCTGCAGTGTACATAAGCCACAGCAGTAACATTGTGCCTATGACCTCTTCCTGCTGGACTCTGGACGTCAGTGCAGTCATTATCGTGGCAGTCGCATTGAGGTGTGGAGATGAAAAATTTTTATCTATGCATTAAAGAACCCCAATGGATCAACATTCACCTCAAGTTCCCTACTACCGCAAGCCCCATAAACAGATCACATTGTAGGCAGCTAGAAGCTTACAATTATTTTAAAATTCACTGTGTATTATGTTTAGAAGTAAACTCATTCTTAAATTATGAATGTGCCTCTGATGGGAGCTTAGAAACAAATAAAAAGATTGCAAACAAACAGTGCAGCCGCTGCTCTTGTTTTAAAAGTTATTATTCATAAAATCACGCCACCTTGCCCGTGTCTATGGATGTGGTTATGGCATTAACCAATAAATTCAGGTACATCTTTTGTTATAATTGGAACATAGTGCCATGCTTCTTTTAATGAAATTCCATGGTAGTTATTTGCTCTAGATGCACTCTTGATGAATGCAAGCTGCGTATCTGCTAAATAGCATCAGAAATTCTGTTTCGATTGAGACTTGCTTGTTAACAAGCTCCTTTCCCCTTGCCTAGATGGTACAGCTGCCAGCTGCTTAGATTATACATTTATTAGCCCTTCCCTGTAACTGAAAAGTTAGTAAATGTGCTAGCATGTTTTTTTCTGCCTTCCATATGTTGTTTCAGATCTGGCATGATATTGTGACGGCCATTTAGTTCACCATAGTACTTTGTTGTTTCACGTAGTTGTTATAACTTAGGTATGCTTGCTTTTTCTAATTTGAGCATGTTTTGTTTTTCTTACTTTGAGTAATGTACCAATCAATCATTTAGCACCCAAGCATGAATTGTATGTGTGGCCCTTGCTCTCGGCTTACTAATTGGTGGTGGCTGGCGCCTGCAGTGACGTGTTTGATCTTAACCTACTACGATTACTCCATGGTTTGACAATGCCTGTATGTTGGGTCATCAGCCTAGCTGAACTGTTAAGGCCTGTTGAGTGGAACTTTGTACAATATATTGTTAGAAGGGGAATACGTTACATCACAGCTTTGTCTTTCACTGTGCAAGGTAAAGTATACATTCTTGTTTCAGCACATCAGAAAGCTGTCTTTGCCATAACATGGAGTGGTAATGCATGTTCAGGCCTATTCAGACCAGCATATTAAAGCTTATGGCTAGAGTGAGGATCAGTTTTCAGGACTTGATAGTGACCATACTCGGGGACAACGTGCTGTGACTGTACAACTGAAGCTGGCGTGCGTATCTCGTAGCGCCACTGGTTGTTGTTCCACATTTAAACCGTTGAATGGGTTGTAACAATGCAATATTGCATTTGAATTTCCATACTGTATAATATTGACATGTTTTTTAGCATGAAAATGCTTTATGGTTGGCCCCAGCGAGAATTTACATCCTCCAGCCTTGCCTTGAAATCAACAACACACATGTGTTCAGGAACTCCTGAAAGGCGGCTCTGCTTTACTGTGTTTCACGAGTGATAAATGCACCAGTGGGAGATTCAGTGCATTCACGCCTACCATCTGCATTATGAGTGCAGTGCGCAATAGTTTTGACAAAATAAAAACACAGGCAGTCTATACATCTGTTATCGAGATTACAGCTTCTTGAAATTTCTTTTTTTTAGGCCATGGTGCTAGTTGTGAGGAGTCCAGCACTCACACCAACAAAACTAAAAGGGAGCCTTTCCTGACTACTTAAGTAGATGTTTAAACATGCAGTAGCACGGCCCTATCAATTTTTATGCATAGTCATGGAATGTTGTCT
This sequence comes from Hyalomma asiaticum, assembly GCA_013339685.2. Lineage (NCBI taxonomy): Eukaryota > Metazoa > Arthropoda > Arachnida > Ixodida > Ixodidae > Hyalomma > Hyalomma asiaticum. The sequence continues at coordinate 12,105,774 of CM023491.1, read as the reverse complement.
GTGAGTATGGTCAGATTTAAGGAAACTCGATTCTGCTGGCGAGACTTCTTCGCTTGTTTCCTTTTATTTTTACACTTTCCTTTTTTGCTTTGCTACCTGCTTGTTTTCTCCCCAGTTGTCATCCTTATTTATAATTTCTCCCTAACTTCCAGGTGTGATCCCTAGTGGCCTTCCCTCTTTCCCTACTAGCTCTCCCTGCTGCCTGCTTGTTCCCTACAACATGGCTTGCTCACTAACGCCCAGGTGCAAGGGTTGACGACCGAACGAACAGAAGCATTCGCACTTCGAAACAAGAAGTACTTACCCACTTTCTTGGCACCATATTTTATAAACTTGGAAATACTTTAATGCACAGGAACATGGCACAAAACCCCATTTCATAAAATATTGCGTGTCATATAGACTAGTTTAAGTGTGAACATTTGACAGAAATCTGTCTCAGGAAGAAGCTTATAATGAAACAGGGTTGTGAGGTCTATGCCTTTTTGCAACATTGACGTAGTGCAGGTTTGAAGTTTTCTTATTACGAATTTGAAACGCTGTTGTAATCATAAGTGATCGCAATCTCTTCTACACTTTTTGTAATGAATCACTTTGATCATGCACGCTACTACATTGACTACTTGTTTTTTCTGTCACTGACACAAATGGTGCTGACATCCAGCTGGCAAGCATACTTGTGGTTGCATCTCAGTGCCGTTCGTAGTGTTAGGTACCTCTGCTATTTTAAATCTCATTACAGTTACTTTAAACCTCGTGACAGTTACCAAAGGCACATATGAAATCGGAGTGAATGTTTTGTGCACAGGTAAAAGAAATCCCACCACCAAGCAGAGAAAATGGTGTCACGTATGCCTTCACCGCCATTTACTACCTGACAGGCAGTTTCTTTTTTTCTTTTTTTTTCTAAAATGCAACAGCACAGCCACAATGTGGACTGATGACATCGTGGGATGTGGCGTTTTCGCCTACTTGCAGTCGATCCATTTGGGAGATCAAGCGAATCCAGACGAGCAGTAGCAATTACTAAAGCTGGTGAAATATGAGTGCACGGCAACAAAACTTTAGTGACTGAATTAAAAATGGAATGACAACACTTTAGGCAAAAAAAAAAGGAAAGAAAAGAAGATAGTTGAGCAGAATTTCTGGAGCATAATGGAATGTTGCAGAAAGAAATGTGAAGACAAGTGATTAGATAACAAGGGACGGAAAACACAGCAGGGACGGGTTTACTGATAAACTTATGAGTTCAGTAGGCATAAAATGAATCGAATTACTCAAGACAGGTCAAATTAGAGATCATTAGAAGAGGCCTTCATCCTGTCATGGCCATAAAATAGCTTGGTGATGCTGAATAATGGTTGGGGCCATTATGGCCATACACAGTAACCATATTTATTTATTTATTTATTTATTTATTTATTTATTTATTTATTTATTTATATTACAATGCCTCTCAGGGCCATTGAAGAGTATTGAGTAAGGGCTGCAGCAGCTACTGTGTCAGAAAAATACAAGTTTTGAACAAAAAATGCGATAAAACAAAGGTTACAAGTAGTTAAGTGTAACCTTGCTATATGGCATTTACAGGCAGTGCATTCAGGCTACCACGAAACATTCCTCAATAGGACATGGATGAAGTGTAGTCTGGAAGACAGTTCCAATGTGTAACAGCTCTAGGTAGTAGTCGTAAGCTAAATGCCTGTGTACGACCATGCACCTGCGTGAAAATGCGCGTATTGTGAATGCACCGCAATGTGCTCAAAAGAGAAGTATGTATTGCTTCAGACAAATTACATTAAGGCCTAAGGAGCTGAGCTGAAGATAGCAACAGCAGCGGCAAACCTTGCTTGTTTTCACACCTCATGCGAGCAACGAAGAGGGAAAAAGCTGCGTACCCAGGGTTTGTGGTATAGAGAGAAAGGGGGGTCTCTATGCGACACTTGTGACAGCCACCTGCCTGGGCAGCGGCAACAGCAGCAGCAGCCATCGTGTAAGGGGCATTCTGCGATTGAGACCCCAACTGCAGCTGTTTTGCCTAACACGGCTGAATGCCTTTGCCATTTATGTATTCACGGATGGCCCCTCCCCCTTCCTTTTCTGGCTCATTTTTACGCGTGGTTAACCGCAGTTGTTGGGACAGGCCACACGCTTTTGCCAGTTGCTCATACTACAGTTGCATCCTGCAAAATATAAATGGGGCAAAACGGTGCAGTTTTTATGTCACATATCAGTGGCTATTTAGGAGACCAAAATATTTCTTCATCTTTGTTTAGGAAATACTTTCTTAAAAAAAAGACAACAAACTTGTAAGTTTCTTCTAGGCCGTATGTGTAATGCAAGAAGTACTTACGGAAGCATTATTGTCAGGGTTTGGGGCTTTCAAGGCAAGGTGCTCAAGTTGTAGTAAATTTAAAGGGAACTAAAGAATGGTGCGAGTTTGTTTGAGAAGCAAAAGTAGGTGGTAGCGGAGGGGAGAGGGGGGGGGGGGGGCAAAACGTTGTTAGTGCACCTCACATATTCACACAAGCCTGACGCTGTACTATCACTTGTTTTGATCTGAAATAAATCAATAAATAAACCGTTTATACTGTACGGTGCTTTCAATATGCAAGATAATGTTGTCAAAAAACAAATGTCCATTTGCCAAGAAGTTACGAGAATGAAATACAGATGACTACTTTGCCATTCATAAAACTGATGTTTGCTTTTAGTGTGTGCATGCTGCTTGCAGGTTTGTCCGCAGTCTCTTATTTTTGCTTCTTGCATTTTTTCTTTCATTATTATTTTCTTTTCTTCTCTCCTTTTTTTTTTTTGGTGGTGGTGGTCTATTGTGAATGCTTTAGTTCTAATGTCTGAATAACTAAAAGAATTCAGCCAGTATTTTAACCGTGCCTCGATGAAAGATCTTTGCAGCCTTAGCGTTCTTGAATGACAGCCTGTACTCAGTAAGCATTTGTTAAGGTAAATTATTTTATAAACCAGGAACTTCGGCAATTTTAGTCGTTTTGTGTATTTTGTGTACGTGCTTTGAACTGAACTCATTGGTAATGCCGACACATATCTCTGAGATATGTGCATGTGTATGCGTTTTAAGTTCACAGTAGTAATTTAAAACACAAAGTTCATTATTATATCTGTGACAGTGGCACAGCTATGTAATTTAGCACCCTGCAAAAGATTTCTCGAAAATGGGATGAAGCATGAATGTTGATGTTGTAGTTGAAGCTAAAAATGATTGCATGGCAAAGGGTGAATGTCTTTGCCAAAATTGTGCGAAACTGCTCGCCATCCCAGCAGACCTACAGAAGCACGCATGAGAATCACTAATTCATGAACATTGACTTTGTTTTACGATGTCTGCCGTATTTGTGTGTTGCTCTGAACAAATTGAGCTGTTGTCATAATCATTTTGTGGGAAGGAATCTGATGGTGCACTTAGTTGGTCAGTTTTTCTTTCACAGCGAAGCTTCACTTGGCTAGGTTCTGGAAGATAACGTCCATGGACAGAATGATGAATAAACCAGGGTGCAGTGCAGAGCGTGGAGCAGTGGTTGATATGCAAATGAAAATGTGAATTGAGTAAACCAAGTGACAAATAAAGTGAATGATAGGTACACTAATTGGAATATAGGTGACTATGTCAAATATTAATCAAGCAAATGGAATGTTGCAGAGATTGAAAGGTGTCGTAATTGAACCAACTGTATGACGCATTTAGTTAATTTGCATGTGGCTGGATTCTGAACGAAAGTGTGTGCGTCAGTCGCATTGACAAAGACTTTTACAGCATTGGGCTGATCCCACCACCACAGTTTCACTAGTCATCCCCCTTTAAAGAGTGCAAGGGCACTGGATTTTTTTTTAACAGCTCTTTTCTTGTGCCAAGGAAGTCATGAGAAAATCAACTTAGTGCATGAATCAGCAGTATAATGTGTAACCTCCTCCCTCAATCTGTTCTGAATGTTCACCTTGAATGATAGGTATTATGCACAGGGACTTGGCAGTATGTTTGCTTAGTATAATATTAAAGGGTGCATGTTATCCTGCCTGTTTGGCTTGCAGGATCTCTAATTTCGAAGAAACCCTCACTGAACTACTGCAAGAAAAGGAAGTTACATTCACGAAGGGACCCTGGAGGGGTCTCTCTCCAGGAGACAAGGTGTGTTAATATTTTGTGCATTTATTATCCAAATGTTGTTGTCTTCTTAGAACAGCATCGGAACAGGGTAATCCTTTTCTGTCTCTGCAGGTGATTTAACTAATAGTTACTGTTGTCCATCAGTTGGTGATCCACACAGAATCTGTGTAGCATCTTATAGCTTCTTGAAGGCTACGTTGCACTAGGCAACATCTTGGACGACACCCTTTATCACGCTGAATTGACAGCATTTGTTCACATACATAACAAAAACATGCATTCTGATATCATATGAGCTTTTCTGTATCATAAACTCACTGAAAATATGTTTGAGTAGATGTGTTGGTCGACTTCTTGCCATGTGCAAGAACAGTTTGACACCACTCAAAACACCTTTCCTCTTGTAGAAATTCTCTGCAATGGTGACTTCTTCTCCTGAAATGTGATTGCACATCCTCCTTGCGGGGTTTGTGTGTGTGTGTTGTCTGTGTGACATTTTGCAGGTCTGGTGCTTTGCACGCCTGTTCTTCACCGCATGTGCTTGAGTCTTCTTGCTTGTCCCCCTATCAGCTCCTGACCGTCAAGTGGCTCCTGGATCATGTGTACGAGTGTCGGGAGGAAGAGCTGTCTGAATACTTGGATGACCACTTCGACGCTGAGGATTTGGTGAGCTCTGCCTGCTTTTCTACTTCTTCTTGCAGCATTTTGTAGCAAGTGTTGCAACTCATATTTGCAGCACTGGCTCCTTTTATTATTGGAGCCGTTCGAATGAAATACCGCACCTGTTGTGCTTATTAGCCGGTACCAGTACATCAACACATGCATTTGTTTTCTTTTGTAATGGTGACCGCATTTCTCTGTGTGTTAGATCTGTTGTCGCTCAGCATAAGCTGTATTTAAACGCGTGTGGGCAGTTTCCCAAGTGCTTGCAGATGCTCTACTAATATTGCATGTACTATGCGTGCAGTTGAGTGCCTTCCTGATCCTACATGAGCGAAAATTCTGGAATGTATTATGGCACAAGTATAGAAGCTGGAATCTTTCACTGTTGATCAGGTTTATTAATGATTGACGATCCTGTGCACCGCCGTTGTTGTACAGTGAGAGTGACCGTCTTGCTGGGCACACACAGGTTCGAGCATTAAAAAGAGCTCTAGTGTTAAAATGGCTTGGAATCTGCATCCCTCAACATTGCAGCCACCTGTCATTATTAGCACAATAAATACTCGGTGTTTTCACAGAACTACAAGCACAAATTACAGGAAAATTTATGCCATTTAGTGACAGAATACGAGGTTATCATGTGGAGTTTTGTTTTGTTACTTATTTGTCATCAGTGTTCCTGTGTGCCTTCTATCTTGATTACCTACTATTCTTAGGCTATCACAATGGCATCAAGCTATCACAACGTAGAAAAGTTGTAACAAAGTAACATAAATGCTGATTTAAGTGCTAGCCATCACGGTCAGTGAACAAACTGATTTCGTTTGCTGGTAAATAAATTGCCTCTACTACATGTAATAGCAATACAAATAATTTATTGAAAAGAAAAGAAAGCGAGTGTCTTTAAACACATTGTTCATTGAGGTGCCACCCACCTAAATATAGGAGTTACTCTCGACCACTTGATATACATTATGTTCTTAAATGCACATTGGGAAGTATGCATTGATTTACATTGTCTTCCTCCTTTCCTCCCCCCTCCCCTCAGCGCGGCATTCGTGTAGGCCAAGACGCACTCGATAATGTTTACTGGTATTTGGAAGGTGAGTGCACTGCTTGTCATTCTGCAAGAAAAAAATGCCTAGAGAAAATATTATGGCATGTGCAGATGTGTTGTACATAAGTATAGTGTTTTTAGTGTGCTTTAATTTATGCTTTATTTGGTTTTTGCAAGGATTAAATGTTTAAGTGACAGGAGGTTGTATTTTTTGTATTTTAGCACAGGTGTTTGCATTGCACATATGTATCGGTTATAGCCTTGCATCATTTTTGATGTGCTACTTGTATTCTAACAGGAGGACAAGCACTGTGTAACAACAGTAAAGCCCATTTGGGAGTTAATATCTTTAGAATAACTTTGACTTGATAGAAAATAGTTTACAATTTGTGTTTTTCATGACATTCGGAATTGAATCCGGAAATGCTATTTTTACTACAGTTGTTGAGCCTGCAGCAAATCACTACATCATACAAGCATGGACACACAATGCATAGTGTCCTTGTAACATCTCTGTGATCCGCATGATGATAGCCCATACTGCAGTTACTTGGCAAGCTCACAATCAAGGTCACTTGGGCGTCACTAGAAGAATGAGGACTGGCAGATCTCGTCTTTCAACCAAATGTCATGGGAGAAGTACCGTGGTTCTATATGTAGATGTACGTAATGTGGCTTGATATGTAAGCATCTTGAAACACTCTTGTGGAAGCTCTTTATTCTTCTCGTGTGAGCAAACCTTATCGCAGAATTCTTTCCAATTCGTCCGAACAAAGGCCCCTCTGCTAAGCCTATTTATGATGAGTGAAAGCTTGTGCAATTTGCTGAATTTTTTAACTGTAGCTTCACTTGGCTCGGTGTTTAGGTGCCTGTGCTTCCACATCTGCTGTCGCTTGTGTGGACAGTGTACCACAGCACTGCTTGTGACCGCGAGACCTTTTCATCTGTGCAGACCTGCGCCTGTACCGTGAGTTGTGCCCTAAGAAACCCCAGCGCAGCCGAGAGTGGGACTGTGTCTGCCTGACAGTGTCGGACTGGCAGGGCTTCCTCAAGCAGTTCCGCAAGTCCTCCAACTCGCGGGAGAAACAGTTGCACACCTTCCTCTCATCGCACCTCTTCCCCATTGTCCAGGCACAGGCACAGGTGACACTCGCTGTTTAATGAATCGCATTTCTTTGGCTAGATTCCAGATGGTTGGTGCAGTGTCACCCACTTTCCCATTTGCCCGCATGCATACCCTCACCAGCTACACCACATACAGCCGAACCTCAACATAATGGTCCGCCGCGGTGGTGTAGTGGTTACGGTACCCGGCTGCCACCCAAAAAACGCGGGTTCGAACCCGGCCGCGGCGGTCGCATTTTCGATGGAGGCATAAATGCCAGAGGCTCGTGTACTGTGCGTTGTCAGTGCACGTTAAAGAACCCCAGGTGGTCTAAATTTCCGGAGCCCTCCACTACGGCCTTTCTCTCCTATCTCTTTCACTCCCTTTCCCCCCACCCCCACGGACGCTTAGCCGTGCTCCCTACGTGGGCTGCAGAAATTAGCGTCCTTTCTTAACCGAACCACAATCATCATCATCAACAACAACATAATGAATACGGATATAATGAATTACTACTTATAACACATTTATAGAAACATAGTATTGCCATTAAAACAGTGTTAACGCATGTACATTCAAAAGAAGCTATTTCTGCATCATATTGAAGTAGTTATAACGATGTTTTTATGTACACCAGGTGAGCACAAAGATGTCTAAAATAGTATTGTGATTCCGATGGTGGCGTTTGAGATGATGACCTTTAGTAGTGAACGAAGGTGCTCTAAGCACTACGTCCGAAACACATGCGTGTCACAGTAGGAATAGCAGCTTTTAGAACGTTGCGTGTACAGTTACACACATTCAGATGCTTGGCAGGTTTCACTTTTAACACTCGTGTTTCTTCAAGAATTTCTTTTGTTGAAGAGCAACACTGAGTCTCCGTTATGCTATTTGCTTTGACAATAAGAGTTGATGCCAGTAAAAGGCCGCTGCACTTTTAAATCTCGAGTGTGTTCCCAATCACAGTAGTCACGGTCTTGGGAGCAGTACAGAAGCGCTGTGTCTTTGGAGGAAGAGTTGTGTTGTGAAAGTTGTCAGGTCAGCTCTGTTTCTCCAGCAGAAATGGATCAGGCCCTTCAGGGACAAAAGCTGTTCCTAGGGAGCTTAGTCTCATTTCGGTGGTTTTCATTTACTGAGATTGTTCCATATCAGTTGCATGCATGCAGGCGTTGAAGTGTGAAGAGCGTGACCTGGAAACGGAGAACCGTTGGCTTCTCGAGCGGGAGCGACACGAGGTTCTCCTTCCTCGGCCGGGTTCCGACATGAAGTGCAACGGGGCCCCCTCAGTGGACAAGGCCGCCACTGAGCCTCAGCCTGCAGCAGCGGCCGACGAGTGCGGGCCCAAAGCAGCACCAGCCAAGGAAGCAGCGCCCACCTGTCCGGCGGAAGCCGCTGGAGCTGGCAACGTGGGTCGTGCTCCCGGCACACCAGTTTCTGCCGCAGACGTTGCCGCGTCTGGCGGAGTTCTTGTCAACGGAGGCGGAAGCCTTCAGCCTGTGACTGGCCCTCCCTTGCCCGACAGTGAGTCAGCCTTTCTGTTATGTGCACCCCTCAGTTACGCATATGTCAGTTATTTTGGGTGAATGGCTCAAAACATATCCTCCCTTACCCAGATCACTCTGTTTTCTATGTTAAATTGGTAATTTATCAGAATGGTCTAGCTGAAAATGTCCTGTGCCAGATAGTTTAGTTGTCATGGGCAGTCAGAGAGAAGTTCAAGATGGTACTAAATGATTAAAGTACATTAAGCTATCTTGCCTTTCCCACCACAGATCGCCATCACTTTGATATTGTTTGAAAGCTCGAAATGTTTCCTCTTTCTATTCTGACCCTCCTTGCACACAATGGCTTTGTATAAAATGGATGAATTGAAGTTAATATGTTCAGTCTGAGAAAGTTTGTCGTGTACGCAGATCTCTGATTGTATGTTGCCATGGAAAGTGGTACAGCAATGCAGCCGTAGAATGTTGTTGATCTGTCGTTTCATTGTTGGGTAACCGTTTCACCGGGATCACTACCTACTGAAAGTGATAGCTAACCCAGTTGCATTGCCCTGTGTTGTTTGCGCTCTTCTCCTTTTTACAATGTGTTATATATTCTCTGCGATATCCTTTGTAGGTGGACCACCAATGTCCATGCTGGGCGACAACACGGGTGATGGCATGGTTGCAGGCAATAAGGATAATCCAGGAGCCATGGCCGTGCCAACCTGTAAGTCTTTCACATCCATAACTTACATTACAGTGATGTTATAGTTCCAAATCTCATAGAATTTAACATGCTTAATTTGGATATTCCAGTCTGTTTGAACTGATGCTGCGATCTTGGCAAAGTTATATCCATTGCAGTGAGCAAAAACGTTCAGCAGTTCAAGTGTGCAGGCATTAGCAGCAGTTTATTCGAACATACGTACCGCTCTACTAGACCTTACTTTTGCTATGTGCCAGGGCAAAAAAAAAAAAATAGAAGAAGAACAATTTTGAAACCTACTGATGTCATAGGTTGTTGTTGTTGTTTTGTGGTGTTTAACGTCCCAAAACCAGTTCTGATTATGAGAGACGCCGTAGTGCAGGGCTCCGGAAATTTAGACCACCTGGGGTTCTTTAACGTGCATCATTTAACGTGCATCATTGATTTAACGTGCATCATTGAATGGAAAACACAGATCTTGAAGGTGGTGCTTTCGTTCACGAGACCTATTAAGCCATGCGAAGCTGCAAGAAAAGTCAACTTGGCCGCTTCTCATGGCAACTCATGCCAGCTCAGATTGCTAGTTTTTGATGTAGTATCATGTAGTGGTCTTCCATCGGCGACATATGACAGCGGGGTTCCCAATTCATTGGATCCTTTGAGAGCTGTGTTGGTTGACCTTCCGACAGAATGTAGCACTTGGAAAGTAGCGCTGAGATTCTACTCTACTATGTTTAACAGGGAGTCAAACTAAAAACGGACGCAACTTCGGTTCAATTTCAGGTCGGTCATGCTTTGTGTTGCTGCGGTTGAGTTCTGCTTAGGAGAAACCAAAATTTGTAACAGTTTGCTAATGGGCTTCCAAGACTGAAACAGTCCACAAACCATTTCAGCATCTTTGGCACATTGCTTCTGACTTAGGTTCCTTCCTAAGGTGATCCAGGTAGCACTAAAGTGATTGTGCTCTTCAGTTCACCAGGACTTCACCTGGTGCATGTGTAAAAGAAATCCATGTAGTGTATGTTGCAATTCTTACTGAATCAAAGGACACTGTGTCATTTGCAATTTGAATAAGAATATATTGAGATTGGTGAAATAATAAATTGGTTCGTCTAAGTGGAGACAGCAAATTGATAAGCTGCGTAAGGGGGAGACGTGCTCACTGATCAGTGGCCAAGTATGTTAGGTAAATGATTTATTTCATGTCTTTGTTCAGGAACGCAGTTATCTGTGCAACAACGGCAGTATGCCAGGATAACTTTAGTATCTATGTGAACCAGTTCTACCATGCACACAGGAACAGCTGATGTTGCTTACACTTTGAGCTGCTTTTTTCCAGACTGAGAACTATATTATTTTTTTTTCAGTCTGGGTTGGTTTGGGATCAGCTATAGTCAATATTCCAGTTTGGGTGTTGTTCTTGGTCCAGGTTCTGGTTTGATTTGCCACACCAGTTGAAAACCAGCATGTAATAATGAAGTTTTACTTGCAATAATGCTCTTGGTAGTTGATGCTGAAACACAAGGCAGCAAGCTACCCAAGATCTTTTGAATTTGATTGCTTCACCAAAAGTGATCGTGCATACTTCTGCTCGATGCCAGGCACTGCGGTCTTTGCGGAGAGTGCAAAGTGTATGGGGTACACTTAGCACTCTCCGCAGAGGGGCTTTGAATGGTGTCAGTCAAGGCTTGCTGTAGCAGGCTAACAGAATTTTGACAATGGGCTTTCGTTTTTTAGCACATTTTCTTTCTGCGCTGTCTCGAGTTGCTACAACGAAATTTCAGCAATCACGATTTTTTTTTTTAATGCTCGTCAATTCGTGAATTATGGGATTAAACTCGGTTCACAAAAGGACAGCTTAGTGAGGGCAGTCACCATCAACAGCCCACAGCAGAGAGGAAATAAAACTTGCTCTGTCGACGTCAACTTTCACATTACTCTTGAGGTTCTTTAGAGCATGCTCAGTTCTCTCCACATTATATCTTCATATGTTGGCTGCCTTGCAGACCCTGTAACATACCTACTCTGTACAGCAAGCAAAACCTATGGCTATTTATGAGGCTATTCAGGTTGTTTTCTATGGCGTGTTGCTAACAGGGTGACTTTCTCCTTTACGTACCACAGCCTCTGATACTGCAGCAGCAGCGGCTGGCCCCATGCTGCCCACAATGCCAACACAGCAGCAGCAGCAGCAACAGCAGCAACAGCAGCAACCCATGGGTGTACCACAGCAGCAGTTACCCCCACATCCACACCACCATGCAGGCGGCACTCTCACCATGGGAAGCGGTGCACCGCAGCTACCCCACGGCGGCATGCCCTCGCAACACCTGCTACCGCCCCACCAGCAACACCCACAGCCTCACCCTGGAGTCGGCCCATGCAATCCACTCACGGGGACAGCGCACATGGCGGGAGGAAACATGGCTGTCGGAGGAGGAGGACCAAACCCCATGGGCGGACCAGGCATGGGTGGACCTCAGGTAACAGTCGGCAGCATTTCATTATCAGATGACGACGTTCCATTAATCAGATGTATGATCGCTGCAATTGATTTCATCCTCTCATTGGAAGTGATATCACCCTTGCATTACCGCCCTCGCTGTTTCCAGTGATCATGTTCTGTGCATTGGAGACAGTGAAAGTGGTAAAGCTCTGTTAAATTGCCAAACATACCATTTATCAGGGTGCTTTGTAGCTTTTTCGCACGCAGGCTGTGCATGGGCTGTCAGTGCGACAGTGTAGTGACAGCATGAACATACCTTGGGGGTCTTACAATTGCTATTGGAATGAGGCCGTATTTGCATGATTGTAAGAAGGAACTTCGCACAGTGATAATGTAGCTATGGTATGCGCTGACTTTACTGACATTTTCACAGCGCTACCTATGCAATAGAATGTCGTTACAAGAGTCATACAATATATACTTGGTTATAAGAGACATTTGAAAATTTTTTTGTTGGTTTTCTTATGTACACCATGTTAACAACATTCATGCAAGATACATGTTTACAAGAGACACCTCTGTTATTAAGGACAACTTTCTCAGGTTGCTAGAGTAAATTCTTCAATACCGTATTTACTCGCATCGTAAACATACCTTTTTTCCCCCAAAAAATAACAGAAGCAGAGTTGCGGGGCATGTTCATTATGTAGGGTAGATTTTACGAAAACATTTTCGGGGTGAGAAGGACATCTTAATCCTCAAAAAACGACGGTGTTGCAACCCGCAGTAATGCTTACACTCACGCGTGTGGGGAAATTTTATTTAGAAAACAGTCAAAAAGAGCTATGTGGCATTGGTACCATGCGACTCGGCACCCGCTGCGACAGCCTTTATGGTGGCTGCATTTTGTTCCATTGCGATGGCCTTTCACTTCCATTTAAGCAAACTTTGCTGATGAGGTAACACCGCACGCAAAACATCTCATCATCACTTTTTTCCCTCATATCTGTGCTGAGGTTCTCACTTGAGCATGTTAAGCATGACGTCCAAGATTGCGCCATGGCGATCTTGGAGACCATGCCCTGGCCATGCTTAGGCTCAGCTGCGCTAGCTTGCGGAATTTGACTGCTAAAGTTGGGTGTGCGTTTATTATGCGAGTGCATTCATTACGTGAGTAAATAGGGTATTTAGAGGAGACACAATCAGGACGTGCTTGCCTTGTGGACCTCCTGTGCTTCGAGGAGCTTAGGGATCATGTAGTGCTCTCACAAGTAAATTGTGCATGTCCCATGGAGTGTGAACTAGAAAAAGAGGAGGATAACAAGGACATTCCAGGGCAGAAACATCTACAGTTGAAACTGATAGGCATTTAAGAATGCTTGAAAGGTAGCAAGGGCGACAGGGCGGCTCACAAAGAAAAGTGCTTTACCTCCAGAAGTTGGGAAAAAAAGTTAATACAGTCTGAAGTCACTCCATTTAAGCAAACTTTGCTGATGATGTATAACAAAGTGATCTAGGTGCAATTCCTCAATGTCTTTTGAATTTTTGGTTAGAAGAGAGTGATCACAAGAAATATGTTTCCTGGTCTCCTTGAGTGTCTCTTATAATGAGGTTTTACTGTACTTCTATGCAGCTGTTGCCCCCTGGTAGCAATATGGGCGCTGCGGGGCTCCACAGGCCGCCATCAGGGCCGGCGATGCCCCCTGGCGGGGCGGGCTGCCCCATGCCTCCACAAGGTGGTGCTGGTGTCGGAGGCGGTGGCTTGGAAGCGCAGTACATGCAACAGCAGAGCCAGATCTTTGTCTTCACGACAGGCCTGGCAAATCAGGCGGCCGAGGCTGTGCTGGCTGGACAGTGTCCCAGCATCATTGCATTCCACTGTGCCCAGCCAGGAACCAAGCGTATCCTAGAGGTGACTGTGCTTTTCTGAACAGGTTTCATATTTATTTTTTATTTATTTACAGATACTGCTGTCTCATGTTTGAGACATTGCAGGAGTGGTTACAAGAAACGTACAAGAACAACAACAACAAAAAAATGAAAACGTCAAAATACATAATTGGACACTTGTTTCACAAACTGTGCATGTGGTAGCCGTCTCAAAGAAATGTCAAGGTTATTCCAAGTCTCAACTGTCCACAGGAAAAAACGAGTATTTATAACAATCAATATAACATCTGAATGGCACAATGTTCAACGGATTGTATCGGCGGGTCACTTGGGTAGCACGACTGGTGAAAGAAATGGGTGTAGCTGTGCTGACAGATTCATGCACGATGTTATGTAACATGATAAACCAATCGCACATACGTCGGCGTTCTAAATGATTCAGCAATAAAACGTGGTAGCGCTCTGAAGGGGAGAAGTTACGGCGGGAGTGATGGGAGTGAGCTGGGAGTGATGACGACGAAATAGCTCTTTATTTACTGGCAGGTTTGTGGGGAGAGCCAACATAGTCTGTATGGGGAACTAACCTTTCTGTAGAGCCAGGGTAAACATTTTGTTTGGCCAGGCATCACTTATAGTATTGCTTCTAGTCAAGCCTGTTGCAGTGCTAGCTAGTATGTGCTAGCTGGAGTGAATTAGATGCACGACAATAGCAGAAGAAACTGGACACAATGTTGAGAATAGTCTCATGGTTTATTCGGTGTATATGTGGAGCAGTGTGTATAACTGTGCGAACTCTAATCCACGGGCACTCATCTGCACTCGCACGCGCTTGCCATTTATGCAAAGTAAAAGATCGATTTTTTTGTAGATGGAGGGGGCCGAAAGCTAGTTTGAATGAGAGAAGGAGTAAAGAATGCTTGTGAGTTGTAAAAAATAAACATTATTCCAGCAAAATTGGACTGAAGTCGAGGGTGGTTCCTTGCTTTAAATTCCTTGTGCTTGTAATGACATCTCCTTGCACCTGTGCAAGCGTCATGCTCTTGTACACATCAGACAACAATGTTTAAGAATGTTGACAGCATCTCGCATTGATAGTTGCAGGCAGTAAAATGTTTCATCACAGTTCGAGTTGCTTTGTGGCAGCGGGGTCGCATGGTGCATGATTTCATCGTCTTTCAGCTCCATGCACAACTCCATGTTGTCGTCTGCAGGAAACTCGCAGAATGTAACAGCAGCTAGAAAGTCCATCCCACTGCTAGCTTGAAGATTGTCTACGGTAACGTGAACCCTTCGGTTGTCGACGAAAATTAAAAACACAGCCTCACACCAAGTGGTGACGACAATAGTGCTAACTGAAAATGGAAAAGTAGTGCCCCCTGGAGTGTCTTGTCAGCTAAGGAGAAGCGAGTGGGCCCTCTGTAATTCAAATATGGCATGCGCATTCTTATGTCGGAGACCCTGGATGGGCCATTGAAAACGAAGCGAATGAAAAATCTAATGTATGCCAGTTTCCAAAATGGAGTGGCGAGGTTTGAAATGAGCAATTCGGTCAGGAAAATCTTATAGGAGCAAATTCATCCAAATATCTGTCACAAGAATGAATTAGCTCTGTTGTAACCTTTATGGTGCATTTTTATAATGTCCAGAACATCTAGCAAGCCCAAATTTTTAGGGTACGAAAAAGTGTTAGGCTGCTGTACACACTTGCATCAACTCAACCCCCTTCTTCAATGACTCGCTGAATTTTGGAATATATTAACTGTCATACATGAAAAATATATCATTGAAAGTGGCAGCGTATGTTGGTAAGCACTAAGTACAGTGAGCCATTGACGCAAGAATAAAGCTCCAGACATAGCACTAAACACCTGCTGAAAATGCTAAAAGGAATAATAAGAGGATTACGCCTACTTTCGAGCATTGAAATGCTACACGCAAACTATAGAAAATATGCAGCTGAGAGAACCTGCTGACAGATTTTTGTGAACATGCTGATGCATAAAATGATATAACTTCAGCCAAAGCAACCAGCTTCGAAAAGGACAGCCAAAGGAAGAGTCTGACAATGCAGCTGTGGAAGAGAAGTGACAGGTTTTAAGAGACAGAAGAAATGAGGCTTAATAAAGCACTTATAAAATACATTAATAATGTGTGTCCTGCCTCTCCTTGAATTTTGGCCTTGAGCATCCTTGAATTCCCTGAATTGGCCTTGAATATTTTGTAACATATTCTGTGCTGGCCAAATTGAATATAATTGTATAGGAATACTCGTCCCTGACATCACAGGAATGCAAGGTGCTAAACTGGTAATTTTTTTTAATGTCCCTTTCTTTCTGAGACACTTTACCAACTTGCCAGGTCGATGATCTTTTTGGGCCTGATGTTTTTTGCCCACTGGATTTGTGCTGCACAGTACACTTAAGTTCTATTGTTGTGCATTCTGCAGAAGCACCCCCTCAAGATCCAGCAGTTTAGCAAACAGAACCCAGCTGCCTGGCTCAACACCCTGGCCCAAATGAAGCAGCGAGGCGCCCAGGGGATGCCAGGGGGCCCCATGGGGCCGGCTCCTGGAGGTGGAGCTCTCAAGGTCCCGCAGACGTTTGGCCCGGGGTTCTGTGGCCCTCCCCATGCATGTGGACCTACCCATCCTGGAGGAGGTGGGGCTGCCTGGCAGCCGCAGGAATCTTGGGGAGCCGGCCCCTACGGCCCCGCAGGTATGGCTCCGCAGAGGGGCCAGTCTCCGGCCGGCGGCCGAGGACCAGCACTCCCGCAGCAGGGCCATCATCCCCAGCATCAGGGCTGCGGACCACCAAACGGCGGCTGCTTCCCAGCAGGTGGAGGGGCCTACCCTGGGATGGGAGGACCCGGTTGTGGCGGCAATCCTGCCCAGATGAATGCAGGTGAGCAGCAGTGCCTTCTATTCCTGAGCATGCGCAGATAAGTTGTGTGTCTTTCTTTCTTTTTCGATTTTGCGCTCTGCTTCAGTTGGTAGTCGGCGTTCGTGTTGTCCAGTTCTCTTTCCTTGTGTCTGTGTTTTGCACACCTGTTCATAGCATTATGGGTGCCTTCCATCACCTGCAAAACCGAAATAAGTGATGGGCAGACAGGGCATGCCTTAGTTTGTTTTGGCCAATCCTTGCCTTCTCGAAAGAGATTGAGTCCTCTTATGAAAACATTGTCCATTACCTGAGACGTGGCCCACTCGATAAATGTTGACAACTTTGTTACTTTTTTAGCAGCGAAGCTGTTCAGCACGGCATGAAAACTGTTGTCCCTCCGCAAAATATTTGCTGTACTGTTGCCTAGCAATTGCCGATGCCACAGCAGTGCACCACCTGGCCTCGTGTCACCTCGCTACCGCGACAGCTTTGTGTGATGTCAGCAAAAGCATGCATGCACCGTGCCACAGCTGTGTAGAAGCCGCGTTGAAGCTACCGAAATGACTACAGTGTTCCTTTCTTTTCTATCTCTTTCATTCTGTTGCGTCTCTCCTCACGGATGCTGAGCTGTGCTCCCAACATGAGCTGCCAAAAATAGCATCCTTTCCTTAACCAAACCACTTTGATCATCGATGTGAACCTTTCTACGCTAAGATCGGTGTGAAATGTTGAGAAGTGTTCGCTGGGCTTCGCGAGGTGTTTCCTGAAGCCTCAGACCACGACGAAATAAGGGTGTGCCGGACATGCTGGGAATCTCTGCTGAGAAGCAAGGTGTCACAGTTCACCATGATGAACAGTTTCGTGTGCCCCATCAAGCCAGCACCACCTACCGTAACCATGCAATCGTTAGCAAAGAAACCTAGAAGAAGCCAGGAGCAGCTGGTGCCGATCAGCTTTGGGGGTGTCTAGCCCTGTGCCATCAGTGCAAGCTGCGCCAGTTATTTTATTGTGTTTTTGGTATATTTTACTTTAATAAATGCTGTAGTAATACGCTATGCACAATTCTTTACTGTTGAGGAAACTTGCTTGCTGCAATAAGAAAACATAGAAGAAAAAGGGCATTTAAAAACATGCAGTTATTCTTGAAATAGCAATTATATGTTTTGAAATAGCAACAGTGTTTTGCTATAAAGGTCTGTCTAAGGTCGCAGGTGCTATAACATTCTAACATGCCCTTTTCTTTCATGCCTTCTTTGTTTTCTTCTATCTTCCTTTCCTTCATTGTTTGGTAGAAAATCCAAGGCATCGATATCTCTCAGGTATCAGATGTACTCAGAATGCTCCAAGCACAAGAGACGAAAGAGGTGCCCGTGCGCTGCTTTCACAACGACGTGCTTTTCGTGGAAACAACCCCGATGCCAAATTGTGTGCCATAATAAGCTTCGCTTGAAAAAAAAAAAAAAAAAAGACACCTTTGCAGAGCGTTTCGCCATGTGTGAGAGAGGCATCTCGCTAGAGCTGTGAAACAAAACTTCAGCTCTTATGGAAGTCTGTGCAGTACATTAATTACTAAGAAGTTTCTATCTCCACTGTCCATGGCAGGCCAGGACTCTTTGGGGGACAGTATTTGTTCCCGCTACATGAATGTATTGACCATTGTGCTAACGGTGTCAAATTGGGGTCTGTCCTTTCGTCTTGCAGGGGTCAAGGTGCCCGACGAAAACCTGACTCCACAGCAGAGGCAGCACCGTGAAGAACAGCTAGCCATGATCCGTAAGATGCAGAAGTTGCTCTTCCCGGACCAGCAGGTCATGGGAAACGCCACGGGACCTCCTGGCCAGCAGCAGCAGCAACAGTCCGGGCTGCCCCAGCAGCCACAGGGGGGTGTTGCGCCTCGTCCCAGGGGTCCCGACCAGTTTGGGCACTGCGGCGACCACCAGCACGAAGGGGCAAACATGCCCCCGCAGATGCAGCAGCCACAGCAGCAGCAGCAACAGCAGCAACAGCAGCAGCACTTTGGTGCAGGTAATGCATGCCTGGCAGTTCAATTTCACAGCTGGTTCTAAGTTGGAGCTCACTGTAGCGAATGCAGATACTGCTGAGCCCCTTTATTAGGACACTGAAATAAGAGACAATTGTGTATTACAGTGAAACCTCGTCATGATGAAGTTAAAGGGGGGGCGTAATTACTTTGTTATAACAATTAGTTCGTTATAGCCAATATCCATGTCATCTGTGGGAATTTCAAGGGGAATTACGATTGATTCGTTATATCCAGTAGTTCGTTATATCCAGGTTCGTTATAACGAGGTTCTACTGTATAAGATATATTATTCAGTTGGATGGTTCGATCTCTCCTGTTAGTTGGGCCTCTTTTGTGACAGATGCACTCGTAAGGACAATTGGGTATAATGGACAAAACATTCTTAACATTTCTTTAATAGCCTTGCTGTTAGCTGTCAACTGAAGGTGATTTGTTCTGAAAACCAAGTAATGTGAGAAAGTCATGGTGGCAAAAACATGAGCTGTGTTTGACAACAGTCCACCATTCAAATCACTTTACATGAAGGCAAATGCTATGGTCTGCAACAGGCTGCAGCCTTCTTTTGTGGTCATTTTAGTTGTAGTGTGCCCATATCGAAATAAGCATTGATAAAAAAATGAAAAGATAGTGCCTTGTTCATATGGGGTCCCTCACATGGACGGAAAGTGCTCCCTGGTGCATGTCTCTTATAAAGGGGCTCAACTGTATAACAAATTATCAGTTATGACGAGGTAAATGAGTGCTAGCATTGCCATTAAGTAATGTATACATGTTTATAACAAATTATTTCCAATATTTTTAACCTGTATATGATTCTACTTATTGATACAACGACATAAATATGGCCCTGGCCTTCGAAACCAATGCGTGCGGGTGCTGCCGGTTCCCCAAGTCTCGGAGTTCGCGCCGCTTCCACTTCTGTCGCTCAACTGCCTTCGAAGTCTCGAAGGAGTTGTAGGGTGCTCCGTTGACTCGATAGACTATCGACTCGACGGCCACCGAAACCGCCCGTGTAGCAGCTCAAACTTGACCTTTGAGTCGATGGACTGTCGGTTTGAAGGCCTTCGAAACACCTGTGCGTCACCAGTATAAGTCGGATTACCGAACAAAAAGCAAGAAACTATCCAAAGTATTGGCTGTCTTTATACATTAGCTCCCATTGGGGATGCCACAGGGCTGTCCAAATTACCGAGCACATCTGAATTATCGGTCGGTGACTGCAGATAAAAGTGAAATGTTTAAAAAAATGTGTTGGAGGAATTTACGTGCCTTTATTTAGGAGTGAATGCCTAGTCCTAACACCATGAATGTTCTGGACAGATGTTCTAAACATACATATTGAAGAGAAATTCTGGTCTGGTGAACCAGAGCTGCTGCATTTTGTTCACCTCCATCGTACTCAGTTTTGGTATCATCATTGAAACTTGGTGATGAATATCTCATATTACATTAGATTTATGGGGTTTTTAAAAAATGCTTATTCCATAAATTGCTACATTGCTACATCCTATATTTTGCCCATAACAACAACTGCCCTCGAGTTAGTAATTAAAAAACCTATGAAGCTTCTGTTGATAAGTAATTTCAATGTAACTTTAGCTGTGGGTGTAGTACAGTAGAACCTCATTGATACATTCTCGGTTGATGTGATCTCCCAGTTCCAACGTGCATGATTGTGAACACATAAAGTTATCTCATAATAATAATAACTTCTGGCATCTTACATCTCAAAACCACGATGTGATTGTGAGAGAAGCCATAATGGGGAGGGCTCTGGAAATTTTGGCCACCTGGTTTCCTTTAACGTGCAGAATTACCTAAGAGGTGCGCCTCTTTTTTACTGGTTAATATGTCCCCGGAAAATGTGGTTATTCGGCATCAACGCTCAGTTTATCACCAAACTACGATTGTATGATACGTTTTCCGGCTCTTAAGGGTCCATGTGCCACCGAGAAGTTGGGAAGTGTGCGCAGTTGAGAGCAGTAGCCACCTGCCTCGACAGCTTTCCTGCAGTACTTGCCTGACTGTCTCATGAGAAAGCATTGCGGTGTGCTCTCTTTTGATACTGGCAAATCAGTGTAAAGGCAATCATCACAGTAAAGGCAATTTTAACAGCACACTTGTTGTAGCTATTGCAGGTGTGCCTGCTGCATGCGTTTAGTGGCCGATAATTGAAACCGTTCGTTTCAGTAAGACTGACTCTACAGCACATTGCATCCATAAATGAAAGCAGCCTACTGTATTATTAGCCTAAAGAAGGTCACGGGCCTTGAGAGTCCGATAATTGCAATATAATAATAATAATAATAATAATGATAAAACACTAGTTGTTGTAAACAAACATTTGTAACATGTGATTCATGTTATATGCAAAGCTGGTTAGCCGAAAACGCACGTTAGCGCCACAAAAAAAATCATTTTTGTCGGCCTGGATACCTCAACAGAAGCTTAGAATCACGCAAGCACAACAGTATTCATCTCTCATCTTTCCCCTCACCGAGCACTGCCATCTTAATAACGTTCGAAAGCTCAGTTTTTTACTTACTTTTTCTGTTCACCTTGCCTTCTATGACCATGCCCAAAAAGTGCAGCTAAGAATATCTGGCCCAGTAGCTAGCTAGTGCACAAACACTACGAGAGCAATTCTCGCGAAAAGAATTGTTTGGAAAACATCGTTGATTCCGCTATTTCTGATTGTAAGTTACCTGGCTGTGACGCGATGGTCATTACGAAAAACAAATAATAAGCAAGTTCGAAAAGCTGACACACACGTACGGAATGCAGAGTGCATCCTCTGCTTTTCACAGCAAGCGAGAGGCAAGAGGATGCGGTTATTGCAAGGTTATAGCACTGGCAAATTGCATGGGCAATCACATCAGCCAAACTGAACAAGTAGGCATTGCATTGCGTCATGTAACCCGATGCAGCATAGTCATACGGCCAGTGTAACTGCACACTAGCAAGTGTACATTACAGGTGCTTTGGGCCAGTTTGGTCATCAAGCTGAAGCGCAGGTCGTGTTTGGCACATGCTGCCCTTGTACCACTTGAACAGTCGGGAACCGCTTGGGCACGCAAACAGTTCATCAGTTAATCACAAACAGTTTGTCAGCTAATTCTATCCAAAATCCACTGTTCTATATTCAGACACACCTAGCGTTTTTGTGGGCAGCACAACTTTATTACACTGTATAATAATGAAGGATTTTATGTGTTGAGTTTGACATCATTAAGAAAGGCTCACCTGTATGTCCAACTAGCAGAGCCTACTTATAAAATAAGGTCCATTTCTTGATCGTAAAAGAATGTATATTTAATGACTTTTTGTTTACTTTTTAGGAAAAATTTGTAAAAATTCTGTTCCTTATACTACATTAGCTAAATAGGACATGAATGGTTGCTGCATGATTCAAAAAGTCCAGTTAGAGCAATCCTATGCTTTGTTTGTCCAATAGCAAGAGTTGTGAGACGTTGAAATTGACTTCACGCTGGAGTAAATAACCCGCGTTCTAGTGTCACCTTGAGTAACGCAGTTCTCTTGGCTTGTGCGAACTGAAAATTCTGGCAACCACGTCTTAAAGGGCCCCTAAACCACCAAGAGGTCGAAGTTTAGTCGCGGTGCTGCTTTTGTGCCGGTGTCCGCAACAAACACGTAGCCGCAAGAATTTTTCGAAACGGTGCCGAAATAGCAGAGTTACACGTGTTTGATTAGTAAAACGCGGCGCTTGCTTGTTTCGCTCTCTCCTGCGCCCGCCGACCGCTTGCCGGTGCCACCTCCTCGCCGAGTGCTCCTCCGAATGTCACGTGACACACATTGCCGATGACACGCGTCCGGTTGACGCTCCTCTGCCAGGCTCCCGCGTTCGCGCAAGTGTTTTGTTGGTACTGTGCCAACGCTCTCTGTTAGCGCTATCCGTCGTGTTCTGACAGCTGCTGCAGTTTCTAGTTGGCTGTACCTCACTTGCACTTGCATAGCGTAGCACATTTACGAATTCACACGCGAACACCACACGAACGACACACGACGAGGAAAACAAACAGGCAGGGAGCGCGTGCATTTGCTAGCAGACTAACCGGAAGTTGGAGTTCTCCTTTGACCAATCAGCAGAGCTCGGACTCTTCTGACGTCACCAAAAACCACAATGTCGTCGCGGCTAACTTTGGTATGCCGGAAATGGCCGGAGAGGCGCACGGGATTGTTTTTCGAATTTGTGGTGCGGCCGTGGCATGTAGCGCTTCCGCATTTGACATCGTTCATCGTGACGGTATTCTCAACTTGATGCGCGTGTTAACTTGAAATGTTCAAAAAAATGTCGGGGGTGGTTTAGGGGCCCTTTAAGGGGGACATGGGTTGGGGAGATAATTCCAGTATGTTATGGCCAAACTTGGTGAAACTAAGCAGACAAGCATAGTTTTTCATGCTCATTTCAGATATGTAATAATATTTTGAGACAGCTAGTTTGGGAGCTATATGAAGTTGCCACTCTGTTGTTTCTGGAGACAATAGAAAAAGTACTACTTACAGAAAGTGAATGTTACTGCAAGGCTAGCTACTGTAAGATGCAATAACAACAGTGCTTCAAAGAATATTCAAATCAAACCAGGGTTAGTTGTTCTGGAGATTATCAAAGTGCAGCATTTACACCATGGCCAGTGTAAAGAAAAAATGAAACCTAATTTTAAAATAAGTGTGCGGGAAATCAAAATTTTGCTCTCAGTTCTTTGCTGTATATAAGCAGGGCTTTACGTTAAAAAGAATAATAGCTCGAGCCTTTTGATATCATGAGATATCACTCTGACAAACTTGAGATAAATGACCAAAGAACATGCCAGATTCACCTCTTACAAACTGCATAAAACTACATTCCACGTGAAATAATGACCTTATAAGAGCTAAAGTACACTTTATATTTGAAATAATATGCATGTATTTTATAGTATGCAATGAAACACCCTTTTTTATCATCTACAATTTTTTGGTTTCTACAACCCATGTCCCCCCTTAACTTCTGAATTTTCAGTGTCCTGTTCCGTGCACGAGGCAGTTTAGGTTATTGTTAATGTCTTTTGAAAGTTGCCTGCTTAATAGTGCGTAGCGAATAGAAAGGATGCGAGAAAAGATTCAGTAGCAAGACAAAAAAACAACTTAAATGGTGTTTCAGCTCCCACGCAGGAGCCTTGTTCCCAACAAAAAAGAAAAAGAAAAAAAAGAGAAAATGTTTCATCTCAACCAGACGGGCAAAGCCTCGGACTGCTACAAAGAAACGTCCACCAGAAGCCAGCGTTGATGAAGCACGAAGACTGGATCACGTCTTCAGCCTCTGGAAACCAGGCATGCTGTTGTGCAGGGCCCCAGGGAACCATGATGGGCCACCCGCCGGCCGACTGGCAAGCCCAGCAGCAGCAGCAGCAGCAGCAAGGTGGCATGCCAGCCCAAAAGCCATACCTTGAGGACCGGAGGCGCAAGGGGGCCGCCGCTGCCGCCACTCAACCGCAGGGGCTCTTCCCAGCGTGCGGCAGCGAGTTCTCGGCCTCCGGCTCGCCCAGTGGCTACATTACACGGCCGGGATCCTGCCCCAACCCAAACTTCAACAACGGCACCACGGGCCCTGCGGCCAGTGCTACGGGCAACAGGCCCAGTTCGTGTGCGGGCTTTAACTCGCCTGGTTCTTTCTCAAACCCTTCGACACCTTCCGGGTTCCCTGGTGCACCGGGAGCCAGTCCATCTGGTGCGTCTAATTTCCCCACTGCACCTGGTGCAAGCCCCGGCATGGTGTTCAGCCCTGGTGCAGTAGGCCAACAGCAGCAACAGCAGCAGCAACAGGCAGCTGCGGGCTCCTTTGGCGGTCGGCCTTCTACCCAGTGTGGTGGGGGTGGTGGTCAGTTCCCAGGATCCGCGCCCTGTAGCAGCCCAGCCCTACAACCGTTCTCACCGTCGGTTCGCGGTTCTTCTGGGTCCAGCCCGCCAAACTACGGAGGAAGTGGTGCCGGTGGCAGTGGAAGCCCCGGCACAGTCCCACCACCGGCACGGAGTCCTGCGTCCGGTGCGAGCCCGCGTCTCCAGCAGGGGCCACCACCACCATACGCTGCGAGGGGTGGCCCAATGGCACCGAGTCCCCACCCTCCAACGTCGCCATCCCCTCGTCTCGGCACAGCATCCCCGGCAACCGACCCTGGTGCGCGGCAGTTCTCCCATCCGGCTGGCGGTGGTCGGTTGGCCAACCCTAGCCCTGGCAGTGTGCAGACAACGCCACTGAGCTCGCCCAAGCCTTGCCGCGGGGGCCCACACACACCAACCACGCCTGGCGGGGGCAGTGCCGTGCCCAGCCCATCATCGGCGGGAAGTTCGCGGAAGCGGTCGGCCACTCCACTCACACAAGACCAGCCAGAGTTTGGCATTGGCACATCTGCATCTACGGGTGAGTGACACAGACCCATGTGTTTTACTGTTGCTGTGATATGGAATGCCGCAAACAAGATCTGTCCTTGCTAATGTATGTTTTTTTGAAGATACCATGTCACTACTTCTCACTCATGCTCCACAATGTTGATACATTAGAAGCCTGCTGATGAATATTTTACTGGATTGTCAAAAGAAAATGTAGGAACCAGGTTGTGCAACATTGCATAGTGCTTTTACTTCCGTGTGATCAGCACAGAGTTTTTTGAGCACCTGTAGTGTCATATTGTCAAATCCTTTAAGGCTTGTAAGGGCATTGGCTCCCACACCAGGAAAGCGATACATTTGGTGATACCTTCACAAGATTATCACCAGATGTGTCAGAGTGGACGAGCGATAACATTTGCCCTGGCAGCCGCCTGATGCCTCACCAAAGTGATAGTACTTCCAAAAGCGTTCGTCTGAGAATATGGCGCCTGTTTGCCTCCTCTTAAACTTCGTCGCTCATGCAGTCATTACTGAAATATCGCCATTGAATAGAACTGTGGAGGTTATAACAGCGTCTTTATGGAAATCTAATCGTTGTAAGTGGTTTCATCGGCACCGACGAGTGGAAGTCAATGAACTAAGCACCAAGCCACATGCAGCCCACTGTCGCAGCGCAGAAACTCCGTGGAAAGGCACGGACACCTGCGCCAAAGAACGATGGTGGTGAATGCGCTTACACAAGGGCGGCAACAAATGCTGACGTCGTAAACTTTAGTACTGCTAAATGTGGGCACCATTACCATTACACTCATCATAGGTGCCATCTTTGATGATACAAGTCTCGGAGGTCATACTTTTTGCTTGCGGGAAACAGAAACATTTCAGGCTATTTTCACAGTTAAGCAACACCCGATACTGTATTTAGTTGCGTAATGAACGTACTGACATAATAAACGAACCCGCAGCTTTAGTAGTCGAATTCTGGATTTTTTCTTCTTTCGCGTAATAAATGCACCCGTAATAATTTATGGGGATGCATAATTTATTATGCGCCCTCATAATAGATTTTTTTTTCTCTCCACGTAGTGGCCACACCCTCAAGGTCAGTGTTTTTAGAAAGAAAAAAGTGGGAGTATTACATGAGTAAATATGGTAATGTACCTATATTTCAAACCTAAAACACCAACAGCTGTGACGTCATGAAGACATTACCACTAGTGCATGAGTTTCTCTCTTCTCAAGTCTCAACGCTTGACATATCCACAAAGGAAGCCTCGTTTCCTACCCTCTGTTTTTCTTGTTACTTATAATACCGGCTATTATTTAAGCCATTGCTCTCAGAGCTATGTACAGCTCATTTTAATTCAGCCTTAATGTGATTAATAGGATTAACGGGTTTGCCTGGCTGGTTCAATTAGAGGTAGATCGCATTCTGAAACACACCACTGCTTTATTTGTCAGTATTCATTTGGGTCTAGTGTACTTGCATGTTTGTAATGTGTACCTGCATAAGCCATAAACCAAGGAAAATGGGGCATGTACTGGTGTGTAAAACCCCATAACATACGTAATTTAAATTTTTATAAAGAAATAACATGTGTCCAATTCAGTCATTTGTAAAACACTGGAGCCTGCCAAGTTTACAGAATGGAAATTTATTTCCACTTCATGTCCATGTGGTCCGCTGTGTCTGACATTAATATTCCATGACTGTACAATCCTCACAAATGGTAGGTGGCCCATGCCTTGAATAGCCATGGCACTAGCTTGTCATGTGTGCCAAATATGTTTTTGCCCTTCACAAAGCCTCATTCTTTCAACCTTATGTGATAGCAGTGGTAATGCCACATGTTCTAAAGTTAAGATACTGCAGTTGCTGTGAACACAGTTTCCGTTTTGTGTCCCATCGTAGATCACAACCAGTTTTTAGATATGCTTCATAAAATGTAAAAATACGAAATAAAATTTTTAACAAAGGTGCACACAAGAATCTGTAAATATTTTATTACATTCATCGTGAGCTGCCATTCTCTTCTACACTCTGCCAAAAGCAGGCGAGGACTTGGTTGTCTCGAGGAAATGTAGCGCATGTTTTTGACATGTTTGTTGTCACGTCTCTAATAAATAAGACAGGCATGTCAGGAGGCCAGTCCTTGCGGTAATGACTGGGGCGACCATTCTGATATGCCTAACAAAAGTGCTCACCAATCGGGTTTAAGGGTATGGTGGTGCCTTTTTCATGGTCTTCAAGGTGCGCTGACACATGTTTTACCTGTCAATTTCTTGCATTAAGTGAAGGTCTGGCGCCTCAAAACCCGCAAAAAAATTCTGCCAGGCAACCAAGCTCCCCGAATAAATTAAATTCGATATAACAGCATCTTATAGAGCTAGTTTTTCTCCAATTTCCTTAGGTTGCGCCGCATCGCGATGTGATGACACAGAACGTGACCATATGGGACTAGCACACTGCAGCATCTTGCCACCTGCTCATTCAATTCTTATGCTGCTACTCACTGCGATACCAGCATAGCAGGTGACTAAACAGGCCTATCATCATCAGCAGCAGCAGCAGCAGCCTATTTTAGGTCCACCGCAAGCTTTTTAATTTCATCGCTCCAACAAGCCTATGCAAGGGTCAAAACACTGCACTTTGTTACTTCCCCATGATCACATTCTGTGTCATGATGTCATGATGAAGTACGTAACCACCGGAAAACAAATCGTAACTTGCTGTTGAAAAGCCGTTATAATAAAATACTTTGCGTGCTCTGAGGCATGTTGGTATTATTTTGTGATATTAGTCTTGAGCTCCTGGACTTTCATTTAACACTTGAAAAATTAATATTTGAAAAGTGATATATGTCAGTACAAATTCAATCATCAAACTGTAGGCCCAAAGTAATGTATAGGTGCCACTTGGACCTTCATTCAGGATCGGGTTGGCTTAAATACTCAAATAAACAGAGTCGGTTCACTCTTTCCCTGCCATGGCAAAAGCAGGTGTCTTTCGTTTGTTTCTCCAGCCTTCTCTTTTACTAAAGGAACTACTGTACTTGGTATTTTTTGTAACTCATAATTAAGTCATGATACAAATACACTTTTTATGTATAAAGCATACCTGCCAAGTCTCCCGGTTGTACGGGTAACAGGAAAATCTCCCGGAAATTCAGTTGTGCACCGATGTCTGCAGAGATAGCGGGTGCGACCAGCCATCTATGGTGCTTCGCCCGACGAATGACGGGCTGAGCATTTCTTCTCTGCTTGAGAAGCAAGCGACGAGAGGCCTCGCACGTGGAGCGATGTTATCGCATGTGCCCTTCGCGCGAAGACGACGACCGGGTCGTTTCATCTCTGCTTCAGCTGCGTTTGTCCCCAGCGCTAGCGCGCTTTTACTTGTACGTAAAACATACGATGCGTAGGCGATGTTATCAATTGGGACTTTGTACAGAACAATGGCGACTGCAAAAACCCGCTGACAGTGTGTATATAATTGCTATCGCAATACCCTACCTCTCCCCCCCACTCCCCCTCGCGACCCGCCGGTTTAGTAAATCTTCCGGATTTCGTTCCTCCAAACTTGGCAGGTATGATAAAGGTTTCATACCATAAAAAAAAAAAAAAAAAGAAAGAGGAATTGCCAGAATTCAAGATACAACTGGACAAATTTCGTAAAGACATGCTTATATCTCCTAAGAAAGAAATGTAATCAAAATTTTGGGGTATACAAAATGTATTGTCCTCTAATAGCCCCAATCCCTGAAAAAAATTTAAAATTTTTATTGAACACATCTTCCAGAACAAAAAATTTGTTGCAAGCACTACAGCTGTCTGTGCAATGCAGTGAAGCCATTCCTCGTTGTAAAACATAAATTGTTGCGTGTTTTTTGCAGTCATATTATCTTTGCTGCTCAGCTTTCCAGTTAGTTTAGCATTTCGTACAGGTTCTATAAGTTTCCACCTTTCTATACTGATTCAAAATAGCTTCTGATGGCAGGGGGAAGGTGCAGTGGTAAGGGAAACAAACCAAGGTATGGCTGCTGATGCCTCGCCGTCGCACTTGGAGCCAAACTGCACCGTAATAGCAGCATCCTCAGACTCAATGCCATCAGTATAATCAGCCACAGACGCTGGAGAAATGCGATACTTTTTAAATGCACACACCATTTCGAGAAGCAGTCATATTTGCTTTCTACATTGGCCATTGCGAAACTTTGGACCGTATTAAAAGATCACCACCAGGTGGAAGAAAAGTAACTTCTTGGAAAACAGAAATACTATATGGTTTTCCTCCTTCACATTGGATGATGCATTATATCCGTGATCAATGCATGAGGCCTCGAAAACTGCATTTCAAACAATTGATAGTGGGCTAACAGTGCCTAATGGGCACAGAAGGGAAAAGGTTTATCAACAAAGTTTACCATAGTGGCCTTTCTTGCTATGCTGACAAGTTTGCTGCAACCATATTGAATGACAAGTCCCACAAGCTGGCTGTGGTGGAATTATCTCAGATGGCAGTGCTACCAGTTTGTCTGCTGTGCTTTTATTTTGTTTTAGTGTAAGTGTTGTGAGCGTTGTCTTGTAATTCTTATGTGTTCCTGATTTCTTCAGGCATGCACCATGAATGTGCAGTGCACAAATTCGTGGTCTGGCTTTTGTAACTTTTTAGGTACCAATAAACAAAAGTGTGGGCCATGCATGAAATGACGATCTTCTATCAATGCCAGAGCTTGACCTTGCGGCAACACTTGTTGCAATTTTCCCACTGCAGTCATTTCTTTGGTACTTGTCACTGGTTGCTGCCCTTGCTTTGGTGGCATGAACAACTTCATGGCTTGACATTTGTCACGGCTTTGTCATGTACCATTTTTCGGTTCATTCAACTCTGACGAGATACTGGCAATGTATCAGAGCAATAACATCGCACTTTGTGCTTGTCTCTCTAGTCAAACCAGTGTCCAGTCGCGCAGGTGGAGGCTATAATTGAATAGCATGCTGTGAGGTCTCTGAAATAGCCGTCACATCTATTCATAACGTCTGTGGGACAGGTGAAAATGTCAGAAATAAATCTAAACTGTTGGTGTACAACTGCTGCTACTAACATCAATAGCAACATAAGCTGGTAGTGTTCGAGTTGCATTCCTCCAGCGATGCATCCCTTCAAGTGACAGAAACCAGTATTGAACACATGCACAAAATTGCATATGGAAGTCACTAGAACAACTAATGAAAGAGTTGAAAACTTATGGCTGTCATTTTTTTAAGGCTGTCTATTGTATACTGATAGCCAAGGTTACTGATGCTCGCCCTTTTTCCTTTGCAGGTGGCGGAAGTCTCGGTCACCCTGGTGGCATCAAAGGCGAGCCCGGCCTAATGCCCGTCCCCTCACCACAACAAATCCAGTACCTGGGCTCCCTGGAGAGCCAGGAGCTCACTATCCAGAAGCAGGCCAACCTGGGGGTGCCCGAGGGATCCCTGAGCGCGCAGGGGGGACCCCCTCACGGGGGGAACCCTATGGGCCAGAACCCCATGGGGCCAACGGCAGTGACACAGGGGGTCATGCCCCAGCAACAGGGCATGCTGCAAGGCCTCGGACACCCATCAGAGTGAGTGGCCTGACAAGTCGAGAAATGGCTTTATGTCTGGTTGTTTCAGAGTGGCAGGCAACCTGAAGAGTGAGACGTGATATGACTTTTTACACCATCAGTAGTGCAATGCGGCCGTCTAACCTGCCGCATATGACAGCTCAGGATGCGTGTTACAAATGAGTAGGGAGTTTTAGCAGTGCCGGCTTACTGTATGGTAGTGACGGTAGTGCCGTACCTTCATGGTCGGCATGCGGCTATTTTAGTCGGGAAGAGCTGCACTAGTTGCTCGGTGAGCACGGAAACATCATCAGATGGATAAATCTTGCTGGTGAAGTTCTCACAAGCTAAATTTTCCACGTGCCGACCACGACGGTACAGCATTACCGTACTTACCGTATGGTAATCAGCCGCTGCTAAAACTCCCTAATGAGTCGCATGTACACCTCATAAAGAAGGTGAATAAAAAGGCTCTTACAGAACACTTGCTTGTTCAGCATGAACTGTGTCAATATAAAAGCATATCTATACATGCCGCAGGGTTTCCACTACAGCACACCCTCACCATTGTTACCTCCAATGATTTACTACCGATCAGCTGGCTGAAATTTAGGTTCTGCTCCATTAACTATTGCCAATTAATTGCTTGCTTCCAGTTTGCCAAACTTTCTTAGTTGAAACAAGCTTGCAGCAACTGGTAATTAGTGTAGAATAATTCCGAAGCAAATTCTAATATACTGGTAGGATTTGAATCGTAGTTGGCCAGAGTTCTTAGTGGTAAGATGTGTTTTGTTTTAAAGTTTACCGTACTTAGTGAAAGAAGGATTAGTATTTTCAGTGCTTGTTCACAGCAGCATTCAAGAGGCGTGCTATTTTATGTGCTGATAAAACAGCCACACGATGGGAGGCAAGCTTGGAGTTTCTGAACAAGTGGTGCGGCATTAGTGACTGTGATGTGACAGAACTGCCACATGTGATACCAAGCATCATTGTTTTCGCACAACAAGGTCTTGACAGATTCCAGTGCAAGTGTCATATTTAACGGAACGAGATCAGTCTCTGCTAGTGGCTCGTGAAATGATCACGCAAGAAGGCCATGTCTTCGCTTCAGAAGTGGGAATGCTGCAGATCCTCTTCAAAGCCAGCATGGGCTGGGCAACGAATTCCATGCAGAGGGTTCATTTGATGATGGCAGTAGCGAGAACAAGCACTGAATCCAGTGACTGCGTTAAAAAAATGTCCAGTGTGACAAGCATGTGCACTTATTTTTCTCCTTTTGTTCTGATGTGCAATTTTGGCGGTTTACTTACATTTGCTTGCCTTCTCAAAGGATCCTCTCTGTTAACCTTAATGACCAATGGTTATCTTGCCTTCTCGTTATATGCCCTGCTTGTGCCCATTTCTTCTTGATTTCTACTGAGATGTCCTTGACATGTGTTTGTTCCCT
Source organism: Hyalomma asiaticum (assembly GCA_013339685.2). NCBI lineage: Eukaryota > Metazoa > Arthropoda > Arachnida > Ixodida > Ixodidae > Hyalomma > Hyalomma asiaticum. The sequence goes on along the minus strand of CM023491.1, from coordinate 12,073,940 downwards.
GACCCACTCTGCTCTCTTCTCGTCCCTTAATGTTACATCGATAATTTATTGTTCCGCTTCTCGCTGCATCGTCCTCAATTTAACTTAAACCCTTTTAGTGAGCCTCCGAGTTTCTGCCCGCTGGGTAAGTGCCAGTAAGGTGCAGCTGTTATACACTTTCCATTTGAGGGACAATGGTAAGCTGGCATTCATTACTGAGAATGCCTGCCGAATGCACTCAGCCCTATTCTCAGTCTTCTAGTTATCTCAGCTTCAGGTTCAGTTCGGGGTTCACTACTTGGCTTAAGCGTGGCACGGCACGGCAGGAAGTTAGGTGGGCAGATGAGATCAATAACTATGCACGGATTAAGCGGGCACAGTTAGGACACGACTAGGTTAAGTGGAGATCTACAGGAGAGGCTTTTGTCCTACAATGGGTGTAGACATACAAGGTGACTTACATTCATGTAAATACAGTACAATCTGTGAGCCTCTGGAAGGCCGAGTCACACGGACTTTCATCTGTTACAGGATCCCGCCTCTGGACATGGGCCCCAGCCTGGCCTCGGAGAATTCCCAAGGATCCTACCACTCTTCGTGTTCTTCCAGCATGGAAGGCGTCGCCCCTCGAATGGGTCCAGCCATGTCGGATGGCACGGGAGGACCTCGCTTCGCGACAAGTCCACCCTACGACACACGATTCCCGGGAGGAGCACCGCACGAAGCACCCGGCTTCGGCTACATGGACCCTCGGTGCAGGGTTGGTGTAGGGCCCGAGCCAGACCCATCGGACCCATCGCAGCAGGGCCGCTTTCCCAATGCACACCACCAGGGCTTTCCTGCTGGTGGCATGCCGCCGCATCAGGGGGCTGCATTTCCTGGGGCTTCCCAAGCGGGGCCAACAACAGGAGCACGTGATTTCGGCGAGCCAATGATGGGCACTGCAGGCTTCCCGAGGCCTGGCGGTGGCTACGCTGGTGACGTTCCCCACTCGCCCCACATTCAGAGCCTGCAGAAGATGACGCCCCCTTTTGATGGCAGCGGCAAAGGAGATGTACCAGCAGACCCACTCAATGGACCTCATCGTGGGAGTCCCGGCTGCATGGTGCCTCTCGAGCAGGCCTCGGCACAGTTTATGGGCAGTGGTGGAGGTGGACCCATGATGTCTCACGGTAGGGGAGCTGCCACGGCAGCAGCGGCACCGTATCCTACAATGGCTCCCGCCCGCAACTCACCCGGACCTCGTGCACGGGGCCGTGGGTCGGCGAACTCTGCTGCAGCCGCTGCTGCAGCAGCTGCGGCTGCTTCCTTTGGAGGTGGAGCCAATGTGCAAGTGAAACTTGGCGCCCCCAACACTATCCAGTACCTCCCTGCGCGACCTCAGAACCCAGTGGCAGCGCCGCCGCACCGAGCACCGAGTTTGGATTTCCTCCAGCGTTTCACAACGCCGCTGACCAACCTCGATACAAAGGTGCCCACGCAGAACCTGCAGTACTTCCCACCGTCGGGACCACCTCAGAGGTCGGGTCCTGTCATGATGATGCGAGGAGGGCCTAGTGGCCCCGGGGCCTATGCAGGAGCACGTGGCTTGCCCCCAATGGATGCATATGGCGGGGGACCCAATGGGCCACAGCATGGAGGGATGCCCGTGAGTGCCATGTTTCAGGGTGGCAAGGGACTGCGGCCGGCATCTCCCGGAGGTGGTGCAGGTGGCGACGTAGTGTCGCAGCCATTGCCTCCGACTGTGGGCCAGGCATTCAGCTACAAGCAGGGCCCCTTCTACGGACCCACAACGGCCGACCCCAACTACGCGGTGCAGTTCCACAACTTCCAGCAGCAGCTCTACGCCACAAATACCCGCAGCCAGGGTGCGACAACGTCTGGACCATCAGGCGCGACAGCGGCTGCCGCGGGGTTCTTTGGCCCAAAGTGATTTGACTGCTTCCCTACTTGGTGTCTCAAGGGAAGAAAAGAAGAAAGAAATGTGGCGCCTCTCTCGTGCGCGCCATCTCTCTCGGCAGTTGTGTGTTCTGCAAGCCCGAATCACGGGTGCGTGACTTCATTTCCCATACACGTGACACAGGTCGAGCAAGTTGCACAGTTTGGGGGCACTACGAGGGAGCTGTAGACACTGTGGGACAGGGAGTGCTCAAGTTCCAAAGCACAACTTTGATGGCCTCCTGTCTGTGTGTGTGACCGGAGCCGAGTTTCTTTTGCTCAACATGGCCCGAGGTGGCCCGCGGAGCGTACCCGCCATGCATGTTTCTTTGGTGCCGCTGCCATCAGGGAGACATGCGGCTTCATCTCGGTAGGACCGATGTGATTTCGGTGAATTTCGCTGTTCTTGCAGCGGCTGTGCTGGGGACGAACCAGCACTCAGATGTCCGTGCCATCTTTTTTTTTTTTTTTTTTCCTTGCGATCATAAGTGTTTTGGCCCCCCTTTTCTCAGTGGCTTTGGTGTTGATAGGGCCCCTCAGTGGTTGTTGTTTTTTCTCGTTTTGTTAACAGTTGTTCCTCGTGCCGCGCTCCTCATTCACCTTGTTTTTATGTTTTACAAGACTGATGGAAAGATTATATACATGCAGTGGGGAACATGCAGAAATTAAAGGCCATTTTGCCAGGGGGTGCTGAACTTCTTTTACATAGCTAGCCTTTTGGCAGCGCGGCCTACGGTGGCAAATTATAAAGGTCATGTTGATGGCCATGTAGCACTTGTAAGATCATCTCTCTTTAACGGTTGTGTGCTGTCGCAGCTAGATACCATGGGCCACTGCGAAGGGACACAGGCATTCATCATGGCTGCTTCTGTGGCAGCTTGCTCTTTTAAAAAATTTTTCTTATGCCTCGTCCATTGACTCGAGATGTGTTTATGGCGTGCCATCTTTATGGTAACGTAAACCTGTCTCGCATGGAAGACGAGTGTGCAGCTTGTTTCCTTCAGTGCCAAGCAGGTGTTATGTTTATAAAGAGCTGTGCTGAGAGTCTCCTACGCACAACCTTTTTTTGCCTGCTGTACGAATGATGTTCCCAGAGAACCCCTTCTTCATTTCCGTTTTTTTTTTCTTTGTTAAGCCTGATATTTAGTTCATTTTCCCCCACCCCATGCCACCCGACCTTATCTTTGCTTACCCATGCAAAATTGGAAGGGGAGTGATTTTTCTGCTCAATTTTATAGTGCAACTGAGAGGAGAACATGGAACAAAAGGGGGGCAAAAAAGCAAAAATACAAGATATGTCACTCATCCCGTCAGCCATTAACCTAAGTTATTTATCATGAAAAAGAAATGTCTCCAGTTGTCGTCTTCACTGTGGTCTCTTCTATTATTTTTACCCTGTTTATTATTCTTTACCCTTTTCCTACCTATGAGTCAAGCTGAGAAGTGTTGAGTTCTGTGTTAGGTCATTATTGAAAACAAAGTTGTTCTGTGTTCCTCACAAGTGAGATCCCGTCCATGGAGTTTGTAAAGAAAGAAAAAAAAAAGGAGTGAAACCTCTGTCGTAGTCTGACATATGACAAGGCAGAGAAACCTCACTGTATACGACTGTGGCTGCGTTATCAGCGCACCTTTTCACCCTCCCTTTCACTGTTCATCTGTTCTCACCATCGTCAACGCAGTATTTCCCATGCACTTGTGGCTCGAAGGACGTGCAGCCGTTCTCTTGTGCACACGGCCGGATTCGCATTAAAAATTTCTTGCCACACGGTAGCCTGAATTATTTAACTATCATGTGCATTTATGTGCACCAGCCAATGTGCAGGTAAGGGGCTAAATCGCTTACCAAAGGTTCACAGGCAAAGCTGTAACAAATTCTGTATGACTTGGAAGTAGTTTCATTATGTTTAATAATTAGTTATAAATGTTTATAACACTGTTTTAATGGCACCACAACATTTAATGAAATTCGTTATAACCGTTAATTCATTCTATCGAGCTTCGACCGTGCTACTGATACACACGCATGCACTTTCAACAATCACTGAAAAATTTGCATGAAGAAATAGGCTGGTGAAACTCTAGTGTTGATCAAAGCAGTGTAGTACAAGGCATGTAACAAATAACTCTACCTTCAATAGTTTCTACAAGCTCGTCAGCCACTTTTGACTAGCAAACGAATTGTACAGACTTCTGTGCTTTGCATTGGAAGGATGCACCTGAATTTCGCTTTATTTTTACAAAACGTATCTTCATCTTTTTCACTTCAAGTGCTTTTGGCATGCAGTACCTGCAGAAGTATAGGAAGTTATATTGGTTCCTTGGGCAGGTTAGTTGATGGCTTGAGAAGGAGAGAAAGGTCATAGTGCGAATGAGGAGACAATGATGTGGGAACAGAGGACCGTGTTGTCATCTGGTCCTTGTCCTTCTGCTATGTTTCTTTCTTTTTTTTTCTTCTTCTCAAACAAAATAACAATTCTGAACTAAAATGACCAGTAAGCATCAGAATGTCTATAATAAACTCACCATGTCATACTGAACAATAAGCAGCAGCTGGAATACGGGCACCTGCTCTCCGATCACGTTATCCATTCCGGGCTAGTACGATGGCACACATTGCCAAACTTGTTCGTAAGAGGGTGGTTTTCCTGCGCAGTAGGGGTGGTAATAGCACACAGCAACTTTCAGGGATATCTTTGCATTTTGCACAGCCAGCCTTGTACGACCATGAGAGACTTCTTGTTCCACGGTGCGTGGGATGTTGGCACCCGTGAATACCCATGCATTTGGCACTCATCACTCCAAATCTAGAAAGCATCCTTAACAGTGATGGTGCAGGAATACCAGCCTGGTAGCACCGTCTCTATAGCATATAAGCATTCAAGTATACATGTGGCATTGCTGGCAACTAACTGCATTAGCAGAAAATTTACAGGCAAATTTCACACTTGTCTTCACAATGGCACAAATTGGGGTTTTGTGAAAAAGTTCATAAGGCACTGGCTGCGAAGACTGTACTTCCTTCTAGCTGCGTCATTCTCTCTCTAACAGCATACACACAATGTCCCACCGTGCATGGCTCTCCCCCCTCTCATCAATGTTGCCCAATGGAGCGCACTATTTTCCAACTCAAATTTAGTTTCCTTTTGTAAGGGAGAACAAAAAGAAGCGGGAGGTGAAAAAAAAAAAAAAAAAGATTAAACTAATCAATGATCAGAAGCGGGCTCCGTTTCCATGGCTCGCCTGGCCTTGATGGCTCATCGTGACCCGCACATGCAAGGAAAATGCTCAAAATGGGAGAGAGCCCATCCCGTCCCCACACCATCACATCTTTGCCCTGTCTCGTGGTTCTTTTCTATTTGTCAGATGTCCTCTGCACCTCAAAGAAACCTTTGTTATATCTTTGTGTACCTGCTTTTTGAGCGCAATAGAGTTTCTCTTCTCTAAACATAAGCCCAGAACGAAAAGTGATGCCACAGAATTGGCCAACAAGACAAGTTCTGCACTTGCTGTCAGTGAACCTTGAATGAATGAAACGATTTAAGCTCATTGAAGTAGCCCACATAAGCAAGCGCTGCAGAATGTGCTATTCAAAAGGCAGGTTTTCATGCCAAGAAAGCTTTATTTGTGGAAAGCTTTAGCCCAAGTTCACATCTCTGTGGACTTGCGGTGCCTATACTAATGAATTCATAGATGGCACGATCGCATTTCTGTCTGGGTGGTCTTGTAGGAAACTCTCAAGTATAATGCAATACAGATTTACCCCTCCTGTTGTCTATAACGTGAATAATTTACAACCAAAAGGGGAGCTGATCTCGGTATTAGCGAATGCTGTAGGCAGTAGAATTCGACAGTGTGGATCTTTAGTTACTGTTTGTACTGTAATCTATCAGGTACATTGAAGTGTTGCCATTTTAGCCTGCATGGGTAGCACCTTACACATTTTAGGCAGTTGGACCGTGTTCCAAGGATCTTTGTTTCTTTTCGTGTAGTACATCCAGCATAAAATTAGCCTCAAGACTCTGAAATTTGTATAGTCATTGACTGCTAAAGAGCCTGTGCTGTTCACCACACTATGGTGCGATTCTTGGAAATGTAGCATGGCTGCCTTGTCTGTTGCGCTTTGTCTGTTTTGGTGCTTTTTGTTGATCACAGCATGCATTGTTGAGCTGTGGGCGAACGATCGGTAATTGCGGGTCTGACAGCAGGCACCATGTTGGGTGCTTTTGCGAGGTTGCCTGCTCTTTGCAACATTGGCACTGTTGCAGCTCAACAAATAGCTCATATTGCACAAGGAACCATATACAGACGTACAATTTTTCTTTCACTACATTTATCACATTGGCCCTCGCAGTTTACAGATGAAATCAAGTACTAGTTCACTTTGTCAACGGCAGCTTTTTGTTCAAGCCTATTGTGGCTTCTTTTTCATTGTCTCCTGCCAATCATTTTGCATAAACTGTCATTTTCGCGAAGTATGGGATTAATACTACATCGTCACCTTGTTTCTTACCTCCTGCCTGCCCCTTTGATCTCCTATTAACATATTTTTCTTTCACTTTTCCAATTTTTTTTTTCTTACATCAAGCAACAGGGTAGCGTCACCGCGCAACAAAGAAAAAAAAAAAAGCATCGTTCGACCGTTGTCAGCCCCCAGCAATTGTGGCAGGCCGTGCGACGTTGCGCTTTTGTTCGCAGTGTGTCTTTTGCAGCCGTGTGCCAAATCTAGATTTTCTCCGAGGTGCTTCGTTTTTTTTTTTTTTTTTTCCCCATCTTCGAGTACTTTTCATTTTTGTCTCCCCCGTCTTCTCTGACTAACACTGTGTCGTCTGCCACCCCATACGTACGCAACTAACTGGTGGCATTCCTGGTTGTTCATTCTTTTTCTGATGGGGGGGGAGGGCAGTCGAGAATTAACGCACTTGCGAGCGAAGTTGAGGAGTTCTGGGTGCCCAGCGAACTGCATCGTTCGCGTCGATTGCTTTCACTGGAGAAGCAATAAAGAGTCTTCAGCGGGAGGGGGATCATTTTTGGGGCGAGGGAAAACAAGGTGTATTTTACCTCAGTCGTGGATGGGCGAACACCGCCGCTTTGTGAGCGGAAAAAATAATGTGTCGCATGAGAGGGAAATAATTTATGCTTTCAGCGCCGTGTAACTGCAGCTTTTTCAGGTGTCTATTTTTTGTAGTATTTTTTTTTCTCCATTCCCACCCTGTACAAATTGTAAGCAGATGGTTCATGTGTGTGTATGCCGTTGTCATTGTACAGCTGTGCCTCAGTGTGTCTTTCTTGTGCGTCCAAGTCACTTTTCACAGGTCAGTGTGTGTTGTATCTTGTTAAAACACGCAAGGATCGTCAAAGCTCGTGCCGCGGTGCTACCGCAGGCTCTCCTCCCCGCGCGCACGGCATATTTCTTTTAACCTTCTCAATATTCTTCTGAAAAAAAAAAGTCTTTTAATGCCATTTTTTTCCCTCGTTTTATTGAAAGTGTGATATGCTTGCTGCGTGTGTGTGCCTGGGGAGAAAAACTGTATAAAGATGTGTGCCTGGAAGCATGCAAGAAATGTTGATTTGCTGTTTTTATTATTTTTTTTAATTTTTGTGGTGTGAATGTGCCACGTCATGATGAAAAGAAGTAATAAAAGTTTTTTTTTTGCAGACATTTCTTGTGCAGTTTTCTTCGTTATTGCCTGTGATGGCAGTGCATTGTGAGCACCCCTAAATTTTACATTTTTAGGCCGTTATGCTCCTGCCATGGCCTTGAGATGCATGGTTTGTGCAAAGAAAAATACTTTGAACACTTCAAGTGCTGTTACAATGTAATGCAAAGATGTTCTTATCCTGTTACATTTTTGATAACCTGAAATAGAAACCTTGCACCTACCATTTACTGGTTTCCATAACACATTACTTTGCCTGTTTCAAACCACACTTAAAACTAGAGCTGTGCAAATAGCAACATTTTGAATGCGAAGTGAATTCAAGTATTGTTTGAGTGCAAATCAAATATTTTTCTAATAAAGTCCGGGCATTTTTTTACAGTCAAAGTATAGTCATGACAAATTAGAGAAATGAGCTTCTAAACATAGGCAAAAATTATTGCATGACTAGTCTACGCCCCCCCAGTGCCATACCTAGAAAAAGGACGGTCCTAAATAAGTCCTAAAGAACAGCCCAACAAACAACTGTGCATATGCATGAGTTAACTTCGCCACGCTACACAGGCGCTAGCTTCACAGCAGTGCACAGGTACTGGCTTTGCCGCTGTACACGTAAAATATGCGGCGAAGCGTACATGCGGGAATGGGCCACTGCATGCGACAGCACATTTCTTGCCCTTAATTACCAACTAATAGTTCGAATATTAAAGATCAAGTGCAAATCGAACAGCAAGCACCGTTCGAAACTTATTCGAAATTTTGACTACAATGAAGCCTGGCTTAACGAGCCTCATTATAACGAATTCATCGATATTACGAAGTTTTTCAATTCCCCGACACAACTTTATAAAGGAACGTGTATTTGTGACCTCTGTACAATGAAGTGGCAGCGGCAAACACCCTTGATATAACAAGGTCCCCCTTACCAACGACCTAGTAATTTCGCCCGAAATATCGAATTTTGGCGCGAGAAGCGGCCGGATCCACTCGCGCGGCCACCCTACCGACGATGGAGCGCGAAGCGATGTCATCGCGAATGGCGCGCATGCAGCCGTTGCGGCAACCTCACTTCCGCAGAGTGCCGCTAGCGAAACAAGGTGGGAGGACACTTGTCCTCTTGGACCCCACTTCGCCCTCAGCTCCACTGGGTCACTCGAGCCAACGACGCGATTCTTGCCGCCGCAGCTGTATCGTTTCCTCCTCTCTCCAAGCCTCGTATCGTGTTCCCAGTGGGTTGCGCGTCGCCACTCACGACTCCAGTTTCCATGTCTGTTTTTTTTAGATGTGAAGCAGCTTATGGCGGAGGGGGGGCTTTGTCCGTCCTTCCATCCGCCGTGTGGTGTCCACACCCCTACTGCGCATGCGCATCCTCCTCCCCCTCCTCTCTTTGTCTCATCTCTCCTCTCGGCCTTCCTCCTCTCCGAACGGCGCGCGTTGACTATGGAAACGCTCTTTCTTCGATGAACGCTTTACCAGCTCGCAAGGAACGAGAACGCGCCTTCGCCCGCGAGGGACAACGCTGACGCAGCTCGCGTCTGCTAGCGTCAAACCGATGCAAACGCGGTGTGCACCTCCCGTGCTGCTTCGCATTGCCTCATGGTCCCCTTTAGCGGGAGATGGAGTAATTTTTTTTTATTTATTTAGCCATCGTGCCGTTCGCGTTTGGTTTTCTTTGTTTTATTTTCACATGGAACGCGCTGGTGCGAGTTGGCTGCAGTATCCACACATTCAGTCACTTAGGTGTATCATTGCAAGGATGAGTGCCTCAACAGACAAACGACCCGCCCATCACACAGGAGCTTGGCTTTCATAGCGTGCGAATAGAGCAGCCCTGAACTGTGGTGTGTGCAGTTTTGCGGGACCTTTCTTAGTATTTTTTTGTGGGCAACTGCGCCGTCCCTGCTAACAGATGTTGGACGAGGCGCTGGTGGAACGTGTCCAATATCACGGTGATGGTGACGAATATTCGGAGGTCGATCCAAGCTATGGCTTTTGCGTTTTTGCCGCGGAATGTGTTCTGGGCTAGGTATGCCTCCAGCTGCCCCTTCGTTTCTTTTGTGTGTTTCTTTTTCGAATTTTCATGTCGAAGCTGGATATAACGAAAACCTCTTTATAACGAAAATTTCCGAGCATCTGTCGATCTCTTTATATCCAGGTGTGACTCCATTCGCACACGCAACATTTCTGTGGTGACCAGGAAACGGTATGATATAAGCAGAGACCATTTATAACGTAACCGCCTATAGTGCAGGACCGGCTATAGTGCGATCTTATCAATTTTTTCTGACTCCCGTTTACCCTCCCATAGAAGTTAATGTATACGCATACCGCTTATTGTGCAGCTCCGTGAGATGAAAGACCGGTTATAATGCGGCTGCCGGGAAATCAGCGGACAATTGAGGTATGAGCAGGCTTCACAATGGAACTACCCTGCCCGAGAAGAGCGCAACGAATCGCCATGGAGGAGGAAAAAGCGCGGAACGAATGAACAAGGAGCGGAGGGGAAAAAAGAAAAAAAGAAGGACCGTGGCAGCATCGCGTCGCGGGCACTCCCTGTGAGGATAGGATTGCCAAGGCGATGGCCGTTTGTCAGCTCCTAACGCGCGCTCTGCACGAAATGCGCGTCCGCGATCGCATAATGTCCGCGTTACCGCTGTTTGTCTCTATTTCTTCTTTTTTTAATCATTTCACGCGCATTTTCCTTGAATCACCCCGCGAGCGCGATTTCTTGTGCATCCGATCCCTGTGTTATCAAGGGCATGCTTCCCGTGCGGCGCGCCGCCCGCGACCCCGCAAGCTAGGCCTAACGAGCGCTACTTTTTCGGTGCTGGCTGCAGATAGGGTGCCGCGGGCGACTGTGGTTTATGACGGCCGCGTTTAAAACGCGGACGAATCACTTCTACAGCGTAAATGAAGGCATGGATGGCAGGTGCACCACTCGAATGGCGGTTTGCGGTCGCTATGTTTTTGCCATCGCGCGCGCGTCAGAGAAAACGAAGGATAGCGCGTGCAGTAATCGTTTCTGCGCAGTCCGGTTCCGCGGGAAGTCCGCATAAACGGCGACGTCGCTATAGCGCATTTTCTTTTCTTTTTTTGCACAGCGCGGCCACAGACTTAAATCTTCGAAATATCCTATTTTTTTTTCATTTCTTTTTTTTTTTAAGCGGGTGAAAGCAGCCCGGTCGCGCGCTTCGAATGTATAACGCGCGCCGCTACCTGCTCTACAGTTTTTACACACATCTAGACTTTGAAAAATGTTGTTTCGGTTATAGCGCGGTACCGCTTATAGTGCGGGTATTCGCGATTCCGGCGACTTACGTTATAAGCGGTCTATGCTGCCAAAAAACCATGTTCAGTACAAACAGGGGTTTATCCAGAATGTCGATTGGGGGGGTCATAAATCCTTGAATACAACCATATTGAGACAACAGATAGTGAAGCCAGCAAAATAATAAGCATTATTTGTTATTTTTAATTAAAGCACAGTTACGAGATAAGAGGAAAATCAAAATAAGAGAAAAAGAAAAACTATCCACTGGTAGTGACAGTGACTGTGCCCTGAATAGGTGTGCGATGAACTACCCAATGTGTGCCTCTGCAGTGGTCATTCCTGAATGGCCTTCTTTGGTTATTTCTCTCTGTGTAAGCTTGGGAGTGTTAGCCAGCGCCACTAGTAGCCATGGTGCAAGATGTGGAGCATTTTTTTTTGCCTGATGCAGTTGCCTGCTTGCTCCCAAACAGGGCGTTTTCTCGTCCACTTGAATTCACTTTCACGGTATCTTACAATAACCGCACTTCAAAAAACTAGAGATAACACCCTGCACCAGCGACGTAGAGTTTTCATTTTTCCGGAGTGGGCGGGGCCCTGAAAGCTGTTGTCTAGTGTAGTGTGTGTGTGTATAAACTTTATTAGTAACCAAGCACTTTGACAGGGGTAACTTTTTCATGGTTCATAGGAAACCACATTTTGTCATTTGTCTTGTGCCTATTTCAGTAATAGACTGGTCCATTGGTTCCCTGCTATTTATACTGACATATATCTATATATCCACATCTGGCGTGACGGGGGAGATTGCATCAAGCAAGGTTTTTTTTTTTATATGCATTCGCTATCGTTTTATACACATGAATTTCTTTGGCTGTTCTTCCTTGTAATGCTCAGAAGCTCTCCTTTCCTCTACTTCTCAGCTATGCTCGGGCATTAAATTTTTTTTTGGATGGAGGGTGAGGGGGATGAGCAGCGAACTTTACTGGATGCGGCAAAGCGTCCTTGGGGTCCGAAAGAAGTCCGAATGGGGGGGGGGGCACGCCCCTTTGCCCGCCCCCTCTGCCTATGCGCTGCACAATTACTCTGACTTCATGATTTTGTGTCTAACAAAACATAGGCCCTTCATTTCACTTGCCCTTCTTTGGAAGAGGATGTGTTCAGTAATTTTCATACTGCACTCTTCCACAAAATGCATGTACACAGCCTTAGGCGAACACTACAGCTTGTTGCTTCACATCATCGCCGTACCTTTTTTTATAGTATCGCCCTTTGTTCTGTTTGCCGAGCTGTTTGCATCTGCAGTTAGGGTCAATGGAAGTTGATTTCTGCATCTTGCCTTCTATGGCAGCTTAGTGACAAAGGTGTTTTGCAGCAGAGCTCCTGCCAAAAATTGCCAAAGTGTAGTAACACTTGTGTATCTAGGCTTAAGCGAACGTTAAAAAATGCAATGTGTCTCTCATTATTCTGGATACTACCATCCAACATGCCTCATGACCGTATTGTGGTTTTGGCACCATGGTCAGCAGTGGCACATGAAAGAGCATTCGGTTATTTCGTAGCTTCTTCTATGTCACGTTCGCATAAACATAACCATCTTCAGCCTACAAAGCTCAGGCAGAAGCCGATTCCTGCAGGCAAACATACCAGTACATCCTCATCCCTGTGTTGCCTTGTGAAATGTAAAATTAATTGTTCAGTAGTTCAAAACTGGACTAGTTGGCTGACCAGAGTCAACTGACTGCACGAGGTTTCTCTCCTGGACATGGCGGCCACATTTTAATTGAGATAGAATGCAAAAATACTTGTATACTTAAATTTTGCTACACATTAAAAACCACAGGTCGCCTGCGTCGACCTGGAGTCGCCCCCACTATGACCTGCCTCAAAATTGCAATCAGTGTCATAAACAAGGGTTGCTCATGCCAGTCAGGTTGCAACAATGTGCTTTGTGTTACTACTTGTGGGCTCAGGGCCGTGGCTTCTGAGCCTCTGGCCAGCTGGGGTTCCCAGAGATGGGCACAAGAGCCATTGGAGCGTACTTTACCCGTCCCAAGCCAAACACCGACTGCCCGGCGCTCTGCACCAAGCCGGCGGTGTGTGCCCCGAGCTAGCGTATGTTCCGATGATGACTGGTGGCGAAGGCAAGCAGCCAAATTCCCCACATACTGTAATGAACGACTTCGTACTTGCAATGCACATGGGAGGTCCTTCAATAAGCACAATTTCAAAGGCATACAGTGCATGCACGGTGTTAGTTCAGCTGTAGAGTGTGAAGACCATATTTACTCATCGCATATGAATTCATTTTTCGTACTTCCAGACTTATGAGGAAGTCTGTTTTCAGCTTCGTGCAGCTCAGTGCAAGAGTGTTGCAAGTTAGTGCCCGTGTGTGTGTCATGTCTTTGTCTTTTAATGCGCTGTAAGCCTCACATTGGTGCTACAGTGTGCTACTACAGTGTGCTTAGGGTTAGGTTTGTCCTTGGTAGAGTTTATTGTAATGCCATGATACCTGCACTGCCCTACTTCAGGAAAACGTTCCCATGTGGGATCTCTCATTTCTGTGTTTGGCAAGTTTTCCATGCAATATATGTAACACAAAGCAAGCAGTACCAAATAATTTATAATGGTTTATAATAATTTATTTCCAAGTAGGTAAAATGCAATATAACACAAAGCAACCGAGTACCAAATAATTTATAATAATTTATTTCCAAGTAGGTACAAGACAATCACCATAACTGACTAGACTTTGGCTACACCAACAACCAAGAGACAATGACCATGGTGTTCTCTGACTCCATCGAGTCTTTTGGCACGTAATACATGGAATGTCTCTACAGTCTGCTTGTTTATGAGAGATCTCTGTTTACAGACAAATTCACATTTCTTTGCACAGACACATGAGACACATAAAACACATGATGGAAGCCATTGTACTATTCACTGAACAAGTTCTACTGATATTGAAAACAGTTTGCTGAAATTGTACGAATAGCTGCCAAGCAAAATCAATGAGTCCATTTTCTGTGGCTGCTCGGTAAACTAAGTATGTTAGTACCGCACAAACACAGAGGCAAGGATGGCAAGTGTTCTAAACTTTTGAGCAGACCAACGACAACAATGATAATCAGAAAGTATTAGATTCTCCTGAAATGAGCACTGACTGACATTACATCATACTTTCGTTACCAGACTAAGTAACGCGCAAATCTTCTGATGTCAAGTCAATAGTGAATTCATTATAGCTCGTCAAGTGAAGTCTCTTAACCAGGTCATAAATGACCTGCAACTAATATTGGCACCAGAAAAGACTACTTATACAGGTAATCTCTAAAAGAAGCACTTGACAAGCATAGCACTAGTGTCGCCAATATTCTTATTTAACCACCAATCAAACTGGAAATATTTCCATTCGTGCAACATCTTACACCTTGCATATCTCCGTAGAACTCAATCCACCATGAGTGTTCAGCAGTGTCAAATCTCATGAACATGTTAGATGTGCTTGGCATGCTTTGTCAACGAAGTTGATCTAGATCATAAAATGTCACACAAAATTGTGACATAGCACAGATATAGAGTAAGGTTTCATTCCTGGCAATGTAGGTAAACGCACATCATAACATAAAACTTATCACAATTCTTTAACGAGACGGGTAACTTGGCTTACGTCCACGGTAAAAAATTTACGTGCAGAGCTGTTCCCAAAACTGCATAACCCACAAAGTAGGTGACAATGCGCTTTGAGTGGATATCACCCTGCCACATGTTTACAGCAACATCTGCCCATACAACAGAGCGGAACTTTCTTTCAACTCGGTTGGATCCAAAGAATGCTGTCCAATACAACACTGGGCTTGAGGCTGCAATCAGCCGCGTCACCACTTGAACATTTGCAAAGAGAACTGTGATAATAAGAAAACCAACGACATGCAAAAGGTATGGAATGTGCCGCCTGTCACTGCAGCGCTTTAGAGCAGAGGCCGAGGAATGCAGGATGACTACAATGACTGGCAACGCAAGAACAAAATTGGGCAGCTGCTTGAGACGATAATACATAAGAAAGCCAACATCCCAGTAGTGTGACTGGATATATCCATAGGAAAAAGGAATGAGATTTGAACACCATTTGGAAGCGTTGCGCCCCGCCAGCCTGAACCCCGACTCAGCCGCTTGATTCAGGATTGCAGCGGGAAATTGTTGGGTGTAATCGGGTATACAGAACAACGACCATGCATAACACTGGAACAGAAGGAACGGCAGGAAGCAGAATGATGCCCGGAAGACAGACCTAACGGGAGTCAATCCACAGACCAAGCCAGAATAAAGCAGGAATCCAGCCGACAGGAATCCATTAGATCGAACAAGGCCGCCCAGGCAGAACAACAACGTCGCCAGGTTCGGCCTGTTCTGCTCTAGCAAGAGCAAGCCCAAGAAGCTGACGGCTGCGAACACGGATTCGCTATAGCAGGCGCTGAAGAAGATGGACGCCGGGTTGAAGCAGAACAAGAGCACTGCCTCGTCGGCATGCTCTTTGGAGAACAGCTGATGCGTTAGACGGTGCAGTGCCACGGCAGCGACGGCAAAGAAGGACACGTTGATGAGCACGCCGCTGAGGATGAGCACGCTGTGGCGTGACAGGTAGACATTCGTGAGAGGATCAACGAGGCCGTCGGCGGTCTGGCGGATGAGCCATGGGTACAGGGGGAAGAAGGCCAGTGTCTGCTCGTATGTGTAGCCATGCTCTGCAATGTGCAAGAAGTACTGGCTGTCCCAGCGCGTCAGGCCACTGAAGAGCCACGAGACAAGGCGATCACCCAGATCCCTGCTCACGGGCCAGGGTGACCGAAAGGCATCCGCGTTGTGGTCAGGCACTGCCCAGTTGAAGGCCACCTAGAAAGAGGACATCGTATGCGTGGCTCTGAATGGCAGTTTAATTCTTTCTTTAGTCGCGGAATACGAATGAAAATTAATGCTAGCCAAAATGGAAAGAGTAGAGTGACTAGACGTCATCCCACTTTAGGCGGGACGTGTGCCAGCTTTGTGGCTGTGGTCCCACTGTCCTGCAGCCTGCTTGTGGGATAGCGTTTTGTCCCGCTTTCGGCCGAAACTATGGAAGACGTGCAATAAGTCACAGCCAGCCAGTGTGCTGCCATGGAAGAACTTGCCTGCGAGCCGCAACGCGCATTGTCATATAAACTGTGAGAACAGAAGAACTGTGAGATCTTTTAGTGTGCTCCAAGTTATTTTAGCCATATCAGGCTCAGTGTTCAGACGAAGACGTTCGATAACCAGCCCGCCTACATAGCAGTATAAAGGGTGTTTTCTCTTATAGGTAAGATATGGGCTGCACAGAAGACGCAGCTTCATTTCACCATAACACAAAGCATGCAGTGCTGTTGCTCAAGGTGAATTGTGACATGTGATCATCACCACAGATACATGAGCAAATAAGGAGGACTTCAGAGGAAGACTTAAGCGATAAGTATTAAACTGTACTTGTTGGCCATAAAAAAATACGCGGAGCACAATAAACTCGACATGGTGGAGATATAATAATAAATATGCCATGTTGCCATTCTCCCCCTTCTCCTCGCCCTGCGTCGCGCTTTGGGATCCTGGGGATATGATCACTTTAGGTAAGAGAAAACAAGGCAGCCCATGTGCAAAACGGTTATACGGTATCCTGGATGCTACAGGAAAACATCCCGATGAGCTTAGGGTTGTCACGAACACTCGCCAGCAACTCGCCGATACTTACACAACACGCCCCCGAATCAAGATGCGCATCTACCACACTCAGAACTACCAACATAGCCTATGAAGATCCTGTATAATTTGTGAGCAAAATGAATATGCTTACACGAAAATATTGTAAGAAATGGACCACAGTATGTCAGGCCACTAGTTCCTGCGTCGTTCACAGATTTTACTAGCTAGATAAAGCAACTTAAAAGCATTTCGCGCAGCCACTGTAGAGCATCATTTTGATGTTTCTCACTGTATACAACGATCATCGAATTTGAGATCTGAAGGCGTGTCGAAACTCACCTGAAGCAGAAATATCACGAAACGAGAGAAAAGCGCGAGTACGACTACGCTGGAGTTCATTTTATGAAATGTAGTGGACCAACATTTATTTTTGCACGTTATTTACAAACATCGCGCCCATGAACGTAACCGGTAATGGCCGGCCCAAGCCCAGCAAGCGTTCCAAGCGCCTTGATTTGGATCTCAGCGTCCTCGATATAAAGCTAATGTAGTATACATTTTATACACACGAGACGTAGTTTATGGCAAAGTAAATAGAGGCCATAGAGTAGTGGGAACTGCGAACCGCGCTGACGTGGTTAATTCGTTGTTATCCAACGTTGTTTAAATTCGAGGACCCATACCGATCCAAGTCCAGTCTATCCGTAATCGTGCCATAGTCGCGACAGTTCGTTTATTACTGTCATGTGAACTGTCTTGTGTGGTTTCTCGTTATGTACTACAGCGCGTGAGTATGTGGCCGTGCATTTGCGCTTGCACCGGGACCACGCGCTTAATAACGATCGTGGTCCCCACTTCCTGCGAGCCTGCTTCGTAGCGTAGTCGTGCAGTGTCCCCACGTTGTAACTGCCGAGCCCTTCTAACGAGTTTAGAAATGAGTGACGGGACACTGCCAAGACCGGACCCCGTGTATTTCGAAGACTCACAGCCGCTCTTAACGAAAAAGGTATGTTTTGTGTCATCCTGTCTTCGTTTTCGCAGGTCCTTGGAGGCAAGCGCATGCTTGAATTCCTTGCCTACGACGCCTCGCAGTCACGCCTGTGAGCGTCTGACGTCTGTCGGCTCTCGTTTGCGCTTCACATTTTATTTTCCGCTTCGTACGGTATGACCTCGTTGAGAACGTTGTGCTAGCCGATCTGCTGAAGGTTATTCAGGCTTGTAGTACATTTAGTTGGTCCTGTGCGCTAAGGGGCGCCGACCTGTCGTGTCTACTTGTTCAGGTTATGAAAACCGACCGCGGTGTGTGACGCACATTTGCCATAAACTTGTAACCAGTGCTTGTCTATACGTTGCGGACGTAGCGCCGTAGTTCCGCATCAGTTTGCCACTTTCCTTCCTCGTCTTTGGTTGACAAGCTCAAACAAGAATTTCAGAGAGCGGTGGCCTCTTTCGGTGCCGGTACCGAAACCAGCGCCGTGACAAGGGCTCGGAAGGATTTTCGTTCATTGCCCTCACGGTTTTTCATCATCGCTATAACCGCACTGGACGTCTTTATTCTGTATTTTCTTAATTTTTATGTGTACCTATACTCCTATGTGAAACTAGCTTGCCACCCTTCGGTGACATCGGCAAAGCTACTGCGCATGCGCGGCAACGATGCAGCTAGTTCCCTCTGTAGGCGTTTTCGAAAAAGTTTGGTTGGAAAACAAGAGCAGCCGGCTTGGCCAGCCGCCGGCCGTGTGGAGCGGGTGACATAACTCCATTTCACCTTCTGTACGAAAATGCCGCTAACTGCGTAGCCTGCGCCTGCACGAATTAGTTTACTGAGAAGGGAAGCACGACGTTCTACATGTTCCCATCCTCGAGCCATGCTGGAAAAAAAAAAGTGTGAGAGAGAGAAATGCTTAGATAGCACCTCTGAGAAGAAAGAATGCCGATGGCTTGCCGTGAGTGTCGTTACACTTGCGAGCGCATACAGTCGCATTCATTTACGTTTTATTCGATCATTCGGTGTTTTGCACTAGCGAGGCCTATATAATTACAATGTCTCACCCAGCAACACAACATGATTGCAGTGTGCTCCAACTATGCCACCAGTATGAACCATGCCATCATCACATAAACACTGCATGTCGTAACATGTAGCGCATGGTTAAGGACACGGGCGAAGCGAAGGCTAGATAAGGGCACTCGCTTCGTCTGTATTCTTAACTGTGCGCTCCCTGTTACAACACGCATATCCGCCAAGTCCACTCATACATTCCTTCACATAACACCAGGCTCCATGGACCTTGTGCACGCCACTCTCACCAAGCCTAGTTCATTGTCAGCGGTTTAAAGATTGAACTTCAAGTGTCTCAGATAACCTTCTACCTTGACAGACCAGCCATGATGGGCCTGTGTCAAGGTAGCAGACTAAAGATATCGCCACACATTGCCGTTCAGGCTACAATGAGAAAAATCCTCGCTCCACCTTGTTTCTATAAACTGAAATGGGATGTTTTCTTCCTCTATCATGTTCATTCAATGCAAGCACATGTTGCCGGTGAAAAAAGCACCATTAGAACAACAAAACAGGCGCATGTGAACTGATCAGTGCTGCCTTGCAAATGCCAGCTCACAATTCTGTTTTCCAATCAAAAACACCTGCAAAGTTTTCCTGTTTACACAACAGGTGGTGCTTGCTTTTCTGCTAGTGGTCAATAGTGCATGTACTTGCCTGTAGTTTTGCTATTGTGTAGCATTTCGAATCCTTACTTGAAATGTTTCCATATGCTGTCCACCACTTAGTTTCCTTTCTGCGCTGGGGCAGTTTAATGGTGGAGGATAAATATATGTATATGCACGTGACGTATCTGACTTCTTTTTGTGTGTGAAATTGTTATCTTTTTCACTCTTTTGAGTTTACGTCAGGACGATGCAAGGAAGCTATTCCTATGCAAAACGCGACCAGTAAAGTTTGGTGTCAGGGCCTTTTTAATCTACCTGGTCCCATCTTCCCTGAAACTCTCTACAGGATCGTCAAGCCCGGCGAGGATTCCTGCCCCGACCACCACGTGTGCCATCGGTGATTAGGACAAACTGGCGCTCAGAGCTACCGCGGCATGCTCAGGCAGTCAGCTTTAGCGGTTCAGAATCCTGTATCCTTTGAGTCTTTTCAGATGCCACATGCTTAGATGCAGATGTGATTTGTGTATTGTGGCAGCTATTTGTTTTCTCTCCAGCAATGGCATTCACCTGTGTGGAGGAATGTTTCAATCAGTTGACATTTACACAAGCTTTAATGGCACTCTGCAGGCTGAAGGCTATTGGAAGCACCATTGATGTGGATATGGCGAATGAGTTCTGCTGGAAACCGCAGAACTCAGGGATGTGCAACATGTCGGACTCAAAGCTAAAAATGCTGCGGGAGATCCAGGAAAATGGAATTGTGAGCTTTGAAACACTGTTGCAAATTATAAACTACATCTATGGGAAAGAGGCAGGTTGACCCTGTCAGGGGGAGTGGGTTCCATTTTGTGGACTGCATGTCCAGTGGCCCAGTCACCGTCATCTCTAATTGCATCTTAGTGTTATTGCAGAGTGTACTGCTCATTTTATGCATTATTTCTTATTGCCCTTTCTTGAAGCAATGCTTGCACAGAAATGTTGCATTTTGTTTTTCAAGGTGCATTAAGTTGCTGTTGACCCATTTATTATCTGTTGAAAGCTCCTGTGCTTGAGCGCATGATGGTTGTTTAATCAGAGATGTTTTTATGGTGTGGTGGCCAGTTGCAGGTTCACTTTCAGGGAGTGGCAAGAAAGGTAAAATTTTCAGTAAACACAGCCCGCCATGTAATCACGCAAAACTGTGACGCATGCACCTCAGTCAACAACGCATGCATGTGAGCACCGCATCTGTGATAACCTTTAGCCTTTAGCCAGAATTCTATGGAGCAACGTACCCCTGAGTACTACCGCGCCTTCTGGCAAGCAGAAGGTGGGGGGGGGCCCAAGCACTAGGACCCCCAGTGTTTCGGGCACCCAGAAATGGAACCCTCTGACATGGAGGAAAAATGGAACAGAAGACCTGTGTCGAGCAAACATCCTGGCAGCAGCAGCGGCGGCGGTGGTCAACACAAACTAGTGATGTGGGTGGTTGTTATTTATTTATACAAAATCCTGCGAGATGCTGATGTCTTGAGGTCCTTCATTAGCTGCCTGATTGCGCTGTGCACTCTTTAAAATTGATTACCAGTATGTTATAGGATGTAGTTGCCTTTGATATTTCACAGATGACGCATGTGTGTCCACACAAATGTGTCTCTGAAATTACCTCTCCTTCAAAATTCTGTGTGAAACCAAATGCTGTTTGCATAAAGATGAGACTGAAGTAACCTGCAGAGGTAATTGATGTTGTAGCTCATCACTTGCTCCAGGCTATGGGTGACATCCATCATCAAAGTACAGTTACTTGACCACATGCCATAATTTAAAACAACAAATGTTGTGTTGACTGGACAGGATGGTGCCATATTTGTAATGCTAAAGTTAGGTATGCTGTGGACAACGCTGTGTTTGTTTTGATTTACTTTCTGCTTCTTTGTAAGCCACAAGTGTTTATACTTAACTGCAAAACCACTAACAGCTTTCAACAGTCGGCACTATCATGAACAGTCTCCTGTGTCCTACCTGCACCAGTGCTTCCATGTGGATAAAAAACTTGGCGAAGGCTCCTTTGGAGTGGTATGTGCACCTGTTTTACATTTTATAACATCTTGCTATGGGTTTGAAAGTTTTTGCCTCCAAATAGCAAAGCTTGCTAAATTTTGTGAAGGAAGCACAGTGTGTTTCCTTCACATCAACTAGCCAAACTTTCACTCTTGCATCTGGATCGGTCCCTCTGTGTGTGGTTCATTGGGCTAAAGACAATCAACAGCAGCAAATTTTCAGGCATTACGTAAGTGTGTGGTGCATATTAAGCCCAGACAATTTAGACATAATAGCAAAGCTCCCAAATTCACCTATGCATGTTAACTGTTGGTTGATTGACTTGCAAAATAAGGTAGTTGTTATAAGGCATTGCAGTAGCTGTCAAGATGTTCTTGTTCCCTCCATAAATGTACTAAATATGCTGGCTTCTACAATGAAAGTTTAGTTGCATTTCAGCTCTTTATTCAAATCTACCACTTCTGTTGTTTCTCACTCATTATGTGCTTTTTCTTTAATTTGATTTACCTCTTGCAATTTGGTATATTGAAGCAATGGATTTTGAATCCAAGGTTTGAGAGTTTATTTGCAGTTGCTTTCAGTGGCACAGAAGGCAGAGCAACAAACATGTGACACGTGAACTCCATGCAGTTAAAAATATCTATACCATCACCCACAAAGCTTTTGTAATCTGTTTTGCTCGATGTTAACAGTATTAGTCTGTGCGAGTGCACCCTGTACGCCCATCATATCTGTTGCTTTAGAAACAAATTCTATGGCCAACTAGCACATGTACCTGTATGTGTGTTCTTTTACCTTTTACTGCATATTTGTGCTAGCCTACCCAAGCTCTTCATTGCTTTACAGTGCCCTTCATTGCTTTACAATGCTTTACAATTTACCGATGCAAGTATTCTTCACTGTGCCAAAGAAAGAAGTCAATGCGAGGTCTTTGAGGTGCTGAAGGTCATGACAGTGGCTGGGTGCAGTTGTTTGCACGCCTCTTGAGTCATTACTTGAGAAAAAGAATGCCTTTGTTGAGCTGAATATAGTGTACTTAGGCGTGCACAAAAAGAAGCTCTCCACACAGTAATCCTTCCTAAAGTTCCATACTCTATCATATGTTTATCACCTCGTCTTTTTTTTCTTTTCTATTTAAATGTTTTATTTGATGTATCATTCAGAGTTCATCAGCAATTTCCTTAACAATTTTAGTGGCCAAGGTGTTCTTTTGCACATGTACCAATAGTAGCCGTGATAGAGGGCATAAGGATTCCTTCTACTTTTGTAATGTCATTTGAGTTGGTGCTTATGTGTCGTGGTGGTCTAGTGGATATGGCACTTGATGACTTTAAGGTTGTGGGATCAAATCCTGGCTGTGACAGCTGCACTTCCGTGGGGTGGAATGCTAGAGACATATGTAGTGGTGTGATGCCAGTGCACATTACAGAACCCTAGGTGGTTCCAGAGCCTCCCGCTACGGCGTCTTTCATAATCACATCCTGGTTTTGGGGGCATAAAACCCCAGAAATTGTTATTAGTTAGTGCTTGTATTGTCTGCATTTTCGTAGCCATCTGATATGCTCAGCACCATTTTAAACTTTCACTGTGTACATACATATCAACTATCCTGGACTTTTGCCTAATAAGACCTGTCATCATGTGTTTCCAGGTGTACAAAGTACAGTGCCTGGACGATGGGCGGTGGTATGCCGTCAAGGTGGCCCATCACCAGTTTCGGGGCCAGCGCGATCGTCGGCTGAAGCTGCAGGAGGTTGCCAAGCATGAGCTGCTGCCGCCGCATCCGCATTGTGTGCGTTTTATCAAGGCCTGGGAGGAAGACTGTCGGCTGTACATCCAGACGGAGCTGTGTGAATGCAGTCTTGCTGCCTATACAGAGCAGCACCACAACCTGTCCGAGCAGGTTGTCTGGGAGTTCCTCGTTGACCTGCTGCTGGTACAGTACACTGACATGCAGTGCACGTAGTGACATGCTTGCATATTTATGCATATTGTTGAAATTTGAAATCCAAAGCTGGGGAGTCGACTTACAGTTGAGATGAATCATGTACAGTAGATCCTCATTATAACGAACCCGGATATAACGAACTATCGGATATAACAAAGCAGTTGCAATTCCCCTTGAAATTTCTATAGATGAAATTGATATTGGTTATAATAAAGTAATGGTTATAACAAAGTAATTACTGTTCCCCCTTCAACTTCGTTATAACGAGGTTTTACTGTATTGCCAGTCAGCTTTTTCTTTTCATTGGCGATCTTGAGGACGTGAGGTCGACCTACATTCGAGTCGACTTGTGTAGATAAAATACTGGATTTTTATCGGCTATAACAGTTACACATACCTCTTAGTGTGCACCTGCATGGATTAGAATGTTTTGTCAAATGTGTATGCCAAATGTCCATGGAAAAAGGTTTATGGAACTGTAAAATGTGCATGCTTTGATGAATGGATGAAGGGGCACTAGCTTTGTATGGACAAAGCAGCAGGTCACGCCACACATGTTATGCTGTTGCAGGGTGTGAAACACTTGCATGACCATGACCTGGTCCACCTGGACATCAAGCCCGAAAATATCTTCATCTCCAGGGACGGCTACTACAAGCTGGGTGACTTTGGCCTTGTCCTTGACCTCAAGCAGGTTTGTAGTAATGAATGAGAGATAGTTCCAAGACCATCCTAAGCTTGAATTACTGTATTGAAGTACATGCAGGCAGTAAAGAAGCCTTTTTAGCTATGTCTGACAATGAAATGTAGTTGCTACTGCTAGAAGGGAGCGCCTCGGTGTAACGATTAAATTGATGTGTGTGTGTGTGTGTGTGTGTGAGAGAGAGAGAGAGAGAGAGAGAGAGAGAGAGAATTTGGTCAGAGCTTGAGAAAATCAAAACCTTTTCAAAATTGATCTTTCTCAAATAATTGTTCACGACGTTCTGGCACCAGTGTGTAAGTTTGTTTTCATCCAGTTTTGAGGGGCGAAGCACCTTAGGGCTGAGCTTGTGGCATACACCCAGCATACCCATCTAATTACAGTTGTGCTCGTTATAGGGTGCAGTACCTGGTGAGAGACAGCGAATGGCGCGCATTGACTATGGAAGTGCTCTTTCTGCGATGAACGCTTTACCAGCTCTCAAGGAACGAGAACGCGCCCTTGCCCGCGAGAGACAATGCTGACACAGGCAGCATCTGCTAGCGAGTTTCTTGATGGAAACAACAGACTGCCCGCGCTGTACAACCGTTCACCGGCCACCCCGTACATATAGGCACTGGATCTTACCTTCAATGCAGTGCCGATGGGAGGTTTCTCTTGTGTGTAGTTGAACCATAAGGATCCGCAGCGTTGTGCGTTAATTAAAAGTAATCCGGAACTCTGGATGATCTACGACATGAGAGCGCGGGAACCTCATAAAGACCAGGAGCATAAATTGAAATATGTGTGTAAACATACACACGCATTTTCACTCATTTACATGCATGAGTAGGCAATGTCACGGGTGATTTACGGTAGCACCGAACGATCCCCAGTGCTTCGCCTACTTGTCATGGTTCACTTCGTGGAGATACATGGATTTTTTGTGTTCCAGGATGACTCCTCAGACCCTCTTGAGGGTGACCCATGCTATCTTGCACCAGAGCTGATGGAAGGCAATTTCACCAAGGCAGCAGACATCTTCAGGTAGAGCATTTTTTTTGTTATCTGTTTGTGTGTTTGTAAATACTTGTGACTCCTGCAGGTGTCATTGCCTAGTAGGCAATAAACAAGTGTATATCAATTCTCTTAACCCTTTCACTACTGGTGTGTTGCGTGCGTGCGTGCGTGCGTGTGCGTGTGTGTGTGTGTGTGTTGTACTGCTCTGCAATTCCTGCCAGCTTTCATCTTTTTCATGTTATATGGCATTTTGTGCTTACAGTGCCATAGGATGCTGTTCAGGACACTTAACATCTGTGTGTGTTGTGCTGCTCTGCAATTCCTACCAGCTTTCATCTTTTTCATGTTATATGGCATTTTGTGCTTGCAGTGCCATAGGATGCTCTTCAGGACACTTAAGAATTATCTTATCAAATGCTTAGTTCATTACAATAAAAGGAATGATTGCTTAACTAGATAATCAAGCACTGATTAGAATGTCAGATAGCTCAGAAAGCATTTCCAGTGTTTCTAGTGAAGCATTTCTAGTGAATTTTCTCAGTCCGTGACATAGTGCATGCATGTAACATGCCAAGTCGCAGGCAAGGAAACATGAACCAACACAGATGTCAAAACATGCACATTATCTTGTCTGAAACATCACTGCATGTTATCTTTGTCTACGCGGGACATGCCTCAGCTATATTCTTTACAAGAATTGCTTACAAGTGGCAGGAAAGGATTTATAGACTCAAAGCGAGTATACAGTACTCTGGATTGGCAGGGCTTGTGCAACTGTGGTTGCCCTGAGTAATCTCGGGATTGTCAGTAAATAAACAGAAAGCAGCGCAGTATGAGGAACTTGTGATGAAAGTTGCTGGAGTTGAAAATATAGACACGATAAGTAAGAGCGACAACTATCCGCGCTGTAAACAAAATATTTTTCGAAAGCTGCAATGCACGAAACATGTTGAGCAAGCAGCCTTGTCCATCCATATACAAAGGCATGTGACTGAGCCATCTATGTTAGTTTAAATTCCCCAGTGTTGAAAGGTTAATGCGAAATGGTGAGGCATGCAGACACGGACACAAGAGAAGTAGATAGTCACAATTTTTTCTGCTCTTCCTTTCTTGTTGCTCTTGCATATGCTAGGTGGTACAACTAAACCTCAATATAACAAACTTCAATGTAATGAAATTCTGGATTAACGAAGCATTTGATTTTTGCCATGTGATGTCCGTAGAACACCTCTATATAACCTCTATATAATAAAGCAAGTTTATTCATGATTTCAATATAACAAAGTTTCACTGCTACCACAGATGAAGACGGGGTCGATAAACTTCTGCTGGTGCCAGCGGTGAAATGGGCGAGTGTTACACGGCTTTTACGAGCGCAGTTTTCATATTGCGTGTTGATCTCTTTGTGACTAGCTGTAGCAATCAAAAGTTACAAAGGATGTAATCCTCTCTCTGAGATAACTAAAAAAAAAGGGTCAAACCTGAAACTGCTGGAAACTGGCTGAAAGGGCTACATACAATAAGTTAGACACACAGCGGACCTTCAGAAAGAAGCTGTTGTAGAATAAAACTGCCTCAACTTTGAACCAAAGCTCACTGGTAAATAGCCGGTCTCAGTTTCAGTTAATCATCACCGCTAGGCATTATTGAATTGCAAGGCTGACAACATAATTTGATGTTTTACTCGTTCGATATTGTTTGATGACAAAAAATTGGTATAATACAGCGTAAACTTGAGCGAGGTGGCCATAGCTCCTTTTGCAACACATTCACATCAGTTTGCAAAAGGTACATCTGAAACCACAATGTCTCCAGAATGGAAAAACTTGAACTGATTCTGAAAGCGCAATGCCTGAACTAACCACTAAAAGGTGCTACGTGCATGAAAAATTATTGCGACAAGTTAAAACCTGCAGTTCTTGGCATTGATCACCAGTGATCAGTTGTATGGGTGCGGTAACAAAAGTGTTAAGCAAATTCAGCTGTAATAAATGTCAGTTAAAGGACAGCAGTAGTGCATGGGTTCCATTATTTCTTGTGTTATCCTTTCATCTGATATGCACTGCCACATGCTGCGACTTTATTCTTATCGTGTTCCTCTCTACGGCCACTAACAGTAGTACCTCTTTAACTGAAGCTGTTTTTCTAAAAGTTGAGAAGCTTTTGTTTTTCTTGTATGCACTTCAAACAAGCGATTACATTGTTTGTTTGGTTTTGCAAGTCTTGGCATCACGGCACTAGAGCTGGCATGCGACCTGGAGCTTCCCAGCCGAGGGGAGAATTGGCACACTCTGCGATCAGGAACATTGCCCCATTACATTGCACAACGTACGTAGTTCTTTGTGTACCTGTGTTTCAGTTCAGCCTTGCCTGTGTTTTATTAAAGACCACGCTTCTGTGACTGCGTAGGTCTTTCACCGGCACTGCGCAGTGTGATCCCACAGATGATGCACCCTGACCCAAAGCAGCGGATCACGGCCGACCAGTTGCTGGATTTGTCGGAAATCCGCAGGGTGCGCCTTTGGCGAAGGCTCTTCGTGCACACGAAAAAGAGCAGTAAGTGGCTCTTGTCTTCCACGCATGCGCTTCCTTTTACTTCAGTAAAGCAATGTGTCTTAAGAAATGAAGTCTGGTCACCTTTGTCACATTGTGGCATTATGGTCAAACTGTGTGCTATGAAAACTTCTCTCTGCCTGCCTTCAATACACCACCAAGGTAACTGCCATACTGATGTGTGGTACGTAAACGCTGCACAACTGCAGCGATCCCTCGCTATAACAAAATCTCTTTTGTCGAAATATCGGTTCATTCTAAATCTCTTTCAGTCCCGACCCAGACGCATGTATTTCAAGCCGCATCATTCGAGGCACGTCAATAACTCGCTCCACTTTAGGCGAGCAAGCGAGGCACGGCCGCGCAGCCCCACACAGCGGAGTGCCACCACGGAGGTGATCCTTCCTGTCGCCGTCACCGGCACGCACGCCTTGCACCGTTTCGAAGCAAGTGTGGCCTTCGCAACCACTTTTCCTTCTTGCTGTGCTTGTAGTGTAGGGCATGGAGACGGTGAGCATGGTGACAAATAGTGCGCAACGGAACAGGTGAACGTGCTGCTTCATGCAGCATGCACTGTGCTAGCACTAGCTCAAGCAGCTTCAAGGTCACTCAAGCAGCTCAAGTTCCTTTGCGTTGTGATGCGTTGACTGCGTTGCCCAACATTTATAGATATACTTGAGGTTAAAAACTCTGCAGCTGGAGCTGAATGCAAAGTTTGCTCCTAGGGAGTGCTGGGGTGCTGCTATTGACGTTTGCACGGTACTCGTGTGATGTCACCAGGACCGCCAGTGCGAGCGTGTCCTCTGAGCATCCGTGTCTCGGCAGTGGCAGCAATTTTCTTGGTTGTGCTGTGGTCTTAGCCTTTGTTTCCTTCACCTTTAGTGTTTGTGGACCGCGTTTGTACTTTGTGAATTCCTCTAAAGGTCGATATTCCCTGCAGTCAGTGGCTGCTGGTAGAATTGTACACTACAATGAACAGGCAACATCGAACAGTATAGTGGATATGACGCTTGTGGACTGTGTTTGTTTTTTGTGAGTTCTTCTAAAGGTCGATATTCCCTGCTGTCAGTGGCTGCTGGTATATTTAAACCATGGTATATGGTACACCATGTATATGGTATATGGTAAACCATGTAAATGCTGAAAATCTTATGGACGTGCTCACTTCCCAGGAGTTCAAGCGAGGATAACCTCCGCAAAGCGCCGTCCTGGCCCCTAACAAAGCGCAAAAATTACTTGCATTGGATAAGCCATTGCTCAACAGACGGACAATACAGCAGTAGATGCTGGACTGCCGACATCACTCCGAATGCAAGCGATGGACTGGGTGCCGCCATATTAGATTTTCTGGACTGGTTCACGTGCTGTCCAAAGCTCGATGACTACAGTGTATTTCCAGCTTCCAAAATCGTTGATCTGAACAATGGCCTCAAGATTTGTATCCCTCAAAACCTCCAAGCTGCGTGCTGCGAGCAAATGCCGCGGGAAAATTCTCGCCACAGCCAGCGTTGCCACGCACAACATCTGCCTCCGGGCACTGGGCTGTGTGTGGCAGGCGTGTTTAGATGTCGTGGCCAGTCATGGGCACGCTACCAGTAAAAAGTAACAGTGTTACAGTTACAGTTACTCAGCTTCCAAAAGTAACTTGTTACAGTTACAGTTACTGTTAAAAAGTAACATCGTTACTTTTCCGTTACTGTACAAGATTAATACACCGCATACGAAATTATGTAGTTCTTTTAACGGAAACGTATGAAGGCGTGCGGTTAGTTGAAGGTGCTCGTAGCAGAGCGCCAGAAAAAAGGAATGCAATGGGGCTCACTCAGTAGCCCAACACCAGCAATCGTTGTGTACTCCTCATTTTCTTAAAAACATTATTATTGATTGTCGGGAATTTATTTACAAAATACGTTGAGACCGGGATCGAATCCCGGCCGCGGCGGCTGCATTTCGATGGAGGCGGAATGTTGAGGCCCATGTGCTGTGCGATGTCAGTGCACGTTAAAGAACCCCAGGTGGTCGAAATTTCCAGGAGCCCTCCACTACGGCGTCTCTCATAATGAGAACTGGTTTTGGGACGTTAAACCCCACATAACAAAATACGTTGAGACAGCCTGGTACCACGAAGGACTGCTGCACGCTCGTAAATGAAATGGGAGCTCATCCTGAGATGGGCGATGAAGAGGATAGGCCCCTTCGAGCCATTGCTGCCGGCACTTTGCGTAGTGCTTTTTGGAAGTACCGCCGCTTTGGGAACTAAACGTGTGCGAGGCATTGCAAAGCGCCGGTTTGTAGGTGGTTTCAGCGCGAGGGTGGTCATGAAGAAATGGCTGGCCACGTGAAAAAAATTAAGGATGCTACACCGGCCTGTGAACGACACTGACGTGTAGCGCACCTTTCTCTGCATGGGGTCTGGGAGAAGAACCCTTCGCCGCCCTTTTTTGTCGCCAGCCGGCGGTGCTTTTCTCGCCTTCGTAGAAAAAGTCGCGTCAGCCCATTTACAAAAAGAAAAAAAAAGAGAGCCATGAGGTGTCCGTGTCATGTACAGCATTGCAATACAAGCGATACATCGTAAAAGTGTTCCACTAGTGAGATACAAATACATTTTGCAAATTTATCCAAATACAGAGGTACAGATAGTAACAAATATTTAGGAGAAACATCGCGATAGTCTTGTGTCGCGATAATGCCGAGCCTTGCTTTTAAGAAGTGTTGCTTCTGGATATATTTTTTAAAAGGAAGTAACTGTAACGGTATTTACAGTTGCAGTTACTATGTAAAAAGTAACAGTGTTACAGTTACAAGTTCCTCTAAATTAAAAGTAACTAGTTACAGTTATAAGTTACTGAAAAAAGTAACTAGTTATTGGTAACGTGTTACTAGTAACTAGTTACTGCCCAGGACTGGTCGTGGCATGCTCACCTTGGGTGCACACCATACTTCATTGCCGCATTGAAGGGAAGCATGGCGGGAGCACGGTGTACACTGTGGCAAAAATGATGTGTCACCACGATGCATTTTCCGATGATGCTTTTTCTCGCAGTCTTAGTGTGCATCAGCGGTCGTAGCGATGCTCCGCCTGCATTATCAATGCGATCAGCTGGTCAACAGCTATGGATGAGGGGGAAGTAGAATCAACCAAAAGGCACTGGGACAAAATTGCGCGTCTATGCCAGTATCTTGTATAGATGTGTTATGCTTTGTTCTGTTGTTCGTCTTATCAACCACCATTTGCAGCTGGCTGATTCCGTTGATAATGTGAGCGGGGCATCGCCCTGACTGCTGAACGAGCACGAAAAGGTATCGCTACGAAATATAGGCGCTAGTATCACTATTTGGCAATACTGCAGGGGTGAACAAAGTACAAAAAAATGTCCCGGTACTGTCTCTTTTTCAGACTCTTCGCAGTCTTAAGTTTCTAGATATCCAGAGTTTGGTGCAGTGGCGTTTCGAGATAAGGAGTGAAAAACCAATGCAGAGGGTTTGCTATATTATAAAACATGGGAAGAAATGCTAGTGAGGACCGTTATACAGAACTTTGTATCGGCCAGAACATCTGATTAGCAATGGAAAAAAATTCCGCTTCTTCCTATGAAAATCACGCCTGTAATTGAATCAGATCAAACAAGGACCATGTATGCAGGGTGAACAATACGTTGACATTGAATTGTTGGTGCACATTTTCCAGAAAAACGTAACAGAAGTGTAACAGGGAAAAGGTGCTTCAGTAGTGGCTGTAAGATGCCAGAAGTGCCAGCCTTCTTATATACAAAGGGCTACATTTGCCACAACAGCCGAAGTGCAGCCGCCGCTGAGCCCGATAATGGTCACTAGGCTTACAGCGATCTCTATGAGGCTGTGCGGAGAATTGGAGGCAAAGAAGCAGAGGGAAACTTTGACCTAACCTGGCATCACACAGCCACTTTTAATCACAATAAGTCACGATCAGGCCCAATCTGTATCAAGACAACCACAGTCTGTGCATTGTGATTTGGCTGATGTCAACACCAGAATTGATCTGGATCAGTTTGGACCATTTAGCGGTGATCAATGACTGTTGAAGGTGACCAAGAAAACTGATCTGGAGTAGCATTGATCGTGATTAGAAGTGTCTAGGTGACACCAGTATCATTCACATTGCCTGATCCTGCCATTCCAGATGTTGCTGTGCCTACAGACGCGGAAGTAAATTATATTGTGGACATCTTGCACCTTGGTGAAGATTTGTTTCACTTGATGTATCACATCTTGAGTTCCTTGCCATTAGTAGTGCAATTTGACCTCATCCTTTTGAAGGTTTCAGTGTGTGGTTGCTTTTATTGAACTTCTGAATTTTAAGTATGTATGACTGTATCTGCATTCTTGGCAACGAGACATGTGATTGCTGTGTTCACACTAGTTGAGTGCATCAACTTTTCCAACTGCAGGCAAAGCTATCTGCTTTGGCGGCTAAAATTCTGCCGCCAACACAGATATCTCGAGGTGGATGATCTTGGATCTTGCATTGCCGTACATTACTTTTGTTATAAAGTACTAGAATGCTCACTGAGAGGGCATGGCCAGCCAAATTTTATTACTGTATATGTATAGGGTAACCAACATTATAGTGTTCATGTTATTGCGTGTGAGTTGTACTGCATGTGAAAATAACTTTGGTACAATAATTATGTTTTGTGTGCTTTCATGCTCGTAGGTAACTAGAAAGGAAATAGATTATTCCTGTCGCAACTGCTCCTTGCATTTTAGGCCTTGTGCATTGCATTTGTTTTTCCTGTAATACAGTGCGAGACTTTGCTCTGTTGAAGATTCCTGAGCTCTCAGCTGTCAGTGTATTAGTACCTACCTTAACATTTTCAACACTTTACATCCTCTTAGCTTGCCTGGGTGCGAGACCTTTTGCTGCTGACCTTGTTCTGGGTGCGTTCATTCCTTGAAGCCACCTGGAGGGTCCCACTTTCCTGCATCAAGACTCTCTTCGCATCGTCCCGTTCCAGTGCTGCACGTCAGACGCAATTGCTGGATATCGACCACTTTTCTGATGGTCTGTACCCAATTACTTGCCCTCTTGGCTTCAGCATTGCTAGCTGTCCATTCCGTGATGCAGTGTCTACAGCTTTGCAAGTGTTGCTTGCCATCGTTGGCTCAGGGGTAGATCCACTGCCACACATGATAATCTGAAGCTAAAAAAAAAAAGAATGCCTAAGCACTTTAAGGCACACGGAAATTCCCAAACAGGTCGTCAATTTGTGATTCTTTGTTGAAACCGGGAGAGTTTTGTTCATTTTTTTCAAAGCCCAACTGCACACTTGAGCTTAATGGTGCACCTTTGATTACCAGCGTGGTGGTGGCATGTTAGTATAAACAGAAGAACCTAAGTGTGCTTTGGGGCTAACCAAGCAGCTGATGAAGGTTTTACTTTCCAAAAAGGCAGCCTGGTATGCAGGACTTCATAGTGGAGGGCTTCGGATTCAACTAGATCACCTTGTGGCACGTTGGTTTAAACTTGATTTTGATGCACTTTCTAATGTGATAGAGGGGTGATTCCACGTAAGATCGAACAAAGCATGGCTGGTCACCCTCTTAAATTTATTTCAAAATTTTATATATTGCTGCCCGATGTGTGTAAAGAAGAGATCCGCAGTTGGTTTTGCTAGAAAAAATTTTGTCGAAGCGCCGGGAGTCAATAATGACGAAGAGGTGGAGTGCCGCGCTTACCTGCTCTTCTGTTTTGGCCAACTTTGCTTATTAATTACACAAACTATACTAAGGTTAGGTGGCTGAAAATTTTTAAGTAATTATACGCATGCTTCTACTTGTGGTAAATTATTTTTTCTTTTTGTGGGGAGTGTATATATTTTTATAAAAATCCTCAAAATCTGCCCAGGAAGCATTTTTCTGTCCACTTTGCGGGCTTATATCTCAAAAATGGCTTGAGGCAGAGCGGCGAAAATTCCGCATTACGTTCTAAGCAAACTCGTTTGTCAACCTGCAAAATATTATATTTATATAATCTTTGAATAAGGAGATACGGCCGGGCTAACTTCAAAAAAACACCGAACAATGAAAACTTCTGACGACAATTAAAAAAAAACCCCATTTTTGATATTTTTTAAACTTTGTACACTTATTCTCCTTCACATTGGCTTTCACAATCATCAAAAACATGTTGCATAATTTTGTTCTACTAGGAGTTACAACCCGTCGAATTAGACCCTTACGGAAGGCTCAGCGAAGCATGCGCTTCTGACTATTCTGACATTTGTGATCGCGTACGGCTTTTCAGTTTTGGCATGGTAATGTGCCTGGTCATTTCTGTGTGAACGCTGCATATCAGCTATAAGGGACACAATAATTAATGATTAGGGGTCAGTTTTTTAAGCGTGGGGTTCTTTGATGCGCTGCGGTATCGGAGCGCAGACAGATGTTTTCCGCCTTTACCTCAGCAAAAAGGCAGTAAGAACTCGATGCGTAGCTTAGATTCCCCCCCCCCCCTCCCCCCAAAAAAAGAAGGAAAAGAAGAAAGGATAAAAATGCAATAAGCAAGGAGCGCTTTCCAAATAATCTTTAGCAAAATGGAAAATTTGTGAAGGTCAAGAAGAACCACTTCATTAAACCATGTTTCTGGGCTGAAATTGTTTGTTCCATTGATTAGACTGTTCAGACTTCTTCATTCATGTACACACAACTCCTTCCAAGCAGACCCGGCTATTCGTGCCACGTACAAGCCAGGAGAAGCTTCCGTTGGCGTGGATAGCTGCCAGGCATGCCAAGACAATGGAACGCGGGAACTCTCATCCCCTCTTCCTTCTTTAACTTGCGGAAGGCAACGACTTCTTTTTCTTCAAGGTGTATTAGATGCACACCTTTCAGTTTCTCTGATAAAACGGTTACAAAGTTTCTGGCTGTCCGAATTGCACTTTCAGGGTTGTTGAGCATTGCCTGATGCTTGACGAGACCTCCAACTCTATCGCATGCGTTTTTCCCGTGTCCAGTTGCTGAGAATACCCATTGGGTACTCGGACAACAGCTCTTTCGGAACTCGAAAAGCTGATATCTATTCTTGAAATGACTGGCGGCTCCATCACTCACATGTCACGTTGGAGTAAACCGGCAGGTTGTCTTCCACCCATTCTTTCGCTAGAGTCAAGCAGGCGTGAGCGGAATCGTGGCTCAAGTCGTCATTAACAACAGCGGAACTCCTTGTAGATTTTCTCGTTGTGACCACGTATGTAAAGACGGATACTTGCTGCTTGTGCCAGTGGTATGCCTGAACTTCATCAGGAAGCACAACAGTCCAGTTTTCGGCAAAATCAAAGTGGAATACAATGCTGCCACGCTGCGTGCATTGCTTTTCCTCGTATATGGATCTACTTTGTGTCAGTGGTTGTGCATGATCCACCTTTCCGCCAATACTCGAAGATGATTAAAAAGTGTCATCACCCAAAACTTTTTCCACAAGGTCGCCTGCCTCCCGCATTGCTAGTAATATTTCTTCGTCTTCTGGGATATTAAGTTCCTCCAGCGTCAGGGACCTGCCTTTTGGACACTGATTGCATTCGCCTAAAAGGCATTCCGATGGTGACGGGATGAAAACGAACGTTGAGTGAAGCTGATCAGCAGCGATTTTGAGGCCAGTAATGTTCTCAACAGCGGCAAGGCAAAGCTTACAGTTGGCACAAATGGCACAAACGCACACATCATGCTGGGGATAACATGTTACCCGGCGCGGTCGCAAGCTGTAGAATCTAATCTGAGATAGGTGCGCGCATCCGTTTACCAATTGTTTTGCTTTTGTTTCCTTTGGCGTTCTATACCTTGCTTTGCCACTGGAGTGCCACTTTCATGCGTTCTACTGATCGCAAGTGGCGGTGCACAGTTTCTCTGGCGGCAGCGGCTGTCAACCGCGTGCGTGAAGCAAGCGCTCATAGCTACCTGATAGTGTTTTGATCTTGCTTCCATCTCCGCCTTGTTATCAGCGCCTAAGTGCGGTGCGAACAAAAGGCAGAATGGATAGCGAATCTCCAGCCCACACGCGTTGAAGTTACCCAAGAAGTGTTTGGAACACTTGTGGTCTGAGGAGGTGAAAAGGAGCTCTGACTGTGCCTCTCTTAGAGCATCTGGGGGGCACGCGCACCTGCTCGATAGCCCCGCGCTCATTGCTGCTCGGGTGATCAAATCGCTTCGAAATTGACACCATCAGTGCCACCAACACCTTTTTTCGGTGCTGCTGGCCTCCTAAGGACCAGAAATTCAATTCTGTCTTCATTCTATACACTAAGCGGGCAAGAAGCCGGATCAACAACAATTGCTTATCATTGCGTAAGGGTCTAATTCGACGGGCTGTAACTCCTAGTGGAACAAAATTATGCAACATGTTTTTGGTGATTGTGAAAGCCAATGTGAAGGAGAATAAGTGTACAAAGTTTAAAAAATATCAAAAATGGGGTTTTTTTTCTAATTGTCGTCAGAAGTTTTCATTGTTCGGTGTTTTTTGAAGTTAGCCCGGCCGTATCTCTTTATTCAAAAATTATATAAATATAATATTTTGTAGGTTGACAAACGAGTTTACTTAGAACGTAATGCGGAATTTTCGCCGCTCTGCCTCAAGCCATTTTTGAGATATAAGCCCGCAAAGTGGACAGAAAAATGCTTCCTGGGCAGATTTTGAGGATTTTTATAAAAATATATACACTCCCCACAAAAAGAAAAAATAATTTACCACAAGTAGAAGCATGCGTATAATTACTTAAAAAATTTTCAGCCACCTAACCTTAGTATAGTTTGTGTAATTAATAAGCAAAGTTGGCCAAAACAGAAGAGCAGGTAAGCGCGGCACTCCACCTCTTCGCCATTATTGACTCCCAGCGCTTCGACAAAATTTTTTCTAGCAAAACCAACTGCGGATCTCTTCTTTCCACACATCGGGCAGCAATATATAAAATTTTGAAATAAATTTAAGAGGGTGACCAGCCATGCTTTGTTCGATCTTACGTGGAATCACCCAGAGGTAAATTAGAGTGAAAGTGAAGACACCTCAAGGGAAGTAGATGGAGAGGTGTGCTCGTCCTTGTATCTTTTTTGTGTTTGTCATCTTTAGTATTTGTGCACTAATTTACCTCTACACTAGTGCAAGGGCAACTTGCCCAGCCGTGAATTCTTCTGGAATGCACACTGTAATGTGCTCAAAAGCCTAGCAAAATGGCCACAGTAGTAAGCAGGTTACAAATTCCAAACGCAGTCTATGATGATCTAAGTCGGGCCATATTGGTGTTCAATGTAGCCTTCTGGCACCCAGAACACACAATGACAGTTATTAGACATAGACGTCGCTTTACTGCATCCTTTGTGCACTAACAACAAGAGCTGTGCAAATAGGAAATTTTTTATTGCGAAGCGAATTCGAATATTACTGTTCGAGTGTGAATCAAATTGAATATTTTTCAGGTAATGTAAGAATCTTTCATTAGTAATTTCAAATTACAGAGAAATGTGCTGCTAAACAGGGGCATAAACAGATTACAGTAAAACCTCGTTATAACGAAGTTGAAGAGGGAGCGGTAATTACTTTGTTAAAACCATTAGTTCGTTATAATCAATATCAATTTCATCTATAGGAAATTCAAGGGGAATAGACCCTTTTCATAAACTGCAAGCTAGCTTTCCTGCGATGCAGCTTGCCCTACTAATGGCGGCATTGGCAATCCGGCAAACAACGTGTGCAAGCGCAATTTGCTTGCGATAGGGCATGTAAAATGTCGACGCAACCCTTCTGATACAAATATCCCCAAAAAACGGGTCGCAGCATGTGGAACTTGAATTTTGACAGCATTTAAATAAAGGCAGCTGTCGCCATTAGTAGGGCAAGTTGCATTGCAGGGAAGCTAGCTTTACAGTTTATGAAAAGGGTCTATTGCGATTGCTTCATTATATCTGATAGTTCGTTATATCCGGGTTTGTTATAACGGGGTTCTACTGTATTGCATGACTAGTGCATTCTCACAATGTTGCCCCTAAAATATAATGTTCAAGTCCTAAAGAAAAGTCCAACAAAGAATTGTGCATATGCATAATAACTGTGCTGCAGGACACGAAGGCCAGCTTCACCGCAGCACTCGACTGTTAGCTTTGCTTCAGTACACAAGT
This sequence comes from Hyalomma asiaticum, assembly GCA_013339685.2. Lineage (NCBI taxonomy): Eukaryota > Metazoa > Arthropoda > Arachnida > Ixodida > Ixodidae > Hyalomma > Hyalomma asiaticum. The sequence goes on along the minus strand of CM023491.1, from coordinate 12,036,333 downwards.
GTGACGCGGCGAGCCATACATGTGGGAACGGGCCACTTGTCACCAGACAGCATATTTTGCTTCTGAATTGAAAACTTGAAAGAGTATAATTACGGTGTGAATTTAATTGGATAGTGAACGCTATTAAAAAAGATATTCTAATATATTTGTACACCCCTACTAAAAACCTAAATCAGCCGGAACTAAAACTTATAAAGGGTGCTTTTTATGGTTTGCCACAGTGATAGAGTTGTTCCTGTTCTTGGCTGCTGATTTGAAAAGTGTGGGTTCGATCTTGGCTGCAGCGGTCACATTTTGATGGAGGTGAAATTGGAGAGGCTTATGTGCTGGTGAAATAGCACAGAAAGTTGGGCTAGTTAGTGCAGCTGCATTGTTGTAGAAGTGAAAAAAAAATACACAAAACAAACAGGACGAGCGCTGACCTGCAACTGAAAAAGCTTATTTGAAAGGACACAAGAAAACGAAGCAAAGAAATCAACCGAGTGCAAAGTGGAAAGGGGTAACTTAGTCAGTAATCTGAGGATCACTTAACAGAATGCATGCTAAACAGAAGTGCAAGCTCTTTGTCCATCTGTGACCATGATGCCTGACTCACACATGCTTCTTGTATTCTTTCGATGAATGATGGTTGATTTCCTTGCTTTGTTTTCTTCTGTGTTCTTTGAAGTAATTTTTTTTCAGTTGCGAGCCAGCACTCGTCTTATGTGTTTGTTGTCTTCTTTGCCTGCATTTTTTTTGCGCTGCTACAATAATGTTGTGCAACATGAGTGAACATTAAAGAATCCCAGGTGGTTAAACCTTCCAGAGCCGTCTACTATGGCATGCCTCGTAATGTTACGACAGTGGTTGAATGGAAAACTCCTGCTATTTCAATGTGTTTGACGAAAAAAATGTTTCAGTAATAGTAGGTAGTGTTGTTGTATTGTCATTAATCTTATGACAGAAGATTTTGTCTAAACCAAGGAGCATTCCCACTTATGTGACATCAACATCAACTTGATAACATATTGTATTTTTTTTCTTTCAGATGAAACATTCATGAATTCTTCTCTGAACAATGCCTCTGACGAGCAACAAGACATCTTCGGGGCACGGTTGAGCAGTTTTGAAAGCAGCTTGTGTGATGGTGACTACTCGCCTAAAAGGTTTGTCAGAGAAGCCAGTCATACTAGCAGCCAAAAACTTCATTATTTCACAAGTTTTTAAAGTAGAGGTTGCTACCTTTCAACACTAAAATATTCTCCCATCGGTTTCTAGTAGTATAAACCTGTATCTTAATAGTGAGGCTACCTTAGTGTAGCAGCCAAAGAAAAGCTCAGAGTACCGTATTTACCCGCATAATTTGTGCCCTCACATAATTTGCGCACCCCTAATATTTAGCCAGCTTTGCAAAAAAAAAAAAAAAAAAAAATCCTCGCATATTTTGCGCTCCCCGTTCCCAGCGGGGCGCGCGGCCGCGCCCCCCGCTGCATAGGCGAGTGCAGTCATACGCAAAAGGGGCTGCGAGTGCGATGCCCCTTTTTCCGATTCTTTTCCCCGGAAGCCCCCGAAGCCCAAAGTACCGTCGCTAGAATAAAAGCATGCGAGTGGGGGCGAAGAAAACTGCTAAAGCAGAGATCAAACGAGCCCGGCCTATCTCCGTCCTCCGTCGCTCCGAGGTTGGATCTGATAACATCACCCCGAGATCGGGACACCTGCCGTCGATGCGGGGGAGGAAAGGCCCCGCCCGTCTTTAACAAGCATGAAAAGACGTGAGGCGGGGGGGGGGGGTTAGTGTGGCTCAGCTGTCGGCTGCCGAGATAGCGCTGTCGCGCGCTATCTCGGCAGCCATCAGCGGCTCGTAAACACTTCTACGTGCTGCGCTCTCCCTGGAGCAGCCGTATTCTCTATACATCAACAGTTTTGCAGTGTTACGTGAGATCGTATCCAAAAGAGTTACTGCGCTAGCTGCATCATATTACACGTTATTTCAAATGTGTTCGCGAAATATCCGCGTAATTTGCGCACCCCCTTTTCGGAGCTTGAAAATCGCGAAAAAAAGTGTGCAAATTACGCGAGTAAATGCGGTATACCATGACTGCCTACCATGAGGGCCAGGATAAAATTTAAAGTGTGCAAAAAAGTCGGCCCTCCTTCTTGTAGAGCGCACCGTTGTGACACCATGGAGTGTTTCGAAACCATAATAGGTATATTACATTACAGTTACATGTGTGGCTCAGATATGAATTGCAGAGTAAGTGAATCAGTTCGTTGGTAGACCTGTGTTTACTACAGAAAAACACGATGTCATTTGGTGACGCAGTGAGCTGAACAGCACACAAGTGCTATTAAAAGCTGAAACATACCGGTGTATTTCATTACATTTGCTTGTGATCGTGTTCTCCACCCCCCCCCCCCCCCCTCTTTATTTATAATACTTATGTGCCAAAGTTCTAATTGCCACCTGTTGTAGTTTTTTGTCAATGATGTGCTCAAGCGGAGCTTATAGAGTTCAATTGCCAATGGCGGCAATTCGTTAAATTGAATTGAAACATCACTTCCACACCATCAGGCTTGATCAACCTCTGCAGCCAGAAAGCAGGAAAGCTAAATTTTCAGTGGACAGGATGACTTTGTGCTTGAGCTGAAAGGAAATTGGTCGGAGTTTGTAGAGTAGGCATTGCCACATGTTAGGAGACAGCTAGGAGGCAATGAGGGATACGTGGCATAGTGGAAACAGGATATCAGCAGTCATAGCCATGGGACTTCCGAATGCACGCCAAGTTTAAGAATGTGGTGAAGGACACTTGTCCCAATAGGGGCACAAAATAGCATAAGCCAGTGATGGTGAAAGAAGCTTGTGTGTGCCCTCTGAGGTAGAATAGCAGGAAAATAATATCCCACAATTTGCTACTAGTGAAAGTACTAATATGTGTATGAGAAACAATGTTGCACTTCGCTTCCCCCAACAGGTCGACACCCATGCCTCTTCGGCACAGGCATAACAACCGGTTGCACAGCACACCAACAGCCTTGTTCGCCACTCAGCATTCAAGGTCTGCAAATTTTGGTTTCGTTTTCCTAGAAGGTGTTTTTGTGTGCGTATAGCTTCCCAGTGAAATACCTAGAGCAAAAAAAAAGAGTATGCTGCAGACGTTTGAGCCCCATAGGAGTGTTAGACGGTGGCAAAGGGCTCAACCAATTACCTCCAATGCTTGTGGTACTTTGTTTCGTTCAAAGTCCTTCCTGGGACTCTCCATTTGTCTGCGGATGGCTACAGGGGCGCTGCTGAATAGGTGCCCGTTTGTGTATGGTTTCTTGCCTGGAAAGTCCCCATGGAGATTTGTAGAAGGCTCCAGATGCACCTTGTCCACCATAGCTTGGTGAAATGATCGAGCCATGATAGGGGATATTCTGAATGTAGATTGCCATCTGTTGACATCCCCACAGGCACCATCTGCTCTGCTATATTCTTCAACAATCCGTGAAAACCTTGGACATCTGAGCATGTAGGCTGCTAGCTGCTGATTCTTTGCTGCCTCTGTTCAGTGTTTTCTCACTGCTGCATGCCGCTTTGCGCAGAATGCGGGATCTGTGACAATGTTGGGGACAAGGCAACACTGTTTTTTTTTTTAAATCAAAATGCATTGGTATGTTTGAACAGTGGAAAAAAATGAACAACATTACTGTCACAGAAATGATATTGACAATGAGATTGGCATTGCCTGTGTTTCGAACTGTGGCCAGTGTGTGTAAGAAGTTTGTTGCACCATAGAAAACATGGGAAAGTTGATGGTGCAGCAGCTCATCATTGTTAGAACTTATATATTGGTAAAACCGGTATTGTTATAATTGGGTTACGCTGTACTTGCTTGGAGCGTGTTTATTCAAGTAAGTTCGTAAAGCAGGAGGCATCATCATCAGCTGTATTTAAAAAAAATTAATGACTTCCAAAGCTGTTGCTTACAAGCTTACTGCTGCTTTTGTGCCTTGCATGATGGTCAATCATTGTCAAGAAAAATGTATGTATGCCAGAGAGCATGTGTGTGTGTGTGTGTGTGTGCAGAAACAATGAAGATGAATTGTTGGGGCACATTCCTGAATCCTTGCATCCATTCTCCCCATTCTGCGCTATATCCTCAGGATTTGTTTTTTCTTTATGTGCACAAACTGGTGGGTATATGTGGATCATGTACTGTGCATTCATCTAGCTATGTAGAAGATCAACATGCATTAGCTGCTACCCGTGCTCATTTTGACAAGTAGTCATCGCCAGAGTGTGTTGCTATGCGGTACTGTACACCTTGCAGTTTCCAGGCCATACAACTATGTCTTAATTTATAGGATGCGGTTTAGACTCGGGATTCCAGAAAAGTCCTCTTGCCATGTGTTTAGCCTCTTCCCTTTGTGCTCTTTGCGTACCATCCTGTCTTTAGCGGTGTTATAAAACAATATGTCAACAGTTCAGCGTAAGGTAGCACCCTGAAGCACGGGCTGTAACAAAGGAAGAACGCATTGCTTGGCATGCACATTATGTAGCAGAGCTTGCCGTCACGGCTGTAGCATCTCTACCAGGAAAACAATGGCATTCAAGAGTTGGGCTCCTTTCAGGTTCAACTTTGCCACGAAACCGGTGCCTTTCAACCTTAGCACGAGTGATGGAACAGTCAAGAACCTCTTCCCTGTGAGTAGCACAGTGTCTATAGCAGTTGCATTGACTGACAGCACTTGTGTGAGGGCCTTGCTATTGCGCATCAGAATAAATGATATTCATTTCGCAGACGACACGCTCAGCAGACGACACGCGATATGGCTGACAGCACACGATGGAAGTGCCTTCTGTCTCAATTCTATGCGTTGTAATGAATGTCTTTCCCAGTGAAGTGGAATGCGCGTTGAACATAGCCTTATGCTTCTTCAGCAAAGCCAGCAATTCTTGTGATTGTGAAGGTGTCAAGTCGGAACTGATTGTAGGTGAAAGAGCAGGAAGATACTCAGAACTCCCAAGAGTGTATGATCTGTTTCACTGCAAAAATAACGCGCAATGTCGATTCACAGTCAGTGCTGTAGTTGTCAGCGCTGGTGTAGCCTGTGATATTTTTCAGAGAGTGTTTTGAGGGTGTGTTTCAGGAGGCATTTTATGATACGGTATGTGAATATTATGTGCGGAAAAAAGGCCGAAGGTAGGGGGAGAGGGGTCAGTTAGGCAGTGCTCTGAAAATTTGTGGTGTGTTTCAATGCCACCCCCAGCTACACCCCTGGTTGTTAAGTGAGGTGTTTAGGGTATCCTTGTACGCATGTGTTTGGCTTCTGATGACGCTAAGTGTTCTAGCCCGCTGTGCATCCAGATTATACTTCCAAAGAAGGGGTATGCCTTTCAAGGGCCCCTCACTGCCACCCTGAAGTTTAATATTTGATGTGTAGTGGCAGCTACGTGTAGTGGTAACGGGGGCTTTGATGTGTGATCTCCATACTTGCCAACCAAGTGTCACCGCATAACAAATTTGCACTCATGTGGTACATAAATATGTGTGAGTGCTGTCTGATTCAAATGCTGCTGTCTCCTCCTCCTTTCTGTTGACATCTTTCATTACTCATGAATTTATTTAAAGAACCAACAGTAATATGCTTGCTTGACCGAGCCTAATTGGTGATATTTACTTGTTCTAATAAAATATTTCCCTGAACAAAGGCCCGTCAGTAATGTAAAATCTGTTGATAGCACCATTGGTGGTGTTTTGTCAATAGCATGCTATTGGTAGCCCTCTATTTATAATCAACATAAAAGTCTATTAAACACACACATCATGTATCCACTGTAGAACACTGGAAGTACAAATTTCACATCGTTTTCTTGTATCAAACTGTATGAGACACGTATCCCTGCTGTTGAAATTGTGATCAAAACATTCGAACTTACCACTGCTTCATAGATACTATTGATCATCATGACGCTCAACAAAACCTCTGCATCGCTAGACACTATGCACTTACCGTGACTGAACATGTCGGAACAACAAAACTCTAAGCAGTCTGAGATTTCTTCTTGATCACATTGTCTCTGTCTTCATGCGTACTGTTTGTTATGTTTAACCATGACTGTAATGGTGTTGAGTGCATGTACATGTGTGTGTGTGCTCATTTTTCATTCTTTCTTTTCTACAGGCAAATGAAGAAAAGTTGTTTTCAAGTGGCGAGGACTCTTTGTAAATGTTGCTGCCTGGTGTCCATTCTTCTTTTGTGAAAGCTAGTCAATGCAGTGATGTATTTTAACGTTGTACATAGCAAAATTGGGAAATTACAGCTTTTATATCAGCAGCATTTATGAGATATTTACATGTCTTTCTATAATTTTACTTACACGTTTTATAGTTGTTTTATGCTTGTTCTGAATGTGTACATTGCCACAAGAGCATATATTGCACTGTACTATAACATGCTAGTATTTTAAAACTCACTGTCTGCTGAGAGGTGAGGACATCGCGAATTTTATTTTTATGTGTGCATTGAATATATTTTACAATCTCTGAAAGTTCATTTCGTTGTGTCAGAGCAGCGTTTTGAGAGCTCTGTGCTTAACCAGCCTGTAATCATTGCTCATATTTTACATCTGACCTGTCCAACAGGATTATTTTAAGCTAACTCGACGAGCATTATGTAACAGTAAATTGACCTTCAGCAAACAATTATGCTTAACTAATCTTTAGTGTACTATAGTTCTTTGTCATTTTTAAAGCTTGTTTTAGTTTGTCAGACTTGAGCATTGCTGATAGTTAAACTGCATTGTTGTCAATTTTATTTTCTTAAGTTTTGTCACTTACCATATTTACTCATGTAATGAACGCACTTTTTTCCCCCCTAGAAACAGAGGCAAAGTTGTGGGGGGTGCATTTATTACGCGGGATAAATTATACGAGAACTTTTTTTGTGGTGAGCAAAACATTCTAATGCGTAAAAAATACAGCGTTGCGATCCGTATTAATGTGTACAGCCACACATGCTATGAAATTTTATTTGAACGGTAAAAAAGAGCTATGGCATCGGTACCACGCACCTCTACTTCCACCGTGACAGCCTTTACGGAGGCTCTGTTGTGTCCCAGTGCGATGACCGTTTTGCTTCTGTTTATCGCGTGGTTAGCCCAGAATGCCATGAAAATGGAAAAATGATGGTGCTGTCGAACGGTCAACAGCGAAAAAATAAACGAGCATGTATTTTCTATAGTTCTTATGTTGCTGCGGGTCCCACCCATAAACAAAGGGGGAAAAAAGGTAGCTACATTGCTGATGTGATCTTGGAGACTCCTGGCAGCGTTCACGGGTGGCCGTAACTAAAATCCCTCAATAATTTAGGGACTTCAGCCATAATGGGAGAATAGTACATGTTTCCCACCACCGCATGCAAAACAACTCGCCGTCATATTTCTCCCTCATATCTGTGCAGAGCCTCTCATTCGTGCGCATTAAGAACGACGTCCGAGATTGCATTACGGCAATCTTGGAGACCACAGCCCGACCATGCTTAGGCTTAGGTGTGTCAGCCTGTGCAGCACGCATGACAGCACGATGCAGTGAGTGGTGTGAAACAACTGTGATAGCACAGAGAAATACAGCAACGCTAGTAAATGATGTTGCTGCTGGTCGCATGCGGCTACGCGCGGCAACATACGGCAGTTTTATCAGGACATGGGAGTTTTGAAGTGCCTCGCCGAACGGCTCCTGAACACCGCGTATCAAGTAAAGTGGGAAAGCCACAGCGCGGCTGTTCGCAGGACTGCGGGGCTTCAAAGTTGGGGTGCGTTCATTACGTGGGAGAAGAAAAGAAATCCGTAATTTGACTTCTTAAGTTGTGGGTGCGTTGATTATTCTAGTGCATTCATTATGCGAGTAAATATGGTATTCTGTTTTCTGTGTGAAGACCTTGTACGTTTGTTTACCAGTACTTTTATTGAAATTTTGTACTATAGCTGGAGCAATAAATTATTGAAAAGCACATTATTGTTGTAGGCAAATAGCTGGGTTACGACATTCCAAGGGTGAGGCGACCCATTTAACCTGGATATCCTAGTCCACGGAGTAAACCATTTAAGTAATGACTTTGGTATACTAAGGAGTTCATACAGTTGTAGGCAGTTATTCTTCGAAAAAATTTAACCCTGCTTTGTGTTGTATACTATCGTATTAACCATGCAACAGTTTGAAATGATGCATGTATGCAAACTTATTGCCTACATATATTTGTATGCCACAAAAATGTTTAAAGGGATAAGCCCTGAAAAAAATCAGTCAACCGCACATCATTCCTACGAGAGCTTATCAGTAGCAACACGAAAGTTCATCTAGTTGTTCTATAAGAAACACTGCACAATATCCAGACCTCAATCTTCCCCAATTGTTGAGGCACGTGTACTGTAGGTGGCTTTTGTATTGTGCAATGCCAGTGCATGTTAAAGAACGCCACGGGGTCAAAATTTCCAGAGCGCTCCACCACGGCATCTCTTATAATTGTCTAGTAGTTTCCGGACGTAGTACCGCAGAAATTATCACTCTTTCTGATACGCTACACACTGACTAATATTAACTAGATGAATTTTCGTGTAGATTTTCCATGCCTGAAATAGCAAGAGGCCGAGGAGTGTGAACAAAATTTTGTTTTACTCTTTGGCTATGGCTGTATTGTAGTGGTTACATTATATCGTGAAAGTACAAAACCTTCTTGGCTCTTAAGTCATTTTGGACTGCGAGTGACAGTGCCTTGTTAAACTGCCTATTTTTGTAACAGGTGCATTTTATAAATTTTTGTGTGCGTATTGTACTGTACCCAGAACCTAATGCCTAGTAAACTGATTGCATATATATCAGATGTGTTTATTATCTGCAGCACACAAGTTGGTTTGTTGATACTAAACTGCATTGAAGGCAGATTTGCGCAAATTTGGCCAATTACCTTGCCCTTCTCATATCTCTTTACAGCAATCATCAGTGTCTTTCTGAACTTCCCCGCCTTGTGCAGCCTCTGTAAAAAAAAAGCCCCTGTAGGCCCTCTGCAACCTGTGTATTTTGCAACAGCCTCGTTACGTTGTTTTGGCGTGGTGATTGTTCTTCCTTGTGCCCTTAATCATTTTTCTCTTCTATCGCTCATGCAGACACGTTCTCACAGTTCTCATATATTCATGTTCCATGAGCACAAGTGTATTGCTTAGTAAAGAAAAATCAAGTGATTTAAGACCCTTGTCTTTGGAGAATGGAGGTGCATATGTTTGAAATTCACGTCCACCTATCGTAACGTCAGTCAGAAGATTGTGCATTGACGGTGACCTGGAGTGGCCATATAATGGCTGTTGTAGTTAAAGGTGCGAACTCGAAGAAAACCCAAATTCAAGATGTTCAAGAATGCCATGGTGCATAGGTTGGCCCTTTCTCCTTTGTCTGCTCTTGTGCCATGCTTTGCCTGGTAGCTTGTCGACTATCCTAGCAACGCCTTGATGCCGATTGCGCCTGCATTGCATTCATTTGTAGTCGGGGCTCCTGCAACTACAGTGTACTAAAATTGCTTCTGTAGTTCACACTGTAACTCCATTTCTGAAGCGTGTGAACTCCGGTGCCTATTCCATGCAAGCGCATTAAACGACTTGTTCAAATTCAATGTCTGCATCCACGAATGTCTTACGAACAACTCTGGCATGAAGCCTTTCGTATAGGGGCACAAGCTCTGGCAGCTATCTTTAATGGAGCCTAGGCAGTGTGACTGACAATTCCGTTGCGGGCATCTACAGAATTCACACCACCAATCAGCTGCAGGCCAACCGCAAACTTACGGGAGGAACAGTGGGTTTCGAATATATACGGAGCCAAAACACTATTTTTGTTTTTTGAACCTAAAATGTGCAACACAATCACTGTAACGTGTGGAGAAAAAGTTGTGCGCGATAGGAAAAGTCAGGGTGATCGTTTAGGGCAGTATGTTTGCAAGTTCAGAATGAGCTGATTAGCTTGCAGAGGCTACTTATTTTGTAATATGTTGCTTTCTGTGCGGTTTGAAATAGCACGAGAATGTTTTGTGGTCGTGGTTCTGCCAATGCAAGCACCTGTTTCTGTTGTCCACTCAATTCATGAATTGGATGAAAAAGAAACGGGAGCTTGCATTTAAAAGTTAGATTAGTGATTCAGTTTAATTCAATTGCACAAATTTACTGAGTTCTGGAAAGCTTTCTTCACACTCAGTGTATTGAAGAATGTGTGTGTTTACTCCATGTTTGACTATTACTGCCGCCCTTGAAGCGGATCTGTGCTGTGTGTTGTACTTGCTTTTGCCGCTGCAGATAAAATAAAGCTTGATTATTTTCACGTGACCTGCCACCTTCTTTTTTTTTCTTTTTTTTTTATTGGTCACGTTTCGTATCGTTATTTACCCTTGTTATTCTCTTGCACGCTTGCTTGGTCTTCAATTGAAGACTGCAGTTTATTATGAATAAAAACTCAATTTCTCTTTTGAATGCATACCTTCATTTCTCAAGAGCTCTTTGAAGAAACCACAGCATTGCAGCAACAACAATTTCTGAGGTTTTACGTGCGAAAACCACGGCGTGGTTATGAGGTGCCATGTGCAGACTATATTGACTATTTCACTATATTCTGATATCGCTGTTTTCAGATGGCACTGATAGTCCGATACCAGGCAGGGTGGTTCAGTTTGCTCTGAAACTTGCCAATAATTTTAATTAACCGAATTAACGATGTGTTCAAACCGAAATGAGTAGATTCTTCGTGTAGCGCATGCAGTGATGTCACAGCTTCCCCGCCGTCAGAAATATGGAGCTGGCGATGTCATCCGACGATGTGTTCAGTTATGCCAGTTTTTCTGAACTTGACAGTGACAATTTGAGCGCTGAAGTATCACCGTTTTGCTCTTGATCGCCTTGCCTGCTCTGATGGGCAGTGTTGAATGTGACAAAGTCAAAAATACAGGGTGGCCCACTTGAAAACCCACTGAAAATTTTTAAGTTCATTTTCAGGAAAACTAAAGTCACGATTGCCTGGCTTGGCATATATTGTTACAATACCGAGGAGAACATGTATTGAAGATTTCATTGAGACCTGTGGACACCGAGAAATCACTGGAGTTTCCCTTTAACGTGCACTGGCATTTAAGAAAGAACCCCAGGTGGCCAAAATTTCCGGAGCCAAGCTTCATCTCTCATAATCATATTGTCACGTGGGTTACGGTGAGCATGCAAGTGCACATGCAGGTGAGCAAGACGCCGACAATGAACTCGCGATGACGTTTATTGGACGAGGCTGTGCCCAGAGAAAACAGGCGACTCGACGATGGTGGCAGACTGCGTGCATGCTCGGTGGTTTCCGGACTGAGTGCCCGTTATCGGCGGTTCATCATGTATATATCCCGCATCGCAGTCCAGATAAGAATCGTGCTGTCAAGCGGGTGAAGAACGCGGTAGGTCCCGCCTTGCTAGTAACTACGTGATTACCCAGCATGCGTCCATCGTCTAACATCCGCCGTGCGTAGCTGCGCGTACACAGGAAAGTGGTAAAGGAATAAGTGCGAAGGACAGAAACACGCACGTGGCAATACTGTGGTTTTGAAAAGTAGAACTCCAGAAATTTTTGTTGTGTCCCTGTGGTTTTTTGAAAGAGCTCTCGAAGGTATGCGTATAAAAGAACAGTATAGGGAACTACTTTCATGAATACTCCTTCGTGTAATGCTGTTAATGGCCAACACGAGATACGGTCAGCACGGAGCAAAAAAAAAAAAAAAAGGTTTGGCGGAGTAAAATACTAAAAATGTCACAGGCTCACGAAATGAAAACCACCCGGCACGAGGTAAAAAAGAATATTACTCCCCATGCGCCCCCTAAAAACTCCGCCACGCACGGTGTACGCAAATGAAAAAAATACTCCCAATGAACCAAAATGAAGAAAAGAAACTCCCAAGGAACCAAGCAAGAACTCGAAACTATGGCGGCCCACCATAGAGCCCATAATACCTTACGCTGTAATAACTACCATCGCCTCACGCAAGAACTTCGACCGATAAGGAGTAAAATAGTTTAGTCCTGCGGAGTAAAATTTACTCCCACTGAGGGTCGCTGAAGGACAAACCGTTTACTCCCACCTGAGAGTAATTTCCGTTTACACTCAACCCCACCTTCTACAGTGCACTTGCGCCGCATTTAAGAGGAACAAGTGTTATTTGTTCGCCATGCTCAATCACCACGAACCAGCATTTCCATGCAGCGACCACGGCTCAACCTAATCTAAAAACGGTATAGGCGTTGCAGACTACAAAAAAAAAAAAAAAAAAACGCGAAAAGCAAACTTTCAAACGAGGCCATTGGTTTAGCTTTCAGATCCAGTCGGTTTGCGGCGTCATGGAAACGGTGCTCATGGGCATTTTAGACGGCGTGTATACTCCGTCATCATTGATTTTGCTATTTTCTATTGCGCAGGTAGCGACAACCAAAACACAAATGTAAAAGCGTTTCTTTTCGCTTCGAATATCACGATTGCGGCGCGTTTCTCTCATTAAATTGAATGCACCACACGCTTCATCTGTCTGTACGAAGCAAAATTGCGGTCCTTAAAAATCACTAAAATTAAATTTTCTTTTATTACGTAAACCACTGTAATCCCCGATAGAGGGTATCTGCCATCATCATCCGCAACGTCAGCAATGAAGAAGGAAGAAGCGTTACGTTCTGCGCATTCAACTGTAACTTTTACCTTCTTTAGATGTCTGTCTCATCTCCAGGCCAGAGGGCTGCCCTCTGGTCTGCTTCTATTCCCTCTCAGGATGTACCCTTGGAGCTATTTCTGCGCAGTGGAATCAGCAGCGTTCCTGTTGCTTTGGTGCTGACGGATGGTGGGGCCATTCGCATGAAGAACCCTAAGGCCATTCAGTCAGAGCTTCGCACGGTTACCCCACACTTTCTTCAGATAACCGAAGTTCGTCAGTTTGGACGCGGCGGGATTCTCTGCTGCTCACCAGACCAGGCCTGTATCCGAGACCTTCTAAAATGTACTTCCTTTGCCACTCATCCGGTGAGCTGCTTCATCCCTCCCCACCTTGCTTGTTGTAAAGGCCTAGTTCGAGGTGTAGATGTCAGCCTAAGTCCGGCGGAAGTCTTGGAGATTTTCGCTGAAGCAGGAGTTGTGTCTGTGTACCGCTGTAACAGGCAAGTTAATAATGTCAAAATCCCAACCGAGACAATTATTGCCACATTTGCAGGCACATCTCGTCCCTCGGAGATTAAAGCATGGCCGCTAATCTACAAGGTAGAACCCCTTGCCCCACGCCCTCTACAGTGTGGCAAATGCTGGCGGTATGGACATAGCGCAAACGGTTGTCGATCTAATGTTCGGTGCCGTGTCTGTGGAGCTGATCATAGTGCTGAGGTTTGTAAGTCTGATAATCAGTCCTATGCCAAGCCAGTTGCTCAGCTGATCACACTGATTGTCCTGCTCGGTCTAAAGAACTGCAGGTTATTGAAATCATTGAGAGAAGGCGATGTTCGCGCCGAGACGCCCTAACTGAAGTTCAGAGCAGGATGCATGGATATGCCGGAATTACAGCCCGTTCGCCTCTCGCTATGGATGCATCAGTTGCTCAGTCCATTTCGACCATCGTCGAAAAAGCAGTGGAAAAATCTCTAGAAAAACTTCTTCTGACTGTCTCGGAGACATTGGCCCAAGTCATATCCTCGCAGTTGGCTGGCATTTCGGAGCAGTTCGCTAAGAGCTTTCAGAATCCTTTTAGCTTATATAATTCTTCATCTGGGTCCCAATCAGACGCTCCTAGCAATAATGAGTTACGGCCTTCTAATTCTCAAAACACTGGTCAAGATTGCTTGTCTGATACAGGTTTACAAGATATTCAGGATGTAGACATGGACGCTCGAATTCTTAAACGCACCAGATCACCTACTAACAAACATCTGAATTCTTCTAATGCTAAAACCAAAAAATGTGTAAAAGAGCCCTTGACCAGAACTGATTTTTTAAAAGATAGTATTTTGGATCAAGCAGTTGCGGCTGCTCGCTTGTCAGCAAAATAGGGCTCCTTAGGGTTCTTCAGTGGAACTGCCGATCTATACTTTCTGCAACCACCGATTTACTTTACCTTATATCTCAACAGTCTCCCGACATCGTTTTATTGCAAGAGACTTGCTTAGCATCGGGTCAAAATTTTCAATTACCAAACTATAAATGTTTTCGTTTGGACAGGAATACACGAGGTGGAGGAGTGGCATTTTTTATATCAACAAAATTTTGTCATAGAGCGAAACTGGTTTATCAGGCAATATCAAGTGATCACGAAATTTTAGTACTTGAACTAGCTCTCCCAGGTTGTGCTCCTCTCAGCATTGTCAACAGCTACTTTCCGTCTGGCGTACAAGAGCAAGGTACTCTGGACATCGTTCAGAGCTTCTGTAGAGCAAACTCTCTCTTTGCAGGTGACTTTAATTCGCATCATGTTTGTTGGGGTTACCGCACTGATTCGTCGGGTAAATTGTTGTGGAATTGGATGTGTATGAACAATTATATATGTCTTAACTCTAAAGTAGCCACTTTTGTACAGTGCAACACAAGATCAGTTTTGGATTTAACATTCGCCAGCTCAAGCTTGCGCATCTCTTCTTGGGCTGTTGTTGATACTGCAACAATTAGTGATCACCGCCCAATATTGATGGAAGTTAATAATCCAGTGATTTCTTTAGATACTCAGACAGTGACTTTTGTTGACTACTCAAAATTTAAAAAAAGTCTACATTCAAGCTTATCTTCACTGACCAGTTCTGGAAATGACATTAAAGCGATGAGTCTTTGTGGTGTTCTAAAATGCTCTATGAGAAAAGCACAGTTCACCGTATCCTCGGCGAAAAGTAAGCCTATAAGTGCCTGGTGGGACCCTGATTGCGAACGAGAATACAGGCGCAGAAAAGCTGCATGGAAAAAACTCCTTGTTAACCAGTGCCCTACTAATTGGAGTAACTACAAGTATGCCTCAGCCATGTTTAAAAGAACTGTTTCCACAGCGAAAACTACTCATGACGAAAACCAATATAGCTTTCTCTCACAAAGTGGAAACAAGAAAGCTCTTTTCAGATTTCTTCGATTTCGTAAGGCTATTTCTGCACCCGTAACCATAGAATCAGTTGTTTTAGCTCCAAAAGAACTGTCTGCTGTATTAGATGATATTGCATTGGGATTAGGAAGGCGCTTTACCACTCAAATACAAACAGTATTCCGCAAACCTGTATCTGTAGACGATTTTGTGAAGGTGTCTATAGAAGAACTTGCGCGCGCAGTTCAGTCGCTCCCCAATTCGGCTCCAGGTCCAGACGGCATTACGACAGGCATGCTAAAAATTTTGTTTGATGTGTCTCCTCAGGACCTCCTAAATCTCGTCAACTACTCACTCGAAAAAGGTTGGATTCCTCCAGATTGGAGACTTGCGAAAATTATCCCGCTGCTTAAAAAACGAGGAGTAGATATGCATATTGATAATGTTAGACCTATCGCACTAACTTCGCATGTTATAAAATTAATTGAAAGAGTGCTCTACATTAGAATCATGAAATTTTTGGCAGACCACTCAATATTGAGCCCATGTCAAATTGGCTTTAGACCTGGGTATTCTATATGGTATGCACATGTAGATTTAGAGGGACGAATTAAGCTTGCTCGTCACAGGCGACAATATGCAGCACTAGTAACTCTAGATTTAGCTAAGGCATACAACAGTGTAGAGCATGTCATCCTTCTCAATTCATTAAAAAGCTTGAATTTC
Source organism: Hyalomma asiaticum (assembly GCA_013339685.2). NCBI lineage: Eukaryota > Metazoa > Arthropoda > Arachnida > Ixodida > Ixodidae > Hyalomma > Hyalomma asiaticum. Next base: position 12,020,547 of record CM023491.1, on the reverse strand, counting down.
CCGCGCTATATTATTAACTGGTTGTATGAGTTTTTTAAGGATAGAAAGTTTTATTGTTCCCAGCGTGGATTATCCTCACCGAAATATAATCAGTCCAGAGGAGTCCCTCAAGGTTCTGTTTTATCTCCTGTATTATTTAACGTTCTGTTAAGCTCAGTACCGTTGCACAATAACATTCAAGTGTATGTTTATGCAGACGACATTGCGTTCTTTGCTTCTGCTGGTGATATTCACTCACTGCATACAATCTTACAAGCTTATTTAGGAAGACTAGAGTTATGGTTTAATCAAATTAGCATGACTTTAAATGTTAGTAAAAGTTCTGTTATTGTTTTTCCTTTGAATGATCCAGTAAGCATTTCTCTTCAGTATCGCCAGGAAATAATTCCCCAAGCAGAGTGCGTGAAGTATTTAGGTGTGTTTTACGATCATAAACTGAGTTGGCGCGACCACATTGAGCACATTAAATGTAAGGCTACTCGCGCTGTTGGGATGATACGCAGACTTGGCCAGCACCCCTCTGGGTTACGCAGAGACACTCTTCTTATGATATACCGTATGTATGTTCGTCCGATTCTAGAATTTGGTTGTATTTTATACTCTGGTGGTCCGGCATACAAGATTAATCCTTTGGTTCTTTTAGAGCAAGAGGCTCTTCGGAGTTGTCTCAAGGTGCCAAAATTTACTGCAAATCATGTTCTGTACCAAGAAGCCCGAATACCCACGTTAGTTTGCAGATTCCGTATCCTCACTGTCAAAACATATTTACAAATTTATGCGTCTTCACAGAGGCGATCACACTTCGTGTTCTGTACTGAAGCGCTAACATTTTTTGATGGGCCTTGGTCTCGCATATACAAACCTCAAGTTTTGTTTGTGTAGAATCAACAAGAGGCTTTAGATGTTAACATTCGCGATAACGTCTCAACGGATAAACCATTGGCCAATGCTAAAATTGAATTGGATAATATATTCCCTTCTAATGCCAAACTCTTACCTTCCAGATATTTAATAGGCTTATTAGAAGATCATTTATGTCAATTGGGAATTGATAACGTAATTGCGACGGATGCATCCATGCGTGAGGAGAAAGCGGGAGTGGGCATTTTTTCAGAGACTTTGTCTTGGTCATATACCTTGCGCCTCCCGGATTATACACCCATATTCGAAGCAGAGCTCTTAGCCATTCTTTTAGCCATTCGCAAACTTCCTGCACAAAATTCAGCAGTTGTTATAGTGACTGATTCACTTTCTGTATGCACATCACTCGCTTCAGCTTCTCCTTCCAAGTCTTCTGTTCTAAACGCATTCACTTCATTAATTCCTCCCCACTTGCGTGAAATACGATTGGTGTGGGTGCCAGGCCATCGTGGCATATTTATAAATGAGATGGCTGATGTTCTCGCGCGGTGGTCCCTAGATGGGCCGGTAATGCACGTGGTGCCTACTACTGCCTTTGTTACTTTGTCTAGATTCCGTAAGTACTCCTTACTTCAAGATTCTTTAAAAATGAAGTTACCTATTGAAGAATATGGGCATCTTTCTTTTGTTTGGAATAATAAGTGGTGTCCCTCTCGTAAACTGGAAGTGGCAATAACAAAATTTCGCTGTCGTATCCCTTCATTAAATTTTTATTTACACAGGTCTGGTCTGGTGCCATCTCCGCTATGCTGCTATTGTCAAGAGCCTGAAAACATTGATCACTTTTTAATTACCTGTCAGCGTTATAGTAGTCAGAGGAAAAGACATTTCGAAATTTCATTCAGGAATTTAAAAATTCCCCTGAATTCTCAGAATATTCTTTCCTTTGGAGCGTCCTCGCTAGGTTACAGCAACAGGAACGTCTGCTTAGCCATGTGCAATTTCCTTCGTGACACAAGAAGAATTCGTTGCTAATCATCTTTCCAACCAAAACTTCGTACCTCGAAATTGCCGCCACTAGTTTATTAAACCTCAAATTATTTATTATGGTTCATTTGTATTATAAATAGTCCATCACTCTAACATTTCATTCTTCCTTACATTACCGATTCCTTACTCTTCCTTTGTTTTAGCTCACTTTTTTTTTCCTTTTTTATATTAACCGCCGGCTTCATGGCCAATCCCCCGTAGTGGGCAAGAGCCAAATATCAAGGAGAAAAGAAAGAAAAGAAAAGCTTGGCTTTTCATAAACGAACCAACGCCTGCTGTCTTCGTTGTGGTGGGAGTCCCATAAGGCATGGCTCCTAAACAAGAGGCAAGTGCACCATTCATATTTGCCGGGTGCGTGCAAATGGATCGAAAGCACGTCAACGTTAACTAGATTAGTGACTGCTGCCGGCCTTCCTCATTTGGTCCGCTTTGTAAACACAGCTAGCCAACCATTCACCCCCTCCACCTCATATGTTTAAAAGTCCAGCTCACGTCATGGCACTAGGTTTGCGAGTGACTGACTTCATTGTTGTTGTTTTTTTTCTTGGCAAATAATTCCACATGTACGCCCTTGCAGAAAAGAAAACGAAAAACACGTAAGGTAAGTGTCATTGAGTTATTATTTCTTAGAACCTCTGTTATTGTTTACCCCTAGAGGTTATCTGGGTTCTGGGCATAGCGCTGCGCACCGAGCTTGCTGTTCGATATAGCTCCTTACCACTTAACAACAGGAGGAAGCACGCTACGATACATACAAAAGACTCTCCTTTAGGGGTTGTTTTGTCCGATACACCGCTTTATTCGAACCTCTGCACGGTCTTTATCGTAGATCATGCATATTATGCCAAACTACCGGCAGACCTATGAGAAAACCGGCTGTAGAGAACGCTGCGATGGCCACTTCGCCACTGGTTGCAGAACCTTAGGACTGCGGCCGCACTGCGTGATCATGACCGTATGTAGGCTGCGCCGCCCAGTGGTTATGGCGTTAGGATGCTGACGCGGGTTCGATCCAGCCGAGATCGTCGCGTTTAGATAGAGGCAAAATGTGTAAAGGCTTGTGTAAGTGGCTGAAATTTCTGCACTCTGAACAGCCTTTCTTTAAAGCTGGTTTCTCCTCAATAAGGATTCTTGAGTGGAGAAGCCAGCTTCTGGGAGTCCTTCTGAAGGACATTGGTTCTGCTGGAAAGCTGGAATCCATGCACATACAGAACACCCCCGGAAGGATCAGCCGGTCGTTGGCAACAATGTATTATGTGTATGCCCACGGCCTTCGCGACACGAGGGAAAGGAGGTGCAGCGCAGGGAGAGCCAGGAGCTATGCTGCCTCAAAGAGCCAGTCACCCTCAGAAGAAGGGGCCGAACTGGCCTTGAAACGTTGGGCAATCTGAGAAATGTTGCTAGAGCCGTTTTAGCTTCAAATAATTGAATAACCAAGCCGGAAAGATCTCCGCCTAATTGTTTAAAATCAAGGGTTAGTCTGCATTATAAGTATCAGAAAAAAAAAAAGAAAAACAAGCATGGCAATATTTGTAAACGTGGCTTCCACAACGTTCACAATGCGCAAACGGTGAAATCGGTGACGTCGTAGTGACGTCGTTGGCGCTGTGGTTTTGAGTAGCGAAGCTGACGCTGATTCTTGGTAACACTGTACAGGATACACTACTACTTCGGTCCGGAAGTGGTTAATGTTGGTGTTTAGCACCACTTGAATAGGGTGCGTTGATACGGATCACATCACATATTTTCACATATTGAAACCTTCCGTCACGGTTTCAATATGTGAAAAAAAAAAAAAACCGACAACGTATGGGGTTTTGCGTTCCAAAGATGTCCGCCGAAGTGAGGAACTCCGGGTAAGTAACACCTTGGCAAGTTGCTTCTAGATAGGTGTTCTGTGTCTTGGCTGCTAAGCTGCCGCATTTGGTACCTGAATTCTCTGAAGTGCATCTATAGACCTAAAGCAGGGCACAACTGATGTGTGACATACATATATAGTCATATGTAATGCTGATTTGCGAGTGTGGCATCTGTTAAACTATCGTAAGCATTTTAATGAACTTAAGTGAGCAGCACGCAAATTGTATCAAACTTGACCGCGTGAGATTCTCTAGCAGATGTAGTTACAAAATCACTTTTCCTCAATACACGCAAAGAAATTCGTTATCTTAAAGTTTTGCGTCGAACAATCCCTGTCCAGCAAGCCCATCCGCCGCTGGGACTCGAGAACCCCTGGCCGTCACTTATAGGCGGGACTTTGCCCGTCCCAAAAACTTCAAGGACATTTCAATAAAGTTCTTTGACTGACTAAACAATCCCTACAATATAAGTGAAATGCAATAAACTTTATTAAGCCATTGAAACCGGTCCATTTGTCGACTCACAAAAGCATCACTTCGTTTTACGGTATTAGAACTTAGAACAGACAATATCATAGTTGGTCCCGGGCAAACATTTCTTAAAAGTCGTGATGGCGATCAACACACTGGGCGAACGACAGAGAAGGGGTGCAAACACCTATACAAAGCATTGTCTTCCAACTGAAATTTATTGGACAAAGGGGCAAACTCTAATGGATTTTAATTTGCACACAAGCTGTATCTTTGCTTTTCTCTTGGAGTTCGAATTTGCTGACCAGGACAAGCTTGAGGAGCTTAACACTTGGGACATAATATACTTAGCCCGGCCACGGTGGTCTTGTGACTATGGAACTCGGCTGCTGATGCGAAGGTCGCGGGATCGAATCCCGGCCGCGGCAGCTGCATTTCGATGGACGCGAAATGTTGAAGTCCATGTATTGTGCGATGTCAGTGCACGTTAAAAAGAATCCCAGGTGGTCGACATTTCCGGTAACCTCCACTACGGCGTCTCTCATAGTCGTAGCTGATTTTGGGACGTAAAAAACCCAGAATCAATCAATCACAATATGCTTATAATCTTTTCAATAAATTTCATTTACGGGTAGTACACTCACCTCCGCATTCTCTGACGCTTGTCTACGCTAATCGCCGTCATCCCTGAACTTCCCAAACAGCCCGAATCACCACCGCGCACCTCTTTAGGTTGAGGGTGTTAGCCTATGGACAAATCAAGGACAATTTATATCCCCGGGTAATGGTGTGAACTCAATGCGTGGTGTGGAAACATCGCAGAGCGAGATTTCCTCAGCTGCTAGCCCGAGCCAGGATGGTGTTACGCATCCGCTGTCAGAGAGCGCCACGGCGTCATCGTCGGCTCCGTCGGTGTCGCAGCAGAGTGCCCCCGGTCGCCGCCATCCAGGACGTGGTCACCAGGTGAGACAGTCGTCGATGAGGAGCGTCGAACAGGACGCGTCGCTGCTTTCTAGGTCACACTGCCACTCAGTAGCGCACCCAGTATCTCTGCCAGGGGGGGGGGGGGGGGGCGTTCACTTTTTTCGCGAAGGGCCGGGCATGCGATTACACAGTTGTTGTGTGTGTAAAAAAAGTGAATAAAATGCTAAATAATAATGACATCAATGATGATTATTAATTTTATTATTTTTTCAGCGTTTTGCAGAGACATTAGCGCCACATTCTTCTAGGACATAGGAGCAGTTACGGAATGGGAGGGGGGTTAGGTCAGCCTCGAGGGGGGGGGGGGGGTTGTGGCGCACCACAACCTCCCCCCCCCCCCCCCCCCTCGAGAGAGAGAGTGGCAGCAGTGGCGCGCCCCGTCGGTGCGCCACTGCTGCCACACTCTCTTTTCAGGAGTGTAAGTGGCGAGTTATGCCAATTCGCCTTCCCAAAAGGGCAGTTTTTTCTTTCCCGGAAGCACCGTTCCATAGCTTCACAACCACACTACACTCACTAGTAAGATCTGTGAAGTCGAAGGTTCGCAGGAAGCCCCTCTGGTCGGGACGAAGCACGACAGGAGATGAAACAGGCACACCGACCACATAAAATTGGTCGCGTTTCCTGTCTCTGTTCAACAGTCTTGTTTTAACCTTTTTATGTTTTATTCATTGCCCTTTTCAGGCGTAAAATAAGATGCAATGCTTTACAGAAGCCAACAAAACCGCACGCCTGCTAAAATGTCAGAAAAGGCTCCTGTATTCGAAATCATATAGCTCCTCGTCAACCCATGCGGTTGGCTGCATTTTCCTGCTCTTGACACGCATTCTTCAACTCTTAAAGATCACTTGTCGGAGAGATGGATGGTTGAAAAACTTCAATGAGGTCCTGCAATGCGCGCGTTAGCGAGCAGCGGGTGCCTCCCGTGTCGGGACCATCATGGCATGCCTGTCGGCCGCTCCGCGGGCCTGCTGGACGGCCCAGACATAGTTGGCCAAGAGTGGGCTGCGGAGGGCCGCCTCCCATTGGCTCGGGCAGTATCGGAGTGCACATGTACGTCTCTGTGTATTACATGACCACCTTTGTCGTCCGATCTCTCAGTGCCTTTTACTTTTCAATTCGTTGGTGATCATCAATCACGCAGGGCATATATATTTAAAGAAAAAAGAAGTCAAGATTGGCTGACATATGGTGGGAAACAAACACCATTTTTTAGAATATTGATGTTTCCCGGTGACGTACCTTTAGCACTGCCGGCGTACAGGCTGCATGAAGGTGTAGAGAAAGCGAGAGAGAGAGAGAGAGAGAGAGAGAGAGAAACTGTATCAGAGAGCAAACGACGGTGGTAGTGCTCAGTGGGGCGGCGTCCTCAGTCCACGATGCCGCTAGTGGTCCCATGCTGCCCGCCTCGCTCTGTCCACCAGGCGGAGCTGGTCTTCAGAACTTGTCCTGGTCAGTAGGTCCTCCCACTCCTCTGGCGTCGATGATTGGGGGAATGGAGGCAGTGTCGACTTGCTCGCACACTCCCATATCATATGGTAGAGAGGCCACGACGCTGAGCATTTCTTGCGTGCATATGCTCGTAAGTATAGCAGGGTAGATCGCGTGCAGCAGTGTCCCGTGCAAGAACATGCTTGTTTGCAGCTGTCGCCGTGCAACAGCGTCATCCACCTTCAATTTGGGGTGCGGTGGCGGACGTATCTTTTTCCGCCGTACATGTAATGCTCCACAATGTTTTTGAATCGTCAGGGTGCCCCAGGGTGCGTGCCCCCGGCGGGTTAGCCCGGGGATGTGTGTTCTAAGGACACGGCGTATGCCGCCGCGTTTCCCGCCAGTGCCCTGCAGTGCCCTGGAGTCTAGAATATGAAAAGATTTGGGAGTTCCCTCGTCCGCTTAAGCATGTCTAAGGCTGGGACATTTATCCCTAGTCGGTAAGGCAAAGGTTGGAAGTATAGGTATAGTCACTCTTACGGACTCGCAGGCGGCAGAGAGCTTTAGAACAAAAATTTTTTCTAACGCCCAGGTGCCTTCGAGCGCTGGGAGACCCTCTGAGGAAGCTGCGAGGACCGCTGTCCCGGAAGACGCGGGCTCGGTTACATTGAAAAGGATTGGAAGCCACCCTTCAGCAGAGGAACGTTTCTCGTCGACGGCAGCAGCCAAGACACCGCCGAGAAGTCGGCGAAAGTCATTTGGAGGAACACCGCAAAAGACGACAGAGAAGTCTTCGCTGCGGAAGGAACTTCGTGAGGTGCCACTGAGTGTCGCATCTTTGGACAAAAGTATTTCGACGACCTCTGCTGCAGACGCACGAGCTGCGCCGCGAAGGAAGATAACCGACAACGCCACGCCTTCTACGCGCTCTACTGAACAAACTAAAGCGGAAGACCTAAGCAGCATTTATTCTGAGAAGCCCGTGCGCTCAAATTTGAGAAAGGAAGTCGTTCCGTCCAAGGGCACATCTTTCGAAGAAGCCGGACACCCGCGTTCCTCCTCAGAGTCAGTTCCAAGGTCAAAGTTGGCGTCCAGGAGCGACCAAGGTCCGCTATCCGAACAAAGTTCGACACGCGACGGAGCTTCCAAGCCCGCTCAGGCCAAGTCATCACCTTCGGCAGCACTTGGACAGATCGAAAGATCTTCCTCGTCATCGTCAGCACCAAGAAGGCAGACCTCGAAAAAAGGCGAGCACGACAAAGTACCTTCGTTGATCAGAGACGATGCATCTCGCCAAGGCTCCGCATCGCCACTTTTGCCTGACCAGTCGCACAGCAAGCCCACAAGGAGGAGCAGTTTGCGGACGCCCAAGAAGGTCCTCACCTACCAAAAATCACCGGTTCCCGAGACCTCCGAGACCTACGGGAAAACTGGCGCGGCGCTAGGAGTGGAGTCAAGCGATGAAGGACGGAAGACACCGCTCTCTAGAAGAGGGAGCTTGCGAGAGGGCACCCTCAATTCGCTACACGAAGAGCGCAGGCCCATAATCGTCGGTTTCTCGATGGTCATCGTGGCTAGCTTCCTCGTTGTCGTTGTCGTTGTCCTTGTGCTCACTTCACCGGAAAAACGAGTCCCGATCGCTTGTGAATCGGAAGCCTGCGTCGAACTCAACGGTCTGCTCAAAGCCAGTATTGACGCGAGGGTGCATCCATGCGATAACTTCTACAAGCACGTCTGCGGTCCGTCGTTCACGAGCGGTCATACATCGGTGTACCGCCAGCTAGTGGAAAGATTTGGCCGAGCCCTGATTTCTTTCACCAACGACGACATCGTGGTGTCCGCCGCCGGCCAGACTCCCGTCCAGAAAGTGGCGCTCTTCCTCCGCGCCTGCCTGCTCTCCATCACTTACGACAAACAGAGTGAGCTGGCCGAATTTAGGCGGAAGCTTATGCAGATAGGTGTTGCGTGGCCTAGCTTTTCCCAAGTGCCCAACGTCCTAGGCACGGCGGCCAAGGTCTACGCGACGTTCCGAGTGGCTCCCTTGCTCGAGATCAAGAGGAGCCGCGTCGGCGAAGAGGGCGGTCCGTACGCGAGCATTGGGTCGGACACCGTACTTCCTTCTTGGAAAGTAAAGAGAGACGGCATGCGGCTCTCCGGAACTTACGAGGCGTTCTACGCAGACACAGTCACTATTTACACGGGACTGAAAGACAGCGAGACGAGTAGCGCGGAGTTCAAGAAATTCGAGGACGTGGAAAGCGTAGTCCTGGAGAAGCTCGTTCACTCCAGAAGCAGCCGCCGAGACTACGTGCAGCGCTTCCGCACCGTGAACGAACTCGAGGTTTTCACGCCGAAGGTGAAACCTGGGGTGTGGCAGACCCTATTCACCGGCGACCTCGCACTTCCAGCGTCGGCAGATCTTAGAGTTCGCGATCCGGAGTACCTGAAACGCTTTGATGACATCCTCGGTGAAGTGGAAGAGCGAGACCTGCACTTCTACCTTGGCTGGTGCGTGTTGCAAGCTATGGGTCGGTTCATAAGCGCTTCTCTCTCGAACCTATGGTACGCCGAGTCCGCGGCAACACGGGATCCTGGCGGGAACGGAGACCCGTCTTTCAGCACGCCCAGTGTGGCCGACTGCCTGCAACTGACCGAGTCTCTGCTCGGCTGGTCGCTGTTCCAGCACTTCGCGATGGTGAAAGTAGACGCGTCTGTTTTCGACAAGGTGAACGCCATGGCGGACACAGTCGCTAAAGAAGTCGCCGAGCGGCTAGAAGTTGCATCCTGGGTTAATCAAAATAATTCCTCGCACCTAGTCCAGGCATTCGCGATTAAGGCCGCCTCGGGAGACGTGCTCTATCATAGCGCCCTGTTTTCAGCGCGGGGAACTCTGGAAACGGCGCTGGCTAACGTGAGCGACATGCACCCTTCTTCACTCTTCGTGAACTGGATCAATGCCGTTGCCACGACTGCCCGGCTTCCAAAAAGCACTTGGGACCAGGTAAGTTCGCTGCCGTCAATGCACTTTTCTTCGACCGATGTAACGCCTGACTTGTCGGTACCGGACTAATACTGGTGTATGCCACACTGAGACACCTTATATGCCGAGCTCCTTTCATGAGCGCAAATCTCGATACACCGCGATGTTTTCTATCAGATTTCAAGCACGTTAACCCTCTCGAACTGTTGTGGCAGAAGACAAAATATGATGCTTGAATTGGTTATTCAGAAGTATATATACGACCGCATTAATTCGTATGAAGGTTTTTAGGACAAAAAAAACTGCAATTATGCCCGACTGGCAAACCACTTGTTGTGACACCTATCCAGCTCGTATATTATCTTTATTGGCAGTATACAATGTGCAGCAAACTGCTGCTTCGTCCTGTTAACCTGAGTCCGTATCTTTATTTTTTGTGTGTGATTCTTCCAACTGCGCATATCAAAGGTCGACATCAACCAGCTAGCTATTGCTCATGCCATGTATTTAAAGGAGCACTGACACAAAAATTGTGCACCTTGTTTTTTCGGTTGCAAAAAGTTACTATTGACCCACTCATCACGTGTTCTAGCCTGCTTTGCTTCAGCGCGCCACTGTTATTTAATTAGAGACGTTTTTGTGGCGGCTTCAGTTCCAGTATCAGTTTCAAAGAGCGCGGAGAAAGTAATTTGTTTGTAAACACAACTGCCCACATGACTTCGCAAAACTTAACGAAACCTAGTGAAGGCACCACACCGGTCACGCTCAGCAACGCGTGCAAGTACTTCACTCTCTGGCGGACTATGGAAGAGGGGGAGACAACAAAGAAACGCAGGAACGCGGGGGCCCCTTCGCTCGGGGCCTCCAAAACTTTCTGGCAGGAAGAGCGAACAAAAACGGTAGAAAACACATCTCGACCGAACAGCACAGCAGAGGCAGTGGCCAACACAAACTGGTCGTGGATGGTCGGTGCTTGTTTACAGCGCAACCATTTAGTTGCCGATTCCGCGGGGTCCTCCGCTGGCGCCCCGTTGTTTTAGGCTGTATTTAGGATATGATATAGGGCTGTATACAGGACGCTAGCATCAAGAAAAGAAGTATATACCATTCCATATAGCGCCTGATTGTGGAAAGCGGGCGCGGTGGCTACTGCATCATATAAGGATCATCATTATAATCATGAGCAAATGAGGATCATCATCATCAAATAAGGATCATCATCATAATCATGAGCAAATGACGGTAATATACGCGCTTACGTGCGGTAATCTGTATGCTATGCCACAACACCGAACACGTTAAAGCGCTTGCAAGTCAATTTACGAGGACGTTCCCGCAGGTGTCGACCAGCTACATCGCGGACATCAGGAACAACAACCACTTTGACGTCTTCGATTCGGCCAGCAGGTCCGTACGACTCCCTCCTTACTTCACCATGGTTCCCGTCTTCCACCGAGACGTCACGGACAGCGTGAACTACGGTGCCCTGGGCGTGCTTCTTGGAACTGCGTACGTTCGCCTCGTCATGTCCAGGCTGTCGAGCAAGGAATCTCTCGCTCCTCTGCTCGCCGAAGCTGGCAAAAGACTGGACTGCTACGCCGACCCCGTGGCCCTGGAAAACGTAACGTTGCCTCGTGAGCGCCTCTACTTCGCCGCCTCGCTGCCTCTCGTCTGGGAGGCGTACCAGAATCGTAGGCTCCTGGGCGTTGGTGACCACCGTAGGCTGAGGGACTTCACGAGCGAGAGATCCTTCTTTGTGACCATGTGCTATCTGATGTGCGACGGCCGAGACTCACCGGACGCTGCCGAGTTTACCTGCAACGCGGCCGTCAAGAACGTCAAGGCTTTCGGTGTCGCCTACGGATGCAAAAAGGAGTCTCCCATGCACCCGAGACAGAAGTGCCATCTGTTCAAATAGACGGTGACGGACTTATCCGACTCTGTCGCTGTCCTTGCTATGTTCAATCCGTTTCCTTCCGCGGCAATTTTTACTTATACCGCTTCTTTTACGATCGGTTCTTATATATATATATCTTAGGCTAGGGGAAGAGTATCGACAATCAAAGTATAGCGCACACGTCAACAATCTGCATGATTTGTATTGCCTCAGCACTTGGAACGTTCGTGACCTTCTGATTATAAAGCATGCGGCACCATGTGAGTTGTGCTTTCACGAGCGTAGGCGTGCGCAGGTTACCGCATGGCTCATCAGAGCTAATTGTCATCACTGGTGGTTGGGCTCGGATTGAGTGCAGACAGTGTCATAACGGCTGATAAGTGATAACTACCATATTGTACATACAATACAATGCAGTAACGTACCTCTCTTTCACAATACGAGAAGCACACTCGCAGCAAGAAGGCCCTGGGAAGCGAGAAAACGCGCAGTATGAAAATACAGTAGGTGGCGATCGCTGCTTTGAAGTTCCCGCAACAGCTTGCTGTGCCGTCATTCCGCCTGCTATGGTCCACGTAATTATTCAGCGGTGAAAACTAATTGCACTGTGTCCTTAGGTAGCCATAGACTTAAAGTTTAACGAATTTGTATTGAGCGAATGTGGCTGAAATGCGAAAAAAAAAAAAAAATCAACCTGAAATCCGTGACCTCATGCTTGCGTTTTTAAGCTGCAGAGGTGTTGGCGCGGAATTCAAAGAATGAAACATGCCCCGTCATATTTTTTTTCTAATATTGAACCCATGACGGCGAAATCAATGCCAGTATTCTTTTAGATAACTATCGATCAGTAGAAACTAATTTAATGTTACGCTTTAGCGTCCCTTTGAAATCAAAAGTATAGCTATAGCTAAAGTATGCTATCTCCTTTTCCGGAGTTATAGAGGTGCGCTGACACCACATCAAAAACCGAGAAGAGTGACGTTGGAAATGTTTAAGGCAATAATGACAACGTGTTCGAGGAGGCTTGGCACTGTTCCATTTACCACGCGTTTATAGTGTATCAAGGGTTCAGTTCACCAAAACTCAGTGTTTCCTGTACTTTCGTGGCCGCTTGTCCGCAGAGCTACCCGCCGCTGCAGGGGCTATTGGAAACTTTTCCACGGCTGCATCATGTTCCAGGAAGGTTATATAATTGTAGTGAAAAATAAATGAATTCACACATGAACTTTCAGAATGCAATACAAAAAAGAAAAGAAAGCGTTTGGAAAGTGAGGGGTGGCGGGTTTACACGCACGTAAGCTTATGGTCTGTTGTGTTGGACGGTCGCGTGGGAAACGGAGAGGGAAACATGTGAAAATTCACATGTTCAGCTGAACAAGAACAAGAACGGTCATGCGTCGACTGAGAGTTTCCTACCTTCTGGCGCCAATGGAGGCAGGCGCGTGCTTTGGATGAATGCGTCTGGACGCCGGCAAGCCTGGTGTTTGGTTACCGCGCTCGCTTTTTTTTGGGCTGAGCATCTCTCGTTCCCGCCGTGAGTCATCGAACAAAAAGCACTCTTCACGCCAAGCCGCGGTACGTGGTGCTGTAGGATGCAGCCCTGTCGTGATCGTGGAGGGCTAAGGAGGATTCGTCGTGTAAATACCATGGGCGAAAAAAAAAAAAAGGGTAAAACTGGGAGGGGGGTGTTGCGGTTATGCAGCGCTCGCATTTCGGGGGGTGTTCTGACACCGAACCCCCACCACCGTCTACGACGCTGGCACGGTACTGACGGCAAATTGGGATTCCAAGTCGCCACATCCGACAACACGTCAAACGTCTTATTTTCACGGCGCGAGACCGCCGTACGTGTCTATATATATATAGACATTTCTCTTAATTGGATGGGTGAATGCCTTTTTAGTATCAAATAATATGCTCTGGTATCGCACCTATACATATAAACAACGCTTAACAACAATCTAGGCTAAATATATTTCTTTTCTAATTGTTTTCTTTTACCTTCGTTGCAACTGAAAATTGACATCCGGAGATGACTCAGAAGTTCTGCTCTAGAAACGATAGCGTCGCTCGGTGTTCTGACCACTAATGATAAAAAAAAAAAAAGAGTTCGACAGACGCTCGCCCGGCGAGGAAGTGTGTGTGGTGAAATAAAGCGAGCACTGAAAAACTGTTATGACATGAACGCTTCTTAAATTGGCGAGTGTTCCTTTTATTTTGCCATCACCACCGTCTGGCAAGTTCACGCGTGTACCAAGCAGCAAAGCACGCGCCAATTATAGCAAGATATGGCCGCTCAAAAAGCAAGAGGAGAGAAGGTACAGCACGGCCGATCGGGCGTGAAGGCGTGAATGCACCCTTGCTGCACGATATATCAACAGAGGCGTCCAGACATCCGGTACCGCCATCTGAGGGCGAGTCGAAAGCGCCTGGGAGGTTGAGTGGGGAGATATCGGGCAGGCCGTCTTGTGTTTCATAGTGTGCGGTGATAGCATGCCGGCGGGACGCGTTTGCAAGCGCTGACGCTCTTCCTGAGATCGCGGTAAGTTCACGCATGGTACGAACTTGGTTTCAAAGTCAACGGATTAATGCTCGAATGCAACCAATGAGCCAGCGATATTGACAGCTGTGAGTAATGCCTCTGTCTAGTTTATGTATGTTGGTTGCCGAGGCCTCAAGATCTAAGAGGGAGAAAAACGTAAAACCATTGCTTATCTCTAAGTTATATAACGGCAGTTGTCATGCAATATTGATTGATTGATTGCGGTTCGGTTAGGAAAGGACGCTAATTTCTGCAGCCCATGTAGGGAGCACGGCTAAGGGCAGGGGAAAGGGAGTGAAAGTGATAGAGAGGAGAGAAAGGCCGTAGCGGAGGGCTCCGGAAATTCAGACCACCTGGGGTTCTTTAACGTGCACTGACAACGCACAGTACACGGGCCTCTGGCTCATGCAATATTGTCGGTCTCCATGGCACCATACCATTCAAGTGTTTCTGCATTGCATCTCCTGCTGTTTGAAATGGGGAACTCACGCCGAACTTGCCCGGAGCTCGGAAAGCCCGCCTCCTGTCATCATAAATTTCATTTTGTACGTATACGCACAAACAGGGAAAAAAAAAAAAGGGGGGGGGGGAGGTGGTTGGAGGGGGCTCGAAATCCTTTTCCTCCTCTTATTATGAAACAAGAACTTTGGCTACACCCCTGGACAAAACGATGATGTATTGTTTAGCAGAATGTTGTATAAATGTTCGACACGAAAGGCGGAACGTTCGATATTAGAATGAGATAATGCGCAAAAAAAAAAAAGAGCTTATCAGTAAGAGGGCTTAGTGATCGAGTGAAATAGCAGATGAAAGAGAGTAAAAAAAAAAAGAACAATTATGTACATACAATTATGTACATAGGTATGTTATGAACAATTATGTACATAGGTACACGTCTGATGCTGTAGCATCTGAAGAGATTTTTGATAGCTTTGTTGTCTATCTTAGCGATTACGTTTTTGCTAACCAACATTTTATGGCGTAAGGTACGGTGGCTGCAGATATATGGTTTACATATAGCGCATGAAAACAGTTCTTCAGCTGTTTGTTTTAGACTGACAAATTATTATTTGATAACTCAGCTGTGGTCGTTAACCTTGCACAGAACAGAAAGATACGGAGAAACACTTATTAAAGCAAAACATCATGGTGGTCAAAAGTTTTCACTTTTGAATTTGGCGGCGAAATTTTGGCGCCTGATTGCCAGTGCGCGGCGTGCGGGGTGCCTGGTGAAGCGAAATACTACCGTAAGCTAGGGCACTCGTACTGGGCTATATATTTTCCACAAATATTAACTTATGTTACTCTGCTCACGTTAGCTCTCACCTTTACTAAGCTATGTCACGTGGTTCTTTTTGGCGGGGAATTGCTTGTGGCGGAGGAGGTGGCTCGAACAGGATTGAAGAACTCTGGCCACTCTGGCTCGAACGGTTTGACAGTTGGAGGCACGTGAGGCCTATATAGGTGTTCTCTGGTGAGGCCGGCGGAAACTTGTTTGATGGAGGAATCGACTCCACGAACTCCGAAATTGCAAGTCAGAGCGTTTAACTCAAGGTGTGTGTCACGCTGGTTACGGCTGCGCCGAAGTCTACGAATTTGTGTGCTCAGAGTTTGTCGATATTAGTTCCTCAAATTTACGATGCTACGTTCCATGGTTTCGCTTTTGTTCACGGCAGTGCCATAGGTGTTCTCTGGCAGTGCGCGCGACATTGGTCATCATAGGTTTGAGGCAACTTCGTTCGTTCAGCGCCGTAGACGCGGTGCGTGTCGTTCGGGGGAATTGTAATTAATATGTCTGAATGTATGCATATGCAATTCATTAGAGGTTCACAGGAAGAGGGAGACGCGCTGGCGTGATGCTACAAACGATCGTAAAGAAACTTAGAGCAAAGTAGAGAAGTTCCTTGACGAGAAAAGGCGAGTTGCTGAGGATAAGTTTCCTTATAGCTAAACCTTCTTTACAGCGATGACACTTTCGTTTGTTGTCGTTTTGCAATATGTTGGATCGTGTAAGAAAGCTTGTGTGGATAACCGATTCTGCTTCATATGCATATCCGCTGACCAGCAGCATCTGCTAACGACGACTGGGTATACATTTAGCTGGGACGGTAATTCACTAATGTAAGCTTTTAGTTTCGTTGCGTTGCTTATGGTACGTCCAGTTACCACATTTCAATGTACTACATGCGTCATGTTCGTGACAGCATGCTTGCAACATGCTTAACAGTCGCAGGATCATGCTGGTATTACTCGCGAAATGTAGTGTTATCTTGTGCTCAGCGGAGTATCAATCAGTCTTGTGAGATTTTGTTTGGAAGAGTATTTGTGCTTTTGTAATAATTGCGCTTATTTTTGACCTCCACGCAAAACCGAAGTTGCCATTAGTGTTATAATTTAAATATACACGTGTCATTCTATATTATGATCCTTATAACTGAGTAATTGAATTTCTCTATCAGCAAGTTATTTTAATTGTGGCTGCTGTGCCTAATTACTTTTAATTCTAATCGTATATCTTTCTTTTTATTTCTAGTTGAAAGCCACAGGGAGCACTATTTAAAGATGGCCTCTAGGAATCATCTTTCTTTCACCTGCGTGTGGATACAAAAGCCTGGTGATAATGCCAGTGAATTTCGAGCAGTATACAAACGGTTCTTCGAAACACAGAAAGCACGATCAACATTTACCGTTACTCTACATGAACCACGGAAGGTGTACAAATGTGACTGGGAAGACCAGATGTGGCTGATTGAAGTTAGTCTCATTCCACGTTCACAAATGGATGACAATCAGCTCGAGTCTGCGAGTATAGACATAGCTCGCCAGTGGTGCACAGCTGGACTAAATAAGCATATGTCTAGGTACTATCAATGTCTGCAGCCTGACCGCAGACGTGGCTTCTGGCATGGCTGGTATACTATTGAAGAAGGCATCGAGATGAACTCCATAGCATTTGGCACGTTTGTTGGCCTGAACATCTTTGCTGAGCGTCATGCCATAGTTGGCACCGAGACTGACAAAGGCTATAACATAGACTGCACATTCAGGCATAACGAGAGGACTTTGCAGGTGTTTATTGAGTTGAAGCATTGTACGGGAACGGATGTCTACCGGCTGAGCATGTCTTACTACAACATCTTTCGTGTGGTTGTACATGACCCTGACAGTGGGTCCGCAGATGTATTTCTTTATGTGCATACCCTTCCTTTGTTTCACCACGGAGTAGAGCCTTCGGGCTTCTTTCGTCCCACTTATCAGCAACCCAAAAAACAGAAAACTCGTGATCAACTGAACTTCCAGAGAGTATTAAAGATTGGATGCAAGCCATGCGGCCCAGTTTTAGAAAGCAGGGATGTCGGTGGCTGTTTCGTCATGAGACTAAGCTTTACCAAGAGGCACGAGGCACGGCGCACTGTAGGCCGCCTAAGCCGCAGATGTGGAAGAGCCTTGTTTGCCTTTGTTCCCATAAAAACTCATTCTGTTGGCAGAAAAGCTGAGGATCTGCGGGAGAAATTGTGCTCAAGGATCATGCCCAAGCTTACATTTCGGTGCTGCTATGCACTCAATTCCCTCATCCAAATGAGCGATGATATTATCGTGCAGTTGATGTTGTTGGAGAAGCGTGAACTGGACACTCTCTTGGCAGACTTGGAAAAGTATGCATCTCATAATGAAGGTGCTCTTGAAGAAGTCCTGTTCAGCATTGGCACTGCTCTTGAGCAACGCAGCAATGTCACCTTTGCTGCTGTCCTGCCTGAACTGTTCAAAAAGTTCTGCGAAACATATGTGCCCATCACTGTGCCACAGGGCTCCTGCCTCGTACGACGACTGTTTGTGACACCGTCTCGCATCTTTTTCCTGCCACCTGCTGTGCACGCTGAGAACAGAGTGCTTCGCAAATTTGATGTGGACTATGCACTTAGAGTCTCCTTCCGCGACGACCATTTTGAATATCTGTCACACACCCTGGGATCTCACAGCGAGAGGCATCAGATGCTTGATGAAATAGTTGGAGGCTTCCTGCGCCGCGGGATCAAGATTGGTGACCGCCACTTCAGGCTTCTGGCCAGCTCTGTAAGCCAGCTTCGAGACCATGGAGTCTGGCTCTATGCAAATGTAAGAAAACGCTTCTAAAATGTATATGTTTAAAGGTTGCCAGGGTTATTGTAAGAATGCTTGTTTCTAGTGTCAGTGATGTGTGGGTTTGATAACCAGAGCCATAAGAATTGCTAACAATGTTTAAATCGGAGAGAGAGAGGTTCTTTATGAGAGAAAAGCTTGGCGGTAGCCTGAATCACATGTTGACCTGCTGCTCATAGTTGGGGGAGGGATATATTCTTTGGGTACTTATCTGGAGCATTACAAGTATAGAGGTTATTCACTGCACTTACTAATCAATTTAAATCATTAACAGCTACCTCACTGTAGAGACTAGCAATAAGAAGTCCACACTTGATGTACTGTTAATAACATAGTGTAGTATAGCTTAAAATTTAATCCTATTAATAATGTTGTATTTAAGAGGTCAATTCTTGTACATACTGAATTTTTACTGAAAATAATAATGAAAGTAGGTGTTTTTCTTAAATAGTCTAGGCCTTCAACAAGTGCCCCCCCGCCCCCCACACTCCAAAACAAATTTCTGGCTACGGGCGTGCTTTACATGCTAATAAAGCAAGTTAGCTGACTGTTCAATGACCTGCACTTATTTGAGGCCGATTTTGTGTATTGCAGGACTGTCATGGCAATTCAGTGGAGTCCATACGGGCTTGGATGGGCGACTTCAGTCAGATCCCCAGTGTTGCCAAGAAGATAGCACGTATGGGCCAGTGTTTTTCGACAACAGAAGAGTCTGTCATTGTGCCTCTTCATGGCGAGACTATGCAGGATGCACCAGACATAGAGGGTGGCACGCACCCCGAGTCCGGGAAGCCCTACATCTTCTCAGACGGCATTGGCATGATCTCCGAGTCCCTTATGAAAAAGGTACATATTCGCTTGCATAAACTTCAACCTTATGTGTCATATTCGAATTAAAAGCCACCATATTACGTTTTTTAATAGCCTGTACAAGTTATTTGTTCACTATGAAGTGCAGTTATCATAGTCAGCGAGAGAGGGAGAGAAATAACCTTTATTGAAGGACAAGGCTTTATTTATTATTATTATTTATTCAGTACCTGCATCACATTTGCAAGCATTACAGCAGGGTATTATGTACATTTGGCCATTTTTTAGCCTGATTGTGTGGGCGTCGATTACAGACTTGGTTATCATCGCACAACGGAGCACAATGAATGCGAGCGTGCGTGTGCACGTAGTGGTCAGTCCGGTGCAGCTTTTGTCTGACAGTCTGATAATGCGAAACGGCCCCAACTCAACTCGCAGTTTTGTCCGTTCCTGCATTTTGCTGATGGCAGTGTTCAGAAAAGAAAAAAGGATGATGATAATGGTGCTCAAAAGAAGCTGCGGTGGTGTCCAGTTCTCAGAACAGCCTCGCAGAAGACAGCTGCCCGGGACTGCTCATAGCACTCACACCCATTTTCTTGTGCATTTCGCCACTGGGCTCCATTCTGTGGCGCTTATCAAATCAACGGCTGGCGCTCGCGTGTTCACGTTTAAGAAAATATGTGACTGTACACCACTAGATCAATTGTCATCCATTTCTGTGCACTAGGCATGGTCATCATTGCATTGTATTTCTACAATATTTGACGAAAGAGCATTCCTCTCCCTTGTGTTTCTACAAAATAGTGAATAGCTCTTTGTGGGAGAAAGATCTCGTTCTTTTAAAATTTGATGTAAGAATTTTTTGCTGCTGATATCGTGCCTTGTGATTTTTTTCTTTGCAATTTTTAAAGAAAATAGCATATTGTCTTCAAACAAGCAGTGCTCGAAAACACATTTCTTTTCCTTCACTTTGATATATATTGCAAGTCAATACAAACCCAGCACCTGTCCCAAACATACAAAAAAAAAGAAAGCAGCCGTTTTCCCATGGCAGCGACGGAGTCACTTAGATATGGCTTTATAAGGCCAGTCACAGCTTCGGCTTCGGGGAGCGCAGAGAAAGTTGGGATTTTGAATAAACATGGCTGGCCACGTGACCACACACAACTATGATGTGTGCAGTGTGCTCGCACGTGAGCGCCACATCTGAGCACCCAAACCTGTAGGCAGATAGCTACATACCTCCAACATAGCATTTCACTGCCTGGGTAACAGAAAACGGTGGGGAGACAAATAATGCAAGAATGTGGGGCTCCTAGCGCTTGAGACCTCGAACAATACAACTCTTTAACACTTGGAGAACAAACTGCAGAAGAGAGCACACACTTCAGCAAACATCAACACTAAGTGAACCTGTGCATTCGTGTATTTAATGGAGAATAGGCAGCCTCTGCTTAGTCATAAAAAGGTGGCCGGAAGTCCCATAGAAGCCTGCAAGCTGTAGTGCGGCCACCTGTGCTATTGCTGAGTTTACAGTGCTGTAATGTTACATGAAGCACAAGACGACACACGTGCATTGTCCAGCGCAGTAAATGGAACCATACCATACCATCACGTACATGTTGAAGCCTTATTCTACATGGCTAGTTTGTAAATACATTAGTTTGCATTGGGCTAGCCTGTGCAGTTGAACCCCTTTATAGGAGACATGCCTCAGGGAGCACTTGCTGTCCCTTGCATGATTGGTCTGTTATGAGCAGGGTGCTGTGTTTTCATTTTCTGATCAACTCTTCTTTCGATGTGGGCGCACTACAACTGGACTGACCACGAGAGAAGGCTGTAGGATGTTGCAGAGGGTTTATTACCATATATACCATTTGCCTTCATGTTAGGAGATTTAGGAGACTTATTTGGTGGACTAGGGCGACTCGAAACAGAATTAATGTCTTTTCTCCACTATAACCTTATCACATTACTTTGTTATCATTTTCCTTGCTTCCTCAGTGGATTAACTGCATTTAGCAGCCAACTGTCCTGCATTTAGAGCCTTGATATCTGCTACAGGAAAGACAATTGTCTGAGACAATTGGGTATTAGAAATGACATTTACTCACTTGGTTGGCTACCCTCTCTCCCCCGTTAGTTGGACCTCTTTTGTAACAGACATGCTCTTGAGGGCAATTGCTTATAAAAGACAAAAGATCACTAAATTTTGGTCTATAGCCTCTCCTGTAGCAGATATCATGGCTCTAAATGCAGCACTGTTGGGTATAAGAGATGGTCTCTTATATCAGTGCCTCTTATAAAGGGGTTCAACTGTACTAGTTACTAGAATGGAGATGTGTTGGTGATTGAGTTGAGACTGTGCTTGGCAGTCAGAGCACTTGATGGACTATGTAAGGTCATTCTACATTTCACAAAATAAGTTTTATCTGACTTTTGAACCGCACTTATATTGAAGAAAATCCAGAAATGGCACTTGTAAAGCTTCTAATACTGGGTGCAACCATTTACAGTTGCACAAATTCAAGTGATAATGAGAACTTGAAACACAGGTGTTTGTCCGTTAAGAAAAAAAAAGAACACCTTCTCTGTGACTCCCAGTTAAAGGGGTTGTGAAATGGATATGGAACTACCTGGTTGTTGTTTTCACTGCTTCAATAAGCGTTCGACATTATGGTGCGTAAATAGTCAACACACATTTAATAACCCCTGTTTGAAGTCCTAGCGTTCCTGTGCTCCGAAAATGACCATGGGGCACCACGGGCCAGCATAGACACTGTTCAGTGACATCACCTCAAGGCAGTTAAAAACGTAGACATGTTGTTAACTTTCGTTTGCTCTAAAATAGTACTTGTATGAAAGCTAGAAAACAACGAAATAGTTAGACCAAGTACGTCCCCATGAGGCGCTGCAGTAAAGAAGCAAGGATGGAGCACAATCTGCTTTTCCATAGCGTTTTAGGGTGTGCTCAACCTTGGAAACCATGGTGGCCACTAAAATGACATCACCTGCAGAGTTGTGGGGAATGCCCACTGATAAAGCGAGATCGTGTTTTTGTTGCTGTGAACCAACCCACAACGAAGCAATGTGTATTATACTTTCATGGGCGAAGGTTCCAAATACACAAGTTGTACGAGGTTTTCAGAAAATATCTCATGACGCCTTTATGGGAACAGTGATTTATCAAAAGCTTGTGCTTGTTATGTGAGAGGTACTATAAAAGCTCAGGGGCTGAGAAACTGGGTGATTAACTCGAAGCAACTGGATTTTAACTGTTGCTTGGCACTTCAAAAATTTGTATTGTGTCACTGTGTGTGAAACTAATCTAGTGGCCATAGGGCCTTCAAGGCACCCCAATTTTTCTCACACAGTTTGAGTAGAAACCATGCACTGTTGATTTGCATGTCGATTTGCATGTCATCGTCGTCGTCGTCATATTCTTAAAGGACAATGCAAACAGTGGAAGGGAGGGGGGGGGCAGTGTAAAAGAAGGTTGACATAAGTTATAAGAGTTTACACAAAAATGGGATAATATTTTAAGTCATTCAATAAAACCTCTTCAATTAACTTCAAGTAACCTGTCATTCATGTGAGTTACAAAAATGATATATTATATAGGAGCTCTGACACCTTAAGTCATTCAATTAATGGTAACTTGAGTTAACTACAGAAGAAAAAATAATGAATGTTAAGAAGGAATGTTAAGAATGTTAAGAAGTGTTTTGTTAGCATCTGTTGACGTTTATTTGACATAATTTAATCTCCATATGGCACAGAAGGAGAACACAAGGTAGATGATAACACATATAATTGCATAGCATGAGAAAGACAATTACAGTGCTTTGTTTTTCAGGTGTGCGCAAGGCTGGACCTGCCACAAGTGCCATCTGCGATTCAGATTCGCTATGCGGGCTACAAAGGCATGCTGTGTACGAACAATGCTCTGGAGGGTGACAAGCTCATTCTGCGCAAGAGCATGAACAAGTTTGCCTGTGTCACGTCAGCCAGCATTGAGGTTATCAAAGTGTCTGCTCCCTGTGAGTACAGAGCAAAACATTTTATAACATTGAACACTGTACAGAAGATATAAAATGTGATGAAGTGTCGGCTGTGGTTTGAAGGAATAGCATGGCTTTATGGAAAAATTATGTACTTATATGCGTCATACTCGTCTCCAGGAGATGAATATAGTAACACTATGCAGATTATTGTGATCCTGGTGGGGTCGCAGGAGTCAGGCCGCCGGTCCTAGGTTCCACGCTACAGTCAAACCTCGTTAATACGTAGTTGGCCGGGAATGACGTTTGGGTACGCACTAAGCGATGTACGAATTAACCGTCAGTGCCGGTTTAGCGGCTACTAACCAGCCAAAAATGAACGTCACGAACCCCATAAACACACACGCACACACAGGCACGCAAGCTTTATTCAAGGGCAGGCAGCAAAAAAATCTGTTATTTTCACTTGCCGCCGTGGTGGCCTCGCCGCGACGACGGCATCTGAACTCAACTGAATTGCACAGGTTTTGATGCCGTCGCCACGACGTCGGCGTCAAAACCTGTGCAATTCAGTTGAGCTGCGAAAGTTAGCGCTTTCTCAGTAAGAAGCGGTCCAGTGACAGGCAGGTTCATGCTCCGCGCCTTCTTTAACCAATGAAGCAGGGCCTTTTCCACTTCGGGAGACGCAGAGTCTCTGATGTGGCACCTCTTCAGATTGCTGCCTGTGCCGCCCCTCAACTTTTCGCGAGCGTTCCATATCCCGCACACAGTCGTCAGAGGCAAGTCCTTTTCATGGGCTACCGCAGATTTCTTCGCTCCATTTTCAATGGTGCGAATGATTTCCAGTTTTTCCTTAACACTCAAAACGCGATACTTCGGCATAGCAGTCCTCACGTGCGAATTAAATCGCGCAACACGCGCACCACACAGTAAAAAAAATACGCCGTGCAAAAGACCGTTGTTAAAGAACACACCACAGCACAAAAGCACACCACCACCGGCGGACACGGGAGAATGAAAGAAAAGAAAAAAGAAAAAAAAAAGGAAACTTGGCGGATTCCAAAGTGCAAAGTGAGAGTGAATTCCCCTACCGTCAGCCGCTGAGGACTAACAAAAACCAATCTCGTAGGCCATACAAACAAAAAATACGTCAACGTGCTGATCTCGAAGGCCATGCTTTTGCTCGCTTTGATAAGCAACAGCCGTACGAACAGAACATACGTCAGCGTCGCCATGTTTTGACGTCACTATCGCTGCAGTTTGCCAATCTCGAAGGCCATACTTTTGCGCGCTTCGATCGGCAACAGCTGTACGAACAGAAAATACGTCAACATGGCCATGTTTTGACGTCACTATCGCTGACAATTTTAGTCCTGTCATCACCGCTAGTGAATCGAACGTCTGCGCAAGTGAAATTTTGCCAATTTTCTGCCTGTGAACATATAAAAACAAGAAAATGGTACGTACTAACCGTATGTAATGCAACAAGCGACTACGGCTTAAGCGGTCAGCCAACACATGGGATTCAATGGGGGCTGGGTGGGGGAATCTTCGCGACTACGTTTAAACCGGAGTTACACATTAAGCGGGTACGTATTAACGAGGTTTGACTGTACTAGGTCGACGTTTCACCCATCCCGACTCCAAGGGAAGGTTGCCTGAGTGCAGGGTTGACACGGAGACGATTGAGATAAAAAGAGAGAAGATGAAGTTTATTTTACATGATGATGAGGAGCTCGGAGCTCAACGGAGCTTCTTGAGCGTGTTTGTGCTCTTATTAAATACAACACTATGTACAACAGAGTCCAATCCCGACGTCGTCTCTGCCCTCGAAGAGAGGAGGTCACGCCCCGCCTTCGCTGCTTCTTTGCGGCAAGGTGTGACGTGTCCCGAGTAGCGGCCGATGCTGATTCCTGGAGAAGGTGGGGCCTGGCGAAGAGGCTTGCTGGAAAACAACAGCAGCACAAATAAAAGCACTCTTCCCAGCCCTGTCCTTTTGACGACACGCCGCCGGTTTCTCACAATGGGGAAGCCATAGGACACCTGCTGGCAGCAGACCTCGGTGTCGTCCGGTGCGCTGATACACCCCTCTCGCTGCGTCGGTGCGGCTGACAAGTTCATATTTCCAAAAGCGGCACGAACGCGCACACAGACACCGCACGACATGCCGACGGTCCAAGCAGATTCCGGGAGCTTCCTGTGGGCTGGTTAGAAGCTGGCGAACAAGGCCGTCGCTTCCGCGTCAAACAATACACTTGTCTCTTCGAGACGGCAGCCCGGCGAAGTACATCCGTGGGAACGCAGGCACACGTGCTCCCCACGGTCATTTTCCCCGAAAGGTACATTCACCGGCCACCGCCAGCAGCCTCCCTCCACCACATCAATGGGGGGCCCACGCCGATCTTAACAAGATGTAAATAGTATGCAATCAAGTGTAGATTATGTTCTGAAGGTACAGCATGGTTCTATGCGAACATATGCGCATATGTGCATCTTGTACTGCTGGGGACAAATGTCTTCGGGACATGAATATAGTAACACTATACAGAAAAGGCAAGTAGAATTTAGTGACTTGTAGACTGTACTGTGAAGGTACAGCATGGTTTTGTGGGAACATGTCTGCTTGTAGGAATCTTGCACTCATGGGGACAAATGTCTCAATGAGATGAATTCCAGGGCAAATGTAAATTTCAGCTCAGGTAAATGCATGATGTGACTGATCTAATGGATAAGTTTTGGAATTCCACTTGCCTTAACAGCTTTATTAATTCTTTTTTTCTTGCTAAGCATCAGCCTTGTCAGGCTCCATGAGCTGTGTTGTTTTGAATGGAGAGCACAGCATTTGAAAGGTTGAATGTAATCACAAAACAACTGCTCAAACGAAGTGTCGACAAGCCACAATATCTCAATAGCAGCTTATAACCACGAATCCTTTGCGCAGTGCCGTGTCCATGCCGACTCGGATTACATAAAGATTGGCAGCTGTGATTGCAACGCTTCTGCAGCAGTGGGAACAAAGTGCCGTATTGAACATTTATGGATTCTTGCATGTGCTTTGTCGTACAGACAGCTAGTCTCAGTAGAATTATCTGTGCTTGCTTGCATCTAAAGTGCACATCTTTTCCAGATGAAACTCCCCAGAAATTAGCTGTGTGTAAGCATCAGGTATGAAACAGAAACCACGTTCGCTGCATTGGCAACACTCCTGTCTGGTCAGTTAAATGTGGAACTACTCGAGCATTACCGTTGCAGAATGTCTGCTAATTGCCTTCGAAGCGAGTTTGCATTGGCTTGCTTCATGCTCGCTTGTGCCCCATGTGCAGCTCATCTGAACTAAGCAGAAATGGTGATGTGCCGCTTTTATTGTCAGGCTAATATTCAAAGAAAAGTTTCTTGCGCGTTGAAGATAGCTGCTTTGCCTCATTGCACACCCAAAGGCTGTGACTTGAGTATTATAAACAGTCTACAGCTGGATGTTGACCGGGAAAAGTTTCTATGGGTAAAAATGGGAAAATAACCAAACCTCCTCGATAAGCTCGTAGTCTTGCTTAATCAGCTCCGCTTCAGCAAAATCTCCAAGGTAACAGCGCTTCACCGGTATTCGACAGAGGTGGCCAAACATGCTCTACTCTCATGCTTGGAAGACTCGTTTACATATTCTTCATTTAGTACGTGTCATATTTTTATCGTTATCACGGCTGATATGTTCGTTGTAAAAGTAGGAAGCTTAAAAAATTTTCATTATGTTTGGACACAGTTTCAGCGAGCAGCCTAGGAAGATTGTAAGCCGAAATATGAATATTTATCTGGGATTGTTATAAGTGGGTTTAATTGTACAGGCTGAAACATTTAATTACATGCCATGTTATCAGGTTAAGCAAGGATCCAGCTTTTCCGCAAATCTTCCATTCTGGGCATATTTGACCCCTGCACATAGTACATAGGTTATTGTAATGGTTTATCAGTTCAATAGATTATATTTACTATATCTTGTTCTCTCTAGTTAAACCTTGCAGTAATGAGACCGATGAGAAAAATGAAAAAAAAATTGCTTTCATGAGAATTCCGTTGTGAAATGAGACAGTGCAAAGAGGAAACCGCTGGTAATGAACCATTATTGTAAATATTTATTAGCCTGCTTTGGTGAGCCTTGTTCGAGGCTATCCAGAGTCGATTTCTGACAGCACTAAGTTTGGTAAGATATAGTTACAATGAGTTCACGATATTGCCTCCGTGTATAGAATGGTGCGTATTTCTTGCTGTAGTTTCTGCGCAACGTAATTGTTTTTGACACGTGATGGTTATAACTGTGCTCCACAACTGGCGGTGTGGCCGGCTCCATGAATGTTATGGAAGATATCTTTCATGCCTATGGCGACAGTAGAGAATGATCAACCAAAGGTTCACATTTTGGCAGGGATGTGGCAATGCCAGATATAGAGCTGCACGGAAGCATATGTGATCGTGGCAGTTAACAAACACGTTGATGCAGCTTATCACCGACAACCTTGTTGTGACAATCTGTTGGGTGACATTGCACGTGGTGTAGCATCGTTGTTGTGCATGCTGCACACCTTTAGTAGGCGATAACCTAAAAATTCCACGCTGCCTTTCGCCGTACTGCGACGCAGCATGGTGCAGTGCAGCAAGATGCACTGCCGGTGCATTGCTCCCGTTTACAGTGGTGCAAGTAATGCCACATGCCACACTCGGCCACGCAGAATTTGCACATTACAAAAAATTTCTTCCTTCATGTTTATGACTTCACAGTATTTGCACATAATATGCAAATGCTGTGAAATCATGAAATACTGTGAAATACTTGCGCAAATACTGTGAAATCCTTGTTTGCCACTTGCAAGCACATCACACCATGGCAACGTGGCAATCAATGATGGATGCAGTGCGAACAAAATGGCAGCCATTATGTTTACAATATGGTGGTTCCCTTGAAAGTGCTCTGCGATGATGTTCTGCCAATTTAATTATACAGGTGTATTTGAGCATATTTTTTTAACTTCGTGCACTTTGGCAAATTTTGTTAGTACGGGACCCTAGTTTCGGGACGCCTTGTTCTCGGGAGATAAGGAATGCACTGAATCCTTTGGGCATATGCTGAGAATTGTAAAATGTTTCTTTGTTGCGAGATCTTTATTGCGGGATTTCGTTATTGTGGGGCCTGATTATAGCAATGCATAAATAAAGATGCGCTTTCTTCAGGAAAGTTTGCCTGTCTGTCCACTGAAACTGTGCATAAATAGGGAGGTGATGATACTGTAAAATATTGAAGTGCCATTTCGCTCAATGTGAAAGCTGCAGGAAGTGTGGAGCACTGATTCGTCGATGTTTACCTTGTGTTTATCTTGTGTTTACCTGCTGTTTTCTTGTCTGTGTTCAAGAACAGGAGAAATGCCGTGTTATGACTGTCACTGTCGCATATCATTGGGTTGAGGGAAAGGGTTGTGAGTTGAAGGCAAGTGTGGGTGTGCTTTTACCCTTCTGTGCAACCCAACACTTTATTTTTTTCTCTGGTTTCTTTTCTTCCTTCCTTATTATTGTCCTTCGCATAATCACTGTCATGTAGCAGCGTGGGTAGATGGTACAGGGCAAAAATTTTTTCTGTGCAACTCGAGACTTTTTCCCCTTTTTCTTTCTTACTTGCTTTCTTTCTGTCTTCCTGTATTGTCATTCGCAAAATCGCTATCATGTGGCAATGTGGGTAGGGGGTAAAGGGCAAGAGCTTTTGCCCTTCTGTGAGGTGCCCACCAAAATGAGACAAGGTGACCAGACGAAATGAGATGACAAGGTGCTCTGCACTTAAACACAGTCATTGAAACTACTGCGGCGTGAGATGTATCATGTGGCTCCATCTGGATTTGTAGCTCTTTTTTTTTTTTTTTCACAGGAAGATATATCGAATTATTTATAACCTAGAAAGATAAGCTATTTGTTTCATTACATGAAGAGAATCTAAAGGTATCTCGTGCTGACTTGGTTGTGGTAAGGAAAGGTTCTGATCCGACGCCTTGCTTTCCACAGCGCCAGTGTTCCTGAACCGCCCTCTGATCACCATCCTGGAGCAGTTGGATGTTCCTCGGCAGGTTTTCCTGCACTTGCAGCAGAACATGCTGCTGCAGCTGTGTGATTCCCTTGTCAACGATGGCGCAGCCTTGCGCGTGCTTGGCACTTATGCAAACACGAGCCTGCCTTTTGCCAAGCTGCTCGTGAATGGGGTGTCCCTGAGCCGGGAGCCCTTCATTCGCTCCATGATACTGGCCGTCTACGAGAGCTTACTTGGCAAGTGTTTTGACTCTACTGTAATTGGTGTCCTCATGCATTGCGCATCGCTGTGTACAGTGTATTAAACGGTTCGTCGTCGCTCGTCAAGCCAAGTGATGTTGCTGGTCCGCCTCTCAATATTTGACTTCAGCAGCACGAGCGAAGGACGAAGTGGGGGGACGCCTACAAGCGGTGCATGTACTCCTCGCTTCGTCCTTCATTTTTTGTTCATGCTGTCGAAGTCTTGTTCATTGGAGTACCAACCTGCCCAAACTTTCACGTTTACAGTATTTGGTTCGTTGCAGAAAACACATGTCACTGTGAGACATGTAACTAGAGGCTTAGAGTGAAACCCGTTTAAGTTGATGTAGCAAATGGGTCATAAAAAAAGTTGGCATAAGCAAAGTTATGAGATTAGGAAAAAAATTATGGATGTGTAAGCCTGGCTGCTGTGAACAAACTACCCAGATGTTACCAGAATGCTGGTAGCTGCCTCACAAAAGCTCTACGTTCCAGGACTAGCACTCGCTGTTGACCATTTTTTTGGCTATTATCACTTCCGAGACATGTGGGACCTCCGCGCTCTACTCATTGGTAGCCGTGTGTCAATATATGAAATTTCAGATATCGAATGATGTCCTATTTAATTTGAAGATCAGATTGAAGACAGCCTTTATTAGTGAACCCCCTTTTTGCGAATGTCTCAACATTTCAAGTACATCAAAACATAAGCACACAGTTGAAAGTACAATAAATTCACCCCCAATGGTGTATTATATGCATAAAACATGAGAGCATATGTAGCAAAACGGGTTACTTCACATGGGGAGAGTGATTTTATTGGTTATACAATGATTTTTTCTTTCTGAATCTGTGGACAAGGTCTGCCTTTTTTTGCTCCAGATACTGCATTTGTGCTTTTGTTGCTGGTGTTACAAATATGTGAATGTGATCATCAGTTTAGGTCAATTGTGAGAACAGCTGTTCAGGGTACGAGAATTACTTGAAAATATTTCATATTCAATAACCTTCTGTCACTGTTAGATTCGCATTCCATTCAGTCTAAAAAATTCCCAGTTTTGGCAGAATGGCAGGGCAATTAATGCGATAGCAACACACACTGGAATAATATGTGAAGTGCTAATGCGTGGTATGAGGCATTGTGCATTGCCTTTGTCCTCTGCAGCCACGGGATTCTGTGTAGTGCTGACCTGCAGCGTGCCTCATGCGCTGCTGCACATTGTTTCTGCTTGTGGACACGCATGCGGGTGCGCGTTTGCTTCAGCATGACTAGTGTTTGGCGAAGCTCCTTGAGTAGTGTTTTGATGGAGCAGGGATCAGTGCACACTGCTACTGCGCTTGCACTTGACAAGCCGTGGCCTTGCTGAACCTATGCTAGGGCTTGCATCAGAATAGAGGTTGGTAAGGGTTCATATTGGGAAATGTGTGCTCTTCCCGATCTTTATAATGCAAGAGGAAAAGAAGTAGACGTGACAAGCGAAAACTCAATGAAAGTTATTGAAAAAAAGGCTGAAAGGTTAAATAGAGCTAACATGTGTGGTGGTTATCTGTATGCATGTCCCTCGAAATATTAACTTGTCAGATCATGATTGCCATATTTTGTGAGTGGATGCAAGGTAGTTGTACTTATAAAGGCTGAGTGCAATAGGTGGCCGGCTAATTGAACCCCTCTTGTTTTCGTCTTATGTATAACACTTAGATAATTTCACATAACGTTTGCTGTTGGTGTCGTGCAAAGATCATGGCTTCTTCAGAAAAAAAAAGAAGAAAGCTTTACAACCGCACTCACTGTGATGGGCGCTCAGTGACGAAACTTTGGCCTCCTTGCGCACTCATTGGTACTTTCTTAGTTGGATGTTCAGGCACTTTCTACTCTGTGCTATGCAAGACCTGAGGTGTCCAACTAAGAGAGCACCAGCCAGTGCTGACGTTCTTGGCCATGAGCACTTAATCTTTGAAGTTGTTCTCTAGTCCCCACACCTTTGCGAGGAAAATGTAACTGGGCCCTTGTGTGTCTTCACTCGCAGTTGGCCTGAAGGAAAAAGGCCGCATTGCCATCCCCCCAGAGAAGGGCCGCAACATGCTGGGTGTACTGGATGAGACTGGCACTCTTGAGTACGGTCAAGTGTTTGTCCAGTTCACGCATCTCACGCATCTCACGCATCTAGGTGCTGACGTCAAGAATGGGGCACAAGACTCTGGTAGCACTGGTGGCACACAAGTGCTGTCAGGTATGTGAGTGTTGTCTATGTACATTACAAAGTGGGACATTACAAAATTAAGACTAAGCTGGGCTGGTTAGTTACTGGCTTTATAGGACATGACCTCATCAGCACACATCAGGACCAGACACGGCAGTAAACACAGAGGACGAAAGCTGCCTTCTTTCCTCTGTTTGTGTTGCTGTCTGCTGTCCTATTATACTGGTTGCAATCATGATTATCACACTTTTGCCTCAGGTTGCCATTTATTTCAGTGCAGTGTACATTTCTGAAATATTTGTGGACTACATATGTAAAAAATATTCACGCTTACAAATGGTTTCTGTTTGATTTGACGACCAAATCTATTAATGTCCTGTTCAAGTCGACGTTTGAAATGTTCGCATAGATATGCGCTCTTAGTTGTGAGCTTAGTGTTCACGTAGCACTTGCTTCAAGCTGCACCGGCTGTGCTTAACTGTGGCTGATCACCCAACACTAGGTACTGTTCTGGTGACCAAGTGCCCCTGCCTGCACCCTGGTGATGTGCGCAAGTTTGAGGCAGTTGACGTGCCTGCTTTGCGCCACATCAGAGACTGCATTGTGTTTCCAGCCAAAGGTCCCCGGCCTCACCCCAACGAGATGGCTGGTACGTCATGACAGCACTTGCGGATGACTTATTAATCTGTAGCTACAGGTTCTAACTCTTTGATAGTCAGCTTGCTTTGCTTATGCACCTCCTTCAGGGCTGACTTTCTTTTTTGTTGCATATATAACGCCTCCAAAGTAACCTGTATAGAAAGAAAAATTCTTTTTCTTTTTAGTAATCCTTTTCGTAATGCTTTTTAGAGTGTCTGTAAAGGGGGAACAAGGCATTGTTTTCTTATGGGCAATGAAAATAAAAATGAGAAAGACATATATGTTATTAATAACCATGTTCTTTGATTACACAGTCAAACCCAAATATTTCAAGTCTGTGGGGAATCATAAAAAAGTGAGATATATAGGCAATTCAACAAACGAAACAAAAGTTTTATAACAGAAACTTTCAAGGGGATTTTGCAGCTGTTTTGTATAAACGATAATTTATTACATGTAGGTTTGATATATCAGGGTTTGGCTGTAAATGTTTCACAGGCTTAGAAAAGTATGTACTCCAAGAAAAGAAAACATTCAGGCATGGTTTGCATGTTGCAATAATGTTTGCATATTACATTTGTAGTGCTTTGTGCTCTGTTCCAAGCCCGTAGCACCACAAATGTAATATGCAAACAATACTTTGCTTTTGCATAGCACACATGTGCCACGCAAGAAAGCGATAATGGCATTAGTGCTCAACAGGAACCATGTAGGAATGATAGAAAAACTGAAACACTTCACCGCTGTTTGCATTCACCGCCACGTACATGTGACACCACGCTGGTCATGGGCATTCCGAAAAGTGCAGTCACCATCTATAATCGCGTTGTTAAGCAATGAAGGGTTCATCAGTGGTGCCTGCACTTGTTTTCATGGTGCAGGGGAAGTGCGCGATAGCATCCATCGTACTATATTGCTTTGTGTCTACAGAACTGCAAGGGCACTATCTATGATCACATTACGAGTGACCACAGTTGCGGCTGCAGCGGGTGCGGCGTACAGCCAGTAGTTTTGTTTGGACTCCTCGTGTGTATGTGGTGTGCGTGCCTTCATATATGTGTAGACATCCGATGATCACATTGCCAGCGGCCGTAGCTGTATCCGCAGTGGATTCGATGATCATTAGTTTCGTTTTCAGTCAAAAACAGCCACTATTGTTTGTGTATTATTGCCTAGATGGCACTACAAGCCCAAAAACGCAGTTGCTATATGCGCAGGTATACCATCAAAAAAACAATCCACAATTTCGACAGTTTGCGCGTCAATACACCATCGAAACTCATCGACCAAATTAATCGATGCGCTTCGACGGATATACGAAACAAATGTGATCAGTGTGTTGTGACGCGTATATCTAGCAATCCACCACACTCCTGGACTTGCAGTGCCATCTAGGCACTGCAAGTCCAGGAGTGTCGAGGATTGCTAGATATTCACGTCACGAACTATAGTTTCTGCACAGTTCACGGTTCCATTGCGTAGCGAGGATTTTTAAAGAATGCCCGAGCTCAAAGGTTGAAGTGCGATGGCTGGACACCCAAAACCACGCGTGCACTCAAAAGAAAATAGAAAGGAGCAGGTCTGCTTGATCCTTGCGTGGCTTAGATGCATTCTCTCTGGTTCTTTGATTTGTGGCAATGCGGACATTGAAATCGCTCCAGTGAGAGTTCAGCTTGGATGAGTTACTAATTTGTGTTTCTTACTTTTAACTACATATTTTTCAGTTGCTGTTTATTTTCCAAACTACCTTTTAGATGTGCATTGAATACTTATTCATGTATAAGAATTTATGCATTTCCTTAATGTTTTTCTTGTAAAAATATGCTAACTAAACCTGTTTCAGTATGTATTACGTATTTTTTTTATAACTCGAGAAGCACTTGATCCAAAATTGTAGTTCTTATATAGAGAGCGCAAAGGAATACTCGAACAATTTGTATAGTTTGAAGTTTGCTAGAAATTATTTTTGCTAGAGATATTATACCTTATTCAAAAATTTTCTGAAAATTTTGATTTTTGTCTGCGATTTTTTTAGAAGAAAAGTCCTTTATTTATTGTATTAAAATGAATGTCATTTGAAAGCAGATTTACTGTTCTTCACTTTGATATATTGCATGTCCATGTAAACTGAGCAGTTGCTGCCCAACAAGCACTGAGCAGTGCTTGTTGGGCAGCAAAGAAAAAAAAAGAAAAGGAAAGTGGTGCGGTGCATTTTTCAAACATGCAAATGGAACAGACATGTGTCATCAATGCCCTTAAAGGTTAAAGAGGCACCAAAGGCACTAGCTTTGTTACATTTGCTGTAAAAGGTTGATTGTTATTTGTTACATCGAGGTTTAACTGTAATTGTGAGCATATGCAGCACTTATAAAGGACAAGGAAGAGCACACATGCACATGGCAGCATCTGGTTATTTTCTTGGTTTTTTTCTTTCTAATGTGTGCAGGTTCGGACCTTGATGGAGATGAATACATTGTGATCTGGGAAAAAGACCTCTTCTTTCCGGGACCAAACAGGCAGCCCATGGTGTTCAGTGACACATCCGTAGCAGCTTTCTCGACTGGAAACCTGGCTAGTGCTCTTTGAATACACGGCAAACCTTGTTATAAGAGACACTCAAGGAACTTGGGGAAACATGCCTCTCGTAACCAAAGTCTCTTGCAACCAAAAATTTTAAAAACACCGAGGAGCCAGACCATCATCATCAGTAGCAGCCTATCTTATGTCCAATGCATCATGAAGGCCTCTCCCAGTTCTCTCCATCCTTGCCTGTCTTGCACGAGCTGATTCCATTTGATGCCTGCAAATTTCTTAATTTCGTCCCACCATCTTACTCTCTGTCGTCTACGGCTATGCTTACCCTCTCGTATCCATCCTGTCGTTCTAACTGTTTATTGGTTACCTAGCCTTGTTATCATGTGGCCTGCCAATGTCTATTTTTTCTTCATAACATCGATTATTATGTCGACGACTCTCATCTTTTTTTTCTGCTTCGTGTTCTGCACCCACTCTTCGTACTCTTGTTGAAGGTGGGCCTTGAACGGCTTGTTCACCGAGATATCCAGGGGCTGCAGCACTGGCATCGTGCCCCCCGGAATAACGATAAAGTCGCAGTTGCTCTTCTGAAGCTTGTTCTTCACCTCTAGGGTAACGTGGCCGCGAATGACGTCTAAAAGAAGCATATACTGCATCGCGTGCCTGAAGATCAGCCAAGCAGTGCCCCCGGGAGCTGCTGCCACACGTCTTGGGTCCAATCCTCCATCAATTCGGTTGTCATACAGCCTTCATGCTGCGCTCTGAAAATGACATGTTCCAGAAAAGGTGCTGTGATGCACGGCATCACCGTGACGTGCTGTTTTTGTACCCTGTCATCTTGACGTTAACTTCTCGGGCGCCCTACTTTGTTGACAGTGCTGGCCCTTGGCATGTCGAAAAACACAGGTGTACGTCTCATCGCCATTGCTGATCTGGCTGAGATCCTATCAGTATTCTCTGCGGAGTTGCATCATGTGTTGTTGAAAGGCAATGAGTTTCTCTTCAAAGACACCTGGCAGCTTTTGACATATCGTTATCCGGCGTCTCGGAGAAAATCCATTCCTCCTCATTAGGCGCCCCAACCAGCCATGGCTTACACAAGACACTGAGCGGGGAATCTCCATTCTTCTTGCAATCTCCATCGCTTTCGTCTGGATAGAGTCAGCAGTGACAGCAGAGCCACTGTTACGTTTGCACCGAAGCGAATGAAGTAATCAGTCAATCGACTTTATTTGTGTCCAAGAAAGTAGACAAAGGAGTGGCGGATAAAAGCTGTCTTATGACAGCTTAACTGAGCCCGCTTCCTCCAAAACTTGCAGACTTCCTCTTCAAGTTGGAGATGGCAGCCCGTGCGCTGTCCCGTGAACTTCTTACGTGTCGCGGTGCCTTTAAAAATCTATTCTCAGTGCTTCCTGCACCTGATGGTGTAGGATTTGTCAATGACAAATTCTGCGGAAGCACTGTGGTTGCCATTGTCTTCAGCAAGCACGATTGCACCTCGCTTGAACTTCAAGCTGTAGGAGGCCCTCTTCACACTCGTACCGACCTTCGTCAGGGCTATCGCACAACTGAACTAATAAAGCAACGTGCACCCGCACGACGTGCACTCCTCCCGCACCCACCGCGAGCCGCCGACTGCTGTGCCGTCATCTCTTGTTGGAACCCAGCAACTTAAGACACGACTTCCGAGATTGGTGGCAAGAAAGTGCGCTTGGATTGACTGTACCACGCATGGGCTGTGCACTTTTCCTTGCAGAAAAATAGGGGTGCTTAGATTCGCAAGCAAAGTTTTTTTTCCCAATTTTTTTCTAGCGAAAACGGGGGGTGCTTACAATCGCGAAAATACGGTACTTGCATGAGAACTGCATGATCTGTAAGCCCTCCAGAGCACACTATCTTCACGAAGTGAATGTGACTAGGTTGTGTCCCTATTAAAAAGTGAAGAATATACTCTAGTTGCCATTAGTAACAGAGGTGTCAGTTGTATGCATGTTAACACATTGCAAACATAGGAAGACCATCTGTACCATATCCAAATGTCTCTTGTAACCTAGTGTCTCTTGTAACGAGATTCTATTGCTTTATCTTTGCACTACAGTAGAACCTCGTTATAACGAACCCAGATCTAACGAATTATCGGATATAACGAAGTAATCGCAATTCCCTTTGAAATTCCTATAGATTAAATTGATACTGGTTATAACAAACTAATGATTATATCGAAGCAATTACCAATACCCCTTCAACTTCGTTATAACGAGGTTAACTGTATTATGTGTTAGATTGAACTGTTTGACGTGGCCAAGTTATAGTACACACTGAGAGGGGACTATCTGCCCCATTTCGTTATCTGTCAGGCATCAGCTCTGCACAGGCTCTCCTATTTTTCTTGCAGATCAGCAGTTCAGAAGCTCTAGCTTTTGTCCATTTATGTTTACAGATAACAGCTACAATGCACTTGATTAACGAGAAACTTGGTTTATTGACAGGAGTTGGCCAATAGTGAACTTGGTGTAGGCTGATAGTGTCTACACATGCGGTAGACACTCGATAAATCAAACCCTGATAACTTTCAGTTAATCAAGCAAGTTTGAAATGTTTGATTGGCCTGCTACGTTTGCAGCGCTTTACAAGCTGCCTAATTCAGACGGCACCGTTCAGGTAATTTTGTTAATTCATAATTATTCTTACCTCTACCAGTAATATCCACTTTTTGGCTCCTTATAGCTGACCATTTATGCCCATACATTTTTTAGCAGTCAGAAATAGAACTAATCATCTGTCAATGCTTGTGAAAGCATTCAAATCCACAAGCAGAACTAAAGAAAAATGAACACTGAGGTGGCAACAGTGCATGTGATAACTGGCCATCTCTGTTTTTCCTGGTATGTTGCAAGAGCCGTACTTTTGCTCGCATCTGATAATTCAAACAAAAGTCTGGGATCTCTTCAAGTTTGAATTAACGAGAGTCTGTTGTAGTGTAGTATGACACACCGGGGCAGAGAGCACTGCGAGATCCCAGGCTCACCTTGGTTGTGAGGCCAAAAGTTAATCATGTACTGGGACAATGAAAGAGTGCCACTTTCTAGTGATCATTAAATTTTGTTAGAAACTGGCATTCTTTCTTCAAATCTTTTCAACTTAGGGAAAAGGACACGAATTCACTGGCACGCTTTCTCTTTAACCTGTATGGTTTTGTGTTTGCCATTTTGCAGGATAGTGACATCATCCAGTTCCTGTGCAAGTACATCCTAAACGACAGTGTGGGCATCATGTCTAATGCACACCTAGCCTGGGCTGACCAGCTTCCAGGTGGTATTTTCTCTAAGACCTGTTGCGATCTTGCCCAGAAAATCTCTACCTGCCTTGACTTTGCAAAGACTGGTATCAACGCTGAACTGAGTAAGTCTGAACGAGTTCAGAAGTACCCCGACTTCATGGCCAAGAGGGGAATAAAACCGTCTTACCGGTCAAAAAGGGTACTAGGAGAGCTCTACCGCCTAAACAAGACTCTGATCAGCAGCACTTACCACGCTTATACTGCGGCTGACTTTCATTGTGCTTTGTTTGATTACCCGGGATGGCGGAAGCATCTGCATGCTGCACAGAAGGCCAGAGACACTTACGAAGTCATGATGTGGAGGATCATGTATCAGTATGGCATTAAGAGTGAAGCCGAAGTGGTGGCAGGTGTCATTAACAGTGTCTCGCGCTACAACAAGAGCAAGCAAGACAGAACTAGTGTGGAAACCCTTGTATCTAAGCAATATCAAGAGCTCACTGAGGCAATGCGGAAACAATTTGTGGTGGATGTTGAGGCAGCCTCTCGGCAGTGTCAAAGCCAGCCGGCAGAAAAGACATTGCTCGAGATGGCATCTGCCTGGTACATGGTGACTAGCACTGATGAGCAGTTCAAGAAGCGTAGTCTTGGGCTTCCATGGTGCATTGCAGACAGCCTGCTACTGCTCTTGAAAGAACGAAGTCGTGAGCAGCCAGCGTGCATAGTGTCACGGAACTTGTTGTCTGCTAAGGTAAATTCGCAGAACCCTGGCCGCCTGCCTAAAGATGCAGCATTTGATCTGCTCTGTGTGTGGGCGCGAAAGGAGGAGCTGTTGCGCGATTCTGTTACCAAGGCTTCCCAGGTTTGCATGTCATGCTTCAAGCAGGCTTTCCAGCAATATGTGTCTACCAGTCAGAGTTCGACAGGAGCTGTAACACGGGGTGGCTGCATTACTTCTCAAGGAGATTCAGGCAATTGTGGGCAGACCGCCGGTGACTATGTCTGTGGGTTCATTCGCTACCTCACGATGGCACTGACGGGACTTCCACTCTGCAACGAGTGCTACTCGCCTTCTGGTCAAGTGCACAAGCTGACGTTGGCAGCCTTGTACTGTTACTCTAGGCTGGTCATATCGAGGGATGTCTGCTGCTTTGGTCTTCCCTGTGACCCTGAGCTCCACGACAGTACGGAGGAGGTACAAGAGTCTGACCCCATCCGTATAAATGTGAGTATTGCGCTTGCCTTGCATGCGTTGCGATGTAGTCTACTCAAAACTATGGAAGCTGGAAAGTCAAGCAAATCATAATCGTACATTGTCATCTTGTATTCTCTCTTCTGAGATCCGTATACTGCCTCCTACCTTTAGAGAGAGAGAGAAACTTTATTTTGTAATTAGAGTAAAAGAAAATTTGCCAGCAGGGTGGAGCCCCTATTCCAAGGCCCTTCTGGCGTAGGCCATCCGCTCAGCTCGTCGGATCAGCCACAGCCGATCTCCAGGGGCCTGGTTGGACAGCAGTGCCTCCCATTCTTCCCATGTGTCGTTTGTGTCGTGTTCTTCATTATGTTCTGCACACTTCCATGTAACGTGAAAAAGTGCGAATGTCGCGTCACATCACAGACAGATGTCTCTGTACGCCATTGGGTAGAATAGGTGGAGAGCGTGCAGGTTTGTGTAGGTATTCATCTGTAGCCGTCGCAGAGCGGTTGCTTCTGCAACGTTGAGTTTGCTGTGTGGGGCCGGATGTAGTGTTTTATCCACTCGGTAGTAATTTAGAACAGGCAAAAAAAAAAAGAAAAAGAAACGCTTCAGTAACATTACCTGCCTCTACACACACCACTGTCATAGCAGTGTTAGCCTCTGTTTAAGCTCAACTGCTTCATCTGCAGCTTTGCAAAATGTAAAGACCCAGCATATTGGCAAAGGACCTTTAGATAAAAAATTAAAAAGCTATGAAAGTACCCGTGCCCTCTGGGTAGCTGATTGAGCATCTTGTCAACAGATCTAGTTACAAGTTTTAAATACTAGAAATTGATATCATACGATGCCATCACTAAGCAGTTCTGGTGATTTTGTACAAATGCATTTTTCCGGTAGCTCAATATCTTCTGATCATTATCTGACCAATGTCAGTGCTCAGCTGATATTGGTCTGTGCAATTTATTATAACGTTTTAAGTAGGTGCATCGTTTTTAAAAGACCAACACAACTCAGCCTAAAGAGTTTTCAACTGCCCCTGCCCACATTCTGTGCAATGGGCATGCAACAAGTGATGTGAACGGCTTTCCGATACGTCGTGCGCTCTGGAGGGCCAGCCTACGGTATTGTTGCAGAACCTAGCGGTGTACACTCGCATCGCTGGTGCACTAGTGAGGTAGTGTTCTAGCCACCCCTGTACACTATCGAGGCCAGCAGGCCTCAGTAATAATAGATATGGTTAACCTGCATGTCTTTACCTTTCTCTCTCTCTAGCGGGCCTCAGTAGCAATATTGTCACGTGGTAGTGACGCACGCAGCACTCAAGGCGTAGTACGCAGGACTCAAGCGATGTCAGGCGAACTTGTGCCCAGCAAAACAAAGCCAATGGCAATGCACAGCAGTAGCGGCGTGAACAATCGTCGGTCGGCGACGGAAAGACTGACAAGCGGCGTAATGCGTCGGCTTTTATACACGGGGCATCATAACGCATTCTCGCATTATCTCTGGGGTTCCAGAAGTCACTGAAATGTGCGCGTCAAGCATGCAAAGTTTCAAGAATAGTCGACACGGTTCCAGAAGTGGCATGCAAGATAAACGCGGCCTGCGTTGCGCGTAACAGAAAGTGATAATAGCACTCCCCGCAAACAATCAAAACGAGCTCGCGTGTCACTGGGAAGTGAGAACTGCTTTCCACTTAAACCAAAACAACCGCTCGTGTCAATATGGTGGTGCCATGTCGCTAATGATGCCTCGGCACGGCGGCTGATGTGGGAGGCACAGCAGTCGCTCTCATACACCCTGCAGCTAAGTGAGGGGAGGAGCAACAGCACTGTAGGGGAAAGGCAACCGAAAGGAGCCCATCGCTGCATTGGTGCAAGGTGCTTCGCTTAATTTTTGGTGTGAATGGTTTGATAATGACGCAGCCCAAACAG
The DNA here is from genome assembly GCA_013339685.2 of Hyalomma asiaticum. Classification (NCBI taxonomy): domain Eukaryota; kingdom Metazoa; phylum Arthropoda; class Arachnida; order Ixodida; family Ixodidae; genus Hyalomma; species Hyalomma asiaticum. The sequence goes on along the minus strand of CM023491.1, from coordinate 11,979,440 downwards.
TGGCATAATGTTAGAGCCATTTCAGGGACCCTTTAAATTGTCACTTGTCATTCCGTGAGCACTGTGCAGGTGGTATGAAATACAAGGTTCAATTTCCAAACAAGAACCGGAGTTTGGGGCGGATGGAGGCTTGAAGTGATGAAAATGTTGAAAAGGGAGTGTTGCTGGAGCTGACATTTCAACAGATAAACCTCCCAAATGCAATATATTGGATGTCGACATGTTGTCATGCCCCCTTTAGGTATGGGCAGTGTGCATACGTTAGAAGGCAGCCACAGTCGCGCTGGTGTACAGTACCCCAGGCAGCTCCAAGCAATCACGCCAGCAAACTTTCTGGGCCGGAAAAGCATTTGACGCAAGTGGCAGCAAGTAACTGTACCGTGTTTTGTCGTTTCGCATTGCATGTTTCCATTTTTGTTGGCTTTTAAGATGTGTTTCGCTGTTAGCAGATGCCTCAGTCTGTATGTGTGCATGTGTTACCTTTTGCCATATCTCCAGCACTGTCAGGCAAACGTGGTGGCAAAGGTCACATGAGCAGAGAGCAGACACGATGACAGAGGGAATGAGTTCCCTTTGTCGTTTTGGGTGAGCAAGATGGCTTGTGATGTGCATACAATGAGCAGAGCTGCCATCAGGCTAATGCAAGTGGGAGGTATGGTGGCAACTTGAGGCAGAAGACAGCGGCAGGGTCAAGCCACTGTACTGCATTTCGCGCATGAAACAGCGTGCACTGTGCCAACTTGAGCCAGTACCACCGGGCTCACCAGTTATGGAAGCGCTGCGCCAATTGCACCAAACTGCTCCAAGGGATAATTGCTGATACATTCTCTGCCGAAAAGCAGTTTTTCGGCTGTATTGTGCCACGGCTGTGCCGAGGCAGGCAGGAGTGACTTTCACTGATGTGACCTGCGAATGTTTATTACACGCGGAATTGTAACCTGTTCCGAAAAACTACCAAGTCAAGCCAGTTTTCAGCCGCTGCTCGTTGCTTCAAGACAGTGATGTATCTCTGTAGTTAGTGGCTGAGAGGCTCAACTACACCTTTTTCCATTACTCTTGTCCCCAGGTCCAAACACCTCTCTTCTTGACCATGTTGCGGGAGCAGGAAGATTCCGTGAAGGAACTGCTGTGCCGGTGGACGGGTGTGGAGGAGGTCAGCATCCGCTTGTACAACTACCGTTCACAGAGATTCCATTACATCATTGTCTCAGCTGTTGGGCGCTTGTGGCAGTTGTGTTGTTTTGACGAGCTGGTAGCACAGCCATGGCTTGAGGATGCCATTGTCGACAAAAGGCTGCGTTAGTGTACAACTCAGCTGTGGCTCATTCACTGTTCCTGTAGGCTTGATTTTGGTCATTACTAGAGAAGAGTGTGGACACAGTCAGTGGTAAGATTAGACAGAGAGATTGCAGGTTTATGTAGAAGAAGCCACAATTAACGTTCTGGTGATAAGGATGGAACAAAATAAGGGTTCGCCATTACTGGCTGGTACTTTTACTGCTGACTGTGACCCTAATTTGCCTATGCCTATAGCTCACTTTTCTTTTGTTTGTTTTCCAACTATGCTTTTTTTGCTTAGAAAAACTGTTGGTTAATGTAACTGTCATTTAGGCTACAAATTCATGCATGTACAACCATTGCTGAATTCAACCTGAGAACAAAGACAGCTGCCACCATGACATGGCACATTGAGGAACAGCAGGTTCCAGGCTGGCTGGTGACATGCTTTTCTTGAGTGTTTAATGTTTGCTGACTGCAAATATTTTGTAGCCATTTCATATTTTTCGTCTCTTGTATTACTGTATTAGAAGATGGTGTGTAGAATTTCATTTCTGATCACTGATCCCTGACTCTTCACTTGTTGATTTGCTTCATGGGCATCGCATTCCTCTTTGTTTGTTCACTTTGTTTTGTTGTTCTGGAACATGTACTTCTTTACTAAAGGTGAGCCGACCATCTCAGTTCTAGTCTTACCATGTCTCAATGTTCACCCTGCTTGCCAGGAGTAATGTGTGCGCATCTCATTTTTGTCGGTGCACACACCGAAATTCTTCCTATTTTTTTAAGTATATATCTTGGACACCGATCTCAGTTGCAGCTCTTCTTGTTTACCACAAACTTTTACTTTATGTCAAGTTCGCAATTCCTTCTTACTGCACACCATACATTTTGACCTTGCTTCAGTGTCATTTCATTCATTCAGGGTGAAGTTTACTTGAACTTTATTTACCTTTCCATTCCATATGTGACACACTCACTGAACACATCAGCATGTTGTCAGTAGCAACCTGGCAACTGTGCAACTACTTAGTGAAAACGCCAGAAGGTCCCTGGTGTATCAAAATGCTGTGAGTTAATGCTTATGGCTATTGATATTGTACATTTCATTGATTATTGTTTGTGCAATCTTTCAGACTTTTCATAAAGTTATCTAAAGTTCCTTATGAAAATATACTGTAAATTGTTGATACAGAATAGCTGCATTTATTTCTGCTGCTTTGTGGTGCTCCATCTTGAGTGTTTAATGTTTGCTGTCTGCGGATATTTTAGAGGGTCGTTATTTTAAAGAAAGTAATGGACCAAAGCAGCCACGTTTTGTAGCCATTTCATATTTTTTGTCTCTTGTATACCAGTATTGTCCGTCAGTGGAACACATACAAAATAGTGACTTAAGCTAGTCTGCTTTTTATATTGAGGCATAATGTCTATTACCATGTTTACTTAACTATCTTATGACTGTTGTGTCGACCAACACAGGAGGGTAATTTTATATGTTCTTGCTCTGTAATGAGCCGTTGCAATAAATGTTTTTGTTCGTTCCATGCTCTGTGTCTTATGTCTAATGTTGAAAGTGAGTTTGTGAGTGTAACTTGATGCATATGTAATGTGTTTAGTCACCTGTTGTCCTAAAAACAAATGGTAGGATGAGAATTTTCAAGGCTTTTCGCAAAATTGTACAAGAAAGCTTGTTTTAAGCTGGGGCTGCCTTTGTTAGTTCGTGACACAGTATTGGTCATGGCGGTTGTTATGATTTGGATTGGTCTTTGTGCACTTGTTAATGCCGTGAGGACTGCTGGTTTGGTCTTGAAGCATCTTGGGCCTTGTGTGTGCCAGGTCATACTTGCCAAGTCTCCCGGTTGGCAGGTGTGAATAAGTCTGAAAATCCTTGCGGTCTGAAACGCCTCGAATGCTTGCATGCTCTTTTCAGTGGTCATTTACAGGTTGTGTATACTAGGCTGATATTTGCACAAAGTATGTTGGTGGTGCTAGACGTTAGAAAGAGAAACTTTAGTCTGATTTAAGAGGTTAGTCCTGATTGTTTGGTCTTGTGGTACCGAAATTTTTGTCTGATTGATAGCCTTTGAGGTGCGCAAGAGATGTCTGAATTTGATCTGTGTAGGTAGCCTGGTTATAGTCCTGTCACACTTAAAGAGTGGTGCTTTTTAGGGTGGCCATTCAGTGTAATCGTCGAACAGAAAATTATCATCATCATGAAATAAGTGCACATGCATTGCTATGAAATGCATGGCATTTGTGTGAGCACTCCTTTCTTCTCTTGTGCTCGCGCTCTCGGTCCACTACGATATTGTTATGTGGCGATTAATGACGCTGACCTGCAGTGGGGTGTACGGTTACAGGGATGTGAGAGACACCCAAGAAATAAGACGATGATGTATCTTGGGTGAGCGTGGTGTGACTCCCAGCTTGGTTGGTCTGAAATACAAACGCTGTAAATAATTCCACGATTTATTCTGCTCTGTTTCATTTTTGGTGGAGGTGGGTATTCAACACAGAAAGCAGCTATGTGCCAAGGAGTGCCTAACATGGCATAGCCATGCATAGTATAGTATAGTGAGATGATGAGAAGTGATGGTGAGGAGGGCAGAGGGTAAGACATAGCATAACATAGCACAGCTGTGTATACTACAGTATAGCAAGGGGGCACGGAGGGAAGTGAAAGTGAGGAGTGGTCTGAGGGTGAGGAGAGGAGAATGGAGGAGGTGAAAGACACCACTCTACGCTGTTTTTACTTGGTCTTCGCACCACCAGTGCGACATATCATGTGACTTTGTTGAGGTAAAAGCTGACCAGTCGGCTTACGACTCGCCAAGCGAAGGGAGAGGTGCAGCCACAGCTTTATCGGGCTGGCTCACAATGCTGACAAAGCTCTTGTAACTATCGTGTATGTAACGTTCTCTTATATGCGTTCAAGAGAGCGTCGGTCATCTCCTTCCTCGGCAGCACACTGCACGATCGACACCGAAGTCGGCATCACTGCTCGGCCGACGAACGACATCCGCAACAGTTCATTGTGAATTGCAACACAGTTCCCATGGTCAGAGGAATCCATGCTTTCATGGCAACCCTGAATAGTGCCAGGCAGTTTTACAAAATAATAGTAGTAGGAACAGTGTTCAGTTAGCAAGTTTTCACATGTTGGCAGAGTCGTGCGGTGTTGGTGCAACTTCGACCTCAGCCACCATGCTGCAGCTCATATTGAGCTCCGCTGTACATGTAATGTTGCTCCAGTTATCAGATTTGTATTTTCTTTTTATTATCGTGACATAGGTAGTATTCATGCGTTCATTGCCTCCCAAGCAAAGCTTTAATAAGTGGTGTATACAAGGATATCTTCAGGTTGAACTACAGTGGCTCTTGTCCTGTTTTATGGTTCCTGTTCTTCATCTGTGCATCTTTTACAGCAGTGTTTACATTTTGGCACAATGTTCTTTGCCTAAATGCTGTTTTTTAGGGCAATGGCAGCCTTGTGGCACTCACAGCCCTTTCCAGGGCTTCCCTGTAAGCGACCAGGAGTACATTGGACAGTGAAGCATGGGCACATTTGTTGGCTTCCTTGTCAAATGTAGCCTGGCGAGCAGCATTAAGGCTGAGCTTGGGCGATGTTCCCACCACGAATGTGAATGGCTGCAGAGCCCATGTACGCACTCGGGGCACACCACCTGCATAGAGGAAGAAGCACTGCTAGAATCACACTCTCTTTTGAAAGGATATAATAGGAGCGTAAGGACAGTGCCTTTTAAGATAAAATAGAATATAAACTGAGTAGTGGTAGGAGAGAATTCAATCAAGTATAGAATACTTTTCAAATACTTTGTAAATATTGAACAGTTCGTGTCACAACTACGTACTGTAAGCCGATGTTGACATTCTGATATCTATAATGTTAGCATTAAAGCACAGATGCAACATCTTCAGAATCTGAAAACAACCAGACCCACTCAATCCACAGAAGTGTTAGAAAGCTCGAATGATCACATGTACAGCCGGTGAAGTCGTGCTTCGGGCAAAGTAGCCTGCTGTGCTTCAGAAGCTCTCATGTATTAAATTAATAATGTGCATGTGGGGATGAAATTTTTCGTAATTCTGCACCATTTTTGTGTTTGTTTCAATGCACTTAGCATTTTGAAATATTGGTAAGCTTGTTGAGAAATCTGTGGGTTTATGAATAACAGCTTTGATGAGAAGATCAAACTGAACAAGACATTCTTCAATTCGTCGTTAGAAATTCTCAAACATTTGCACACCCCCTAGGTGTTGGGAATGTGTAGGGAGAGTTTGCTTGGTCAGGCTTATCACAAAGGAGGAATGTAATCAGAAGCAGATGATTACACGCTCGATGAAGTCTTGCACTTATTACACTGTCAACATGATACCAATGAGAGTGCTAGTACTGTGCTCACTACGTTGCTTTGCCTTTGCTCGTAACATCATCGTAAGTACTTAGAGCACAAAATGTCAGCCTCATGTTTCAACGCATTGCTCCCATTCCTAGACATGGTCAGTGACTTCGATTTCCACACTTTTATTAAAAAGCAACTTTGGCAATGATTTCTTTAAAATTAAAGGAATGTGGTGCCTTCATTGTGCCTCTTTCAATGCTTAAAAATGTATTTCACGTAAAAATATATTACAAGAAGCAATGCAAGAGTGAGGGTTGGGGGAGGGGGATAAATAATAATAATTTATGGATTTTACATGCAAAAAACAGTTATCATTATAAGGCGTGCCTTGCATAGTGGAAGGCCATGGAGTAACCTTGAGCACCTGAGCTTCTTTAATGTGTACCTAAATGTAAGCACATGGATGTTTTTTGTATTTCGCTTCCACTGAAATGTGGCCGCCATGGCCAGGATTCGATCCTGCAACCTTGAGGTTTGCAAGCCAACATCCAGCCGCTAGGCTGCCATGGCTGGTCAAGGGTTGCGGGGAGGCCACGGGAATTATAGCTGTCTTGCTTTTGAACGGACATCCGAGATGTGGCAGCCATAAAATTTTAAAACAAGGAGGGATGAGAATATACACGTTAAACAGAGATGTAATGAAAATAACGGAACATTAAAGAATGAAATGTCAAAATGGCAGTGTTTAATTGCTGCTCAAGACACCAGTGGTGGTAAGACAAACGAAATCTTCTAGGAACAGAATCTCTTGGCAGGGTAGAGCAAATGATTTCAAGGAGTTCTTGCATCGCATAGACTAGGTTTTGGTGGAAAAAATGGATTGTGTTAAGAGGATGGCATTGCCGCTAGAACTTTCATAAACTGAAATGTCAAATGCCCTTAGCATTTTGTGCTACGTAGCCCAACTTTCCATGGTTCCGATAATTGATTGGCATTTTAAATTTCAAATAACCACACCCGTTGTGAAAGCAACGAGCTGTGTGTCAGCTTCCCACAAATCCTTTTGCATATTTAGAAACCTTATGTACCTGGTGTTGAGGTGACTTCTAGGAGTGCGTTGGCATTGAAGGGTGTAGCTTGCAGCACTATACTTCGGTTGGTGTTCAACAAACTGTCGCCCTTGGCTGAGCCAGCGTACGAGAGGTGTGCATTGTCCAGCGACACATAGCAACCCACTGTGATGTTCATGCCCAACCATCCAGGAGCTGAGCACTGTCCCCTGTAGGAGAAAGCAGGTTATTGTTGAGTGCTGCCTAGCTGCTGGCTGCTTTTAACGAAGCCGTGAGTAGATGAATGCCAGTGAGATCTCCTGATTACGAGTTCTTTAAGCTCATTTAATTGTTTCACTGCTGCTTCCAGAATACTAGCATCTAACCATTCCTATGCATGGGTGGCCTTTCTTTGTCTTATGTTCGTTCCACTTTGGCTGCCACTAGTTTTTGCTCCCACGAACTGGCAGCTTGCATAACATGACCAATGTAAGTGTCAGTTTCGTGACGTTCCCTTCATAGGAACATTCAGGATCGATCCCTCATATGGCTGAGGTACCTGTTTGTTTAGCTGTTCATGATATTCTCATAACTCTAGGCCAGCACCGTAGCTTGAAAGAATCTTATTTATTTTTCTTTCATAATTTTACCAGGGACACAACTTGCATCCATACATATCGGGAAAAACAGAGTTGTTAACCTGATGTATACCATGAAAATAATGCTAGTTTTGTTCATATTGCAGCAGGCCTAACCGCCCAGAATTAAACCTAAATATCATTGTGGACCATAGGCATTGCTTTGTACCTCTACACTGTGCACACACATAGCCAGAATTAATGTAACACCTTTTTTGCAGTTTTCCTCATGTTAATTCACTGTTGGCTCACATGTTCACGGGAAAGGCCTTGTCTATAGAGATTGGAAATTTTCTTCCCTAATTTGGTTAAAATGTTTTTGAAGACATCTTTAACGTCCTAGTTTCATCAATATGGTGTCATAAGAATAACATGCTAATGGATTGACATGATTATTGTCGGAAAACACTGTATATATAATGTGGCTAATGACAGGTCTAACCAAAAGCACATTGTGAAGCACTCGTTTAAGGAGCAGTGGCTCACATCATTGCTTGAAGCTAAGGGCTATAACAGCTGCGCTATAAAGCTAAGACAGGCTAGGCCAAGTTGCAAATTTTGCCATTAGGAAAGCAGCCTGAGAATAAAGCAATTGTGACTGGTCTAATATGTAAGATTAAAATAGACGACAATTACACACACCAAACCAAGTTGTTGCGAACCTCTGCGTATCGCTTGACTGTGGTGCATGTAGTGGTGCACTGTGGCCACTGAGAAAGAAGTATTTGAGGAGAGGAAACTGCTATGCCACAGCAGCGCGCGGCGGCGGCCCGTTAATGTAATGCTTGGGCGAGGAGGAAGTTGAGCTTTCTGTGAATCACGACAGATGACGCTGCCGGCCTGTTCCCATTGTTTACATGTCATCTTATGGGCATGATGCATAATTATCGCGTTACCGTCTCATATATTGCAAATTTTCTCAGTTTTCACTCTGTAGCGTCAATAAATAGGGGCGGCGGACATTTCAGCTGCAGTTAGCAATAAATGCTGAATTAATTACGTGCCGTGCAGCGCTTGGAACGAGCTGCTTGCACTCACTCAGAGCAGACGGCACATGCCGCTGGAAGTCCTTCGCTGGCGTGTTGTGAGCATGGATGTGTAAATGGCCTTCGGAAGGAAAGGCGTGAAACCTGCAGCGTATTCTTCGTCATCTGTTGACTAGAACTCTCACGGGCTTCCGCAACCGATCTCGGAGGCCACTGGTAGACGCGCGTTTCTCTTTTCGCCCGACAAAAGGCGCGTCGGCGCCATGCCCTACGGCGTGGCCTTATCGGGCCGCCCAAGCGAGCGCTGTTTCCCTGCCTCAAGAATTCTTGCTCCGTGACTGTGGCACATGCAATGTGAGAAGCGAATGAGTTTCAGGAAACTCGATAAGCATATGAACATAACTAAATCTGATACAATACTGCTGGGAGGCTTGGCCTTCCAGTCCCTACATGGGAGTGGCCTGCTGCAAGTTGAGAAACAATCTGCAGGGCCTCATTAAAGTTTTCCAATAGCGCATTATATACCCTTGTTGCATTCTTGTTGTGAACAAAAAGTGCTTTATGCGCATTGCATTTATTGTTGCAGAGTAGTGACAGCATTGGCATAGTAATGGGCATTGATGAGGAACGTGCAGAAGCCATTGGCCATAACATTGGTTGTAAGGGAAGTGGCAGGCATATTACCTGCGAGCAAGTCCGGGGATGACAAGACCCAGCAACCGTCCACTGTGCAGCTCCACACAGACATCACGATTGGTGACTGCTGTGCTGGGCACCTTGAATGCAGCAGTTGGGCACGCTGACATTCTCCAGCCCCAGGCTGCGGGCATGCAGTGGGACCAGTGTCGTGAGCAGGCTGTCCACGTACAAGTTGGAGTCGACAGGACTGCCTGCCTCAGACCCTGCACCGCCATAGGGAGCAAGGCATGTACAAGAAAGGTTTGTGGTGGCAAATAACCAAAGGTAGGTAAAGTACATGGAGCTCCTTCAGACTCACCCTCAAAAAATATACTTGCTATGGAGTCATTTGGGCCCAAACTCCGCAAAATTAACCATTTGCAAAAATCTGCAAGTTGGCTTTCCTGCAAGGATGTTTTCCGACCAAAAACTCTCGTCCACAGGTTGCTTTCTTGCTTTAAGCACGTTCACTCCTGCAATTCACCCCACACAGTACCTGTCCCTGTCTTTCCTTTCTTTCACTTGTGCCCCTGTCTTTGTACCTCGCAGACCTCACTATGAGACGTCACTCTCCCTCGAAAATTTCTGAAACGTTTTTGTGATGTTCGTGCACTTTCTCTGGAATGTGCAGGTATGAATGCGCTTAAAGTAGGAAAGCAATCTGTGGACGAGAGTTCTTGGTTGGAAAACATCCTTGCAGGAAAGCCAACTTACAGATTTTTGCAAACGGACAATTCCGCACAACAGGGCTCACTCACACTCTGATTTGGTGAAGTACTGCTCTTTGCACAGAGTTGTGACTCAAGATCACCAACATTCAGCACGGGCAGGATCATTCCAACTTGGGATCACCAGAATCATGCCCCGCCTGATAAGTGGTCTTGTCCAGAACTTTTCGTCATTCACGTACGCACTGGACAAATATTTTTATGGGCCAGGTATTCTGGAAAGCACACGACTAGTAAACATACTACTGTACATGACCCAGCAGACACAGTATAGTGTGGTGTAAGCAAGTAAAACAATGGAATGAGACCTTGCCATCTGCCTTGCCAGTTTCACATTTGTTAACCGAGGTCGTGCAGGTAATTTTGCACATCAAAAAGCCTGTTTTCTCCTGAATGTACTGCAGGGGCCCTGTACAAATGACTGTACCTGATAAGATGAGATAAATGTTACAGGGGCAGGTTTCTCACCTCCTGTCAGCATGTAGGCAAGCGTGACCAAACAGTACAGCTGTAGATGCATTTTCTTGCTCCTTTGTGCACCGAGGCTGCAAGAATCTGTAATTGTTAACAAGGAGAATTTTACATGTAAACGCTTGTAGTAGGCAACACTCTGTGAAGAGCACCGATTATCAGAGCTTGCCTCTGATGTCCAGGTGCAAAGTTTGAAATATAAAAAAAATGGGGACAGGGAACCGACTGCCAACTTTTATTAAACAGTCATAGCTACTAAATGAAGTCAACTTCCAAGCATGCACAACAGAGTATAAGCATGATGTCAAACATACGATTTTTCTTTTCTTTTTTCATGCTGTATAACTTGCTGGTTATTGTTTGGTACATTGTTGTTTATTGCTAAATGTGTTATGTTGTGACCCGTGTCCCCTCCCCCTGCGAAATGCTTTATGGCGATGTAGGTGAGGTGTAAATAAATAACATAAACAGTCTATCAAAAAAAGCACATTGGCAAGGTATACAACGCGATGAATGTGTCATTGACACAAGTGGACTCATTCTTTGTTAGTGTACGAAATGCCTCTAGAGGTTACCTTGCCACTTGATCCTTGCTTTTGCCAATCGCTCCCTATCGGAGTATATGAAGGACATTCTTTAAGTGAAAAAACACTATAGCATTAGTAATATCAATGTATTTTAGCATCAACAAAATTTTTAAACCATGGCTGATACTGCAGATATAGGAATTGATGCTGGTTGATTTTTAGACATGCACATTGTGTGTAGATAAGTGTTGTATAACATGTGTTAAAAGAGCTCCTGCAGTAAGATAGTATGGATAAGAATCATTATTCTGGCTGAGTGATGATATGTAGAATTCTATTTGTATGCACTGAGTAATTTTGTAACATACAGTTCATGTGCCAGTATGGATGAATAGTTCTGATAATACATGTACTATGCTTCAAGCATAGAAATACGAAGTTGTCAGTATCAGCATAACGGGGTTGTAAAAGTTAGTGACAAGTTAGTAAAAGTTAGCGCCCTAGCACCACCTTTCCCTTGCAAACTCAAGTTAATGGCACGAGAATTCACAGCACTACATTATTAAACTGCTACTAGCTATATTAAACTTGCAAACTAAAAAAAAAAGGAAAAGAACTTTTAATATATGAGACAATTATGACTGCAAATAAATTGCATGGCTTTCTCCTTACTGCTTATTTTTCAACTTCCCCATGGAGTGCTCTTAGAGGGATTCCAACATTTCAGCAAAATTGAGCCAACATAATTTCCAGCCCTAACAGCAGGTTTAAGGAATCACCATGGCACCCAGTCATTATTGCATTTTGCACAGAAACTTAGTCACAGTGTCCATGACTGCTTTGTTTATTTTGTATATTAAGTACAATAGATGATGTTAGAATCCTGTGTGAGAAATGCAAATAATCAATCTTTGTAGGACATATTCAAAGTAGTAAAGCTTGAAGCTGCAAGTACTCACCACTTGTCGGCCTGTCCTCTGACGAGACAATCTCCTGCGCAAGCTTTTGTTGTCTGCCTGTCACAGATAAGTGGCAGTTGCACTCGTCTGATGGCTGGATGAGTAACTTTATGGCCCTGCCCTAAAACCCTGCCCACTGAGGCACACATTCTGTCATATCAGCTTCGAGTGTTTGCTGCGATGCCAGCACCATTGATGCATATCAAGCAATGCAAGCTGTCAGCTGTGTTTGTCAGATGGCATGTGTAACCAAGGAATGAAGGCACTGGGCACGAGCGGATGCAAAAGTAACTGACCCATTCCAGAACTTCCAAGCCGTAATTCAAAATCACTAAGTGAAGCAGCTGTTGCTGACTCCTACATTAAGGATGTGAAGCGTATGTTCAAAAAACATTTTCTCAAGTAGAAATTACACTTATTGCAAGTTGATGGAAAAGGTGGTGCGAAAACAGCATGACGAGTGTTATTCTTGAACACAACGGTAAATATGAAAATGAGGCAAGGTGACCGTACGTACATACTTAAGCAGAGAAATTTGTGTACGAAGGAACTGTGAAGAAAATATTCACAACCATCACGCTAACAGTAACAAATGGACAGTTTATTGTATATAATTACTGTATTTTGCCAGTACTGACATACTGGGCAGAAACTTGGAGAATTACAAAGAAGCTAGAAAGGAAGTTAAGAACCATGCAGCGGGCTATGGAATGTAAAATGATAGACGTTACTCTAAGAGATAGGAAGAGAGCCGAGTGGGTTAGGGAACAGACAGGGGTAGCTGACATAATAGTCAAAGTAAAGAAGAAAAAATGGACATGGGCAAGTAACGTGATGAGAAGGCTAGACAACCGATGGACGGTTAGAACGACGGAATGGATACCAAGAGAGGGTAAGCGCAGCCGTGGACGACAGAGAGTAAGATGGAGTGACGAAATTTAGAAATTCGCAGGCATCAAATGGAATCGGCTCGCACAGGACAGGAAAGGATGGAGAGCATTGGGAGAGGCCTTCGTCCTGCAGTGGAAATGAGATGGGCTGATGATGATGATGATGCGACTACTGCTCTACACTTTTATTTGAAGATTGAACAACTGGTTCATTCTGTTAGTATTACAAAGCTGTTGAACATTCTTGGGTGGAACTTAGATAACATGTTGCAACATGACAGTATTGCATCCAGGAAGCACAGGTGGCCTGAGAGCATTGCGCTTCCTGTTGATAAATTTTATGAGTGTGTTTATGATAGTGCGACAGTGCTTGCACAATGTTGTGCAAAAGGTGTAACTCAAGGTTGCAGCTTGACAAAGTAATAGAGCACATTACATGTTAAAGAGGCCCTCCAACACATTTTGAACATAGTCCGGAAATTGTGCCATTCAGTCATGGAGGCACCTGTGAACATCTGAGCCAAATACCATTAGTGGGCTGAACACGCCAGGGAATTATCAATTTGGTTAAAAATATATCTGGAAATTGCTTGCCCTCCTTTTAACAAATAATGTCAGAAGTCACACTGACTATGTTTGTTAACTTCATTTGTTGCTGTGAAAGAAAAATACGTACTATTTCTTGATTTATTAAACTCAAAATGAACAAATGAAGCATTGTTGAGGACATTTCTGCGACTGTGGAATCACTAAGGCTAGTTCTACTTCAAGCGACGGAGTCAATGTTCCTTGCGAGTCATATGTTGAAAGAAGAAAGGGTTTGCAGCCGTATTTGAAACGATTGTAAATTTCCTGGTGCGCACAGCACACTAATTCGCTCATGTTCATAGGGGCCTTAACGGCTGATGGGCACTGTTTTCATATTTTTAAAAAGTGTTGCAGGTGCTCTTAAACATTGAAAGCGTGTATTCAAAATGTGCATGAAAGCAGCTGCTAAAGGAGTTTTAGGTGGCCTTTCGTGGTTCCAAAGGCATTCCTAGAGCTGTATGCCCCGTTTTTTCCTCTTGAGTAAAAACTGGGGGTTAAGAGGTCTGTTTTTGTGTTTAAACGCAACCGTATGAGGCCAACAGATAATGAGGCCAAGCAAGGCATAGGATGTGGTGTAGCATTTAATTGAAGTGTGGTAATGCAAAAATGCATTACCAAGTGGATGAAAGAAACAACTTGCTCGTGGTGAGGACTAAACCTGCAGCCCCTTGTCATTTGGCAAGTTTCACTCTACAATTCTTTGGAAAGCTGACATGGTCCAACAGAAGGGCTGGTGTTGTAATACATGAGCCATGAATGAAGGACATTTTTGAAAAGGTCTTTATTGCAGCCTAAGGTGCTTGTCTTAATGTAAACCACATCAGTTACTGCGTCTGAAGGGGTTGTAGAAGGCAGGAGGACAGGATGAGCAGCGAAAAATGAGTGAATGTCACTTCGAGGGTGCTGCCATGTTTTCCAAATGTAAGTGGCCCTTATGAGCATGGGTATCTAACACTGAATTCCAAAAATGGTGAAGGCACACTAGGCGTGGAACTGTCGTCATGTTCTGCATGTGCACAGCCATACCCTTCTGTATTGTGGAGTGTAGAGCGGTGCCATTAAAGCCAAGGGCATAGCTAGAGGGATCTTTCGGTGTCAGAATTACCCCCGAAATTTTCAGAGTGCTGCAAAAACGCCTTCCCTCCTCCTTTTGACTTGCCTACGCCCCTCTCCCACCGATTTGGCGGCCTGTAATAACAGCTGAAATATGTTTCCGGCTATACCACTGGCTAAGGCTTTCTGTTATTTGCAAGCCTCTCATATCGCTGGTACATACCATTATGTGCCAAGTATGCCTATGCTGGCATTTGTAAAACGGTGAAGCCAATGCCACCTGTGTTTACTTTAGCAGATCATATTTCCAAGGCAACATGCATTAGGAAAATACCTGGTTCTTCAATGAACAACATGTGCATGTGCACTAAACAGCTTATTCAGTGTAAAAAAATTTTATTTCCATACAACCATCACTGCATAAACGACATGCATCAAATACACATCTGGCCAGATACATTGTACAAACTGTCGTGAAGATTAATGTGTTTGCAGACTATTCAATTTGCTTGCCAGTCAAAACATGCTGAATGTGAGCATGCAGACAGCCCTGGTGTGGCAACATTTTTGACACTGCGACAATATGCTATGCACACTTGATTTTAGTCTGCATGTGCACACAGTTTATAGACAAGAGTGCACTTGTGCTGTAGCCACTGGTGACATAGTTATTGCGGTGTCAGGGCTTAAAAAGCGTAAGGCTATAAACTTACAATGAAACGTTACACCGGGAACAAGACACTTGGCTGTTTATAATTAGATACATGAGGATAATATACGAGGCAGCTTTGAGTACTGAAATGCACTATTAAAAACTTACCATCTTTTTCAGCTTAGGAGACCTTATATGTTCTTGGGGTAAAGTATAATACAGGATATTCACACAAAAAGTGTAACCAGCTGTACAGTGTATAGTGAAGCACTGTATACAGGAAACGTTAGGTGCTTCGATATCTAAATTTATTGCAGAGTGGTTCACACATTGCGGCAAAAAGGGGAGAGAGGTAACACACGTGTTGGAATTCAAAAAGAAAAAAGGACAAAAAGGAAAAACTAGCAACACCTTCCCATTTGTAAACATTAGTATTATATAAAATAAATATATATATTTATACTCTAGAAATGTTTCTGCTAGTATATAATATGGATTAAAAGCATTGTTACCAAGTAGTGTATAGTTGTTTAAATACCCCCCTCACTTTGTACTCACTCAGAAAAAAAAATATAAGCATGGAGTTGCAGACATATTTTGCGTGTCTGTATCACAAGGATGTCACACGGCCCACTCCATAACAAACATATATTAAATCAACTTCCTGCAACTTTCTGTGGTTATTGCTGTAACAAGGTCTAAACAAAGCAATGGAAAAAAAAGAAGAAGCTGAGCAAAAAAAAAAAAATAGTGTTGTATATAAGCTTAGGTTCCCAGATGCACATGGAGTTGCTGGTATATACAGTAGAACCTCGTTATAACGAACCAGGATATAACGAACTATTGGATATAACGAAGCAATCGCAATTCCCCTTAAAATTTCTATAGATGAAATTGATATTGGTTATAATGAACTAATGGTTATAACAAAGTAATTACTGCTCCCCTGTCAACTTCGTTATAACGAGGTTTTACTGTATAGTAGGCAGAAGTCAACTAAAGATAGACTGAAACATACTATTAGGTATTACCACCAGAAACCACCTCATAACAAATTCACCACAGTGATGAAGATAGGATTCCACTGGGAAAACGTACAGCTGCTTGATAAGCACACGTGCACGCACACACACACACAGACAGCAGTCATCAGATGGCCTGAGCCATGTGTAGAGGCGTCAACATGAGCTCCATGACGGCGTCCTTGAGGTTGGCACCACGAAGATTTGCTTCATGTAGGTCACTCCCGGACAAGTTGCAGTTCTGCGAGTTCAGTTGTGGTCCAATATAGAATGGCATTTCACATTTACTCGCTTATGACTTTTGTTGCACAAACAGCAACATCACCCTAAAATAAAGATAACTAAGCTTCCCACAATGTCACAGTATCATGCAGTGCACATACAGTATGTACTACTCTATACTGCCCTACATTCTGTGTAATCGCCTTGGAGGAAGTTGGCAAAAAGGTGTTGACGCTTTAAGAATATAATCATGTTAGTAAACATCCTACAATTGTTATCTAAACTTATGTTTTAAACTTGTGTGTAACATTTTAATGGTTTGTGCAATGCTGCACAATCACTGAAATTGACTTGTACACTAGTTGTCAGTCAATGCTATGTCTCTACCATGGATTTCACATCTCTCTTTACATTGTTCATTTATATTCTGGGCAAACACAGCATTGCTTCTATGCTGTTGAGTATTCTATACACCACTAGTGTTCTCTAAAGGCAGTGGTTAAATGCAAAGATGCATGCAATGGAGCGGTTAAATACAGTCGCTTTCACAGCTCAATACAAGGGCTTAACTGAGTTAATTAGCATACATTACAGCAATACAGGGCAAATTGAGCTCATTTGCAGTAGTTCAAAATTTGCTCCACTGATTCTCAGTAATTTATCAAGTGCATCTTCCACTGCAGCTGCTTTATTTATATCGTATTTATCTTATTGAGCAAACTTAAAAAACAGAAGCCCTCCTTTAAGTTACCTGGCATAATTTATCTGATATCTATGACAAAATGGCATACAAGGTCAAGAAACATGGCGTACTGCATGATGGAAACAAAGTTGAGGAATGTCTACCTTACAAACAGCAAAGCCTAGCCTTAATTTTAGTGATTGCATACAATTTATGTTGAATGAGCATTTTGGCAGTCCACCTACAATACAGGAAAACATGTCTTATAAGATTAATATCTTTTGTTTTGTCTTTTTCTGAAAATTAACACCTTGTGGTGCCAAACCAGATTCGTTTGTCAAAAAACTTGACAACATCTTGAGCTTGGTACTCTACTCCTAGACTCCCAAATTTTGGTTTCAGTTCACAGTGCTGGCTTCAAGCCAATTCCACAGGCCTGAAAAAATGCTAGTGGATGGATGAACCAAATGCTGAGGATGATATGATGCCATGGAAGAGGGGCAGCACTCATAGTGTGTTATGATGGAAGAATGACATACCTCAAGATCAGCACCAGCAAGAATGGCTTGGCGCAAATGGCAGTTCTGCAGATTGGCATTCTTGAGGGTTGCAACCCTGAGGTTTACCCCAGCCATCTGGCTACCATCAAGGTCTGCATCCTTTAAATTCACTCCTGAAACACATCAACAAGACAGAATGAATTACAAGCCAAGGCCATAGTGCAGTGATATGCATTCATAGGTTTATGTGTACAGTGATATGAACGTGGCTTTAGCTGTTGCAGTACTGAAAATATAGGCCTAGAGTCTCCCAGTGTACACCATTTCAATGAACCAAGTGACTACTGATTTTTAGTCCACCAGTTGGAAGCTGCTGTAAGAGAGTTCGAAGCTGTAACACTACTGAAGAGGGTTCCATATATATGTGTGCGTATGTAGCGTGACCCATGGTATGGCTATCATAGTAACCCTAACTGCAAAAAGAACAAGAATGACTTTTTCTTTCCGTTTGTGCCAATGGAACAACACTAGCATGCACAGTGCCATACAGTGTGTCAATCCAGTTACCTTCCAGGTTGGCACTGTTTCCGGCAGGGTCCTCCATGTTGCAAGAGCGCAAGTGGGCTGCCTCCATGTTGGCACACATCATTTTGGCTCCGACCAGTTGGGCACCCTGGTTGGCAACAAAAGCAGTCCAGGGGTGAAAGCTCGAGAGGTTTCTTTTTTACTTTTGCTATGCAAGAAAAGTATACACACTGAACTAGCAGCGTCACTCAACGAGTGCTACAACTTGCGCAAGCAGGGAAGTTTGGAAGTGCACATTACAATGTGCAGCTGTGACTTTTAAGGACCTAGTTTTAAGGGGAAAAAAAGAACTTTCTCTTTGCTGAATTAACCAAGACCCCTACATTACCGTGTTTACATACATTTCATGGAGCAGATCACCAAATACAGGACAACCCTGGCTATAGTGTGTCTGTTGCATCACTGAGGCTGCGTGGGGATATGATGCACCATCATTAGTCTAGGCTGAACCAAACACACGATAGGTTGTGCCATTGAGCTTGGCGGTACGTCCTTCAGTGAGGAAAGCAAAGATGAATGAGCTCAGTGATGACCACTGAGAGTTATCTTTTCAATATATTTGCAAGTAATGCTTAACAGTTGCAAGTTAAACAGTCATTTAACTTTAGCAATTAAATGCCACTCTCAGAAGCCAATCAGGATCGTGCCGCTTCTAAAGGCACTATGGGTCATACAAAAGGATTATTCCCAAAAGCACCGCCATGCGTCATATAAATATGCTGAATGTACTTGGCCCTCATCATTATCATATGTGAATGTAATGCAAATTAAAAAGATAGGTCATTCTGGTTGCTTGAAGTTCACCCTCATGTTAAATTCAAATTACAGTACATATTGACCACTTAGTGATATATCTGTTGCTGTGAACGCCGTCTGCAGCACTTTACCATGTTGTGAAGTTGCTACAGCCCTATTTTTGTCGGGTGTGCTGTGGTCTGCAGTGTATTGCAATTGTACACCTGTGGCTAGAACATGTGGGCCAACATCCTCACCTCAAGGTTGGCCAGGGTGAGGTCGGCCCGCTCGAGGCAACAGTAACTTAGGTTTGCCCATGTAAGGCGGCACTTGCGCAGGTTGGCCCACTTGAAGTTGATGTGCCGCAGGTCCAGCCGAGACAGGTCAGCACCAGATAGGTCCACACCCTGGGGCACAAACACTAGAAGGTTTCATCCTAACTGCAGAACAATCTGTACAGCACAATCGAAGGAGGTTCCTAAAGAAGTGCTGGAGTGGAGGTGGGATGCAAAAGGTGAAGTCAGCCGCCGCCACCTTACCGTAGGATTTGATTAATGGCGGAAAACGAGAAATATTATCTTCATGCTTCTAGCACCTTTATCGCTGTCTGTCGTGCTAGATAGATATTGCTCGAAATGCACGTTTGTGTGACTGGTTTTGGAATGAAACTTCAATGTCATAACAAACTGCATGCAAAATAATGACATTGGTACTTGGCCAATTGCAACATTTTAATAAGAAAAGATGCATTTTTACATCTGATGAATTTAGCGTTCACACTAGAAGACAAACTATGGCTGAACTGTGACTGTTCTCTGGCTGGTTTGGCCAAGACGTTAAGGCTGAAGTATGGGCAAACGCTGGTTTCACCTTAAAGGATAAGGCTTGACGAGAATTGCCATTCTGGCATTGTTATTAACTTTCTTGGTACAGTGAAACCTCATTAAAAAAATATTGAATGTGACATGGAAACAAGTTCATTATATCCAAAATCTGTGATAAATGGATATTTGTAACACCGTTTAACGTCAATGCTATTTCTCATATAATTCATTACAGCTGATAATTTGCCATGTGTACATTCATTATATCATAGTTCAACTGTAATATGTACAGTGCTTCTTGCTGTATCGCTTAAGTTTTGTGAAATGAAACTCACCAATAAAAATTTAGCTCTCTATTATTTTTAGTGCTGAAGATGTAAATGGAACAGTCGAACTCTGACATAGTGAATACAGATGTACTATCTGTTATCACAAACCAAGTAAAAGGAGTGTTACCATTAAACAGTGAATGTAGACTTTAACAAATTCTCAGATATAACGGAGCTACTTCCATGTTATGTTCAATTCGTAATAACCATGTTTCACTGCACAATGTATTTTTTTCTTTTTGGGCTCGTTAAATTATACAATGCACCTGAAAAAGGCTGGTCAATATGCTATCATTTACTACTTTGATCACCTGCCAGCCTTTGCACAAGAACTGATCCCTGCCTGAAATGTGTATGGCATGCGTAGGACCATACACTCAAAGCCGGTGGTAATATGAAGTGGTTCTGCTTTGCGAGAACAGTCCAACATTAAACATAGATACATGACAACGGCTTCAAAGAAAGTCGCGTTTTAAACTGTAGTGAAGTCCTTTTCTTTTTCTAATATCGCGCAACTGAGGTGACCACAAGAACATTACCACAGAGAAGAAAATGGGGAGCACTGCAAAGACAGTCGTATGGTACATGCTGTACCTGCCTGAAATCGAAGTTCTGACAGGTGAGACGTTCTGGTGAGGACGCGAATGACATCTTGTCTTGTCAATGGAAGGCAGTCACCAGGATCACACTCGCTTTGCTGTTGGATGTGACGAAACAAAAATTTTATGTCGGTGAGCAAGAAGCCGGCACATCCAGTAATGCATCGCTAACCCGCAGTGGCAGCATCATGTGTAAATGTTACAGGCACAGTGCAGAAAGCCTGTGCAAAGACGAACTCTTCTGTTGGTGGCTTTGCAAGCCTACACTACTGCGCCAGGAAAACATGGGCAGGTTTTTCTTCCACGACGAGCTAACTTGAAATGGCGACAGTGGCGCAATAGCAATACACAGACTGCCACTTCAGCTAATGGAAGGCAACCCTGCCGTGGTAATCTAGTGCCTATGGCACTCAGCTGCTGATCCGAAGCTTGCGGGTTCGAATCCCAGCTGCGACGGCTGCCAGTGGAGGCAGCAGCAGTAAGAGCTAGTGCAGCTAGAGCTAGTGCAGTAGTGTAGCATGCAGTAAGAGCTAGTGCATGTGCAGTGTAGTGCATCTTTGCACTGTAGAACTATGAAATGTTGGCAATCCTTAGGTTTAATGTTATGCAAACTAAAGATACGTCTAGTTTGATGTGGAGGTTTACAATCTTTAGCTCTAATGTTATGTCGAGTTTGATGTGGTGCTAATAATAAACTGAGGAAGTTAATCTTCCTGAATTCATTGCTGAACGAATGGAACAACACTTGCCAACACTTATGCTTACTATGCACGCTACACTGGTAAGTGCCAAGGAGCATACTAAACATGAGTTTGATTGAAGTGTGCGCTTTCCTCTAACGTGACACACACACACGCATGCGCGCTTGGACGAATTCACTATGGAATCAACCAAAGTACAATAGAACCAGTAAAATTAACATGCTGGTGCACTGCATAGAATCAAAGCCAGCACAGTATTAATGTTCTGGTTCTAAAATTGGCTTGTGTCTTGAATAGCGTGTTACATGTGATAACATATGGCATGATTTGGCCACAGCAATTGCATAACAAAGCACGGCATAAAGACTTGCCATAGCATTGATTGGCTGTAATATCTGCAGGAGCCAAGCTATGCATTGTGTTTGATGTCATAAATAGAGTGCTGGTTACCTGACTAATCCGTTCCAGCTCTGGAATTACAGATTCAATTCCATAAAACCTTGCTTCTTCTAAGACACCTGTAAATACAGTGCAATTAAAATTGATATCTATACTCATGTAAGGGCAAAGTGCACAACTTTCAAATCAATCTCAATTGAAAAGGATGAATTTAAATGTTAATAATCAACTAGAATAACCATTGGTAGCCTCTTTCAAAGGTTGGTGCTAATGTTTTAAACTGATATGTCTACAAAAACTTGACAAGAAATGAAAAAAAAAAAAAAAAGGTTAATCCGTGTTTCATAGGAATTGTTCACTACTTGAAAGTGAAATGTGTCTACAAAGAAGTAGTTTCAACCCTGCTGGACATTAAGATATAGACAATTTGCACAGTGTATCTTGTTACTGAGCCTGCACGACAGCCTTCAACATCGGTGCACCTATGTTGACGTGCGCTGCCACATCTGCATTGAGTATTTTGGTTGGACTCCATAGTGTCTTTGTCAGTGCAGAATTGAAACGGCTTCCCTTGGTCATCACCTATGACCAAAGCACTGTTTTGCAAATAGCTAATTCAGGTACACAGTCTTGCTTTCACGAAGTGTGCACATATGTTCTTTCTTTCTTGTAGTGTTGTTACAATGCAGATCAGTCCCTTTGAGCTTTAAAGCTGTGGTAGTGGTGCGATGGATGGACAGAAGAAAAGACAGATAAGTGGGAAGCAAAATAAGTATTTAAAAACTGTACTTCTATCCCAACTCAACTCCCCCCACTGCTCTTACACTTAAAAAAAGAAAAGGAAGAGAGAGAGAGAGAGGGAAGGAGGAGCAAACACTTCGTTTTTACTAGGGACATTCTGAACAGAAAGAATGTTCTAACTGAATCAAATGGGATTATAGTGAGAGGAAAAAATGACCACCAAATATTGCATTGAATGTTTTCTTTCTAAAGCAACATAAGATGCAAAGTCTGCAAGGTTCTTGGCTTCTGTATGCATTGAGACATGCATATGACACCGTTCACAAACTAAAGAGCTTGTAACTGATGTGCAACTAGATTTGACCACACAGAAAACAATGGCAGTGGTAGCAATGAAACAAAACATCACTTGATGCCCTTACTGTAATGGGTTCAGTGAAAGAGAGGTGCGAATTGCTGAAGCAGTGCATGTAGTTTTAAAGGGATGAAAATATGGTGATGTTAACCAAATAATAAATCAGAACAAATGACTCTATAGGCCTCCCAAGAAAAAGACAATTTCATTGAACGACTGGAAATTATTGAGTAGGATCAACCCATGTTGCATGTTCAATCGGAAAGTGGTGCCACTGAGCTACAACTGCAGCTATTCTGCAGCTGAATCTCTTTGAACAGTCAAGATACCTACATTTCTTCCTTTTTCAAGACTCAAACAAGTGTTTTTGTCTCTTTTACATTTCAAGCAAACAAATATAACAGTTTTGAACAACAAACCAAACTGAATGAACTACCCAATTAGATATTTAATATGTTGTATGTCTGCATGCTCCTTTAATTTACGAGTGCAATAAATTTGGCTTGACATGTAGTTGCACGCACCCCTCGGTGAAACACCTCGATCCAGAATGAGCTGCCCGTGACGAAGGTAGTTGAGCAGGGGCTCGAAATAGGTAGGGCTTCGGTCTACCAAGTAAGCTCCGTGTTGGTCTTTTGCACTTGGCCACACTGTACCATCAGCACCTTCACTGAAGAGGCGCCCAAGCATAGAGTGAGGCTCTTTGGAAACCAATGTGCTCCTGAAAGTACAAGAGAGTTTTAGATGGAGCCACAGAGTCTTGTGTAGAAATCATGGCACAACTCGTCCAGCACTACTGGGAAGTTCAATTTTCTAGCAAAGAATGTGTCACACTGTATTCTGATAGCTCGTACTTGTGCACTTGCTGCACAGGTACAGCCTACGAAGTGAGCAACGAAAATGGTATATTGTATGCAGCAAACACATATTTGTTGATGTTGCACTGTCAACTGGAAATATTATGAGATGTGTTTCCAACCATGGTGAGAATAGAAGGGTACCTTGTCGTAGCGAAGTGCTTCCCACCGACGTTGAGCAAGACCCAGTCTGGCTTGCCAGCGGCCAGAGACTGTGGTGCTGCAAATAATGTCTATAAGAATACACACACACATGCACACACACAAAAAGCAAAAAGTGATGACGAAGTGAAGTAGACTTGTGCTGTTTGTTCTGAAAGTTGTATTGCACATGCATGAGCAAAAGTAGCAGGTCCATGCATTTTTTTTTTTTTTGTTATCAGCTGTCAAAGACATTGTCATTGTTTCTATGGGAGGGTCCGCAAAATGTTTTGTCATGTTATGCTCAATCTATCATGATAGTGAAAATGTTAGCAGTGGGGGGGGGGATCTGTTCTGCACGTGAGAGTACATTTACCAGAGCCCAATCGTTTACACATGAGAATAAAACAACTCAATGCACAGAGTTTAAGAACTATGTTCAATTTTGAAGTGCTTTGTGGATGCAGGGCGAAGCAGCAATGTATAATAGCTGGCTAATTCTAATAATTAGTAATAGTTGATGGACCTAACATGTCAAAATCAGCTGTTATTATGAGGCACGCCCTATGGTGGAGGGCTCCGTAGTAATTTCGACCACCTGGAGTTCTTAATTGTGTGCCTAAATCCAAGTAGACGGGTGTTTTGGGGATTTTGTCCCCACCGAAATGCTACTGCCGTGAATTCTAATAACTGCAGCACACAAATGGGTCCTAATCATCACACTGTTTCAGGGTACCATTATGGAGAGGTTGTTTTAGTTTAGTATTGCGGATGCAATAGTAGACTAAGTAGCAGGGCTTTATGTGTCCTTAGCATACAATAGAGACATCCTACCATAGTACGTTCCTGTCAAAGTCTTTCTGAAAGTTGTCTAACTGTCATGCATTATGGCTGTGTACAGGGAATCATAGAGTTGTTTGGTCAATTGTGATGCACCGCATATTCATTTCGGTAGCAACGTCTAGCGACTCTACAGCGCGTCACATCTTTAGCTATGCATTGGTATAATCGATTGATCAGCCGTATCATCACAACAACTATCATTTCTACATCAAGCAAAAGGTGCTGTAATTGTCGGCCCCTCCTAAAGAGAACAGCAATATGGCGGGCAGGGTGTTTACATTCAGATAGACGGTCGCGTGATCTCGGAGGTGTGTTCAAATTGCACTAAAAACCGCGGCAGCTTACCAACAAAGCTTTCGCCGGATGATACAAATAGAGTTTCCTCGTCCCTGAAAAATGCCGAGCATGAGCACACCATGAAAACAACGTAAATAAAACGATCAGGCACGTACTATGCCAAACACGGAAGCCAGTGCATCAATACTTGCCTTATTAAGCTCGTGTCGTCGATCTCCCCACCTTTGCTTGTAAAGAGCCGCTTAGCTTGGATTCCGAACTTGGCACCGATTGCTTTCAGCAGCTCGTCTAAGGTTCGAGGAACCAGGAACGCCTTTCGATGAAAAGGGGATGCGAGTGCTGTTATTAAGTCATCGATTCATTCACTCGCGACACGATCTTGCGCACGAAATCGTCAGCCGTTAGCCACAACGTACTCCCGATCGCTTCAGCTACACAGACTGGAAGCACGACGACTTATGTTTCACTTACCTTGCCATCGCGGTTCGTTCCGTTTCGATAGACAACTACTCGCACAGTCTTTTCTTCCGCGGGCTGTCCACTTTCCATCGATAAAGAATTCAAGGTCAACAATTCCGCTCACTCAGTTCACAGGTGACATAACATTTACGGCAACAGCCCGATAGCAACAACCGGAGCGCTCAAAGCAAAACTAGCAAAACTGGCAAAACTGTCTGCAAGCGTAGCGGCGGCTAGAAATGGCTACTCATCGGATTGTCTTGGATGCGTCGCTGACATTTACACTTGTTGCCTCGCAATTTTTGTGTTATGTCTTTCTGAAATGTTGTTTTGTAAGCAATACGCCGACGCAACAAACGAGGTCCACAGTATGTAATTTAACGGACAAAAAACTGTTTCGCAGAACAGCCAGAACGTAAACAAGAGTTCACGTGTGATCGAGTACGTAAACAAACCGCAGCCAACATGGCAGCGCCGACGGACGCTCGCGCCCCGTTTGCTGCCACGGAAAAACCGGTAATACGTTTTGTTAATTATGCCCACGGTCTTGTTTAATCGCAACAGGAAAGTCAGTTCAAACCGCTCGACAATGTCACATTTGTCGCGCCGCGCTGTTCGTTTATAGTTTGTTGTACAGGAGCACTAACTTGCCATCGCGGTTTCGTTTCAGGAATCTACGGTTCTCGATTTCACTGACGTTCCTTCCTCAGGTGCGTAATGTAGCCTAGTTGTACCTGCACGCTTAAAGTAAACATACCTGTTGCGTTTTTACAGGAGTCCACGATGAGAAGTTCTATTCTGCGGACAAGCCTGCGCCCATCCAGCATAGCCAAGATGTATTTTCGGCCGTACCATCCATGGTGCGTCTCCTTTGAGTTTCGAGTTTGCTTACTTTGAATCCAGCAACAATTAAGCGCCACTCTCCGTCGTGTTCAAACACAGTTGCTTTTAATTCATGTGTGGATAACTCTATGCAGTCGCCGGGGAAATGTTTTTTTACGCAATACAAGTTATGGGCGTTCCGAAACTGCCCGTATGGCGAAGCCACCTTTAATTTGTTTGAAATCGTCGACTGACTCGCTCGCTTAAATTTTCGCAGCTTCTGTGGCAAGCAGGAAAGCAGCAGGCTCAAAACGCTTTCAGCATCTATGCCAACATAGATCTTCTGAGGCCGTACTTTCACGTGGAACCCCAGGAAGTCCGGGCCAGGTGAGATACGGGCATCTGTCGTTACGCAACCATCCTAATCACATTTTATAACCCGCGCTGAGATAGATGCTAGAGGACAGTGTAAAATAAAAACCGATTTCAACAGTAAGAATGAAGGACACAACACGAGCGCTGTGAGACTAACACCATTGCGGTGCATAAAGGTGCGTGAGGTAATCTGCTTAATCATGAAAGAAAAAAAAAAAAAACAACTCACGCTGCTTATGGTCATTAGTATCCACTGCAAATATGCATCCACTCTTATTCCGTACTCTAACATCCTCTCCCCCCCCCGACGTGCACTGCAAATGCACTGCAAATCTGCATCCACTCTTATATGTACGCTGATCATTATTTTTATTCTGACAACGTTTAAAGACGATTTTAACAGCTTTGTAAAGCTGTGAAATGGCTTACCACCATCCACCGATAGCTCTAGCAGAAAAAGGAAGTTGCGTTTCTTGAGAAGTACGCGCAAAGGCGTTGATAGCATGCAGAGGAGAAAGGTGCCATGATGTGCAAGGGGTATTTTTTGTTTGTTAGTCACGTGGTTACCAAGTTTGCTTCCACGATAAGATGTCTCACTGTATGTGTTGAATTTTCAATTAAAAATTAGTTGAACGCTGTTTGAAGTTCCAGTATGTAACTGTATCAATTTACCCAAGTGCTTGCTCTTGTGCCCTGAGCTAGTGCTGTTTTTATGGTGGTTTCATGTATGTCTGTGCTAACGGTATACAGGTGCTTCTTCGCAAATAACTTGATTAAAGGAACATCATGTGTGGGCCCACGGCAAATGGCAAACAAATTAGAAAGTTTATATTGACAGAAGCTCGAGCTAGTTTGATAGGTCTTTATTGGGGAACAAATTCAAGTGTACAAGCATGGACATGGGAGAAGAGAAGCAGAAAACACAGCTACTGCATTTGCTTCACTGAAAGTTTGAACTAACTAGACTTTTGTGCTAAGGTCTGGTCTTGACATGTTCGATTGTGCTTGATTAAACAAAGGCACTACGAGCTGTGATCTGCAGCACTGAATTCATGTGAGCATTGAATTCAAACTAGTGCCCTTGCCGAGAACTTAGACAAGCCTTGTTGTTCAGAAAAAGTGCAACAAGAAACTTAAATTGTGACTGTGGCTTTCAGCTTTAAATTTTGTTTTCCTGTGTGTCTTTTGCAGGATCTTGGAGTCGTTCCTTCCTCGCTGGCCATCACACTACGCGCCACTGGTACGTACCGAGCATGTAACTTTCGGCTGCATTCAACTTTGAACACTGTGGTCTTCATTGCTTTGACTATTTTCCTGCATACTTTCTTATTACAGTTAATTCCAGCTGAGCTTTATGGACCTCTGATGCTAGTTTTGACATTGATAACATTGCTGCTTTTTGGAATGAAGACGTCTGGTCATACTGTGGTAAGTGTTGTACCCTGGCACGAAACGCAGTGCATTGTATATTGTAGACAGCAAGATGAGAGGATGTGTCTGGTGGCTTCACACCCCCTTCTGCCCTTTCCTTTTCTGAAGCGTTTACGTTCTTTACATGTACAGTGATGCGATCTCGCTTAATGCATTTTTTGGCAAAATACGTTTTTTCTGCCCACCCGGTATCCCATGGGCACACTATATTGTCACATGGTTGACACTATTTTCATATGATACGAATTATTTTTATTTTCTGGTTCCCTTGAAGATTCTATCAACAACATTCCACTGTATATACCTAAGCACACATGTATGGGTGGTCTCCTCTTCAGAATTAGAATTCTGATGGCATCTCTGTCTCTGTTTCACCACCCTTGTAATGGGCTGTTAACTAATACCATTACAACCTGCAACTTCACTTGGTAAAAGAGCGCATTCAGTCAAGCTCAACGGGTGGCAACACCTGTAGAGCTTCATATGGTGCGGGTACCTATGAAATTCATATGGTAGCACCAAAGTTTGCTGGTGGGACTTAAGGAGTTTCCAGGATTATGACAATACCCGGTAATGACATTACTGCCAATGCATCTGCACCTCACCATCAAGTGCAGGCAAATCAGGCAGACTGTGATGTTAGCAAATTAAATAAATGAAAATTTTTAAAATGTGCAAGTGTCAAACAATTTGAATAAAGGCATAGCATAGATCAGGCCATAGTTGCATTTTAATGTCGGACGATTGTGAATACTGTTCTTGGCACCAAAATGGTGGCTGTTAGTATCAGACTCGTTTCATTGCTGTAAGTGAAACAACTTCTTGTTGACTAAGCACGTTGGGCGGCTGAAACTTTTCAGAAAGAAGGGACCCTCATGGGTACTGCATTTGGCGTAAGCTTCGGCTATTGGCTTGGAGGCTCAGGCCTTGGTCCGTGCTGCCGGTTACATCAGCAGCACGCAACTGTCCTTCTTCCAGGTTTTGTCATTGATGGTGAGTAACCAGAGTAGTAGGCCAGGTAAAAAAACTTGTACTTAAATACAGATCACATAAACTGTGGTTGCTTAAGGAGAAACAAAATAAATTGGAAAGGAGAAAAGCGCAGGGGAGCACTAATTTAGTGCTTCCTGTGCTTGTCCTGTATCCCCTACAACCATCCACACTCTTTTTTACATTAAATGACTGCAGTTTGCATGGTCTGAATCGAACAGTGAAAACTGACTAGCATACCAACTAGTAGTACTGACTGGTGGGTAAACCTTGTTATACTGTATATGGGTACATAAAATTGTGCTCTGAATTAAACGTGCATAATAGTTATGTGATATAAATCTCTCAAAGTGAGTTCGACATTTAAACATTGAGCACTGCAACCTGTAACATAAAGCACTTCACAGTAGCTTTGCTTTTTATTTTTTGTCTTATTCTTTCTAGCAGTCTTTTCTTCATTCTTCATCCTTTTTATCATATGGCTTGACCAGCTTTACAGTTCGTTGGGCATGACCAGTGGTACACTCATAACATATTTGAGTGGTGCTGACCTGACTGGTCGGTATGAGCACTCCTGAAATGATTTAGGGAGCTTTCTTTGAGAGCGTTACTGCTCTCCATGTATATATGTGTGGCTAAAACCTTCCTGCATTTTCTCAGTGTGCATTAGTACACTGTTGCTTGCTTATCTGCTTATGTGCATCCATGGCACAGCCAGATCTCTGTCGTGATAAGACCTTGTTGCAGCGTTGGTTTGTGGGTTAAAACGGAATTGTATGAAATTAACAGAAGCAGGGAAATGTAATCAACAAAGTGTGAGCACTCAGTGCCATGCGTTTTGTCTTCTGTTTTCAATTCAAGTAGTTTTGCTTGGTGTGGATTGCAATGCTGCTTTCTGTATGTTCATTTCTAGGGCTATGGCCTGTCCGGCCATTGTTTGGCTCTGCTGCTGGGGAATGCATTCCATCCCGTGCACTCCCACCTTTTCTTCTACACTGTGTGGTTGCTGCTTGGTGGTCCTACAGCGGCCAAGTTGGTATGTTTTTCACTTCACTAGTGAGGTTCTGCATAGTTGTTATCACCATTGTTGTGCCTTCAAGGGACTGTGGAATGGTTTCGATAATTTTTTTTACAAGCCTATTGAATGATGGCATAAGTCGTTTAGGACATTAACAGACCAGTTTTATGTAAAATTGACATCTTTATGGATTTCTCCCTCCACAAAATACGTAAAGAGAGCAGATGTAAAGAGAAAGGCTGCATGT
This sequence comes from Hyalomma asiaticum, assembly GCA_013339685.2. NCBI lineage: Eukaryota > Metazoa > Arthropoda > Arachnida > Ixodida > Ixodidae > Hyalomma > Hyalomma asiaticum. Next base: position 11,949,405 of record CM023491.1, on the reverse strand, counting down.
AGCGGTTTGAGAAAAGCCCATTATGCCTCACATGACAATGCACTGAGGAAAACAGTTTAGCATTGACAAACTTACAGCAGTACTGAAAACAATGTACCACACACTGATTTTGCAAATTTACAAGAGTAAAAACATGCAATAGTGATCAATACAAATATATATGTGCAACATTTAGCACAGCTTTTTTGCATTTGTTAACGTGCTGTGGTTCAACATAATAACCATTAAAAAAAATGCAGCATGAAGCACAAGCAGCTGCCTGAAAAACTGCCGAACAGAGTAACTCTGCGTACAACACTATGCTAGTAGTGAAAAGAAATAAAAAAGAAGTGCTTTTCGCAAAACATGTAATTTCTTATGAGATTTCTAAACATATGCATTGCTACAGATTGCAGTGACACTGCCACATCAAAGTTTTATTAAGCCGGCCCCTGCTCTTGAATGTAGCATTGTTTTGTGACATCACTCGTGCAATCCATCTGATTGGCTTTTTGGCGTTTGTGCCAGAAGTGAAAATCCGGGTGGCTGGGTTCATGGTGGCACCCAATCGTGCAGTGATCATGGCTTCTGTGATCTACAATGGGCCGTTGGGGCAGCTTGGAAGGCAGAGCTGGGCTCCATTCACACAGCGAGGAAGTTGAGGGAAAAAGCACTGCTTGGGATGAGGGTGACCAATAATCAACCATAGTACCCTTTGCTTAATATGGTGCAAACTATTTATTCCATGCTATTTATTCCTGAAAGCTTATGTGATTTCACATAACCATTTGAGTGACCTTTTGAGCTCACTTCAGTATGTGCACAGTGATGCGTTTAGCTTCTCATTCAGTGCTTAAAGAGCATGTGAACATGTGCACATGTTTGTCATGGCATATGTTGACAGCCATCCATTTTATTTCTAGATCGGTTGTTGTGCTAAGTCACAGATTTGGTGTATTGATTTCTCTCGTGGGTCCGATGCAGCACTTTTTTTTTTCTTTTCTTCATAGATGTCGGTCTTTTCGGCGAAGACAGGCAAGTGCATCACACAAAGCCGTCGCAGCTGGCACAGCGGGTGCGCTCCACTTGCTTGCCCTGCTATACTTTCATTTCGCATATCACAGGACTGTTGAAGGTAAGAAAACTACTGTATGTGCTATGGGGTTATGCAGACAGTATAGCATATTTGCCGTGAAGCAGTTTGTCATTTGTATTGTGGCACTGATTAGAAGGCATGTCATTTGTATTGTAGCACTCATTAGGCAGCTGTCATATTGGTTTACAAACCTGAGACTTGGCTGTACAATCAGTGCAGATTTTGTTATATGTGTTGTAATGTGCAGAGCGTTGCACCTCACTGCAGCTCTTCCATTCATCCCGTTATTCGTGACTGTTTTTTTCTTGTAATTACACATCACAGCACATCTGGGTCAAATTGAATTACGTACACTTGCAGTGTAAACTGCGTGAATTTTTGAAAACTGATGGCATACTGCAGAGTAAGTGTCAAATTGTCAAAATTAAGTGAGAGGCTGTAGCATTGTGATAAATCCATGTGACTCTGAAGCTTGAAGAGTGTCGCTATTGTGAACAAGTTGCCATTTTGTTCCTGTATTCACTGTATGTGAGGTAGAATTAGTTTTATTTTCTTTAGTGAGAACATCTGCAGTGTGAATTGAAGCTTTGTAGTAAATTATAAGAATTGTAGATGATGATGTTTTCTGTTTGCCTTTCAATTTATGTGACTGCCAGAGATTTTCGCAGTGGTTGGAAAAGTGTTGAGCATAGGATGTTCAAACGGCGTTTTAAGAGTTTTGCATACTTCTTATGGCTTTTGTGACTCTTATCATTTTTTTATGAAGCCTTTAAGCATGTCTCTTCTATCTTTCTTTGCAGTACTTGAGAATATCTGAAGGGACCTTCTTGGGAGGAGACGTGAAAAGATTTTTTTTTTTTTGAATTCTTCTATAATATACAGACTTATGGTTTAACCAACCTGCGTTGTGCTGTATGTGTCTATGCTACAAGCATATGTGCCTAATATAAACAGAACTAGTGACATGTGGCAGGTAGTCGTTTCTGTAGCTTGTTCCTCTTGATTTTTGCCTTCCTGAAGCTGTTGGTGTGGAGGTGTGCTGTGTGAAACAGCAAAGTGTCACGTTTGTAAGAAAACATTCTATGGTTATTTTATTCAGTATGATTTTTTTTCATAAATGGCTTTTCATTAAATCGTGGTCCGGTTGCGGGAAGGATTCTATTATCTCCAGCCCTTGCGGAAACGTGGCTCAGGGTCTGTGGGGTGAGGGAAAGGGATTGAAAGTGTGGATGGAAGAGGAATTCTATAGTGGAGGCCTCCATAACTTTTGACCACCTGAGGTTCCTTAATATGCACTGACAATGCACAGTACACCGGCCTCTAGCATCTTCGCCTCCATCAAAAATGTGACTGCTGCGGGCCAGACCCAACGCGCATTCTTTGGATCCACATTTAAACACCGTAACCGCTAGACTTCTGTGGTGGACTTTCTCATTGATGCAAGTTGATGCATAAGAAACCCTTTTATGGTATGCAAGAACAGTTCTTTCTTATTTTTGCTGCTTTCGGGGTGGTTCTGCCTTTAAATTTGTCTGCCTGTATTGGCACTTAGTCCTGTGCCTGTCACGCGTGCGGCGCTGCCTTGTTTCCGTTGGAAAAGGGAAGAGATCGCGAAAGCGGCTCAAGAACACAGCTGTTTCTTTTCCCATGCTGTATGTCGGCATGGACGAGGTAAGGATTTCGAGATCGTGGGAAATCTAGGGAGCATACATGTGGGCTCCCTAGGGAAATCCCATACGAGGCGCATCCCAGCGTGCCGACTTTCCCTCACCTCTCTTCCTCGTCACTTCCGGAATGTCCTTTGAACCGGTTCCTGTTGGGAAGAGGCTGCCCGCACCTGAAGGGGTGGCTCGGGGAGGCGTGCCCAGTAACCATTGTTCTTGGCGTCATTACATGTAGAAAAGGAGAGCCTTTGTAGATGAAAAAATTGTTTTAATTTCTGCTCACTTTCTGGAGAAACCACTGCATGCTTGCACACATTGAAAGGTACGCTTTCTATTAAGCCAGAAAACAGGAGAGCGATGAAGGATGGTAGATAGTCCCTTTAAGGTGGAGCTTTAACACATAGCAGCCCCGTCGATGACAGTGCAAGTAAAGTGATTTTAAGCGCAAGCCAGAATCAGAGCCGCCTCATTTCAACCATGAAATTTTACCTCCCGTTGTCAACCACCTTCGAGTGACCATGAGTCAAAACCCAGATATCCGTAATCCGGGAACTCAAACGAGGAAATACGGGCATCCAATAAAAAGTTGACGTGACTTAAAGCAACTCCTTCGAATCTACCAAACATTTCCTCTAGACCGTGGAATCAATTTGCATGTGTACTGAAAGCAACGGCAGCAAATAGGCTAGTTCCGAGTGTCGGTATTCCTAAAAGCTGCTAGGCAATAACTTTTAAAGAGCTGCTGGGGAATGGTGCCTGATAGGCTGACCTATCAAGGTCTACTGAAAATTTGCTAAAGCCACTATGCCTAGCGATCTTCACATGATTATAATCAGGGTACGCGCTATCCGATTAGGCGCAGCTTATCAACGCGATAGCGTCAACGAGTTCAGAACCAGAAGCGCGTTACGTTTTAAGCGCGTTACTGCAAGCTGGCGCCACTCCCGAGTTTTCCGATATAAACGCAGGGCGGTATATCGCGCTCCACTCAAAGGTGAAGCAAGGGAACTCCGGGTATTTTAGATGCGAAGCAGCTTATAGTGGTGGTGGTGGGGGGGGGGGGGGGGCTATGTCACTCCCTCCCTCCATCCATCCATCCATCCGCCGTGCGGCGTCCACACCCGCACTAGAGTGTACTAGAACTTTTGAGTGGCGCAAGCGCCTGCCTGGGCGCGGCCGTTTCAGCGTGGAATGATGCGGTGGCACTGGCGTCGACCAATCTTCCCGGGCAGATGGCTGGCAGGCGTTTCGCGTACGCGTTGGTACCTCTCCGTCACGTCCAGGATGATCTTTTTCATTCCTTGTTATACCCCCCTTTTCAAAAATTTTAATGCAAATAAATATTATTTGACATTATTGTTATTGAAGTTGCCGCCGACTGTATTGCAGCTTGAAATAGCGTAGCACATATATCGTACCGCATTACGAGCGCGTTCCCCCCCCCCCCCCCCCTTTTTTTTACAGTGTACACTTACACTAGAAAGCAGCTAGCCGACACTAGAAAGCAGCTAGCCGGTACACATCGGAAGCCTCCCTCACCCCCCCTCCCCCTCGAAAAAAAAAACAAAACAAGGAATGTGTTGCACATAAGACGAACTCCTCGCCCGTTCCACGTAAAACACCAATGCTGAAATCAAATAAAGGGCGCGTCGCTTGTGGTGGCGTTCACTCGCAACAAAAGCAGGCTTTATTGACATTGTCACTGTCTGAAGAACAGCAGAGTTTTTCCAAAGCTCCCTTTCATTTTAATATGGGAATATGCGTTTATTGTTGTAGGACCCACAAAAATGCACATACGTAATAGTGCAGAAAAACGCCTTCAGTGAAACATAGCAGCGCAGGATTTCGAGTTTAAATAAGCAACAGCACAGCAAAGGAAAGTCGTATTAACAATCGATAACGTAAAAATACAAGGTTCGTATACTTGTACAAACAATACATTTGCAATTAAAATTATAAAAAGCATAAAATTATAGAGCCAGGATACACAATATAACATAAAACAAAACAGAATGGCAGAGTTTAGGTTGTCTTTCTAAAATGCATTAAAAAAATATGTTATTATCGTTGCAAAATCGTTGAAACCGACTAAAGCGGAACAATGAACCGGCTTAGTTCGAGTAATTATATTAATTGTGCTCTGAGAACCCTAAAGCTGCTAAGTTAACCATCACAGGTTTATTAATGCAAAAAGATTCGAGATCAAATTTTGTTTTCAGGATTTCGCGTCAGAATTTGCGCGTTCTCTTGCTTACAAACCTCTTCTCGGAAAAATAATCTCTCTTCTTGGTGCCCCTTTAAAAATTAAGAGCGCAAAAAAATATGCAGGAAAACTGACATCCTTTTCGTGCTTGTGCAGCAATTTATAGCCTAAATTTCAGGTGCTGCTGTGCGCTTCGTTTCTCATCCCGCGGCTTGTTAAGACCCTTTATATAGAAATGCATACGTGCGACCACGTAAAAGCTGATCAACTTAGCAGTTAATGACTTGCAATGTTCGTTGCAACCAACACCCCCATTGCCTGTTGATCACTACCAGGACATCCAAGATGCTATCTTTGTGTAAGTCACTCTTACTAAAACAACCAGTGAAGATGTCTTCAAGTTCACTAATAAAGACAAAAAGTTTCGGAAAAGGGTACAGGAGGCCACCGAAATCACAAGATTCCACGTCTTTCGGGGCCTTAAAAAGGAATAACTTGCGACTTTGTTGCACACACGGATATCCAGTTGTACAACCTGGCGCGTAACAATGGTTTAAACGTTGTTTTTTCGCCATTTCGCGACGAAAACAGACATGATGATGATGATGATTGTGGTTCGGTTAGGAAAGGACGCTAATTTCTGCAGCCCATGTAGGGAGCACGGCTAAGCGTCCGTGGGGGTGGGGGAAAGGGAGTGAAAGAGATAGGAGAGAAAGGCCGTAGTGGAGGGCTCCGGAAATTTAGACCTCCTGGGGTTCTTTAACGTGCACTGACAACGCACAGTACACGGGCAGAGATGCCGACTACAGATGCTACCATGCCGCCGAGCAAACTTCGGTAGATTGGGCGATGGCAGCGCCGCCGCTACTTTCGCCGCAAGTTGGGCAAGGGGCAAGCAAGGGAAGAGCGTTGCGGTCGTGCCACTCAAAAGCTTCTAGTACACTCTACCCGCACTGCGCATCCTCCTCCCCCTCCTCTCCTCGGCATTCCTCTCCTGCATCCGAACTGCCGCAACGGCGCGCGTTGACTATGGAAACGCTCTTTTTTCGATGAACGCTTTACCAGCTCGCAAGGACCGAGAACGCGCCCTCGCCCGCGAGAAACAACGTGACACAGGCAGCGTCTGCTAGCGTCAAACTGATGCAAACGCGGTGTGCACTCCCCGTGCTGCTTCGCATCGCCTCATGATCCCCTTTAGCGGGAGATGGCGTAATTTTTTTCAGTGTTCACTGATATCGGTGAAATTTTCGATATGTGTTCTCCTTCGTACTCTTATAACGTGTGCCACGTCAGGCGGCTACAAGTTTAGTTTTCTCGAAAATGAATTTAAAACTTTTAACGGATACCCGTGCGGGCCACACTGTGTTTTTGACGTCATTACTTACAACGCTGCCTACCCTAGCAGGCTGGCGGTCAAAAGCAGAACTGTGATGCTTTAGCGCTCAATTCGTCGCTCTCCAGTTTGTAGAAGGTGCCATAACTCAATTCGTAGTCGGACGTGATCGCTTCTTTCATTTTTCTGGCACTAGGTCCATATTTCTGATGGCGGGGATGCTGTGACGTCATCGCGTACGCTGAACTAAGCTTCTACCCGTTTCGGTTTGAGCACATCGTTCGTTCGGTTATTTAAAATTATTGGCGAGTTTTTGAGCAAATTGAACCATCCTGCCCGCTAGGGACTATTAGTACAATTGGAAAACAGCGATATATGGCGAAAAAACCACCGGATTTGCCTTTTAAGCGTCCACCAGTTTTCTTGCATATTTTCATAAGCAGTGTGTCGAGAGCTTACGTCGACAGCTCTAATTATAAAGTATCCTGTGGTCTCCATTTCACTTTTCAACTGCGGCCTGGCGCACGAATGTGCGTATCAAGAGCAAATACTGGTACGATTAAGGCAAGGGTTCAAAAAAAAATTACAGCATATCCACGGACTGAATGATGATGAGTGGGCGAAGCTCGGGAGGTTCATCGTAGATCGTGCCGAGTTCCGGATTAATTTAGTTAACGCGCACGCTAAGAATCCTTATGGTTCAACTACGCACAAATGAAATCTCCCACCGGCACTTCATTGCAAGTCAAGATCCAGTGCCTATATATTATATATGGGTGGCCGGTGAACGGTTCTCCAACGCGAGCAGTCGGTATTTCTCAATCAAGAAACTCGCTAGGAGACGCTGCCTGCGCCAACGTTCTCTCTCGCGGGTGAGGGCGCGTTCTCCTTCTTTGCGAGCTGGTGGAGCGTTCATCTAAGAAAGAGCGTTTCCATAGTCAACGCGCGCCTTTCTCTCTCTCTCTCTCTCTGTCTCTCTCTCTCTCTCACAAGACAGCAGATGTAAGAGAGAGAGCTCGCGCGGCGGGAGGCACGCGCCGAGGGCGAGCGCGTGCCTCCCGGGAGATACTGCCGGTTACGCCTGACGCAGGACAAGGTTAGACTAAGAGGAGCTTCGCCCCTAAAAAAAAAAAATGCTAAAGTGATATTGCTTCATTCCCCGAGTTTTCAGTTGATATTGCGTGTGACTGAACATCGAGGCGGTTCGAAATGCACCATAGTTCTAGTTTTGCGGGAATGTGGCTTCTCCACAACAAGACTCTTACAAAGGAAAAGCCCGCTTTAACGGGGCTGAAGTAAGGCGACAAATGCTAGTGCGGCTTTTATCTATCAGAACGCATGAACTGTTACCGCGCGGAGGTAGTAACTGCTTTTAGACAGGCAAGGTTGGTTGTGCAACCAGCACTGTGAATTTAAGAGCGGTGAAAGCGAAAAAGTTGTTGAAGGCTCTAGCAGGTTCTTTTTTTTTCTTTGTTGACGTGTGCCACGTTCTACCGTTAAAGGCGAGGGCGATGTTTAAGCGCCCTCCATTAAAAAATAATATAAAATTATTTTGCGCAGATTGAGTCTATCGCTCGCTTACGTCGACATCTCTAACTGTAAAGAACCCTGTGCTCTCTGCTGTGTTGTCGCCGCGGATGGCCCATATTTTATTCGTCGGTCGTGGCCCAGCACACGAGTTTACGCTTCAAGGACAAGTGACGGTTCAAAGGCAAAATTTCAAGCAAGTGCTAGAGCGATATTGCCTCACTCTATACACCGTGTTTTCACTCGATGTTCTGCGTGAGAGAATACTCGGGCATTCAGGCGGTTATAAGGATGCCAGCATTGTTGTCTTGCAGAAAGCTGCCTTCTCCACAATAAGCCTCTTACGAAGGAGAAGCCCGCTTTAACGGGGCATCGAGTAGGGAAGCGATGGCTAGCGCCGCTTTTATCGCCAAAGACGCAACAGTCACAGAGTCAGTAAGTACCTTAGACAGATAAGGTTGGTTTTGTAAGTAGTTACATTATATTAAGAACGAGAGAACATTAAGAATGATTAAGAATGAGGACATTAAGGACTGTTTAGTGCTGCAGTCAACAGGTTTAATTTTTGGTGCCTATCGGAGAATCCCTATTCTCTGTCCACCTTGCACTTTCTTGACCGACAAGTTTTTCAGCTAAGAAGCCTTTCTTTCCGATAAATTCTCATGCATTTCGTTATAGATTCGTGTTGCAAACGGGTAGATGTCAGTTTTTTTTCGTAATAATTGTGCGTATTAATGCATTTGTATTTCTTAACGAGCGACAAAGCTGCGAGTGCTTTCACGGAGACTTATTTCACTCTCGTGCTATGCAAATTAAAGCGAATCAACCTTTCTTGCCTTTCGCATAGCCAAAGTGACCTTCCTCATCACGTGGAAATGCCCCATGAAATAACGTCCCGTCATACAGCTGCTTCCACCACACCTCCTCCCTCTTCTCTTTGTTAAAGACAAAAATAAAGTTCATTCATTCATTCATTCCATTTACCGGAAAGGAAGTCTCGGGGAAGCGGCGCCATTTGAAAGTGGCGCGCATTTTCAAGAGCGTTACAGCGGCGAGCCGCTGCCGTAGCAACCCCGCGCTTGTTGTCTCGTATCCACGGCTCCGCACCGCTCAGCCGCCGTCGGCGCGACCTAAGTCACCCGACCTCGCGCCCATGGCCGGGTGGTGGGACGACTGAGCTCCCGTGTGCGCGGTGTCACGGACTACTGGCTGCGTTTGTTACTGGTGCTTCTCGCGCGGGAAGAAGAACGCTGCTCTCCGTGACTCGCGGCCTGGCAAATATCCTCTTTTTTTGACTGGCGGGGAACGCACCAAAGCAGGTATGGGCGACGCTGTACTGCAGCTGTTGGCAGTCGTCCTTTGTCACGGATGTTAGCTGTGCTTCGTCACGCGCGCATGACTCCTGTCACATAGGTTGTACCGTGGCTGGCAGTGTCACGTGACTTCTACGCCACCACTCCTTGTCACGATAGGGCACCCGACATCCGAAGTTCGCTTAGCGGGACGTGAAATTTCCCAGCGAAAGATCCGCAAAAGCGCGACTGTGTGGCGATATTCGCGAAAGTACAGGCATTCTGCGAGAGTCTCCAGATTCCCGCTGTCTGAGAGATGAGACACATGTATATATAATGCATGAAGTTACATGGCAACAAGAGTAAGATGAGTGTTTGTAAAGGACGTTGTAAAGTATGTGGCCTGCCTAAAGACATAGCGGGCGGCTTTGTAGTGTGGAGAGCGAAGTCACTGCTGCTTTAGAATGGTATATTAGGCTAGTTGGCGCCAATCCATCGTGCTTGTAGAGCGCTGAATTAACGCGCGTACTAAAAGTCTGTGTTCTCCCCTTTTCCTTTTCTGTCTGTGCATCCATTTGATGCTGTATTCATGTTGAAGTCGCTGTAAGTAGGTTCTTTACGGCGATGAGCTGACCTTGTTTCTGTACAACGCCCATACATCTGTTGAGTACCTTCGGCGGCGTGTCGTTATATAAAGCGATGAAGCAGCTTGTTGAAACACGCTGATCTTTTTTTTGTAGTTGCATTAATGGGGCGTCAGGGAGTCACCGTGTCAGTGCTGGGATGAAGATTGTCCGCTTCATCCAAGGCCGTGTTCCTGACGCGTCTTAGCCGCAGGAGTTGAGTGCACTGGTGTTGTGACGCTTGAAGTAAAACCTCACATTGTATTTATTAGGAGCTTCGATAGCGTTGAATGGCCATGGTAGCTTCAACCATGTTTCCGCTCTCTCTCTTTCTGGGCCGTGGTGTTTCAGACGTATAATTATCGACACAAAGTTTCACCAGAGGAGGGTTAGGACTTTGCAGTTTCAATACCGCTGTTAATGCCATTCTCTTTTAGTGGAACCCTACGGCGATAGTCTCTGAAGAGATGATGCGATTGCCTGGAGCACGGATGTGCATCGTAAAAGCGAGGCGACACAACGTCGGACCGCACAAAACCCCGAGTGTTTCGCGTGTCTTCAATGCGCGGCTGTACGAGCGATACTTAGATGCGTGGTAGGTTGTCTAGTCCCTTCTCAGAGATGAAACTGTACTGTTCATCTGCGCGTTGAAGCACATAAGTGCAGTTTTGGGTTTCCTTGCCAATTTTTATTTTTTTAGGTCGCGTAGTCAGAGGTATAGGTCGTGTCATACAGTCTGTACGCTGGGACTAAACGTACTTTTGCACACAACTTGCAGTATAAAATAAAATAACATACTGTGGGCGTTTAAACTGCACATATTCTTCATCTGTACATCATCATCATCATCATCATCATCATCATCATCCCTTGGCACATTCTCTTTGTCACGTGTGGGCAGTCATCACAATCGTGCATGGGCTGCTCTGGTTCGCTGCTGCCGAGCTACCGGTTCAAATAAACTTCGTGCAACCCACGACGTCACGACGATGGAGGTGCAAGGTGGAGGTGCGCGTTTGTAATACGCATAATAAATTAAATACGCGCTTCACGTAGGTCAGGTTAATTACCTATATCGGCAGGTAATCCGCAAATATTTTTGTGGCGTGTAAGCGACGACACTAAAAGAAAAAAAAAATGGTTCTGGAAAATGATGCCATGTGACTCGTTCAACAAGAGGAGCAGTAGACTGTTTTAATTTGTAGCTCTAGTAATCCACTAACATTTAATAATGATCTAGTAACCTATATTATCTAAAGAGAAAGTATACTTTTCTTCACTGTTGCGTGTGGTGCGGAGACTACAGGTCCGATCTAAGGGCAAGGCTTCAACTAAGTTTACGTATGCATTGTCACGCTAGCAGCTTCGACAATTTTGCTCATCTTGTCTGTTGGAGAGAAGGTTCTAGCTTTATGAGCTGCGTGGCGTAAAAATAAAAAAAAAAAAACATCTGATCTGAATATCGCGTGCTCATTTTTCTCCATGCAGTTTGAGAGCGACCGTGAGACGCTCAAATCGGCACAATATATGCCTCGAAGATCGATCAGTTCAATTTTATGAATACACTAGGAGAGGCCTACAGGGTTATCCTTGCAACGTGATTAGTTTTTGCAATCCTTTACCGACTTAAAATAGAGTAAAACATGATAGCACGTATAGGTTATTAGCGCAAGCAAGGCAGACCGCGGGGGTGCACTAACTGTTCTGCACCCTGTACAACTCTGCTATATTATCAGATCCTGTAATGACGGCATTTTAAGCCAATCAGAGAGGCCGCAGCCACCCTCTGGGGCAATCGGAGTTGGCAAGATGACGAATTCGACTAGGTGTAGGACTGAGCTGCAATGCTGTGCCTGCGGACACATTGAAATATAACTTAATAAAGGAAATAGGGGAGAAGGAAAGACAGGGTGGTTAACCAGTTTCGGATAGCCGGTATGCTACCCTACATAGCGTTTCGTCTACAGAAGTAATCGCAGCTGAAGGTGACGAAAACAGTACTGTTCTTTTTCTTTGAACAACAGACTTGCTCAAGCGGCTGCGATAGCATAATGTCTCGTACCAGGCGAGAACCACTCACTGTGACATTGGGCTATGTGCTTCCTGTCCTCTCTCTCTCTCTCTCTTTAAATATAATTCACGTGTTTCCGCTGTAGATTAGAATATACGATATCGAGCTGGTTAGCACGGCGGTGCAATTTCGATGCCCTCCCACCTTAGACGGGGCGCAAAGTAAATGCATCCTTTTCTCTTTGCCTGAATAAACAAAGAGCTACAACGACTAAAACCACGCTTACGATTGGATGTAGACGCACGTTAAGGGACTCCACGTGGTCAAAAAGCTTAACATGGAGTTTCTGTGCATGCCGAAACCTCTCCGCACTGCAACTCGTGTCTTAGAGCCAGAGCCGACTTCACTCACGTCTTCCTAAATTGCCCTAACACGCCCAAGCCCCCGTGGCAAGGGTCACAACATCAGGAGCGATGGGAGGCTGCTCTGCGCAGCTCGCGACCGGAGCTACAGCTTCGGGCAGTGGGCTGGGCAAGAAGGGTCGCCGAAGCACAAAAGTGCCCGGCCATCTAGAATGGCCAGAGGGCTCATCGCCGTCCTGCTACCCTTTTCCCGTTCCCCCCCTCGCATGATTCTCTCGGGAATCAATAAGGTTGGTTACCTGCCTACCCTCCGTGCTACAGCGTGGACCATAATATAATGGTGGTTTTGGCACGGAAAATCTCAGATTTTAATATGATAACACGTTCGACTAACTCAAAACGAGCCAGTGCTCTGTTTTTTCGAAGGATAGAACGCTGGGCGAGTTGGTAATGCATGACAGAAACGAACTGCGCGAAAAACACGGACGAGGAAGACACACGCACAAGCGCAGTTTTATGGCCAGTCGACATAGTGTTGGGAAGCTAATTGATTGAAGAGCTAGAAAAAGAACGAAAAAAAAAAATAATCTCATCAAAACAAGTCTGGGCTCATCGTGGAGTTTCCTCTTTCTCAGTGAGTGCCCACGTGCAAGTCGTCAACGACAACAAGAACCGCAATATTTCCATTTTCCTTTTTGTCTATACTACGCTGCACCCACACGCCAAATCAACCGCTCAAAAAGATTTTTTTTTTTTACCTGGTTGTGCGTGTAAATAGTCACCGCCGATGACAAACACTGTCAGTAGTCATGGTTGATGATAAATGTGCTCGTCGCTCAGCTCTTTTAAGACATATCATTTGCGTTCTTGAGGTGCGTGAGGGGTGAATATTGTGCTTGCGAGAATAACGACAGCTACACCAGCAATCATTTGTCGTTATCTCTTGATATCGAATATTACTTGTTGGTAACGATCGTTAAATATTTTCCTTTTTCCTTTTCGCATTGTGTGCGTGTTGTTGTAAAATGGCGGTACTCACGTAAAATTAGTGTGTATATTTGTATTGACTGTATCTGTGGTGTGTGCTTTCGCTTGTGTCATCCATCCTTGAAGACCACTTGTGTTAATAGTACCGTAACTAAACGACCGTATTGGTCCGGCTTGATGACAAGGCGCTTCCGGAGCAGGCGATTCTAGCACGCAGGCGCAAAAACGATCGTCTCACCCGAAGTCGGTGAAGGAGTTACTGAATTCCTTTAGGTGAGAGTGGCCTATAAGATATTCCTCGTCGAACACCACGCGAATGTACTTTGGCACCGGCTGTATTCAACCGCATGTGAGCCGTACCTACGTATACCACTGGCTCATCACGGCATATCCAATCCTGGTATGAGCCACACGTGATTTTGTTATCGTTAAGCGTATCGTAACTGACGAGTGCGCTGTTAATGCCATGACTTATCCTTAATAATTGTGTCTGGGGGTTGACGTCCCGAAAGCACGATACGACTATGACGGACTACGGCGTTAAGGAGGGCTCTGGAAATTTCGGCCACCTGGTGTTCTTTGTAACGCGCACTGACATCGCACAGTACATGGGCCTGTAGCATTTCGCCTGCATTTAAATGAGGTCTCCGCGACCAGCGTTCGATCCTACGACCTTCGGGCCAGCAGTTAAGTGCCACAGCTACTGGGCCACCTCGGCGGGTTTGATCTATCATTTATGTTAGCCGTATGTCGGTAGCATTGCATGCCACTTTCGGTCGATACAAAATGAACGAGATGCGAGTCTTCGCTTTTTGTACCACATTCCTCGTGTCTTAATTTTTTGTACTATATTTTTCTACCACCGCTTTATTCAGTGCTGCCTCCGCACGGTACATATAACGTCTCTGACTTAATGAATTTAAAACATTTGCTGTACTGGCTGAAGTCAGCTCCGGGGAATCATGTGTTGCGTTGGTGGTGGGGTCGCAGAGCGCTGCAGCGCAGTGGGCGATAAAGGCTTTATATATAGGCGAAGGGGGTGGGGGACGTGTAGCGATAGAGTCAACCACATCTTCCGGTGCTCGGCTCGTCGGCATGGACGGCACGTGCGTCCACTCGACGTGCGGCCTGCAGCGCGGGGAGTCGGCGGTGCGAGTCCGCCAGAGACCGCGGTTCAGCGCCCCGGCACACCACATTCTGCGTGCCTTTCCGTCGCGCAGGTTAGAACCTGCGCTAGACTACCAGGAAATGCGGAATTCGAGGCCAGCGGAGGCTCGGCAAGGTGGACAGGTATAGGAGAACACAAGTTCGCAACGCACGTTCACAAGTATAGGAGAACACGTTGATTATAGGAGAGTACAAGTTCACAACTGGAACAACAAACACGACAGGGACGTATCTGCAGGAACGTGTTTCGAGGCTGTGCGTGTGCGTGCAAGCCGAACTCTATTGTACCGGAAAAGGTGGTTGTACAGGATATGTTCGATATACCGAAAATTTCGATATATACGAATTCGCTTTTGGAAAATTACTGCGCCTATATAGTTCGTTATACGGAGTATTGTCAAGGCACACCGTGGTAGCTTAACGGCTAGAGTTTTGACATGTGGAGCTCGAGGTCACGGGATCGAATCCCGCGGTCATGGCAGCCGCATTTTGATGGGGGAGGATTGCAAAAAAAAAAAAAAAGTCCCTTTGCTTAGATTTAGGTGCATGTTAGAGAGTCCCGGTTTGTCAAAATTACCCCGGGGCCCTCCGCTACGGAGTAGTCATAATCCTCATAATTATATCGTGGTTTTGACACGTGAAACGTCATCGATCATCAGAGTATTCAAGAACTTGGGCGAGAACGCGAGAACTAAAGGTCCTTTCTTGGAAACTTGGCTCTCGCCTCTTTGCTATCGGCAATGTGATGTCACGTCGATAGCAGCACGCCGTTCGTGACTGAGAAGCACCGGGTGCGTGGTGATAACGCAAGGAAATTACGCGAGATAAATGACGATTAGTGTTGTGTAGCAGAAAGACTTGAAATACTCGATTTTCTTTTCGTTGGCGCGTATACAAAATGTGTACGCATTCCGCGCCCCCTTAATCGCGTCTCCCGTGAAATTTAGTGACATGTCGCCTTTGGCTTCCGCACGATACGCTGTGGTTAGTTCAGCCAGAGCGCCGCGGCACCGCTGCTGAGGCGTTCCATGTGCGTGAGTTAGTGTAAATGTTGATCGATACTAAGCACTAAGTTCGATATATGCAATGTGTACAGTACGTTACAGACAGTATATTTCGCAGGAGTTGTGCTAACGCAGCAACGCGTGTTCGATATTAACCATTTGTCGCTGTACCAGTATTGGTCATTAACGTGTTTGGCTGAACATTCACATGCAAACTTTAGAAATCCCTGGAAGCAGGCTGCTCAACGCGCGAAGAGCGTGACTTTGCCAGCAGACTCGACCCATGCACTGGTGATATACATGGATGTATATCAACGTAGAAGCTCCACAGAGTGAAAAGCACTGTCTTCCGTAAATTATTACGCCATAGAGGGGTGGTAGGGTTGTCTTCCTTCACAATGTCTTCTTTCACTGCCTCTACCGCGAGTGTCGGTAACTGGTGTTAACTAGTACTGCCCTACAAATAGTAGAGTAAGTAAGAATTACTCTATAGACCCTTTTCATAATTCGCAAGTGCGCTTCTCTGCATTGCACTTTTGCCCTACTAATGGCTGCAGCTGTCTTTATTTAAATGCTGTCAAAATTCAAGTTGCACATGCTGCGGCCCGTTTTTTGGAAATATTTGTATCAGAAGGGCTGCGTCGACGTTTTACATGCCCTATCGCAAGAAAATTGCGCTTGCACGCGCTGTTTGCCAGACTGCCAATGCCGCCATTAGTAGGGTAAGCCGCATTGCAGGGAAGCTAGCTTTACAGTTTATAAAAAGGGTCTATACTTCCAGACTCAAAACTTAAATTATTTCTTCTCAACTGCACTTTCGAGATATTTCCTGATTTCTTCAAGTTATTGCTTATTATCATAGAGTTATTCACCCCTCCTCCCCCTTTATTTCCTTTTTCTCTCTATGTATATATTGAGCTCAGAACTGACGTAATCTTAAAAAAAAGGAAGCTTCCTTTGCGTTTATGTTATTTGCATTATTTCGAACTAGAAGATTATTGGCCACCCCTCCGAGGCAGTGGCTGTGTCTGCCTATAAACCTATAGGTTCTGCATCTACACAACTACAAGACGTCCACCACTCTTCTGCTTAAGCCTCTGTTTCGTCATTGTTTCTAAGCCTCTTTGTTTGTTCATATAAATAAACAAAGGAAGACGCTTCGCAAACCAGGCTTTCATGAAACGCGGACAGAAGCGCGGTATGGATTTATTCCTCGCGCTGTTTAATTATGTGCGGGCGGAAAGTGAGTACACCGCAGTCAGTGTCATCATAGGGCGGCTAGATCGGCCGTTCGTCGAATCGTCCCTTCGTGCAAAGCAGCAGCAGCGCCCTCTCGCCCTCGTCGTCAGCGCTCGCGTTGCATTAACATGTGGGACGACGAAAAACGCCCGACAAGTGAAGGTCAGCTGCTGTCAATCGATGCTGCAGCGAGCGGACACTGCCGCGGCCCCGTTCCAGCAGTTCCGTGCAGCACTGTGGAAGCTACGGGCGTTTTCTACCAATTAGGAGGGAAAACGCGTCTTGAATGTGTTCTTCCGCGCACTGTCGTCTACCAGCGGTAAACGCTGTAGAGGAAGCGGCAGTAGCGTTTTCAGAACGGTGGCGCTACTTCTCGCTTCGCAAGAATCTGCGCTCGGCGGTCGCGTAGCCTTGGCTTTGCTGCACGGAACTGGGCAAACAGAGTGCTGTATGTGCGTACGCTTCAGCGGAAACGATTCGGCCGATGCGACGACGCACTCGAGAGGAACTACGCGTGGCGGACGCAAATTCGCCGTCGCTTCTGTTTGTGCGCAAATTCTGCGGCTTGCACGCGGCTGCTTGCGTGAGCTGGCGTTGTTTCTCATATCTGACTGACACTCACGATGCACGCGACTCATCGCGCCCCACTGAGCCTGTTCCGGATACACGACAGCGGAGACCTGCCGTTCCGTTCCGTTTGTCGTTTTTATTTTTCATCGTAACTTCATTGTCCCCGAGAAATACCTGTTACAAAGGCCAACAACGTGGCCTTTTAAAACATTGAAAGTTTTTTTCACCGTTAATGAGAATCTACCGAACGTCCAGTAAGAGGCAGGAATGCTCCAACATTTAAGCTTCGCATGTCTCCTCCTTTAATTATAATGGCATCGCACGCTCAAGCCTGTATATCAAAGGGCTGGCACCAACTCGCTGGCATTTCCAGTTTCGCTGAGGGAACTGCCCGTTTTAACGCACCGTTTGAAATGGCAAAAGAATTCTGCGCAGGTCCGCAGGGTGGATGTAAAGATCTTGAAGGAAAATCCACCCGTTAGCATCATTTTGCTACAAGCGGCTGTATGCTAACTCTTTCCCTTTGTAAGAGTCGGTAACGCTAACGTTAATCCGAAATGCTTCACTATAGGGCGTGTATTTCATGACCTCAGCATAGGGCACGAACCCACAAAAGGCGGACGCGGCTTTGGTCGATGGAGGTTCCAGACGTGCGGTAGTCCGCTCCGCACATTGCTTAAAATCGGCTTCATATGCCGTATAATTCTTGTTCTTTCATTTCCCCTACTTCCTTGCAAATGGCACCGAGCCGTGCTTCATTACGGGCTGCGGATAAAAACACCGCCGTTTCGTGTCCTAACAAAGCCGCTTTCCCATAAATCGATCAATCGCAGTAGTCTGCCACAGGTGCTGACACGATTGGCGTTAATGATAAAGTACCGTGCAGGTATGTTGTCCCTGTCCGGTGTGGGCAGGACTCGGGGACAAAGACAAACCCTGACTCACTGAGGTCTATACTTATCGAGATGTATGCACAGTGCGTTTTTTGATATCGACAGTTTCGAGTTGTAGTTTCGAGAGAGAGAGAGAAAACTTTATTTAACAAGTAGACCCGGTGATTTGGTCGGGGTACTTGTTTTGATACTTGATTTGGTCGGGTCGGGGAACATGGGAAGGTACTTTCGAAACTTAGCGCGGCCCATTAAAGGCGCTGCATTGTCACACTGCTCTCGTGCCGTGCGCTGCAGTCAGACCTCCTAACTGCTCACTCACGCTGCCAAGGCCTGACGGATGCCTTTGCTAAAAATTCAACTGGCTTTAACAGCGGAGCTGTTTTAGCTCGGCTAAGTTCCGTGGACGACCACGTAAAACTGGAGAGGCTTTGCGGGTGTGCGCCACAGAATGTGTGTATGTACCAAACAGCTTTTAGCCATGCGCAGTACAGTACAGGAGGGGGTGTAAAACGCAAGTGAGGAGGAATGATGTGAGGGTGGGGAGGATGGAAAGGAATAGAAAAAGGAGGGTGAAAGGAAAATGAGGCTGAGGAGGAGGGAGGAAAATGGGGAGGTAGGAGGGTAAACCATAGCATAGCTATGCGCATAGCAACGGGGTGGGGAAGAGAAGTGAGATTGAGGGGGAGGGAAGAGAGGAGAGAGTGCAGTATAGAAAGAGATAAAGAAAGAAGGAAAGCTGATAAAATGCAAAAAGAAAAGAAGATGCAGAAGATGCGCAGGCGTGAAAATGCCTTGAATTATTTTTCTCACTGTATGCATTGACTGCAGAGCTCGAGGTGCGTGATTGATGGGACCAATGTGCTTTGTGAGCATTCCTCCTTCTTCCTTCTTTTTTTGTTATTGTACAGCAAGGCTGTTTATAACTTAAATGACGTCCGGCGGTGTTCGCATAAACCAGTGCGCGTATTTCCGCGCGCACTTCCTTTTCCTCTTAAGCTCAACCCACTCTTACCCTCAGCCCACTAATACGCGATGGTGGTTACGCGAAATCCAGTGTGCGGCATTTAACATAAGCACTGTCATGAACTTAAGCCAAGGGTGTGCGTAACCTCATTAAGAAACACAAAGGCGCAACCAATAATTGACGAAGACCTTCGTCAACCATGAGTAAACGCCGGGGCCGCACATTTCAGTTTCGCTGGTTTACCATCTGTAGGGCTGCGTGCATGGGTGGTGAACTTTTTGTTTTCTTTCTTCTGGTTAACCTTCCCTGCCTTTCCGCTTCATTTCTCTCTCTCTCTCTCTTTTCCTTTGTCGTGGACGTATGTGAGAAAGTGCCTGACACGTAAATAAATCAACTGTGAACTCGTGCGTCGCCCTGCATACGTGTCTATTCGCGTCCTTCCGTCATGTCTTGGTAGTACGAGCAGTCATGGACGTGTACCAACAAGCCGCCACGGAAGCTTTACTTGTAGCAGGGTCCCTCAATACTCAAAAAGCATTAAGCATTGAAGGACCTTGCTAGTAGTCACACCCTTCACGTCTTCGAAGGAGAGAGGGTAGTAAGAGGACAGCCTCTCAGAACACGTGCCCCAGTTCCTTGCCGCTGCTGTCCAGCTGCGGAACTTAGCGTGCTGTCAAAGACGCTCTATCGACCATGTCGGGTCGATGCATTCGCGCTATACGCGATGGCGCGGCCTCGTTTTTTAACGACTCGCTGTTAAAGCAGGTCACCCAGCCTGCTTTAGCTTTGCCGTATTATTCTGCGCACGCGCGCACCGTATTTATGCATATTTCACTAGAATCCCGTGTTAAGCGTGTATCGATAGCGTGAGTTAACAGAGAGAGCGGGGAGGTTGTCAATAAGCGTGGTGACTGCTGCAAGCGCGAGGCACAGCTGAATCAATCTGTCCCGTTCTCCTCGCTGCTTGCGAATTTCGCCGCCTTAGTGATGGTGCTTCGCCGTCACGTGTCATGCTTCGTACTAATTTAGCAATGTGCGCGACTGAAATCCATATCATGGGTGTATGTGGTCCGGAAATATTCAGAATGCCCCGTCGGAGCTCAGTGATTATACGGGAGCTTGATATAGCTGGTGAAATTCGATATGTTAATCGTTTCTGTGATTTAATAATTCAGTCTTCTCGCATGTTTTTGTTTATGTTATGCCCTGCTATTTGATTATCAGTGCTGCGACGTTATACATCACATAGACACGTTGACAATGACTGATGGGTTTTTATGTGCCAAAACCACGATATGCATATGACGGGCACTCCGGATTGGCTTTGGCCGCCCGGAGTGCTTTAACGTGAATTAAAGTACAAGGGGGGGGGGGGGGGGTCTTTGCATTTTGCCCCGTTAGAAACGTGGCCGCCGTGGCCGGGATACGATGCCCCCATTCCCGAACCTGTAGCAAGTCACCGTCACATCCGCGCGCGCACTCACGCACACACACAAAGGTTGTGGATCTGAACGAAAGAGTAATGGTTTTCAACGTACGTTCCGTTTTATTTCTAAATGAACCATGCAATCCATGGCCAAGACGTGTATGGGGCAGGCAATACAGCCGATGGTCCTTAAGAGTAACAGCATGGATTCCAAGAGAATTCATTGGCAAGCGGGGTAAAGGACAGCAGTAAGTTATTGGCGGGCAAATGAGATTGAGTATTTCGTGGGGATAACGGGGCCGGATAAGCACAGAACCGAGTTAACTGGAGAACTGTACGGAATAGGCCTTTGACCAGCAGTGGGCATACACCGGCTCACAAAGACGACCTCAACAATGATCGTGGTGGTGGTGGCAGTGACAATGACTGTGATAATGATGACATTCATGATGAACTTGTCGGGGCCTCTTACACGTCGGAGGCACTGTAAACAAAAAGAGGTACCGGCAGGTACCAGCATCTGGATGTATCGATGTGCGAATGTCATGCTGTGTACGCGAAGGCCAGGCGGTTCCCCTCACGATTGGCGACCTAGATTAGAAAATAAAGGCGGTCGATGAACCGAAAGCGCAATTATCCCGTGTTGTAGGACGGACGGCAGAGTCAAAGAAAATTATGATGCTCGAAATGAGAGCTGATCGATCGGCCGGTTGGCATATACGGCCCGCACGCCTATGTTTTGACCTGCATCTGGATCGATGTTTTGAGCACGTAACGTTTTGTGCCATCGGCGTGAGGTATGATGCCGACGACGCCATATGTCAGGACTGGCTCTGCGTATGTTTGCGCGCACGTTGCGGCGCGAGTGTGCTTGTTTCGGGCAGGCGAATACAGCTGGGATGACATACTCTGCGCACTTAATGACGGTTTGTAAATGGCGTGCAAGTTTCCTGTGTTGGCGTTGGACGTCATGTTCGATTACTATATGGGCACAAACCGTTACGGACAGACAGTTAAACAGAGAGATAGATAGATAGATAGATAGATAGATAGATAGATAGATAGATAGATAGATAGATAGATAGATAGATAGATAGATAGATAGATAGATAAGAACCGCCCTGATTCCTTTTAGTCGAAAGAAGCAATCGCACGCACGCACACACACACACACACACACACACACACACACACACACACACACACACACGCGTGCGCGCGCGCGCACGCACGCACGCACAGCTTTAATTTATCGCGAAAGGATATGTGGTTTAAATGGGAAGAGCAGGAAACATATTTCGCCTTAACTCTATCAGTGGCGTCGTCAGGATTTTTTATTTTTCTTTACCCTTTCTTTTCACCGGCTACACCATGCAATGCACTGCATATATATGCACACACGGGCTTTGTCTTTGGCTGTGTACCGTCGAGCACGCGCTGTGCGGTCATCAATCGCGACCGTACAGGTATCGTCGATAGAAGCGCATATTCGCAGAAATCTTATCGATCTGTTTCTCAACGAAGGCGCCTACATAATTCATCCGAGGCAAATAGTTATACCTTTGCATGACGGGCAGGTCCGAGCTCGCCCTAAGCACACGCGGTAACTGGAAAAATACCAGCTCTCGTTCCGCTACTGTGCTATATGCACACCGTGGTTACTTTTCCCGCGCAGGACTTCACGTGCAACGTATACGCTCGCTTGGGTCAATTTTTGGGAGGGCGAGAAGTGTGCTGGCGACTTTGTTTGCTAACGATTGGCTCCGTGGCGTGCTTGGCTTTATGGTTCTCTTGGCTTCTGGAGAACGGTCACTGCAACAGGCGAGCAGCTTTTTTCTTTTCATTTTTTTTTTCATTGGATATCCGAGTGTGGAAAATATTCAAACCCGTTCCACGCGGTCGAAACCGTATAACGGTTGCGAAGCCGTTCTTTTTATCGTTAATCATGAGGTTATTTTATTAGTGTTCTATGCTGGACTAGTTGCATGGTGTTTTGACATGTAAATCATCGGTAACCAGCACAACTATAGATGACACACAGGAATAGGTCCAGGACAACATAGACGTGAGCTGTTTGTCTCTTTTTTTGTGTGGATCGTCTATAGTTGTGCTGATTCCCGGTGATTTCCATGTGGTAACTGGCAACGGTATAAAGTTATTGATGTCTCGAATGCGCTCCTTCCTTCCTTCCTTCCTTCCTTCCTTCCTTCCTTCCTTCCTTCCTTCCTTCCTTCGTGTTTCTTTCTTTCCTTCTTTCTTTGCACATCGCACTATGACAATACAGCCGTGGCAGCGGGGATCGTACCCGCAACATCGAGCTGGAGCTTTACTACACATTATCGCACGTTGGGCTTCGCACAAACACGACCATGTAGTGGCGGACGCATGATTATGAATTATCACTGCTGCTTAATGTAGTGGTGGCTCGAGGAAAATGGTGTGTATCCTTATACCCTTCGCGCCTTATACGCCGGCGCAGGGTCGACCTAGAGCAGCTTAGCGCCCACACTAAATTGAGAACGTCAACGGCACCCGCAGTCTTGAAGGAAGTACCGGCACGTGCCTTCAAAGAAGAATGTGCCATTTCGTGTCGTGCTAAGTGTCCATTATAGCCTGGAAGGCCCGTACAGCTCGAATCGTTTTACTTGCGAAGCACGACATATATGCGCGTCACCTTTTTCCTGGAAAAAGCCTCTGCACTATATAGTAATGACGAGCGAATGGAGAAACCGTTTGTTTCAAATGACAGGATGACTCATAGGTCTAAGTGGGAAAAAGAGTGGATAAGTGCAGCGGTTCCCGATCGCGTGCTAAACGGTTCATATACGACCTGACTGCGAAGGCCGTTCTGCGTTGCCATCGGAAGATTCTTTGATATTGGTTGCCTTAACTTATCTCCAGAATAATATGACATCACGGGAATGTAATTTGACATGGGCTACGAAGGTTAACATTGTCACCTGTGGCGCATACCCGTGCATTGTTGGCTGAGAAATGCAGGTGTGCGCCGCACGAGGTATTGTTATGGTTAAACGTGACGTAAACAGTGACGCAAATGGCAGCGTGTCAAGTTGATAATGTCGCGACCCAACAGTCGGGATGTTAGTAATGCACTCGTACCCTGCCATGCCAATTTTGGTATATACCGAGGGATCGAGACGACCCTGTTTGAAGTCATCTGATTTTTGGTGAACCATGCGTGCCGACGTCAACGCCGTACGTCACTGTTCACTTTTTATAAAGCACTCAGAGGTTTCGTCTTGCAGGAAAATTAAATCAATCTGACATTTCCAGTTTCCCTCTACATTTAGTAGTAGTAGTAATAAGTTAGGTCCTCAGCGACACCCAAGACTGCTTGCGATGTGTGAATGCGAAAGCGCGATCAATCAGCCAGATGGCTGCCACGTGTCGTGTGGAATCACGCACGACTAGAAACACCCTCTGTCAATATGTGCCAAAGTACCACCACGACGCCGGGGTGGCGTGCTCGTTGGGCATCCCGAAGGACCCGAGTTCGATTCCCACCAGGACTGCGACGTTTTCCTTACGTGGACCTCCGTGGGAAACTTGATGCCAATCGGAGCAATTTCTAAGAAAACGTGACGTGTAGAACAGTTATTATGGTGAGGCACTTGGCGAGGGTTCGTATATATATAATGCATAACGGTAAGTGCAGACACGGACACAAGACAAGTGGACAGTAAGAACGTCGGCTATCAACTGAGAGGGAACGCCAGAGCGAAAAAAAAAAAAAAAACACACGCACAGAACTTATCTGCGCTTGCTCAGGAATGCATGGTATCGCCACCTTTCAATCGGCTGTATGTTCCGGTCTATCATAACGCCGTCGGTCAGTTGATCGGCGGCGTTGTTGTGTGCTCTGGCTTGTGTCCGTGTCTACACGCCTTACCTTTTCTTTTTGGATAATGAACGTGACGTCATCGCATCACATCACTAAATGACGTAATACTTATCCTTACGTGGTGAGGTAACATGGTGTCGTGCGGTGACGACATAACTGGGTCACGCGGCTTTCGCTACCATTCGTGTTCACGACGCTGAATATCTCGACTCGATGAGCCACATAGTTCTTTCGCTTTAATCAATCTTGAACCGTAGCTATAGCTGACGTAACTCTGTGCGGAAATTGAAGTAATTGTCGAATACACAAATGAGGTAGAGAAAACAGCGCAAAAAAAGAAAGATGGACTCAAGCGGAGAAACGACAGGCACGGGTGCCATGTTTGTCATTTCTTCGCTTATGTTGGTTTTTTTTACGCTTTGTTTTTGTTTAGTTCAAACTGGATCTACGCCGACTCTCCCAGCTCGCAGTTCTAACATGGGAACGAAGTCCGCCGTAGGGCCACAGAGAAGAGGACTCTATGGTATAGGGCAACGTCTGGGCTTGTCATATTCGGTTGTTGACCAGCACAGTTTATGTGGTAAAAGCGTTAGAAGCATTAGTCGTGTCGTTTCTTTACCCCTTCTTTCGGATAGGTCACTGTGATTCTGTAACTTCCTGCCGTCTCACGCCCGCTATATCCCACTGCTTTCGTCCATCTAAATGTACAATGCTGACGTGCTCGATTCAGAATGCCACTGCTTCATTCCCTTTCTCTCTCACTTCGACCAAGCGGAAATGTGCCGGCTCGCACCGTCGAGGTTACTTTTCTTTTCCCGGCCCGTCTTTAAATGGACCTGCGCGCTGCTCACAATGCCGCCGGCGTATATTTAGCACGTAGAGAATCGGCAGCGCTATTGACCCCAGGTTGGGGCCGGCGCCGCTTCTTCGGCTCACGTGAGGGGGCGGCCGCATCGGATCGCGCACGGCAGCAGTCATGTATGCCCGTACGCGTGGCTCGTCCTCTGGTTGTGATCGATGGCGCGGCATGACTGCTTGGGGCTGCGCGTACAGGGCGTTTCCAGCGCACGCGCCGGCCACCTGTGGTCGTGGTCGTCGTGGAAACGCGTGCCAAGGCCAACCTGAAGAACGAGTCATCTCGACCACGGTGTAGGGCGTTGCGAAAAAGAGAGCTAGAGAGGGAGAGAGAGAGGAAGTGGAAGGAAGCAGGGCGATGCGGGATTGGAGGATTGAAGGAAGGGAGGAAGGACACACGATGACAATCGCCCGGTTGTCAGTCGGCTACTTATTGGCTTCTTGGCAGACGCTGTTCTCTTTTCGGCATTTCTCTCTTCATTCCGGAGGTCGATGAGAGAGAGAGGGAGGAAGTGGGGCAGGAGATTGCGTGGGGGATAGGGGGGGTGAGGGGCGATGACAATCGTCCGCCTGTCAGATCGGCTATTTATTGGCTTCTTCTGTATTCTTTCTGTATCTCTCTCTCTCTCTTCATTCCGTACTCTTTTCATTCTTACCCGTTTCTTTGTTGCGTGTACCGAGATTGCATTGAAAGGGCAGCTGCGAGCCTGTCGCCGGCAGTGCCCGCCTCATGCTAAATTGGCGCTGCGTTGTGAAACATCC
This sequence comes from Hyalomma asiaticum, assembly GCA_013339685.2. Lineage (NCBI taxonomy): Eukaryota > Metazoa > Arthropoda > Arachnida > Ixodida > Ixodidae > Hyalomma > Hyalomma asiaticum. The sequence goes on along the minus strand of CM023491.1, from coordinate 11,923,586 downwards.
GGCACACTCTAGCACAATTAAAAAAAAAAAACTAGTTTTAATAGGACAATAAAGTGAAATACTAAGTCAGGTTATACTGTTTAAATTATATTTTCTCAACTCTATTTTTGTTCACTTCTCCAGTTTGCGTTCAGTATAATACGAGAAAGTCATATTGTCAGTCTTGAGTTTCTCCCTGAATGTGTCGTACCTGTACGTTTGTGTCAGGCCGCTGTTGCCAATGTCCCTTTTAACAGCGCATTCAGAGTCTGTGCCATGCATCGGATGATCTCATAGTTGTTGCCACGCGGGTGTGTTGACTGATCCCGGAGGCAGTGCATGGCGCGGAGCCGTGGTTCATACGCAAAGATGCGAACGAAAAGTGAGAGTTAAAGGGAATTAAAGGTAGATTAAATGGACTAAATGTGACCTGAGTGACCAAATGTGACCAAACGTGACCTGAGGACGTAACACTGATTATGCGAAGACCAACGTGCGATAAAGTGTAAAGGAGGTACAACTCAAAGCTGCAGTTCCGATGCCGCGGTTCCATCCATAGCGCGAAATGCAAAGAAAGAAATAAGTGTATGCATGGTGAAGGGTGACATGATTATGGAGGGCGACATGACCAACACAAATGATAGGTCATGACATCACTAACTCGACACCCTTCTCACTTAGGTCACGATTAAAAATAACATGCGCTAGTCGTGACGACGTTAATTGTTAATCGTGCGTGGAATTGTTCTTTGAATTTTGGCCGAAACAGGAACATCCGGAAAGGCCAGCGTAAAGCAGGCCTAATGTTTGCGCAACAGTGTACTTTTCTGCGCAGAGAACTCGAGGTTGTTGACAACGCTTATATACAGCTACGGGCAGAGGGACAATGGACAAGGGGTCCAGTAAACAACCCCAGAAATAACGACGCAGCACACAAAGAATCGTCCTGCTTCCGCAGACGTGTACGCTATCACAGCGCGCTGATTTATGTTCGTTCTCATCCTTCCTTTAGAATAACACAAAGTCACGCTAGTTTGCCTCGGCTCGTTACGTTAATGAGTAATTTCTAGATATGTGACAGTCAACACTGTATGTTGCGCTCTGGTATAGGATGCCATTAATCGCACTGCAGCAGTCTTTCTTTTTTGTTCCTTATTGGGACCCACAGTTGCCTCCTAAAGCATCGCGCTTTATGTATATGTGCGTATTACGTCTGCTACAAGGTTGCGTTGTTTGTGTATGCATGCAACGTCTTCATGCATCCGCGGTTATTAGTGCGGTGCGCAGACGACGACCGTCTATCCAAATGGCTACCATTGTCTGTCGTCGGACCATGTTTGGCCTCATGCTGTGCCTCTGGTGTGAGGTATGTTGGTGAAACGGAAGAGACGTTACCGGAGCACGCTATAGCTGCACTTTACGACGCATTACTGCGACTGTCTTTGTGACGAAAATAACTGACAGACGGTTGTATATCTCTGTGTGCGTGAACGATAAGCACCTTATTTTTCCGTAAGAGTCATCCTCGCACACTCAAGCTGTGTTTAGTTGCTGAAAGGAAAGAATGATGAAAAGGAAGTTTGATTTGTTCTTCCTTATTTTTCTGAGTTCGTGATCGGCACTGAGTTCGTGTTCGAGTGAAAAACATGGAACAGAAAACGAAGGGTGTAACGTCAGCGGACAAGAGAGCGCAGTGGATCAGGGAACAAAAGCGTACTAAGGACATCTTAGTGGAACTTAGGAAATGGCCGTGGGCGGGGCATGTAATGCGAAGAAAAGACAGCCGTTGGCCGTTAAGCGTAACCGAGTGGATCCCTAGAGAAGGCAAGCGTGGCAGGGGGCGGCAGAAGGTTAGGTGAGCAAATGTGATCAAGAAGTTTGCGGGGATAAATTGGGCGCAGTTAGCACAGGACCGGAGTGATCAGAGATCTATGGGAGAGGCCTTTGCCCTGCAATGAGCGTAGACAGGCGGATGATCATGATGATGATGAAAAACGACATGTAGCAAGTGAAAATTAGTACCTGCTATTAAATTATCTTGCATTTTCTTCGTAAACCCACGTGGCCTACAGTGCAAGCGTTTTTGAGATTTCCTTTAGGACGACTGGCCTGATGTGTTTGATTAAGCGGCGCTGCTTCACGTGCGTGTGCGAATGAACCGCACATTTTCTTCCACTCGTGTTCATGTTCTCCATTTTAATTTACTTAACGCATGGGCGGCTAACGAAACGGCTTTCTGCTTCGCCTTCCTACATTCTGCTTTTCTTGTTTCCTGCGCTCCTTCGAAATTCGTCCTTGGTGAACCAAGTCCAACGTGATTAACCCCTCTGCCTTATAAGGCCCATTAAGTATACGCTATTAAGAGGTACGGTACATCGAATAGAGTTGTAAGAGATGCTGCAATTTTGGCTGGGCAGAGAGAGAGGAAAGCTACAGTAACAACAACTTTATTGAACCGTAGATTCCCTTTCACCTGACGACACCGCATGCACACAATTATGGCGACTACAACTGTATCGTCTGGCAGAAAACCCAATAAAGTGCGTTTTAAGTGAGGTTGAATGTTATCATTGGTGCAGTGCTTAAAGGCTGCACGCAACTGCTTCGCTCTAGGCGTCCCTTGTTGCTCGCCATGGCTCTCTGCGATCACTTTATTTTCTATACTTGTGAAAGAAGTGCGCTGGGTTGCTTATGTGGCGTTATGTGGTACTTGGAATTGTGTCGGCAATGAAACACGAATACCTCTGACGTGTTTGCGCCGGAAGACTGCTGAAAGACTAGTGTTCAGCGAGTGCGTGGAATGCAATTCGGCACTAATGTTCCCTCTGCGCATGTATTTCGATGGCAGGGCACGAGAAAATGAATCTCTGGCTGATCCGAAGTCCATGGAAAACAACGGTACGCTTCGAATCGATCGCTGACAAAGGCTCCGTTACAAAACGCCAGAAAAAAATATTTAAAAAAATAAAAGAAAGAGGATCGTTTTAGATCGACCGATGGAATTCGCCCGTAGATTACCGTATTCGATTTCTCTGTCAGCGGCGGAAAAGAAAAGCGAATCTTAGCTAGGGAAATTGCAGCTCGAAGCTGAGTGTTATTTGCTTGCGTGCACATGACCTTCTGGCTCGTTTCTCTGGTTGCAGGGCAGTAGCCATGACGCAAGAAAGCGTGAAGGTAGTAGTTCGGTGCAGACCGATGAATGCCAAGGAACGGGAACAAAAATGCCAGGTGAGTTGATGAAATTCGCTCAATCTCCTGCCGAGCCCATTCTTTGCTGCGTTTCATTAGATAGATAGATAGATAGATAGATAGATAGATAGATAGATAGATAGATAGATAGATAGATAGATAGATAGATAGATTAAAGAACGAATGACGAATAAATGATAGCTAGATTAAGATGAAGGGATAAAGAACAAGCCGAATTCTCCAGGTTTATGCCCTAATTTCACATTATCGATGGGTTATTTTTTGTGGAACTAAGAGATGAAATCATAAAGAATTTGGACTTGTGTGGATACTGTAATAAATGTTGGTGTAAAGTTGGTTTCTGTATATAAAGTAAAAATAGAAACAAGCGTAAAAAGGCTTCGAGTTTTCTTTTTTATTTTGCGCGCATATATGCCCATTTCAGAATATCCTTCACTTTATCCATGTGCGCAGAAAGCGCGGAAGCGATGTTATCGCGCATTAATAAACTTCAAGTTGTACACGCTGCAGAACCCCAGCTGGTACAAAATTTACGTTGCCCTCCACTGCGACGTCTCTCGTACCAAAATCCTGGTTTTGGGACGTAATACGCCAGAAATCAATCAATCAAGTTTGATTGATTGATTTCTGGAACTTAACGCCCCAAAATAAACACCTTGAAGTTTCAAGGTATTTTGCAGTTGTGCACACTCTGTGCCTCCGTTACGCATTGAGAGATAACGCGCGTCGTGTGACGCAGAACGTGGTGCGCATAGACTGCACGGCTGGCCAGTGCACGCTGACGAACCCGGCGGACCGGTCGGCCCCTGCCAAGACTTTCTGCTTCGATGGGGCCTACGACGCCAACTCGACAACCGAGCAGATATACGACGACATCGTCTACCCAATCGTCGAGGTGGGTTATTTATTTATTTATTTTATTTTATTTATTACATACTGCTGACCTGCTTACCAGGTCTTAAGCAGGAATGGGCATACGGAACTCTTCGCTGCAAGAGTAACATAATAGATACACACAGACTTAGACATCAGTAATAATTGCTGAAAGCCATATGGAAAACATGATACACAGTGCAAACAGCATACATTAGAACATTTTATAACAATTTAGGAAAAACAAAACAAAAGCACAACAAATAGCATAATTTCACCCTCTGGAACGTACTGAATACAAAGAAAAGCAATACGTATCTCTGGCAAATGCATGGTTATTCAATAAGTAATAGTACAATTTGTTAATGGTTATTGAGTGCACTTAGGAATAAATCAACTGTTGTACATTCCACTATATCGGCTGTTAGGCTATTCCACTCACGGGTAGTTCTGGGAAAAAGTTGTCTTACTCTGTGCATTAGCTTGTTTTTGCAGGTGAAGGAAACGTTAAAGAAAGAAAGAAACTAGAAGAAGGCTACTGTGTGAGCAGATTGAACTGCCGTCAACAGAACACTGTCTTTTTTATTATTATGTTCGGATTAATAGTACGATCAATGTTTTGTTTTGTTTTGCGTAAGCTGTTTTCGAGACTTGATAACATTATATTCTCTTTCTATTTCTTTTTTTACGATGTCCGCCTGCTGTCACATACCTTACAGAGTGTATGGTCGAGATAAGGGGAGCTCGAAGTGTAGATAGAAGGATATAGTGCGCACGGATTGCACCGTAAATACTTTGTTGTTTTTTTTCAGTGCCTGGTTTCAATTTCTATAGATAAATGATGAGTATTTATTTATTATTTATTTATTTATTTATTATTTATTTATTTATTTATTTATTTATTTATTTATTTATTTATTTATGTCCATTACCTCGAAACCCCGTGGACAGGCCCTGCGTGGTGGACGGGTACTGTGTTGTCAGTGCATTAATAATTCAGTGGCGGTCAGTGCGGCGCTGCTGTTTTAATGATTTCGGGATTATTGCCGAATTTCCCTGTCCGCTGTAGAGAAGAGGGCGTAATATTCGCCGCTGTGTGAGCATATGGTGAGCGCACAGCTTCCACTAAGAGATTTCCAGAGGTCGGTGTGACAGCATTACTATTATGTTCCAGTTTCCCCTTAGTTAAGAAAAAAATAATCGACCAGATAAATATTTTTTTCTACATGCTCATGGGCGACATTTCTAAGCTAAACGTGTAGATTTAACGTGGGATTTCTAAATTGCCGCTTATTTTGAATATGCTGCACACGTTGCAAACAACTTAAAGCTGGCTTCTCCACATAAAGACACATTGTGAGGAGCAGCCAGCTTCTTTCCTTCACCGGCAGCGCGATCAAACAGTGCAGACCGTTGCATGTATAAGGACATTTTTAAACAGCTGTGCACGTCTACTGAGACGTCTTTCGAGCTAAGGCGCCATTTTAAGCTTTATTCCTTCAATAGGGACCGTGACGTAGCTGAGCATTTTTGCGGTTCTGCTTTAGTAACATATCTAGCCAAGTCAAATTTAGACGCATATGACTTTATATGTAAGGCGCATGTAATGGGCATGAAACGAGAAGGGGCTAAGAGAAGCGAAATAGACTCGATTTCTAAAGAAAGGAGGCGTGGCAGGGGGCGGCTGAAAGTTATATAGGCAGTTGGGATCAAGAACTTTGCGGGGATAACCCGGCCCCAGTCGGAACGCGACCGGGATAATTGGAGAAATATGGCAGATGCCTTTGCCTTGCAGGTGGACGTAGACAATCTGGTAATGATGGTTATGATGCTGATGGCAGCTTCATATTGACCCGGGCGGTTGTTTTGCTTTCTTTAAGGGGAACGCCATAATCATTTTCCTGTGGCACGCGCGCTTGTTTTGGTTTGTTTGCGGTGAGCGCCGTTATCACTTTCAGTTACGCGCAGCGCAGGCCGCGTTCATCTTGAATGCCGCTTCGGAAACCGTGTCGACCGTTCTTGAAGCTTTCTTGAAGTGTTCTTGAAGTGTCTTCTAGAATCTCAGAGATAACGCGAGAACGCGCTATGACGTGTGTATAAAGGCCAACGTATTGCACTGCTGGTCAGTTTTTATCGTCGACCGACGGCTGTTCACGCCGCTATCGCTTTGAAGCGTGAATTTCTTTATTTTGCTGGGCACAGGTTAGCGGAATAAAGAGTTCGCTTGACATCGTCCGAGTTCTGCTGCTTCCAAATCGTCACGACCACGTGACAATATGACGAGGCAGCGTCCCGTTTAGTTCGCTAAAGTTTCCGTGTAGTACAGGCTTAAGCAAGGCCATGGAGGTCAGACGTCGTGTTGCCATAAACGGTGTTCCTACTTCGGTTTAGCGAATTCTCGTGATCTCGTTATACTCAAGGTAGAGAGCTTTCGAAGGCCGTTCAGTCATTCCTTCACACGCGTTGCACGCAGAGCGTGAGCGAGGGCTACAACGGCACCGTGTTCGCGTACGGCCAGACGGGATGCGGCAAGTCGTTCTCGATGCAAGGCACTCCTCGGGTGCCCCAGCAGAAGGGCATCATCCCGCGCTCATTCGAGCACGTGTTCGAGGCCATCGCGGCGGCCGACTCGTCCAAGTACCTGGTGCACGCCTCCTACCTCGAGATCTACAACGAGGACGTGCGGGACCTGCTGGCCGAGGACACGCGCAAAAGGCTAGACCTCAAGGAGCATCCGGACAAGGGTGTCTACGTGCCCGGTAAGCAGATATACTGAAAGCTTCACAGATGTCCGATAAGCTTTTTTTTTTAGCGTCAGGTATACATCCTTTCGGAAATCTTTGATTTTTCGCTCGAGATGTAACCTGCCACCGTTTTTTTTTTGTTTTCTGAACTCGTGGTTTGTATTGTACTATCTGTGGGGCATTGGACTAAGACGAAGGTCAGATTCTTGTTGCCTCGACAACGCAATAACTGTCTTGTTGTACAAAATAGTGGGAGTAGTGCAACAAAGTTCGTCCTTGGCTGTCTACGCCGTAATAAAACGAATGACGCTTTATACCTGTCATTCATTGTTGTTCGAAGACTTTTAGCCCAAACTTCCGTACCCAAAACCGAAATCCAGCAACAGAAAGCTGGTTTGTTGCACGTAGGTTACACTCGCCCATAAAAGCTCAAAGGCAGCAAACAGATCTCCGAATAATACACGAAATACGGTAGCCCATTCTATGGCTTAACACCTAACGTTCGCTGTAGTGGCGTTCCTGCCTAAATTATTGTCATTCAATGAGAAAAGTAAGAGAGACATTCATCACCAAACTCCAAGTGATACGTAGTTATCTTGATCGTTTAATAGGTCTTCTCGCATACACTCTGTGGATCGCTGTCTAATCGCTCGTGTTTTTTTTTTTTTTCGTAGGTATAGACGGCATACGAATGATAATTTTATAATCTTCGGAAGTTTAGATAACTTTCATTAACAGTTTTAACGAAGCTCCTTATACTTCGCGTAGTTTTGTTCTGAATAAATAGATCCCTCTCTCGCTTTCTCCTCGCGCTGGAGATTACCTTTGTAAATAACGAACGCGTCTGTAAACTCTATTGAGCTTCGTTGCAGGCCAGTTTGGGTATTTCGAAGTACCTGATATATCGAACCATCTATAGTGCGTAAGCATGGTTGTTGTCACCTGGTTTGACTGTAGGCGAAAACCTAAAAAAAAAAAAGAAATACGTGACCGAACAAGCCGCCGTGCGTCTGTGTGTTACAGGCCTCTCCTTAGTGCCGGTGCACGACGTGGCAACATGTGAGTCGGTGATGGAGCGTGGCTGGCGCAATCGCTCCGTGGGTTCGACGCTAATGAACGCCGACTCGTCGCGGAGTCACTCTATCTTCACCATCCACCTGGAGCAGATGGAGCTCAACGCCCGCAACAACATACGCACGGGAAAGCTCAACCTCGTCGACCTGGCTGGCAGCGAGCGGCAAGCCAAGACAGGTGAGCGTGTCATCTCGTTACGGGAGCACAGTGGCTCTTGAAAGACGTGCAGATAATGTCGAAAAGGGCATTGTTATGAATGCACATTGCGTCATGTATAGAAGCGGTTCTAGCATCGCGATGTTCTGCTAGCGTGATCAGCCCTTGTCGCCGGTGTTATGCTTCAGGTTATTGCACAAAACGAAGATTACGCAAATTAATAATTGCGGATTGGTAGAGGGATGGACGCTATTTTCGGCAGTCTTTGTTGGGAGCACGACTCAGCGCCCGTGGGGGTGGACGTAACGGAATGAAAGAGTGGCAAAGTGAGGAACGCCGGAGTATAGAGTTCTGGGGCGTCCAGACCCGGAGTTCTTCAACGTGCACTGAAATAGCCGCTCAGTGAATGACCGACCGTGGCACTGACATGTCACAGTACACGGGCCTCTAACATTTCGCATCCATTGAAATGACACCGCCGTGGCCTTGTTTGAACTCGCGTCTTTCGAGTCCGCAGTCAAGCGCCATAACTAACGGAGCATCACGGCATACTTCCCAAGCACGTGTGTTGTATAGCTTTGATTTATATAAAAAAGAAAAAAAATGAAATGGGGTGGTGTCGTGAACGTTCCTTTATCTTACTGCACTTCCAGAACTGATTTGCCGTAAACTAACCTCACTGATAGCATTATCGTTTTTAAGCGCAAGACAGCACGCACAAGAAAGACGAGAGGACGGCGCGCTACTTTCGACTGGCCAGTCGAGAGCAGAAAGAGCCTTGTCCTGTCATCTTTCTTGTGTGTGTGTGTGTGTGTGTGTTGTCTTGCGCTTAAAAGGTGTGATGGATTCCCGCCAAGTGGGCCGCCAACACATTGTGATGAACTTTACGACTGCGCAGGGGCTAGCGGCGAGCGTCTACGCGAGGCGACCAAGATCAACCTGTCGCTGTCGGCGCTGGGCAACGTCATATCGGCCCTGGTCGACGGCCGTAGCAAGCACATCCCGTATCGGGACTCCAAGCTGACGCGGCTGCTGCAGGACTCCCTCGGGGGCAACACGCGCACACTAATGTTGGCCTGCATATCGCCGGCCGACGTCAACTACGACGAGACGCTGAGCACGCTGCGTTACGCGAGCCGCGCCAAGAACATCCAGAACCGGCCATGCGTCAACGAGGACCCCAAGGACGCGCTGCTGCGCGAGTACCGGCAAGAGCTGGAGCGGCTAAAGCAGCTTCTGTCCGGGGCATCCTTCATGGCCACGCCCGCTGACGCCTGCCACGCCGGCAGCATCGTCCGCGACGCCCGAAGGTGAGCCGGGTCCCTGCACTTGGCCGTAACATTGCGACAGTTGTGAAACAAGCCGCTGCAGAGGGGACGATGAAGTTTCAGCTGTCTTGTTCAAGCGAGGCTTGTATAGTATAGCGTAGGTGTGTCGGCGTTGCTGTGGTCGTCACGCCAAAACTCCCACAGAACTGGAACCCCTGGCGTCATCTATGGAGTGATGGAAGAAACTGATGGAATCGTTTCGTGGGCCACGTCATAGAGGGTGCATTGAGGTTAGCCAGGCTGTTTAGACACAGCCACCCGTTACAAAGGCATTGGCGACACATCATCATCATAAGCAGCAACATCATCATCATAAAAATTTTAGTGGTGCGGGGATTCGAACCCAAGCCCCCTCCGAAGGCGAGTGTCTTGACCGCTAAACTACACACACCTTTGCAAAACAGGTCGAGTAAGCTCAGGGATCTTTCAAATCTTTCAAATTGGCAAGTGTTTTTTGACAAGCCGGATTCTTCAGACCTTTACTCTTGCTGAAATATTAAGAGGCAGTATGTGCGATAAACGTGCTTTGCTAAGTGCTTTCTCAGTCCTCGCTTTCCTTTTTTTGCGCCCTCTACAGATCAACCGGACAACAACAGCGAAGTTGTGAACCAGCTCAAGAACGTGAGTCATCCCCCAAGTTGACTTTCTCTCTCTCTTGCGTTTTTTGAAACGCGGTGACTGCTGCAAAAATCGGTGCTAATCTCCGCTACTGCGACGCAGGACTACGAGGCCCAGATGACCGAGCTGCGCAACAAGTACCGCGAGGAACAGGAGAGCCGTGCCAAGCTGATGATGGACGTGGAGAAGATGCGAAGCCAGTTCCAGATGCAGATGCAGAAGGTCGAGCAGAAACACAAAGAAAAAGAGGCGGTGTCACAAGAGGCGAGTTGGAACCACCATGGTATTCTCGGTTGAATTTGAACAAATGTATTCTTCGTTTCGAATTATTTCATGCACGCATATCGCGAAGTGATGGTTTATTAGAACATTAAAAATATAAAGACGACATGTATGTTCATTTAAGTGTCTAGAATGGGCTAGCCACGAGCGTCTGGTGCATTTTTGCTTCACTGGAGTCGAGATAAGGTGGGCTAAGGTGTAATTTAGGTGAACACGTGGTTTCTTTCTTTCTTTCTTTCTTTCTTTCTTTCTTTCTTTCTTTCTTTCTTTCTTTCTTTCTTTCTTTCTTTCTTTCTTTCTTTCTTTCTTTCGTGTGGCTTGTACCCGCATATCTGACTAATGCAAGCCTCTTTGGCATTGATTGTAGAAGCGGCGCACATATGTGCGCGGTCTTAAATGTGCGTCAGTTTGTCACTCTGTGGCAACGCATTACAAGGAAATTTCTCCCGTTCGCGCATACTCCCGTTTCTCGCACACTCTGTACAGATTCGGCCCTCTCTTTATATTGTCTTATTTTCCTGATTATAATTTTATGGGAAATTCTCTGCTCGTATATGTTTTTACCTTTGTTGCATCTGTTCTTTTCTTTTTTCGCGATGTACCTGCGATTATTCCAATATTTAATCGAGCAGCTCGGACGTTATCCTTATACGACGTGAGGCAGGTCCTTCACAAGAAGTCTGCGGGGTTTTTTTTTTCTTGTTTTTTTGTCCTGAAAGGTACCTGCCTAGCTTCGTTGTTTCCTTGGCACGTTGCAGGCTTAGTTAAGAATTCATTTTCGGTTGCGCAGGTGAACAACAACCACTTACAGGTTGAAGAGCCGGAGCGTTGGGCCGAGCCAGTCGGTACTCCCGAGGACCCCGAGATTCGCGCTCCCAACGCGTCGCCCTGCTTCGGAAACCAAGAGTGAGCACCACGTCTCATCTCGAGAGTGGCGGCCTAGGTGGCTGGACTCTTGGATCGGTGCACTAATGGTTTGGCACTGAATAAGTTTACCCGCAATTGGTATTATTGGCACGGTGCTTTAAGAGCTGTTGCTGTGATCAAGTCGCTTTTTGAATCGATGTTTTTCGGCGTCTTGTTCGCGTGATTGTAACTGCACGTCATGCCCCCTCTAAGTAAAAAAAAAAAAAGGAATTATTTGGTAGGCCGTATACGTAATGCAGTTTCAGTGCATCAGATTAAATTCCTCACTGTTCGGCACCGTTATCACAGTCGTTGACTGTTCGCTTCCTCCACGTGCAGGGATCCAGCAAGCCTGGCCCAGATGCAAGCAAGGGCTCTCGAAAGGTACGTGCATTGGGTTTCTGAACCTTTGCATAGCTTGCTAAAACGGAAGCCTCGCTTCCACCGCCCACTTAATGCGGACTGCATTCACGCCGCTGGGGCGCATGTTGTGCGCAACCGCAATAAACCGTTTCTGCAACAAATGGCTTGCTATCTTCAAAAGGGTAGCATTTTGGGTTAGCTAGTCATGCGTATAGAGCTATGTGAAACGTAACGGACAAGACAGGAAGCACCATGCAGGGTATGGCAGGTTTATAATATTTGTCGTCTTCTGTTAACGCATTATTCGGTTATGTGGCCCCGACTATCATTAGAAGAGAAGCTCAGGGGAAGATGGAGTCTTGAATCGATGAACGGATCCCTAAAAACGATGTGGAACAGGGAATGTCGCTAGAGACAACGTTTCCACAAGCGGACTTGTCTTCGTCAGGACGGTTGCCGTCCTGACGAAGACAAGTCCACTTGTGGAAACGTTGTCTCCAGTGACATACCGTCCTGACGAAGACAAGTCCACTTGTGGAAACGTTGTCTCCAGTGACATACCGTCCTGACGAAGACAAGTCCACTTGTGGAAACGTTGTCTCCAGCGACATTCCCTGTTCTGCATCTTTTTTAGCAAACTGTTCATCGATTCCCGACTAATATTGTTACGCCAATTCGAACACGACCCCTCCCGTTATTTGCCACGTTTGCGAAGCTTTCCGGGCGTATATAGTGAAATCAAGGATGGTGCAGCGCCGACTACGGAATGATGAGGCGAGCTTCTTCCATAGTTGCTGCCTTGTCTATTTTCGCGCAGGTTACGAGAACTGCAAGGAAGGATGCTGGGCGGTGAGAAGAAACACGACGCCGAGCTGAAGGCGAGACGAGCCAAGAGGAAGAGCATCGCCGAGAAGAGGATACGTGCATTGGCAGGTGCGTGTGGAAGGGCACTTAAATTTAGGGAGAATTGCGGAAAGGAAAAAGAAAGGGAGAGCATATCAAGAAGGAAAATTAGGGAACGACCCGAAGGACGTGGGTTCGATCCCAGCCACAGCGGTTGTATGTCGATGGAGGCAGAATGCTAGAGGCCCGCGTAATGTGCGATGTCAGTGCGTGTTAAGGAACCGTGCGCGCTCGAGACTTCCGGAGCTTTGCGCCGCAGTGTGCCTAATGGTATCGTTGTCTTGACAGCAAATCTCACCAATCAAATTATTATTATTATTATTATTATTATTATTATTGAGGAACGGAAAAGGTAAGCATGTCAAGCAATAGTTACTAACATAATGTTTTGAACAGTTCACATACACATTGAAGTTCAATTTGAACTTCGATGTCTGTGTGAACTGTTCCTTCTGGCACCCGATTGGCACCCAGCAGAGTGAATAAAGGAGGGGTGGTGTAGTGTTACAGAGTATTAGGAGGTATCATGGACAAGGTGCTGTAGCGCTGAGTATTGTCGAGAGGGGTGTCCTCAATGACGTTTTCTTTTTCTTGGCAGAGGCCTTGGCCAAGGTTGACGACGAAGAGCGCACCCTGCTGCCAGATTACGACGACATCAACGAGGAGCTCAAGGTCAAATCCTCGCTGATACGGAAGGCGAAGCGGAAGGTGAGCGCGACGATCTCGTGTGTGAACCCTCGTGTGAACGCGCGCGACACTGCACATTGCGCGGTATTCAAGACCAGAGAGAAGCGGCGGTCGTGGAGAAACGAAAATGTCGCGTAGGAGTATCAACTATGCATGCAATTTAACTCCAGCTGTTGTTAGTGCGGTCCGAAGCGTTGGTTGACCTCGGAACGATCGTGCACAATCAGAGTAATCGCTGTCGCAGTTTCTCGGACGTATGAACAGATGTGTGAACCGAAACAGATCTGGACGCCAGTTAGCTTATCGAATAAAGACATGTGCATATACGGAAATTTTGCAAGGACTTATTTTCTGAACTCAAGCGTAAACACTGCACGTCCGTGAAATAATTTCATATTGAAATGAAATTTATGCAGGTCAATAAAAACACATGATTCCCCTCAGTTTAATTACCACTGCATCTCGAACCACTCACTCACTCGCTCACATTATCTATCTATCTATCTATCTATCTATCTATCTATCTATCTATCTATCTATCTATCTATCTATCTATCTATCTATCTATCTATCTATCTATCTATCTGTCTGTCTGTCTGTCTGTCTGTCTGTCTGTCTATCTATCTATCTATCTATCTATCTATCTATCTATCTATCTATCTATCTATCTATCTATCTATCTATCTATCTATCTATCTATCTATCTATCTATCTATCTATCTATCTATCTATCTATCTATCTGTCTGTCTGTCTGTCTGTCTGTCTGTCTGTCTGTCTGTCTGTCTGTCTGTCTGTCTGTCTGTCTGTCTGTCTGTCTGTCTGTCTGTCTGTCTGTCTGTCTGTCGACGATGGTTACACTGTCCACCTCGCAGATCCAAACGCTAGAGCAGGAGGTTCGCGACCTACAGCGGGAGTTCGAGACCGAGCGCACCGACTACCTGGAGACCATCCGGCGGCAGGACCAGCAGCTGCGGCTACTCTCGCAGATCCTAGACAAGGTGCAGCCGTGCATCCGACGAGACTCGAACTACGCAGACCTGGAGGCCGTCAAGGCGCAGAGCGTGTGGGACCAGGACGCGCAGCGGTGGAGGCTGCCCGAACTCACCGTGCAACAGACTAAACTGCCACCTGCGGCAGGTACGTGACCTCATGACGGCTGACGAGGTGCTTAACGCAATTGTTCCTCTAACGCCGCTTCATTTACTGACCTGTAGGCTCTCTCAGAGACCTGAGGTTTAATTTCGTTTATTTTACTCGGCTGTGCGATTTAAAAAAAAGAACGAAGAATAGTCGAATAGATAACAGCCTTTGTGACGTTATTGCCGTTCCCCTTGCAATGACGAAAGAAGGTCGCAGGTGCGACACGCAAGACTAACGCATGCCGAACCCATGTCGTTCTTTCAAGGAATCCAGCCAGGAGCCAGGGCGGCGCAGAATTCGGGTGACGCGCCAAGCATTTCCGTCAGCACGTTTGATTCCAGCACCCAGAGAAATGTGAGTCGTCCGCAAAGCACGTGTGTTTCGCGTGTCACGGGATGAAGCGCGAAGTTAAGGAATGACACTGCCATGCCAAGACAGGTCGAATATATTTTAAAAGGGGGCCACAAGGTAAAATTGTTATAAAATGACCTCAGGAGGAGCCAGTCTTGAAAAGCTGCCAGGGCCAACCCCCTATGAATGCATGAATACGGTAATCGTCTTTCAGAAGACCCTTTTAGTTTAATTAGGCCTTTTGTTCACCGATTTAGAGCCGGTCACTAAGTGAAATACGCGTTTCAATATTCTTTTCAGAGGCCTAATTTTGGAAGTGACTTTGTGAACAGCATCTTGAAGAAGCCACATCGACAGGAAGAATTGCTCAGTACGTATCATTTTTTACGGTTGCGCTATTAGACAGTGCAGGATAAGAGCAGTTCTCAGACACAATGAAGTTATATGTTTACTGGCTGGCTTATGAAGAACAGTAAAAGAAATTACGAGGTTGTTATAGATGGGCTAGTTGGTTCGCGCATTTTATTTCGAAATCGCTTCGAACTATTGGAGGGGAAATAGAACGGACAGAACTGGGTGACGACTACCAGGTGATTGTTCCTTTAGAAATAGCAGCATTACATATGTTCCTACGTATATACCGCTAAAATCTCACAAAACAAAAGAGCAGCAAAGGGGGGCAATGCGCTGCCTGGATGGCTTTACCGGCGAACACGGAAATATTTAAAAGTATACTGATGAGCAGGTCGCACCTGACGATGAACATATAATCGGTACAAAGCTTGCGACTGCACAGAAGATGACCCCAAGACAAACTGGAGCGCGTTACCTCTGTTGCTAATATTTTGTTCTGTCATTTGGATAGCCATCTCACACAAGTAATACGTTGATAATGAACTCCTTGCCCTGCTTATTTTTACGTCTGTCCTATCGTTGTGGCTGGAAGCTCGAGGGCGGCGTGGCCATCTGCATTTTCTTCTTGCACGTTTTTTCGCTTACGAAGCGTCCGACGCGGGTAACAACGGTGATCTTGTCATTGTACGGTTAACATCACTAGTGTCGAGATTTGGGCTTGTTGGTACGCCATAACGAAAGGTTTGTTGTAGCGCAAAATGGCGCACGGACGTAGAATAGCGCTGTGTGCGTGTGTCCTTCTAAGACTGTGTGCGCCAAATTTGCGCTACAACAAACGTTAACGACCACTGCTAAAGCTATCTAATGTTGTGTGGGCTTCTTATCTCTGACTTCCACGGCAGACACGTAATACCCGCCAGCCTCTCTGGTGTCCTATCGCCAAATGACCTCTTCAGTGAGGGCTTGTTCCAGTTGGCCCGATGGCTTCGCTCATGATACGAGCAGCATCAGGATTGGCTGAAATATTCCTTTACGACCAGTTTAATCGGAAGACACTTTAGCGAATACAGGCCATGCTTCTCAACAGATGGCATGCCAGAGGCACCGAACAACGGCATCGTCCGCTCAACAGCGTCGTTCGGCGGCGTGGCTCGAGCCGGTCAGCTGGCAGCCAAGCTACACCGAGGCGCAGCCGCCGAGATCCGTGCCACACGTTCGCTGCCCACGACGGGCGTGGGCAAGCAGTACGCCTGGGGCACCCCGGTCAGCGAGGACGGCGAGGACACTGCCCCTCGCCGGCCCCTACAGCTCGAGTCGCTCGACCTCGACAGTCTGCGCCGGCAGCCTCGCGCCACGGGCAGACTGGCGGCCGCCGAGCTACTGGAATGGCCGTCATGACAGTGGCGGACGCCGCCGCCGCCACCACCGCGGGATCGACCGCTGGCGCGGCTGCCGCCTATCGGAGCGACCGACGAAGTCGGCGCGGATTAGGGGCTACGATGCGAGTAATATTTTTACGGAATAGTATTAGAAGGGCAGAGAGCTGATGTAGTCGGTAGGCATTCGTCATGAAAGTACAAGGTGCGCAAAGACGGACACAAGAGGAGAGAGATGGTACAAAGGCGGCGCTTGTGTTGGCAGGATCTATTGTGCCAGTGTTTTGTGCGTTGCCTTGTCTGTGAATAGCGTGACGTCACTGCACAAGGCGCGATAACGTGCAGATGGCGTTCGTTGTCTCTATGCGCATTCGCATGGCCTAATCAGTTTCGACTGTGACTGGTCGAAATTGACCAGGCCGTCCCAGTAGAGTGACCTGGGACACCGAGTATATACAGGTCATTCCAGTTACGTGATGCAAGAATCTCCGCGAAAACACCTGATCGCACTATTATTACGCAGAATTTTTGAATCGGAAGTAAGATAGGTACCCGCCGGTTGCTCTGGCGCTGGATGCTCATAGCTGGCGAAGAGGATGAATTTTTTGCGTATGCTAGTTTGCGTAGTCCTGCAAAAGCCATCCAACCAAGTTACTAATCGTTAAGACTAGAATTCGCCGCCATCTTTTATTCCCTTTGGGAACGGAGGTACTCGGGGAATATTCAGCATAATTTCCTAATTTTTTTGATGGCATAATGAATTGTAATGTATGCGCGATCGTTATTCTAACGTCAGAGGGTCCAACGGTTTCTGGTAGATGCTCGGTTAACAGACAAAATGATCGTGGCCCGAGTATCTTCGACCAGTTTGAGCGAGGAGGTCCAACGACATGTCTTGAATAGAAACAAATCGGAATAGAGTTACGTTACGCCGACTAAATTCGCAGCACAGTCCCGAGGAGTGATACATGAATAGAAAAGCGAGGATATTCAACCTACTTGTCAACAAGAAACCGTCAGCTAGCTGATGGCACTGCGCCTAGAGAAAGTTCCAAACGTCTTAAACATATAGGCGGGTATATCAGGAGGAAATTGGAATATTATTAAATATTATTTAGAAGGAATTAGAAATTTATTAGAAAATTTTAATTATCAGACGCCAACCAAAGTGCAAACGGAGAAAACCCGACGTTTCTTCCTTCAAGAGTGGCCTGGGCCCTGAGGAAGCCCCCGTTACCTACACCTAAAGGAGGAGCCGGGCTTGATCCGAAACGTCGTATCTTCTCCGTTTGCACTTTGGTTGGCGTCCGATAATTAAAATTTTCTCAGTTGCGCCTTACAAACCAGCGAGTCCTCTGTCGTATATTTACCTTCAAGCAGAAATAACGAATTCGTGAATTGTGCATAGCCTCTCAATGCTTCTGCATACTGGCGCTGTAAAGCTTGTGGCGGTTAAGTAGGAGGCCAGGACAAAAAAGCAGGGAGGCGGCAAAAGTTAAGTGCGCCTGCGGTTACAAGAGTGTGGGGCGAACCGTATAAGAGAGTAAGGAGTCGAGGCACACAACACAAACGCCGGTGTCAGCCGGGGGGTTTTTTTACTCTAGAAGCATATTCTACATGTCACACCGTGACAAGGATGAGCTTAAAACGCAGGACTGACATTTTAGTTATCTCGCCACGTGAAACACTTTCCCCGTGTGTTTTAATAAAAAAAATAAAAATTCTGATAGAGCCGACCTCAGGAGACCTGCTGCTGTGCTTAGACCACATTCGTCGGAGCGGAGCAAATCAGTTGTGGAAATTGCCCGACATCAACAGCTCTGCGAGGGGTTACCTGAAAATCTACTGGAAAGGAAATGGGTAAAGGAGAATAAATAAGAGGCTGATAGGTGAGAAATCCTCAAATGAGCGCAGGCTCCTGAACTGTTGGCGCCAAACTGAGCCGCTCTTTGGATCGATGGGAGGGCAAGCAGCTTAAGACACATCAAACTTTTTTTTTCCATATGTGTGAAAGTTCACGATCAGAGTTCACTCTTTGAGTCAAGCTGGCTCAGAGCAGTTGCGTTTGGGTAGAACCAGACTACACTTTAGCTCCCCTGAGGTGTCCTGGATGGAAATGACATCAGAAAATGTCCCGGGGAGGTTTTGGAAGATTGGAGCGGCCGCTCAGCAGGGCTTACAATGCATTTCAACGCTAATTGTTTTTGTACGCCCAAGAACGTGCGACTGACAATCGGGGGACAATTCTGTGTAGAGTGTACAAGTAGAGTACTGACCCGTTTAGCGTGTAAGAAAGATGTAATCTCGCATTTTGCTGAGGAATGCGTAGCAGTAAGTTATGCTTCTAGGCCTGCGGGCTCAGAACTGTTAGTTCAAGATGTTCAGGGCTCGTGCAGAGGTGTTATCCTGGTCACTGTCAAATTCCACCATCTTGTCATACTCTGTAATGGCGGCATTTTTGAGCCACTGAGGGAGCCCGTAGCTGCCCTCTGGGCCAATCAGAGCTGCCAAGATAGCGGAATTAGACAATGTTTAGGATAACACCCCAGCTGAAGTGTCTTGCACATATTTGTTAACACACTGCGGGGTCAAGTACTCAAATATTTGTCGATCACATGTACGTTGCAGTATATCAGACTTTTTTTGCTGGCTTTCAAATGCCGCGAGCTTTGAACGCTGATCTGTCTGTCTAAATTCACTTTGCGCTGGACAAGTCATACTTTATACTTTCTTGTTCCTAGACTTTGAATACTACACTATTTCATTGATTAGTCTGCGCCTCTGGAATCGAAAGTGATTATGGCAGATAAGTAGACAGTGGCCTTGTTCATGCAAACAAAGCGTCTTCGAAATTTCCTTGGTTCATTCCGGTTGGGTATTTTCTTCGTTGCCCGTTCTTGGTGATTGCAGGTGGAATCTAGCAGTCCCAAATTGCCGCCGTTAAATCGTAGTCTTGTTTCCTAATGTTCTTAGCCACCATCTCTCCTTTCGCCAACTAATTTTTCTTACTCTAACGCTAAGCAAAGTAATGTAACGAGAAATCTTCGCAAAGGGTGGTTTCTTCGACTTGTAAGCCGATGCTTCTAATACAGGTGAATGTGGTGTGTAGCGCGTAAGCTCCCGACGGAGTGATTTCAGCCTACTGAGGAAGCAGATAGTTTTGCATTTGCATAATTTGCGAGAATAATTTTGTTTGAGTTCGGTGTGTTCTTGTATAGTAGACAGTGAATGCACGTCAGTACTACTCAGAACCACAGCTGTTTGCCATTCACAATCGTCTGTTCTTAGGGTCGCCGCTGGCATTCCATGAATACCATGCAGTGGCGTTATTTAAATTTTCCCGTCATCGAGCCAAGTGAGCTCGGCGTTTCGCCTTAACGTGTTACGGTTATTGCAGATTGCGAATGACATACGTTGATGTGCCAGCTTCGTCTGCGCACTAGCCTGCGAAGGGATGGGACATGCTCTGTCAGCTGACCCCCTTAATATTGTTCTACGTACGTTCGTTGCGTGCGGCCCGTATTGCACGCAGTTTATGCTCAAGAAAAATCGTTAGTGTGATATGTACGGTGGTACATTTACGGCTTGCGTGCGGTGTAAGAGCACCATGGGTTTACACAATGGCCCGTTGTATGTGTACTTGCTTGTTGAAAACTTCAGAGACTACGTTTTGTTGGGTTACGTTGAAAAGTGATCCTAAGCACTTGTTTGAACTGTCAACATTTGTTTGCGCTTGTACTTTCTGCGATACTTCAAAAGCTGACGTCACCTGTATATCTGTTTGCATGTGCGCTCAATGTGGTACCCTCGTTGATAGTTGGTGCATCTCATTACATTTCACGTTGCGCACAAAACTGATCGGCGTATATTGACTTGTGAACATTTCTTATGATGAAAGATACCGCACAGTTGCTTGTGAGCCTTTGAGGAAAAAAAAAAAAAGATTCCTTCGTACCATGTTATACTACAGGCGTACGACCGCGCCTTTGATGTGCCAAATCACAAAGTGTGGCCCGATGAACTTATATCACGTGTTGTTTGAAGAGCATGAATGTCTGTATATGCTTATCTCTTCGTAAGAAAATAAATAGTTCTCTATCACGTTTGTGGCCTGAATTTGTACACGTATGCTAGCAGCTTCTATTACCACAGGTATTTGTGTGAAACTGTACGTGTACGTGAGGCACACTGTGTGTATAAACGAAGGTGACATACGCACGAAAATTTTCACGGCAAAGATGTAATAGTCGCCCACCTCGTAGCCACTCAGAACGGAAAAAATAGGAGAGGGAAAGGCAGGGGGCTTAAGTACTTCAGGACAACCGGTATGCTGCATACAAAGGGAAAAGGATTGGGACAGTTGCCTGCTCTCGGAATCCCAAGGCGGGTATGAACCAGGCATATGTGCGTATGAGGCACAAGGGATTCATTGAATGCGAACCTTTACAGCCTAAGCCAAGTTACATTCAAAGAAAGAAATAACGAAGAAATACAAAAAAAAAAGGCAAGCGAGCTCTTTCTGTCTACGTGTAGCCATACCACGTACAGAGATTCGATAGACAACCGCCTTTTCTGGGTGGAATGGCTCGTGAATTTCGTGACAGTTGAGATCACGGTTATTACTGGTCTTGGATAATCTGTATGCATTAGTGTTTTGTGCCACGCAACGCTAACAACGAGGCACGCTGCTGAGCGTCACACCGAAAAATGTCTTGCAATATCTGAAGCCGATGGTTGGACGGAAGCCCATCTGGTCGGGACGAAGCGTGACGGAAAAAGAAACTGGCACATCTACCAAATAAAATTTAAGAAAAAATGAAAAGAGACGTTTCGGCTTGTTCACAATGAAGCCAATAAGACGAAGTGTCCGTTGAAGAGGCTTCAGCACGTGCAGCAAACCACTCAGTAAGACTGTTTCAAACAAACAAAAAAACTGCTTCAATGGTTCCAAAAAGTGAACAAGTCCTTTTGCCCTCGCCTGATTGGTGGGAACTAATGTTTCGCTGATGCAAGCGCGAGATATGCCTAGCCACGCAAGGGCTAGTGGGCCGGTGCACTTCCTGGAACAGTTGTAACATTGCGCACCTGGTTGACGGGAATTCACGCGGAAAAAAGTTGGCCGTCCAGATGCGAGCACTACTGCAGGGAAACGGACAACTCAGAAACCGAATGCCATTGGTGCTGTGCGTTTTCCTGCAAGTGCGTCCGTGTGTGCGCGCTTAACCTTTGTGACCTGACGCGTTTCTTGTTTGGTGCGACGAGTGGCCAGCTACGAAAACACAGTGCGGTGGTCGGCAAACCGTGGTGTCCCTTTCATAGCCTGGCGCGGCTCGAACAGCGAAAGCCCAGGAGAGGTGTTGCTCGCTCGCAAGGGTAAGTTGATTTTTACGGCCCATTTTGAAGACATCGTCTTCTTGGTGTTATTCCACCCGCGTCATGTAACAGTGCCCATTATTTCAAGAACTGAGAACATAGCAACAGGGACGACGAACGAAGAATAATTACGGAACACGAGCGCTCGAAATAAAAGATCAGTTGCAGTAAGAGTCAGTTGATAATGAGTTTTGGCGCTGTGCAACTCTTCGTGCATACTCCCTGTTACCACGCTGTCATTTCTTAGAACGCGGCGACGTAGTACGTACCAGCCCGCCTGGTACGCCTATATCTATTATTTTGCAATGTACAATGCGGTCCACTATTGAAGGGAACACTCAAATGGGCAGTGTCTTAATGTCGGACCACTTATTGCAAGCAGCATGCACAAACGATTCCCGTTCACTTCGAAAGCGTGTATAAGGGAGTCACAATTGCCAACCAGAAGTTTTCTGGTGCAAATTTACGTGATAGTGTTCCAAGAAGAGAGCATTGTTTGATTTCTGGGGCTTTACGTCCCAAAATCATATTGTGGTTATGGCACGTAAGACCACGGAAGTCAATCGTTGTGCTGTTGTGAGTGAGCACCGCCAGCGCATGGTCTACACTTAAGTACTCCCTTTAACAATGGAAGCATCTGTACAACAATGTTCCATATTCGACTAAAGATTGTGGGCCGGCCCTGAGTGGCGTGACAGTGCGTCTCATGATAGACCTCACGTGACGTAAACGAATTAGCCGACTTTAGTTGGTTTCCTTCGAAGTTAATTCGGAGTGGGCCTCAGGCTCAGTCCAGGAGCTGGCCGCGAGCTCTTGGGTTCGGGAGGCTTCCTCCATTCACTAGACGGCCAAAAGTTGGTCTCGTAACCCGGACTTGCACGACTAGCGGTTTGAGACTGCCTTCTTAAGGCTGCTGTGCATTTCGTATAGGGGCGCGCGAATAGTGAATCTTAGAACCGAATCGAATACGATTACAATAATTTAAGAATAATAAAGAAAAAAAATTCAAAACATCCCAAGAATTGAACATTTTGTTTGAAAGAAATAATCAAACACTGACGAAGCAGTAGGAGCGCAGCTAAGGCAGCACCATCTAGACAAGTGTAGGTGGTACTGCTTGGCTGCCCTTCTCTCCTGGCAGACCAGGACCGACCGGCCTCGTTTGTGTGGCCTTAGACAGTGGCCTAGCCAATAGCTATCGCCACCTGAGCCATGGCTGAGCTGTCTCGGTGATGATGGCAAAATCAACTGCGGTTCGGGTACGGGCTGAGCTCGCGTGCTGATGCAAAGTATATTCTTAAAGCAAATTCTATAATTGTTATTATAGAGTCCATGCTATAAAGTTTATTATCGCTCTCTCCCCCCGACCAAAGCCCTCAGTAAAACATCAGGAAGCCGTACCGCTACGCGCATGCGAGTACGTCTTATGTAAATGCGTTCAGTTGTGTGGCTCGCAGTTGAGCGGGCGCACGGATGCTTGTCCCAACAGGCCTAGCGACGGCCGGGCCCTGGTGGGCAGGCTCACGGTGGAGCCGAGCCCGTGCCTGAGGCTGAACGATCGGGCCGACTCCTGGCGGATCAGCAGCATGTCCCGCTGCAGTATGGCGGCGCCCACGCAGTCGCTCAGCAGATCCACTGTGCTCGCGGCGCGTTGCAGCAGCCAGTGCACGACGGCAATGTAGCCCATGTTTTCGGGCGATAAGCCCACCACCGTCAGCAGCAGGGCAGCGCGAGCCGGGCCTGTGCAAGTAAACGAAAGAGAAGTAAACCAGGAGCTGCACTTTCGGGAGAATGGGGGCAAGCGAAGCTTGGCGTGTGCGTCCTTGACCATCTATCTATCTATCTATCTATCTATCTATCTATCTATCTATCTATCTATCTATCTATCTATCTATCTATCTATCTATCTATCTATCTATCTATCTATCTATCTATCTATCTATCTATCTGGCGCTGCAGTCCTTGGGCGCTCTTAGGAAGTCCTAAGCGCTGTGGTAGAAAATCCAAGGCATTCAAATATGGTTCAAATCTCGCAAGCGTGTGTTGCTGCACAGGTAGCATTTATTTATCAACGCGATAGCGTTAAAGAGCTCGTTTCGCAGAAATTACGGTGTCGGTGTCGTTGGTTGTGAGCGAAAAATCAGCGTTGTCCGTGAGCTAAAATTCGAGATAGATGCAAATAAAGAAATAGGAAAAACTTTCGATAATCCAGGAATCGAACCTGGGACCTCTTGCTCCTGAGCGCGATGCGCTGCGCGCTCGGCCACACCGCAAATATCCTTCTGCCTTCATGTTGAGGTGCGTTCAGCGCTACGCGACACGAGGACAAAGAAGAAGACGCGCAGGACAGGTGCGTCTTCTTCCGTGTTCGTGTTTCGTATAGCGCCGAACCCACCTCAAGATGAACCATCGTCAACTAGCTCAAGTCTCAATTGTATACGATTAACGATGCGATGTAGAACTGAGTTGAATTTTTTGTAAGTGTTTCACGTCCCTCTAGCCTGAGGTGAAACTCACCGCGGAAGGCAGGCATGAGCCCGTACTCGCCGATGGCGGCGACATAACACGAGGCGAGTAGAACGAACAGCGAGCTGACGGTGAGGCTCTCTCCCTGCAACTGCGCCGCGAACAGCACGGACACCATGGTGTACAGGGCGGTGCCGTCGTGGTTGATCACCACGCTCATGGGCAGGACGAGGCGCACGGTGTCCGGATGCATACCGACCTTCTTCTCCAGGATCGCCATTGCGGCCGGACTGCCCACCATGCTAGAACGCGAGCCGAACGCGATGGCCAGCGGGTGCAGCAGGTGCAGAAAAAATGGGCCCGCGTTATGCCGCACCTGCGTCGAGCCCGTGGATAGTGATACTAGAGTACACTCTAGTGATACTAGCCAGAGCACTACCACCGCTACGCATAGATCGAGATTGCCTTACTTAGTAGAACTTGTCTTTGGGCGAGTTCGTTCATGCTTCGAAAGGAAAAAAAAAAACGGAGCGCTAAAAAACGACACACAAAGAAAGAGGCTACACACAGGACTGGCGCTCAGTCCTGTGTGTAGCCTCTTTCATTGTGTGTCGTTTTTTAGCGCTCCGTTTTTTCCTTTCCTTACTTCCCGAACGATTTCGCTAAGGCATAGATTACAGCGGTATACATTCGGGCTGCTTGAAGTCGGGTGCTCTTCCATTAGAAAAATGTCATATGTGGCCATATCATGCATTGTAGATATGAAGCTACACGTGACACGTGTCCGTAACTGAGCGTAGCTGCACACTTCGTGATAGAGCCATATATGCATATGACAAGACCTATACATGAACTGCCATATATGCCTCCATCGCAAATTGGGCAAACATGGCCGTAAACAGAGATGTGTTCTATATAGCCCGATATGCATATAGTATGAGCATATAAAAATTATGTATCCCGGGCTGTATATGGCGCGTGTCCCTATATAGGGCCATATTTGGCAAATTATTGATATACCAGTACAAGACCTCCACAAGAATTGCCATATATGGCTTTATCACCGATTTGGCAAATATGGCGATTATCAGACACGTGCCATATATGGTAATATGCCCAATTCCTCATATGGCCATAAAAGGCATTCTTGTGGGGGTAAATGCGGATTAGGGAGCACGAACTGCGCTTGCCCACCTTGATCATGTATAGTGCGGGAAGGAAGAGGAACGCGTGGACCCCTAGTCCCAGCATCACGGTGAACGAGTACACTCCCAGGTGCCACACGACCGTGGACAGGTCCGACACCCGAGACACGTCCACGGCGACGAGCGTGCTCACGGCCACCGGCGAGAACCACAGCGCCTTCTCGGTCATGCGCAGAAACTTGGTGCTCAGCACGCGTGTCAGCCGCAGGATGAGGTGGGCGCCCCCCGGCAGTGGAGACTCGGCGCCCACCAGATCGCTTCCCGTGCAACACAGCGGCGACGGCACGAACTGCGACAGCGCGAAGCCCAGCAGCACGGAGAAGCCCAGGATACCGACGAAGTTCGTGTGAGCCAACTTCTCGAGATGGGACTCCTCGCCGGGATCTGTAGCCGCGTTAACCCGGAGGGAAAAATGAAAGATTATTTCGGAGATAAATTGTCCGTAGGGTGACGTCACACAGACACGTAACCGGAAACTTCCCGATTCCTTAGCCATTGCTTAGAGGGACTGTCTACCGTCCGGAAAGTTCATTCAGTTGTGATAAAATTCAGAAGCTCATTAATTTCATCGACGGAAACGGGCATGCTCGCACACGATATATATATATATATATATATATATATATATATATATATATAATTCGGGGAAGAAGTTCTGTGGGTCCGGTTCAAAGTAGATTAGAAACGAATTGCGCACTTGCAAAAATCGCACGTTTATTGTTCAACGGTTCGGCCATGCCACGGCCGAAACGTCGACCAATAAACGTGTGATTTTCGCAAGTGCGCAATTCGTTTCTTATATATATATATATATATATATATATATATATATATATATATATATATATATATATATATATATATATATATATATATATATATATATATATATATATATATATATAACCTTTTAATTTGGCCCTAGAAGTCGGCAAAAAAAAAAAATCAAGCCGGCGGCGCCATTCTTCGTGGTGTGTGTAAAATTCCAAGCATAAGGAAAGACCTACCTAGTAGAATATATTACTAACGATTCTGTGTTATACGTCTCGCAGCGTTCCTTTACGACGGAGAGCGATTTTCGTTCTTGCGTTCAATGTTGGCAGCGCCAACATTGAATGCGCAAGAACGAAAACTGCCCTCGAGTTCGTCTTTCGCCTTGAGTAAACAACAGTGAAAGAAAGCTGTTGGCGTAATACTTTATTTGACTGATTGCGTCCTTCAATGTTAAAGGCAGATAATCAATCCTGCGACAACCCAAAACCTTCATTTCTGCTTTATGAATTGCTACTCACTTTCCAGCGAAACCGCTGCGAGCTTAGACATTTCGAACGGTACGCTCTCTATTGCGATAGGAACCAGAAAAGCGATTAAGGACAGTAGACACCACCCTTAAGGTCTCGTCAACGTCTCAGCGAACTGAAGCCTGACTCTAACGCCCCTCCCCCCCCCCCCCCCCCCCAAAAAAAAAATACAAAAGTAAAAGAACAAGAGCCTGCGGGCGTGAAATGAGAATATACAACTCACCTATATTCGCCGTTGCAGGCTGATGCTCCTCGCTGAAATGCACGATATCGCTCGCGTTATGATCGGTGACCACGGTTTGTGTCTGCAGAGAAATGGGAAAACATGAGCGTGCTTCCATCTTCCGACTCCTCGTTCAAGCCAATTTCTCGCATTTTGTTGTACCTGCTCATATCGATGTTTTCGTAAAGTTGACTATGCCGCTGACTCTTCCACACTCTGCATTCATAGCTGTGGTATGATTATGACGGATAACTCTAGGCACGCTTATAAAGTACGCCGCTGGTTTTGATCTCGCCTGCCCCACCACCAGATAAACACGCGGGGTTTCTCGTGACGCGCACCTAGCTCAAAGTGCACGGGGGTGCTCTTTCATTTCGCCTTGATCGCTACGCGGCCGCGGTAAACGCAATGCTGCCGCACGAGGACATTCATTTAAAGAGGAACCCTACAATACTTTTTGAACATAGTCAGAGGACGGTACCAATCAGGTCAGTGGATGCTTCTGTGAACACGTGAGCCAAATATTATTTCACTGCACACCGCAGAAAGTTTGCCATTTGGTTTCAAACTACAGCTGGAAATAGCCCGCTCCTCTCGGTTGTACCGCTTTCTTGATTTGAAACTAAAACTGTACAGATAAGTTCTACATTCCTGGACATCTAGTACTTCGTGAGGCTTTCGCAATGCCTGCGTGTCTGTGAGAGAGGATAACGACTGCCTCCGTGCTGTGTGTAAGTATCGCAGGTCGGTGTGAGCTAAGCGAGAAATAAAAAGAGTTAAGGGAAATCTTATAAGTGAAGTATTAGGGCGTAGCTGTAAGGAAAAATGGGCTTGTGGGAGAACGTAGGTGCTTGAAATACATTACAACCTCGCTATGACGAAGCTATGGATGTAACTAATCATTGGTTATGACGAATTAAAAGAAAAAATAGTGATAGAGTTGTGAAAAAAATCTTATGGATATATATGTTTATAACGAGTTATCGTATAGTGAAAATCCACAGGTACAGCTTACTCGATACCACGAAGAAATAACGCGCATTTTCCTTTAAGCATGTTCGTAAAGTAGAACGATAGGCGACGCAATACCTGTACACGACCCGCCGCGGTTGTCTCTTGGTTATGGCACAAGGCTGCTGTCCCAAAACTACGTTTATAATGATTATGAGAGGCGCCGTAGTGGAGGGCCCCGAAAATTTCGACCCCCCCTGGGGTTCTTTAGCGTGCACTGACATCGCACAGCGCACGGGCCTCAACATTTCACCTCCATCGAAATGTCGCCGCCGGGCCCCCAGTTCGATACCGCGACCTCCGGATCAGCAACCGAATGCCATAGCCACTAGACCACCGTGGCGGGGTGCACTTACCATAAAGAGAAACGCTTCCACGAAATTCTCCGGAATTACGTTCCTGTAAAAACAAGAGCAAAAGAAGAAACAGAAAAGTTGTTAGGGGCAGTGCGCAGGTTTCTAGTTAACCGCGCTATTCACTGACGGCGTCATGATCTGCGCCGTACTGCAACAGTATGACGTCTCCTTCAACGTAGGTACGTGTTGCGTTCATTGTACTTGGATCCAGTGAAATAGTATGTTTAGCACTTTAGCTCGAACAAGCGCTTGAAACACGTCGCCCGAGCTGGTGAAGCCAGCACGACTTTATAATGTAAAGTTTTCTAAACTGTGAGAACTATATAGCACTACGTCAGTGATCACAGTGAAATCTCGTTAATACGATCTCAAAGAAAACCGCAATACAAGAACCGGTAAATAATTCGAAAATCGTATCAATCGTGTGAAAATACATTGCTGCCTCATGTGCTGTTGGCTCGAGAGAAAACGCATTATGCTGAAAAAAAAGAGAGAAAAAAATGAGCTCGCAGGACCTGCGCAGAGGACGCAGCGCAGTGGCAGCGTACACTAGATTTGCTGCGAGCTCTGTCAATCTTTTCTTTCACTTTCACTTTATTCCTGCTTTTCGTCGATCTTTCACGAGGCGCGTGTTCACAAATTTTTAGTAAATTACACAGCGCAGAGGGCTGCATTTGGTCTCTGATGATCATGACTTGAGCTACCGGCGCAATTCATCTGTACAAAACCATCAAAACTGTCTCATGGTTCCTTCAATCCCAGCATGCAACAAGTACTGCCAGCGTGCCTGAATATGTCCAGCAGGGAGTCGGCGCTCATGGTCACGTTGTATCGCTGGTGGGGCGGCAGCTTCTTCGCCCCGACGCCAGGACGCATGAGCAGCGCTATGACCATGCCGCTGGTCGCCGACCACAGCGTGGTGAGGGAGAAATAGGCGATGGTGCGTAGCGCGAGACGAGCCCCTTCCGCCGTCGGCTGTCCGCCGACCGTGCTCACTACGCTCGTGATGCACAGAGGAATGACCAGGCACTGCAGCACCCGCACGAACAGCTCGCCCGGGAGACGCAGCAAGCTCCTCTGCGCAGGTCGAGGGAGGGACATCGAAGCCACAAAGTAGGGCCAGTTGTCAACGGACACAACGAGACGTGATTGCTAGCGTAACAGGACGTGGACGTCGGAAAGAACACGGGACCACGCGTGGTCCCATGTTCTATCTTAATGTCCCTGTTCTGACGCGCACGTGATCACATGTTATTGTTACCGGGCTAACGCAAACTAATACGGTTTGCAATCGAGGTGTATCTACTTTATTGACAAGAAAATTCTTGTGATGATTGGTTGGAGGCTTTGTCCAGGGACTGGCCTCGGCTGACCGCTTTACCTGGTTTATTAGGGTCCTCGTCGATCCAGGTCTGAGCTGGCTAGCAGTGCCACCTGACACTCCACTGATGATACCCGTCTCGTTTTGTTGACAGGTGTGACACACAGTCCCACAGTGTGTGTTTCATGTTGTGTGTTCCACGACACCACGGGCAGTAGGCGCTATAGCGCGTCGGGAACACGGCGTTCGACAGTTTAAGATGAGCGTAGACCACTGTCCGAATCTTCCGCCAGTCAACGGCTCCCCCGCTATTGAGTTTGGGGTGACGGGGAGGGTATTTTGATCTAGTTCCACGCCGGCACGTGAGCAAGTATTTCTGTAGCATTTAGGGAATGATGAATGCGATTTTGCTGCGATTGCGGCCTGTTATTGGGGTCAAGACTGTTGGCCCGAGTTTTATGCTGCCACCCGGTTTGTGAATGCTTGGGCTAGCGAATCGGCCTGTTCGTTCCCCTGAATTCCAGTGTCAGCCTGGTAATAGGCGTTTAGCTTTAGTTATGGCTGACCCTAAGGAAGAAAGCCCTCACCCACGAACTTCGTCGTCGTTCTCGCCTCAGGAAGCCGGCGACACTACTTGCCAACCTACGTAGCGTCATTATTGTGAAAGATGTTGAAGACGACATACAGCGCGGGAGAGCTTCACGTCAGGTTCGAGGGCGGCCTTTGCTAGGTGGTTCTGTGGTTCGGAGGAGGGTAGTATATGGCGCTTCTTCTGCAGCCTTCGCATGCGCACGAATCTGTGACAATACCTTGTGATCGGCAGTACATACATACATACATACATACATACATACATACATACATACATACATACATACATACATACATACATACATACATACATACATACATACATACATACATACATACATACATACATACATACCCTTTAAAAGGTGGTCGTATTGCTTATTGTTTCACGTGCTCGTGGTTGAACAGCATTCACCGGACGCCTCCACAAGCTCTCTGCACATGTACAGAGGTAGCTCGCCCCAAATCTGGCTTTCCCGCAATAATCTTCGTTGTATGGAGAAGCCCGCCTTACGATGACGTCTTTCGTTTTGTAAAACAATATTCCTGTAAAACTGGCTTCTCCTCACAAAGTGTGCTCCTGTGGGGAAGCCAGATATGACGAAGTAGATGTACTGGCCCGACAGAGAATTCGGAGTAGTCCAACGAAATCGGGACTGTGTTTATATATATATATATATATATATATATATATATATATATATATATATATATATATATATATATATATATATATATATATATATATATATATATATATTCGAAGCTGAGGTTCATTCGACTGCGCCTTCCCGGCCGCGGAGCACAGGGCGCTTTATCTCTACTCTCCTTGGCAGCAAAACGCTGTTGTGGTTGAAGGTGTGGGATACTGACCTGCAGTCGGTTGAGGTCCAGTGTATTGAAGGCAGCCCCTATTGCGAAGCCCAGCACCAACGACAGCAGGACAAAGAAGATGATCAGGTTGTTCATCACCGCTTCGAGGACGTCTGGACGTTGCTCAAGGTCCTGCTGTGTTGCGGAAAGAGGCGGATGGGGACGGACAGCCAGTTCGGTGAAATGACATAACGGAAAGTCGCAGGCGGATATCACTAGCCTAGAGCGGCCAAGCATCTTAACAAGCAAGCAAGCAAACAAACAAACAAACGAACGAACAAACGAACAAACGAACGAACAAGCAAACAAACAAACAAACAAACAAACAAACAAACAAACAAACAAACAAACAAACAAAGGCTAAATGAAATACTGTCCCCAGGTCGGCTGCATTCTGTCCTAAAAAAAGGCAAAAGAAAACAATCTATTTCACAGGACGAGCAAGGATGTATTGAAAATAGAGTGGCGATACACACAAAATTTTGATCTTATGCTCATGCTAGTTCTGATTGGTGCTCTTCACTTATATGTTTAGTGCGACAGTGGGCGGTTTTTGCTGTGCAGGCAGCACTAGCGGAATAACGTTTTTTTTTTAATGTGAGCCAGAACTGTAGCGCTGAGTTGTGTTGCACAACAAAATGGTACAATTCTTAGGACAATGGTTGTGAGCCATGGGTGTCTCAGGGACCACTCGATGGCCGGTGCAAGTGATTGGTGACCCCTTGCGGTAATAGGAAAAGGACCCTGTCACGAAATAACACAAAATGCGGTGTGCAATATTTGGTGACTAAGACTAACCTAGGCAGTCACCAGTTCCGGGAACAGGTCCCGGAACTATTGGTGACCCAAGACCAATCTTACGACCTAACCTAAATGAATTACGCTTTCAATTTAATTTGTTCTTTTCTTCTTTCACGGCCGTGGGTTAGGCGGACTCATAAGATTGCCTTCGCCGGCCCGCTAATGTCCTCCTACCCCTAGTTGGGAAGCATTGCGCTGGGAGATCTATATATGACGTAGATATTCGTCGCTGGTGCTTGCGAAGACGTGAAACCGTACATGAAGAAAACTGCATAAGCGCAAGCTTTCACTTTCAAGTAGCATAGGCAGGCACCCCGACCCATTCATAGCACTGTAGTAATTTTAAAGCTGCTATGTTAATATTACATACGAGGTGCATATGAGGACATCATGAACTGTGGAAAAGAGGTGCTGATTCTCCGATACAGTAGGTAAACCAAGGTCACGTAAATTAGGCTGCCGATGTGGTACGGTGGTTAATGTGCTTGGCTACTGACCTGAAAGACCCGGGTTCGATACCGGCCGTGTTTTCCGTGGAGACGATAATGTTGGAGGCCCGTGTACCGTGTGATGTCGGTGCACGTTAACGAACCTCAGGTGGACAAAATTTCTGAAACACTCCACCACGGTGTACCTCTTACCATATTTGCTGCGAAGCTGCTTAAGCTAGCCAAAGTTTGTCCTATCACGAAATTATGTGCGCTGTGTAACGAGATATGACCTTGAAATGACCTTGCCTAGCAACCATGCGACGCTACATCTGCCAGAATAACCTTGTATGGCCTCGACATCATGCTATATCACGTAACATGACGTCAAAACGACAAGTGACCGGAAGATGAAGATAGAGATGATGATAATGACGCAGAAGAAGATGATTATGCTGATGATGATAATGATAATAATGACGATGAGATGACGAAGAAGAAGATGATAATGATGAAAATGACGGTGATCGGCCAGCATCGTTGTGTTCTGGCCTTGCGCGACATAACGGAAGCTGCGTACATTTTTTCGTGGTTCTGGCACGTAAAATCTCAGAGATTAATATGACGAAACCCTGTGCTTACCTGTGAGCTCTGGCTACGCACGCTTCCCTTGCGCACTCGGTCCAGGCCGATGCTCTCCTTGGAGGTGATGAAGAAGCCGTCGTGACGCTTGAGGCGCCCACTCGTTGGACCGGTCGTGGACCGCTGGGAACGCCAGCTGCTGCCGCTGGACTGCGCACAGTGCGTTGAGACGTGAAAGCCTTTGTGTTACACTGGTTGGTATAGGGTTTACGATTACAGACCGCTAAGTGCGGGCTTCGCTTACTTTTGCGAGAGAAGCGCTCATATCGACGCTTATAGTGCAAGAGAGAGAGAGAGAGAGAGAGAGAGAGGGAAGAAACAAGAGCACGAGTGTGTTAGCCCTCACTTTCTGCTTCCATACGCTTTGAAGGAACTAGACTGGATACAAGAGCATGTGGGCAATAAATAATCACGTCTAGAACGGTCATTCGGAAGCCCCCCACCTTTCTTTTTCAACTCTCGCTCTCTCTAAAGTGAGAAGATAAACCGTCAATAATAGCAAAGATAAACTAAAAGAAAAGAGTCAAGTCTTGTTTCGGATATGTGAGCGCTTTGTACATCCCCACTTTTGACTTGCTTCTTAACATCCTGTGATGTTTTCCTTCTTTATCGCTGGCGACTGAAAATATGTAGTGCGTGGTTACGATGATTAAACTTCAGTTGCAGCTCAGCATTTTGTACGCATAATACTGACTT
Organism: Hyalomma asiaticum; assembly: GCA_013339685.2. NCBI lineage: Eukaryota > Metazoa > Arthropoda > Arachnida > Ixodida > Ixodidae > Hyalomma > Hyalomma asiaticum. The sequence goes on along the minus strand of CM023491.1, from coordinate 11,889,954 downwards.
TTCGTTTATGTTCTTTTTACTGTTGTATAGCAGGTATAGCCTTTAGGATGATTTTCGTTCAACCATGTGCCTTCAATTGGTCATCCTATTTCAGTCGTCTTCAATAATTCGCCACTTATATTCTCTCTCTACCAGTGGTTAGCTCATTTGTATAGTGTCCCGTGCACGCTGCAACGCACCAGGTATCTGTCGGTCGACCTGAAGTTGCCCCGCTCCAGTCTTTTTGGCGCCGGGCTCGCCTGAGTCGGGCTCGCCGGAGTCGGGCTCGCCGGAGTCGGGCTCGCCATAGCAGACGCCGCATCCTGCAAGCGACAGGTCGCGCTCCCGTCAGTCCCTTGGTGACCGAAACACAGTTCATGCCCAGAGTTTTAAAGTGTGATGTTAAGATGTAACTATAGTCCCAGGTTTAGTTCTTTCGATCTCATTGAAGACTCAAACGCTCATGTGAGCGCTTGGAAGACGTTGTGGAGCACCCGATCTCTCTGAATTTATCGCTGCTGATCTTACTTGCGCCCATCGTATATTCTATATTCTAGGATTTTGCGGGCACTGCATTAAGGAACGTGCAATTAGGAAAAATTTGGAAGCCCTTCGCCGAATCTGAAAATGGAAACAAGCGAAGCTTGGCATGTGGTTGACTGATATATTAATGGTCTAATTAAGCGACCTATTAGCAGCCTAATTATTAAATTAATTACTATAAGATTATTTATTATTTTATTTATTTATTTATTTATTTATTTATTTGCTCATATCTCGCAAGTGTTGGAGCCTTGTCTAGTGACTAAGAGACTTGCCTTTGGAAGGCGGGGAATATCAGTGCCAGCAAATTTTTCTAGAATTATGCTCACTTAACTGCTTTTTTGTTTGTTTATGCATACGGCAACAACAATGCCGTCGAACTCTGCAACTCATAACAAAGCAAGCTTTGCTCGAAAACAACCTAGAAATATATTTTAAAAAATTCAATGCGCTGGGACAACATTTGTTTCGTGAGAACTCTGTCACTGACCGGATTCCTTCGCTAAAATAGTGCGCGATTGATCGAGCACTGCTATTTCGAACCTATAGCACAATAATTGATGCAGCCGCCGGCTCAAGTGTAAAGTAACGACAGAGAAGTGAGAAGCTCTGAAATTGTAATCGTGCTTTGACACTGTAAGCAATAAAGTGGGAGGACGAATGGAGATAAGAACCAAAACCTCCTTGGTGAGAACGAAGCGAGCGAACACGTCGTGCGGGCTACGTATAGTTAACCTTGTAGTGCCAATAAAGAGCTGCCGAAGAGAAAAGAAAAAATAAAGCAAATTAAATGAAGCAAAAAATAAGCAGCATTGATTAGGAACGAAATGAAAATGAAGGAACAGAATACGCTTTTTGTGACTTTTTCCTTCAATCCACATCCGCAGTGCTCCCTTATCATAAATGCTACTGACACTGCAATACAGCGCAGGACATGTGTTCAAGATCGACTAATTGTTCGCACGTCCACGTCATACTTCTCGCTTGTGACTATAATAATTGCTTTGCTATATTTTCATTCGTTATTTGGGACGAGAAGTTTGTCGAATGCCGACGCTGCGTTTTGTTCGCTGTCCATTTTGTGCTCTGCTCCCGTGTACTGCAGAAGTGATCCTGATCTCTTGCTGCCCAAAACAGTTCCACCCGTTGGAATCGCACTTGCACGAAAAGATGCTTTTAATTGGATTAATACCAAACTGTAAGACATAACCACAAGGTTAGCGCGAGCATAGCGGTAATATTAGTGCATATTACAGAAAATGTTACCTCAGTGAGGGTCGTTCCTTTTGCAGCCTCCTTGTTAGCATCCATTCCTGAAAGGCTAATATAAGTAGGGCGTTCGATTTAACGCCGGGGATGATGATGACGACTTCGACGACGATGCCTCAAACTGTTGGCACTCACGCACTATGAGGGATAAGCCACGAACCGGGTACTATTTTGAAAATCTAAGACTGCCTTTAGCCTGTGTTCCCGCTCCTCTAAGAATTGGAGGCGAACAATACTCTTTTGTGTACCGTCCTATTCTAATTTTATTCCATTTTATTTTATTTCATATTCTACTTTCTTAGGAATGACGATGATGATGGCCACGATGGTGATGACTATGCGCCTTTGAAGCATGACACGTGACCACGACAGGGCGTGTACCAAGAACCACTAGGTTAAATTCTAAATGAGGAACGCAAAAGAAAAGGAATTTGAAAAGTGCAACTGTTTAACTGTTAACGAACAGAAGGAAATTCTGCAGCTAAGAAGTGAGCCGGCATGAAGTCACGGTTAAATTGGAAATTAATTAAAGCAGAACTAATACAACGTAGTCATGAGAAAACTAATTTTAAAAGCATCAACGTTGCTTGAATGAAACCCTGGTTATTTCAAACACATCCCTCTTTTTAGAACTGAGAACCGAAACTCCGAAGTGACTAGCGTCTAGGTACTTAAAACTCGCACGTTAATAAAGGCGCTGCTTCAAGATCCACTTTTGTACATGTGGTAAGGCGACGGCTATATTAATAATTATCAATATATCCTTTTTCCTTGCTGTACTGGCGCATAAGGGAAGTATGGCGGAAATTATAGGGTGAATTTCGTGGATGGATTTCATTACGTTTTTGCAAAGCTGCCATTATAGCGCTCGTAAACGCGCAGTGTTGATGCAGACTTCATATGACGTACACAAAGTTGTAACAAACGTAAGACTCGCCGTGTCTTTAATAGCGAAGGTGTTTAAGCGCTCCGTTAAATCATGAGAAATTCTCATGGAGCTATCATCGTCATGGCAATCAGTGCGCGTACACTTCCATGCATTGCGCGCCTGTCTTCTCTTGTGGTAATGTTCTCATCCCTCTACTACATAACGGCGATTATGGTGTAATAGCAATGAGGTGGGAAATACACACCTAATTAAGCCAAGCCTAATTAAGATAAGAGTAATCAAGTCAAGCCTAATAAAACGAAGCATAATTAAGTTAAGGATAACTTTAAGGCAAGCCTAAACAAGCTATGACTAATAAAGCCAGCAGAAACCTGCCAAACCTAGAAAAACCATGTCAAACCTAATCGACCAGCTTCCATGTGTTACGCCATGCGGGACTTGGCGGTAGCTTCGTCAAATTTTCGTCCTAAACGAGACCATTCTTCCCTGCTTACCTACACCTGCTTGCGTGCTGTCGTAGTCCATTCGAAGGGCCCGTGAACGCTTTTCGTTGTATAGTAGTCGATTGTAACGTCATTCGCGCGACGTCTTAATTAAATGGACAATAAAGTTTAAATAAGTTAATGGACAATGAGTAATAAATTATATTCCAGGAACTCTGTTGTGGTTAGTTGCGCCATCATAAGTTCGGTATTATAAGGAAATAAAAAAGAAACTAAAGGTCTAAACCTAAATTTCGGATTCGCGCCCGAGATGAGGGCTCATGACTCCACAAACCCGTGCGCTCTTTGTCATATTTGTGGGCATGTTGGCTCTATGATTATTTCTGAAACGCGCTATATTAAGTCTGACTTCATTAGAATACAATGTATTGAAGGTGTGTGTTTAGCGTTGAGCCAGTGAGGCGTTTATTGCCGACAGCAAAGCTGAATCGGACCAGCCGTCCAAGCGGAGCAAGCGCGAGCACCAGCGACCGTCCTCGTCTTCGTCTTTTGCTGGCTCTCCCATGTGCGTCCTATTTATGCGACAGACAGACAGACAGACAGACAGACAGACAGACAGACAGACAGACAGACAGACAGACAGACAGACAGACAGACAGACAGACAGACAGTGAACTTTACTGAATCCTGAGGAGCTACTGTAAGGACTCCCTAGCGGGAGGCCGTTGTGACCTCTGGCCGCACCCTCTGTGGACAGAACGCCATGACGCTCCGCCCTTTCGTGGGCCCTCTGGATAGCCTGGGCTTGCTTTTGGAGCACCGTGCTTCTGATGTCCTCCTCCCATTCAGCTTCGCTAGGGAGAACGTCGTTAGGCAACGTGGGACTTCCGCCAGAGCATGTGAGCCATAGAACAAAAGGGTTCACTGCAGTCGGGACAGCCTATGTCCACGTCCGAGTATAACCTGCTGAGGAAGCCTCAGGGCGGGAAAGAACCCGTCTGCAACATATTTATGCTAGAATATTTCTTTACGGGTAAATAATCATGCAGTTGACGTCGTCAAGAATGTATGACGTCATGCGTTTTAGTGCGGGTACCTCACAGTGGCTTCGTAACCCATATTTTCTTTTTGCTCGTTTTCTTGCTTATACCGAGGGGTCTCCTTCTCGCAAGAGTGATGCTTATGGTATTGTGAAAAGGTAATCTATTAATAGAAAAAATTACAGCATATCCACGGAGTGAATGATGATGAGTGGGACGACGCTCGGAGGTTCATCGTAGATCGTGCCGAGGTCCGGATTAATTTAGTTTAAATGCCGCACGCTACGAATCCATCATGGTTAAACTATGAACAAAGTGAAATCTCCCATATTATGGGGTTGCCGGTGAACGCTTCTCCAACGCGAGCAGTCGGATTTCTTCATAGCAGAAACTCGCTAGGAGACGCTGCTTGCGCCAACGTTTGTCTCTCGGCGGGGGAGGGCGCGTTCTCCCCTCCTTTGCGAGCTGGTAGCGTTCCTCTAAGGAAAGAGCGTTTCCATAGACCAACGCGCGCCTTTCGCTCTCGAGCGCGTGCCTTACGCCTGACGCCTGACGACTGACGCCTGACGCCTGACGCGTGACAAGGTTAGACTAAGAGGAGCTTCGCCCCTAAAAAATATTTTTAAATTTAGTGTCCCTTTGTTGAACGGTCCTGTTGTCCGCTTTGCGCGAACGTAAAGCTGAACCTTCATGAGCGGCGATTTAGCGAGAAAAGTCACACAGAGGCAGCACGTGAAATAAATTACGTTTTTATTTTATTTAACGATGGTCGTGATGATCAAGGAATGTAGGTCACCTGCTGTTGCGTTATGTACATGTGCATCGATAGCCGACGTTTCACATCAGCGAATGCCTGCCATCTCCGTCCTCGCATTCCTTTTCCCGACAGAGTTGTAATCGTGATCGTCAACATAAATTTGAAAAATTCAGACACATAGACCGAGTTTCATTGATCACTTACAAGAGACAGACCCACGGCTTAGTACACTCATCGCCTAACTAGAGGAATAGTGTACAGTGTGTCGGGGTAAAAGTGAACTCGTGTTTTTGGAAGTCACCGTGTGGCACAATATACAGCAATAACTTCTTTTCATTTAGTACTCACCTATTTACTACCTATATAATCAACATGAGGAGTGAATCGAAGAGAGAGGACATCAGCGCGTTACCGACTCCAAACACCATGCTATAGAAGAAGTGACCTTACAGAAGCCACCATCCACCGGGACTGATCTTCTGACACCCATCTCGAAATGAACTTTAAATAACAAGTGCATATATTCAGTAAACTTTCTAACTATTTCACTAAGAATCATTCTATCATTATGCGAACATAGAGGTTGCTTTTCATTTGCTATGAGTTACCAGAACATTTTCAAGAATTGGGCGTCTAAGATAATTCCGAGCTGTGCCCTTCGGTATAGATTTAAATGTCGAAATAATTTCACTTGTGTACCTGAAGAAAACGAACACCAGTGCGAGGCGTTCGTCGCTTCATTGCGGCCTATGATAAATCCTAAACGTCCAGCATTTATGGTATCCGTGGTATCCATTCCTATGGTATCTTATCGTATAAGCGCATGATGGTCATGGCATTATGGTATGCATGACAGACAAAGGTGAGGTGAGTGACACCGAGATCGACTAGGCAGTCCATTTGAGGATCCACCGACATATGGCAGCCCTTGCCAAGCGTTATCACATTCGAAAAATAAATCGTGTACTTCGCATGTCGTCCAGATTTGCGCGTCACGTGGCTGAAATTCAACCTTCATCTTTGCAGACGTCGACGGACACAGCGTTAGCGAGCGAAAGGGTGGTTTCTTAACGAATTTACAAGTTGCATCACAGCAGCGTGGTTTACCAAACGCGATTAATTAATTCCGAGTCAGATTAGCGGCTGAGTGTTTCTAAAGATTTTTGAAGTGATTTGTCAACTACGAGTTTGCCGGGAGTACATACATAGCAAGCAAACCGGGAAGAAAATGCAGCGTTTCAGTCTTTCTGCGGCCGGCGCTTTGAAATCGACTGCTGCATCCAGACACTAGACAGTTTCCCACGAAGACCATCAGAGGGAAATTAAGCGCCAGTATCGGGCACACACAGCCAATTGGGAGGTTTTAAAGGTGTGAAAGTAAGAGTAACACAACGTAGCTCTTCTATGTCGTTTTTCTTTGCGTATGTAGAAGTTAGCAGTTGGCTGCAATATTTTACTATATATATGCATAATGTGATCGAGTAGTAGTTGAGCTTGATGCAGGTGAAATCTTTCAGAACACCGCGGGAACGACACAACCTATGCAACTGCTACTGATGACGTATTACACGCAATTAACAATCCTCATGAAACACGGACAGTTTGTCTCAAGAAGTCGCCGCGGTATAGTGGAAAAACTCGGCTGTTCGAATTGTTCCTAATCATATTAAGTGTGCAAAGAAAACGCATTATCTACAGCCACGCATATCTGTCACATTTTGCACAAGCAATCTTACGGGCTAAATGAACAAGAAAAGTTGTGGCAGGAGAAACGATAAGGCTACAATACGGAACCCGCCCGTGACGAAGCCCAACTTTATGTAGATACTGTAATTTCTAGCGTGCCTACAGCGCTATATAGGTCGTCTGCTAATTTCTTATAAGAAACTGCATAGTTTCGCTTTGGCCTCCAAGAACACGCGCTATTCTCGCGCACTTCCCGATCTCGGAGGCCACGGTTTCGCTGCCTGTACCAGCCAGATTTCAGCGCTTGCTGCTCTTCGTCAGTGATGATGGGAGGGTTCGAGAGCCCCCGCCGGGCATTCATAAATCCGCGCTAAATTTCCAGCTGGACGCTTGAGCTAGCTGGCGAATTAAGATAAAGACCCTACGAATGGTTTTCTGATCTCAGCAACTGCGATCCACACGAGGCCATACCACGGGTTCGAAACGAGCCGCAAGGGAGGCCTTTTCCTAGCGTTGCGAGTTAACCTTCCGTGTCTCGAGTGACCGTGGACGACCCTCTGAACCATATAAGGTCCGGCCAGCAAGGACAACTGTCGTCTACATAGACGTGATGACGGTGTCCTTGGAGCCCCGACCATCTGAGCTGTGAGGCTTCTCCAGGTCCTTCAGACTGAGGCGCTCGACCACGCAGGCACCCACGGCGTCACCCAAGACGTTGATGGCTGTGCGGAAGCGATCTCTGTAAGATATAACACAGCAGCGATGTCGGATATAGAACTACAGCTGGTTTTCCAGGGAGTCGGTAAGCGCGGAACCGACACTCACGAAGACGAGCAGACACACAGGAGAGGGGCTAACGCTTATCTCCCTGAAGCTATGCGCCACATTGCTCTGCGTCAAGTTTTGATAAGGAACTTCATAGGCGTGCGCGTGGTCCAGTATCAGGGAGGGGAAGGAGGGGGAAAAGGATGGCGAAAGACACGCGCATGCACACACACACACAAACGGCATGAATTCTTTTCAGTTAAACACCTATTACATCGTACATGTTTTGCAGCAGTTCCAAGGATGTATACACCGAACAGGGGAATTACAGTCAGTCGCTTCCCTGAGTATAGACGATTTTACATTCGAGTGATATGTGGCTCCATCTTGGGCAGCTACATGGATTCTTTCTCAGTTTTGCACGTTGCGAAGTCAAGTTAACGGGATCACATAACACCGGGTGCATTCGTACAACGTTTTTGTTAGTCTGCTGTATTGTCGTTGACATAGTTGTTACTCGTACAGGACGGCAACGTTAACAACACGAAAAGGTGGCACATAATCGTGCCCTTAAAATGACATAATCGATCACGCAGTCACTTTCACAAAAAGAAAAGAACAATTAACACATATTCTTGCTGCTGATTTTGTCCTTATTTTCGCACACTTTAATGAGATAGGTCAGGAGCTTGTAAAACAATGGCTTATTTGAGTAGTGGCGTATAATGTTCTAACGCTATTTCATCTCTCACTCCCTGTCACCATTCATTGTTCACTTTTCAATCATAGCTAATTCTTGTTCACACGCTTTCGATGAAATGTACATATATTATTTACCGAAGACATTACTAAAATCCACCGAAACTTGTTCAAACAGACTTCAACCGTGTTCAGCTATGTGCTTACAGGAACCAATCGACGACGATGATGAGTGTGATGTCGTCAGCAGGTAGCCCGACAGCGTTGAGGACCATCACCATGGTAACCAGGCCCGCCTGGGGAATTCCAGCGGCACCGATGCTGGCAGCGGTAGCCGTGACGCTGCAGTGAACGTGTACATTTCTCCGTGTTAAAAACGAACACCTTTCAGGCAACCTCGCATACGTATCCGGTGTACGTGTGTTTGCAGATAAACAGTGCAAACAATGTAACGTAACGAGAGTTTACAAACAGGACTCTGTCGTCATGCAGAAGACTAAACATTGTGCGACCGGAATGCGACAGAGGGATCAGCGACATCCTGTGCTCCAATTTAAGCGCACATGTTTTTGTGTATCGACAGTGTCGTCGCTCTCTCGTCCTTCCGTAAGACTATAACGTGCTGGAAATCCCATTCTTGTTTTCACTGCGGCCACACCACATTACATTTTCTGTTCTTGATGCAGATAAAGAACTAAAAAATAAACACGAGATCTTACTTACGCTAGCGACTATTCATATGCCGCAATGTCAAGAGCACAATACTGGAGAGAGAGAGAGAGAGAGAGAGACTTTAATGAAGTGCTGGAGATGTTTGCCTCGCAATGGGCCTGATTTGCTGCCCCAGGTTCTGAGTGATAATGATATATATACGGATAAACACAACATAGAACATTGCCCGAGACGCCTACATACTTACAACATGCAATAAAGTGCGAATAACACCGATACCACTTAATGGAGATCACTGGCGAATAACAATTTCTTGTCAAGCAATTAATTCCCACAGTCAGTTCTAATTTAAGTGCATAATACATTTCTTTAGCTGCCACAGTCGGTTCCAATGCTCCGTCTAACTGCGAGTGACCACGTGCAGACAAGTACGTCGAGACGCTTCGCTCATTTCGCATAACGCTGATGGTTGACGTATTGTACTTGCGCAAGCCAGTGCGATGAGACGTTTGGGGCGTTTTCACAACGCTGACGAAGTGCCGTCGAATGCTTGTAAGAAGCATTTGATCCAGGAGCCAACAACAACAACCATCCGCGTGTACCATGAACTGTGGTATGGCTTGGTGTGGCCAATCCACCTCGTGGGTGCGTGCGAATTACAGACGTCACAGGAACAACGACCAACGACAGGGCTTTAAGCATTGGCTGTGATAGCCATGAACAAGTGGTGTCTGATAAACATTTTCTTTATTTTCACGATTGACCATGACACGCGTACAAAGTACCGCGCGTATCTCGCATTGCGATCGCGGGTAGTCACACAGATATATGGACAGACTAACCTGATGGCGATGACCTTGCCGACGTCCAGGGGCACCTTTCGCACCTGGGCGATGAAGATGGCGGCCACGGCCTCGTACAGTGCCGTACCGTCCATGTTGATGGTGGCCCCGATGGGGATGCAGAAGCGGACCACCTTCGGGTCCACCTTCACCTTGTCCTCAAGCGTCGATATGGTCACCGGTAGTGTGGCGGAACTGGGAACGGAGACATGGGACTGTGTGAGCGAACAGTTCATTGGTTCTTTAGTTGCGAGATGACTCGATTCTTGAATATAACTTGTTGAGTGTTATTGCTGAAGAACAGACAACGGGGCTAGTTCGTTGAATTGCAACTTGTCGGATGATTAAGTGCACTGCAGGCGTAGGCAGTACGGGTTGTGTCGTGTACGTCTGCATCCACGATCCTGTGTCCTGTGGTCTTTTTGCACACGTCTCCAGGGCGCTTAATCATTTTACACGCTGTTTTAAAAGACGAGCTCTTTAAGCCGGCCGTTCGGTGCGACGTGCGAGCAGAAAATTGTCATCATCATGAAATAAGCACGCGCACTTCTTTTTCTTGCGCTCATTCCCTCAGCCCATTACTGCATGAAGGCGAATGCGTTTTATAGCATAGCATAGGTAGGTACATTATAGCAAGGGCGTAGTGACGCAGTGATGCGTGCATATATACTGTTGCTGTCGTGATTTCTTAGTGACGTTACTTGTAATACTTTGACACGGGTCCAACTATCGCTTACTTTACATGTTTTGCAGTATCCTATTCATTTTCTTCGGTTACTTGACAACAATATATTACATAATCTTGACGTCATCCCAATAACTAGTGTTGCGTCTGTTTTGTTACGGTGATCTGTGCATCTTGTATGACGTTTGTATGCTTTTCATCTGCATAACTTGTACCAAATTTCCTCCACTGAGTGCTTCTTTAACGGGCAGTGTTAGGCGTATTAAAATTAATAAGTAGCATGTTCAAGCTTTGTCTCCTAGCTGGGAAGCCACTGAAGCGATAGCGGCTCATATACTTTGACAGCTGACAACCGTACGCGATAATATCGATACAGCGATCACGTGACAGGATTGCCACACCTGGAAGCGGTGCCGAAGGCGGTGGCGATGGCCTGCAGCATGTCGACAAGGAAGCGGAACGGCGGCTGCCGCATGACCAGCCAGTAGATCAGCGGCAGCACGACGAAGCCGTGCAGCAGGAGGCCCAGCAGAACGGTGAGAGCGTACAGGCCAACCTGACCGGCGACCACGGTGAAGTCCTGCATTTCCAGCATCTTGGCCATCACCAGGAACATGACGCCCACTGGTGAGAACCTGCGCCCAAGCAGGACATTGCCACAAGCGATTGCATCTTTGGAATGGCGGTATATGCACGGATTAATCGCAGAACAATGGGGCTATTTATCAAGGGAACAGAGGAGGCAAGATGAAAGGAGTGCTAACTTTCAACAAGCGTTTATTTAAGGCTAAAGCCTCAGTTGCCCCGCCACGGTGGTCTAGTGGTTATGGCACTCCGCTGCTGAGCCGAAGGTCGCGGGATCGAATCCCGGCCGCGGCGGCTGCATTTCGATGGATGCGAAATGTTGAGAGCCGTGTTCTGTGCGATGGCAGTGCACGTTAAAGCACCCCAGGTGTTCGAAATTTCCGGAGACCTCCACTACGGCATCTCTCATAATCAGAGGTGGTTTTGGGACATTAAACCCCACAAATCAATCAATCAATTAAAGCCTCAGTTGGCTTATGTGTTGCTGAATGTTACGGTCCGGCCTTGTACCGCCGGGGGTGTCACCAGTGTCTTCCATGCATCCGTCATATTTACCTTATCGCACGTTAAAGAACCCCAGGTGCTCGAAATTTCCGGAACCCCCCACTACTGCGTCTCTCATAATCATATAGATGTTTTGGGAAGTCAAAAACACTAGAAATCAAATCTAGTTTGGCTTACCGCAACGACTGTATGAATAATGTAAAACGAAACAATGCAGGTGTCACAAAAGAAAAAAAGAACAGCTTGCTTCGAAACTGAGGACATGTTCGTAGCTCACCATACGACCACCTTGGTAATGATCATCATGGCGTCGGAGAGGGAGGTGAATATGTCGAGCAGGGGTTTGCCACTCTCGCCCATCTGACCCACGGTGGCTCCCAGTGCGATGCAGAAAACGATGAGGCCCAGGATATTGGTGCCGGGGTCGTGCACCGTCTTGTAGTCCCAGTCGTACATGGACGCTGGTTAAAAAAATGAAAACGTTGCAACGCAGACTCAAGTCTCACCACACTTCTTTTCTTATCTGACTCGAGCGTGCGCCCTTTCCACAGAATGTGTATTGTAGACTACAAACAATATACATTCATTCACTCCTGTGTGTTGCGACAAATTACTGTGTGATCCGTCAGACAAGATAGCTCTAGTTATGTTTCCTCCTCCGCGCAGATAAGCACTGGTTTTTGCTTTGCGGAATTCGCTACAGTGCTTGTGTATTGACGTTTCACGAAAATTTTTAAATCCATGTGAAACTAAGACGACATGTCATGAAACATTGGGGCCGGGGTGAGCACCACAGCTGTGACCACTTGAGTCTTCGTAATGACCATCGGGAATGGCAAGGAGAGTCGCGGTCAGTCGTGGCTGTGCCCTTGGTATGGACGTTGGTATGACACCTAATTAGTTCTAATTTCTTTATTTCACCACTTGCAACCCGCTTTCTTTATTTCACCACTTGTACTTGTAACCTGCACGTGGTTTCGTGATCTTTGTGAGTGTGTTTGCTTCTTTCATTGAGAAACAGCTAAACGCGACATAAAGGTCACATTCTCTCGCCCTAAGTGCTACTATAGCGAAAAGAGCGTGAACTTACTATTGCTTGCATTTCCCGGTGGCTTGATAACAATCGTTGAAAACTGGTTTGGAGAGAGAAAAGAAATGCGACTATTACAAAAAATAAATAAATAAAAACAGGGGCAAGGTAAACTCGAGCGTCTTCAGCATAAATGTTTTCAGCCACGGCAACTCAATGTTTGAGAAGATCTATGCGTTTCGTGATGGCGGGAACCATGACTAATTCGAAATTATTTATTTTAATGAGCGCTTAACAGAGTCGAGTAGTGAAAGCGCACGGACTCATACGAGGAGAGCAATACTTACTTGTGTGACACAGGCTTCAATCACGTTAGGTGGGAAAGCGTTCCTGTAAGGAAGAAAACAGCTGATAAGGAAGTCGCCAAATCAGACCAGAGAGTGTGTCTTTCCTTACCACGTTTTCGTCTTCCACTACTTAAAATTTTCTCTGTATTGTCTCGCAAAAGTGCGCCTTGAATGCTCTGGCAACGCGATGATATAGGACACAGGTTGCACAATGGTCCATCATAGGTAATTAAAACAGCGCCAATAAGCGCACTCATGAACACGCACACAACTACAAAGACGCAGTTTTTTTTTATTTCACTGTGTATCAAAACTAAATAGCTAACCAACAAACATTAACACACACTTGACACCCTCACCGCATCTAGTGTATTTTGGTGCTGGTGTTTTTGTGTTTGCGAGTGTGCTAATATGCGATATTTCAATTAGCTATTATATGACGTACCACCAACCAGCCCAAGAGCAAGTTCTCTTGCAATGATTAGGCCGAGTGCAGCGATTAGACCATTTTGGCTCCTCTACCGAAGCGTAAAAATCTTGCATTATTTTTTTAAATATTTTTATTTCGTGATCGGCGTTCTCTGCATCTTAAAATTTAGAAAACCGAGTGTCGTATACATACCTGATAAATATGGATAAGACGCCACCATAGACCAGAACAGTTCGGAATGGGAGTATGTTCTTTCTGGCCCTAAACTTTTTGCACATTGGTTTGCGTATTAACCATATTGTTGATGAACGACCAATCCCAACGTGATGTTTAGGTATATGCGCACCTGATGAGGTCCATGAGCGTGTCGGCAGTAGTGACGAGCCGCGCCTTGGACGCCTTGGAGGCGCTTGTGTCGCTGTCGCCGGCGCCCGGCTGCAGACCCGTGACGAGCACGATGCCCAGCACGATGGCCAGGAATGTGGTGGAGAAGTAGTAGACGACGGCACGCAGGCCGATGCGGCCCGACAGCCGGGCGTCCAGCGCTCCGACGGCGGCCACCATGCTCGAGGTGATCAGGGGCAGGATGAGTCCCCGCAGCATGCGCAGGAACACCTCGCCCGGGAAGTTGATGTACATCAGCTGGCGCTTTGAGAAAGGCCCTGCAAGTACGTCGCGTACGCAGCAGTCATTGCGGGCTCTTTCGGGGACACCTCTCACGTGATACAGATAAGGCTCTCGCCTTGAGGCGGCCCCGCAACACTTTTTCCGAGGAAGTCTTGAATGACATCGCCAAAGGAGTTCATCGCCTCATGAATCACCTGCTGCAAACATTTTGTCAAGTGCTTTCGGTATTGTCTTTACGTTGAGACCGAAGAAACCGAATTGCAAATTACTTGGTGCGTCAATAATATTATGTTGGCATGTCCACAAGATCCTCTACGATCTATTGACAGCGTTTCCTGCATGGCTATGTTCAAGAAATGTCGCAGTAAATCACCACTGCCTGTTCTATAGTTTGCAAGCGACCGTAATACTGCACGCCCCGCCGACACTCACCTAGAGGCCTGAGTACGACTCCGAGTACTATGCCGGCCACCACGGCCGCTATGGTGGCCACGGTTAACCGGTTATGTCGCAGGAAAGTACGGCAGGCACCTCCTCGCGGGGTGGGGGCCGCCCCGCCCGCCGACTCGGTGTCCTCGGTGTCGGCCGCGTCAAGCTCCTTCGAGCCCTGCGCCGGCAGCGAAGGGAGCGTGGGTGGTCGCTGAACCGCGGGCGGGGCCGCGTCCTCGGCCAGGTTGGTCGTCGACATGCTCGAGCCGTCCGCTGTGCTCCGGTACATGCCCCCACGGAAGGACTGTGGAAAGAAGAGCACACTTATAGCAGATGATATGCTATTCGCTGTGGATGCGCGATTATTAAAAAAATGTCTAATATTGAATATTATTTTACCATTTGTACTTTTCACCAAAACGTTGTTCATTTCATTACAAAAATATATGGCCGCCATCCCGCCCTGCGAACGTGAATGTCCATAGAAGCTGTATCAAACACCACACATGCGGGTTATGCGGTTTGCACTTCACGCGAGGGCTTCGAATGACGTCGAACGACCCTTTCGGATGCAGCTGCAACGTATAGTTACATGGAACGCGTAAGAAGGTGTTCCCATCGTTCACAGGTGTCTTATCATCGATCATGCGGTTTTGATGCTTGATTTGTGGTTTTCTTTCTTTGTGGTTCTGGGCTCTTTCTTTTCGGGCGCAGAAATGGTACAAGGTTTCTTAGTAAGATCTCCTTGGTCTAGTTGTAAGTTGCGAATATATTAATATTCTTTCAACCCACAATACTGGTTTCTACAACTAACACACGAGCTTTCACCGAAAAGCCATCGTTTGCGCAGAATTATTATTCGTGGATACTGAGCTCTATGCTGTATTCGTTATTGCAAAGAAAGATATGCCGTTTGTATTCAGTTGTTAACCTGCCCTTGTATGTTTACGCCAGGAAATTTTCCGACCAAGGAGAGGTACACATACTCGTCGTAAAGAAAAAAAAAATGAAGTGACCTTTTTGTTTCGAAGATCAAAGTGAATAGCCGCTATTTGTAAAAATCCGGATACGTTTCGAATAGCTAACGAATATTTCAAAAAGTCAACTGCACCGAAATAAACACGAAAGTCGTAGGACCCTTAATGGTCGCCTTTAAGAGTGGAACGTGATAGCCTATCGAGCCCCGTTCTCATCGCCTTCTAGTTCGTTTGCCATGAACTTGCGTCCCGCAACTGTGTAGCCGTTGTGAAACAACATTGTTTTTTTTTCCGCCACAGGCACCGGCGCCTTTACGCCATGCGCTTTCACTGGGCGCTGGCACATCCGCCGCGTCAGCAACAAGAACTACGTCGAGAAGCAGTCTTTGTTACCTCGCGAATGCACTTGTCAAAGGCAATAATTTCTATTGTGCGCTGTGACGAGCGCTTCACAGCTGTCAGTGCAAGAAATAAACGTCCGTGCACGTGCATTACCGATAATGATGCACTGTTTTGAAGATAGAGCGTCATAAAATTGACTCACGTTATGGTTTCGACATGTAAGGCTCACGTCATGGTTTTGGAATGTAAGGCTCGATGATATCGGTTTTAAAAAGTTTCTACTGCATTGCCGCAAGGACTCTGTGCATAACGAGGTAGCACAGGTGTGGAATAAAAGCTTGACGCGAATAGCGACATTACGTTACAAAACTTCTCTTGTTAGAGCTTGCTGAATAGTTCTTGTTGTGAGGCTCGACGTAATAAAAACAACAAAGAAAAAGAAAACTGTGCATGTCTCGACTCTGTTTAACCACGTCAATAAAACTGGCGCGCGCCAGGAGCCTGAGCCCACTATCTCGGAGGCCATAAATTTAAAGCACCGCGATAATCCAGGGATCTCCTCCTTGCCTCGCTGCTGTCGCCTCTGTACTTTCTCTTCGAGCTGGCAAGAATATAACGCAACGCACAATGAGACCGCTGATCCATCCTGGCGCTTCTATCAAATTTTCCCATACTGCAGCCAAATGTTTGTCTGCAATATGTGTAAATAAAAAAAAGATACAGAAAGCTTATTCTCTTTTTCTAGAGCACGAGGAATATGTCCTGCGTCAAAAGCAATTATGTGGCTTGTTTCTGTACTTGTGTGCCATAACTTCCGAGGCTACAGTGCTATCTGCGATATTCTGTGGTAAGGCATGCACATAAAGACACCATTATGGTGCCACGCCACAGCTTAGTGCTTTTGTTAAACTAAGATCACTGGAATGTTTCTACTCACTCTTTTTTTTTTTTCCATTTGTGTCAGTTAGCTGTTTGATTTCCATGTGAGCTCAAAAGAACATTGGGTAAACTTGGGTTGGAATGGAAATTTGACCAGCGGCCTTCCGGAAGCGCAGACAGCTTAAAACCCAAAGACCACAACGGCTTGGTAGTTCATGGTGAATAGTGGGACCTACGTATTTACAATGAGCGAGCGCTGATGTGCTAAATATTTTAGTGCACTCGGCCAGTGCTTTGCGCGTTACGGCTTCCATCATCGCTGATGCCACCGCAAGAGTCGGAAACATTGGGTTTAGGCACGTTGCAGCGAGATGGCACCACTCTAAACGATGGCACCCAGCTATGACGACATTCTTATGGACCCTAAGGGATTCACACCATAGTTCCACCCTTGAAGGCGTCCTCCAACTGCTCGAATCATTGCGTATCATGGTACACGTCTTCTCAAGCGACGTGATGCGCAAACGCCACCTCCAGCCATGGTGTCATTACATAACCTATGTGCGAATTCCAATCAATAAGACATCATAATGACTGCTCTTAGGAGTATTCACTTTTATGGCCATTTCGTTACGTGTACGAGAACATTGTTTTATCGGCAGATTTCGCAACGAAGGAAACTGCCTTATCAATGAGCGCTAGTTCAATCTGAGATAATCCAGACATTGCTCTCTTTTTCCCCTGGAACTTTCATTTATTGTGCGGAGAACTTTGACTTCCAGCTGTGCTCCTTCAGTACACAGCGTGACCCAATAACTAAGGTCGTGCTGATTACTTGCTGATACGCTATAGAATCTCGAGTAATCAGCGGGTCGAGTAGATAGCGTGTTGTTTGTTTCGACAAGCCTTTCTTTCCGTTTTGTTGCTCACATCGAACTCTCGGGCCAGCAATAGATAACACACACGTAATCGTGCGTCAGGCATGTCGGACATGATACGGCTCTTCCAAGCACACGCTGCTTGTTTCGTCGTTGTGATACTCTTCCAAAAGTCCCCCACCATAGAGAACAGCGTTATGATTTTGTGCGATCCGATAGCAAGATCTCTACTTGAGGTCCTGTTTCAAAAGTCGGGGCCATTGATGAAATGTTCAGACATGGCATTCACTTGCAAGCGCAATAGTGCGAAGAAATTTTACGCTGTGCCAGTCTTTCGAACGCAACCCGGAGGCTGCAAACGTTGCAGGGTGAGAGAGGTACCAGTAAATCAGAGCAGGAATATTCATTTAACGAATAGGCTTTCATGGGGCGACAAGTACTACCATTTGATCGAATGAATGAATGAATGAATGAATTACTATGAAAATTTGAAAGTGCTAGCAAATGAAACGCTCTGGTTTGGTGCCGCACAAGAAAAATGTTTTGAAATTTTCAACTAGCACAGAATGGAAGCAGAGCCTCGATTTCCTTCAAGGATCCCTCAAATGGAACGCTCTTTCTTTCTCTCATACTGACGTGAGATGTAACAGACCAGCGCAGCTGTAATCTGTCACTTTACTTTCAATCGTCCTTCTTTTTTTTTCAATGCGCGAATCAATCTGCGTCAGTAGAAGGTAGCAAGCGACATATTCGCTTTAAGTATTTGTCAGAACAAATTAAAATCCTCAAAGACGACAAACTAAGCAAGCAGGACTAAATCGGCAAGTTGATTATGGTGAAGTTTTCTGCTGTTGAACTTGCTGCTCATTGACTCCCTTAAAAGGTGAAAGGTATGCGTTGGCCGTAGCTTGTGTTCCACCTATAGGATCCTAAACGTGAGTTACTTCAGAACGTGACAAAACTAATCAATTGCGGGCGTGTTATTTCACTTTAGACGAAATCTGCTTAATAGAAAAAACCGACGAGTTGGTGAGTGATGACGTGGACGACCCAATGCACTTGAAGAGAAGACATATGTTCAGTCGCTCAAGAGAGGTCGTACCCAGGCGCTGATATGAACGCGTCCCTTTTTCAAGTGTACCCATTCTTCCATATCGTAAGCTCGTAGTGCGTTTTCTTTCACATCGTTATTGATATCGGTCGAGTCCTCTTGTTTCATGAGCTGTTTCCCGCGTCACCGGTTGAGACTCAGCTTCCCGTCTCAAATGAAAGTAATGACCGTGTTCCGTTGATCGATAAGTACGAACAGAGAGTTCTGTGTCGTCAATAGTCATCACAAATGAGTGGATCCCGGCGTCAGGAAGTCACACTATCGAGTGCGTTAGCACACACAGGATGTTCGACTACCTCTTGGCACCCTTTGTCTCATTGTTCCAATGTCCTCATTGAGTGGGTACACGATTTCGAAGCCCGGCTTGACGTCCTTCGCGCATTAGCAAATGGGTGACTGTGAAGAAAATTCGTTTCATCGCACGTCTGTAAGAATCGTAGGCGCCTGCACATGCGAGCAACGCTGAAAAAAAAAAAAGGGGGGGGGGGTGGGGGTGGTGGGCAAGTCTTCTCCATGCCTTTACATTGCATTACATTTTGACAAAAAGGAACCCAGCAGGGAGACTGGTTGAAAAGAGGGCGCGGGCTGCGGTTATACGTTGCTACACCTAATGGAGAGTCCTGACTGAACACGCCTATGTTACGAAGGGTGGGGACATTTATAGTGAATAATCCGACATACTGCAGCGTTATATCGCTAATATACGACAAAGCCTATAGCAGACAAAGGTCATTATCTCCTCTCGTCTTGTATCATCCCGTTCTTGCCGCGTATGCTTGGCGCTATAACCCTCAAATATTACGTCTATTTGTCACGCTATTGTGGCAGCAAATTAGCGCCAGCCGTTGCCATAAGCTCTTCGCAACACGCGATCAATAGTGCGTTCAGTTACGCCACTCGAAGGGTCCTTGCAACACTTTTTGAACGAAGTCAGAGAACGATGCACATCGGTCGAGAGGCTCTTTTCAACATATGAGTCAAATATTATTGCACCGCATGCACCAGGGAATTTGCTGTTCGGTTTCGAACAGCAGCCGGAAAGCTCCCGCTCTTCTTTCAACGTATGACATCACATGTGGCACCGACTAAGTATCGAATGGTATCGAATGATTTCATGATCGTGGCACATCATCTGCTACGCTTTGTTTCTTCATCTTGAATTCAACAAAGAAGAAAACGTATCTCTCTGAAAGAGCAACGAAAAAAGTCAAGCGACTTAGGTCGTTGCCACATGTGACGTCACATGTTGAAAAAAGAGCGGGCGCGTTCCGGCTGCGTTCGAAACCGAACAGCAAATTCCCTGGTGCATGCGGTGCAATAATATTTGGCTCACACATCTGGCAGCAGCCTCCATGACTGAATGGCACCGTTTTCTGTTTATGTCGAAAAAAAAAATAAAAAGCACTGCAGTCTCCATTTAGCACACGGGAGTTAAGACGCTTTGTTGGTATAGCAGCAGTGACACAGCGCGCCTACGGAGAGGGAATACTGCAGAGTTGCATCCTCAGCAGGGAACAAATATAGACTTACTCTTTTTAGGCCTGTTCAGATAGACATGAACATATTAGAAATGAGCTCCTGGACTCTTAGTTAGCTAACATATTTTAATTATTTGTGCTTAAAGAGAGGTCGGTACCCGCATGTGGCGACAGTTATTTCTCTTCTCTTGCATGAACGACAGCTTTACTTCCAAGATTCTTAACAAACACAACTGAAAGTGGAACACCTGAACGTACTTTCCCCAAGACGCAGGGTCTGAGTTCTCTTGGAAGAGCGTTCGTATCATGGCTGTGGAGTGGTGCAACCAGGATCCAGCTCGGATGACACTGGCTAGTTTGATACATTAAGCAGTCCTGCGTATACTTTTGTTCAATAGTTGAGGATTTTTTAGGGGTATTCACGGTATGCGTGCATCGCTTCTACAACGAACTGAATAACGAATTTCAATTCCCTGCAATTTTTGTCTTGTCGCGCAACTAAAGTGAGTGCTCGTGCGAGCAGCGAAAGTCGAGAAAGAATGAATCACGCAGCACGCACGAAGCAAGTTAAACGCTGTGCTGTGGTCGTTCTTTATCTGAAGCAGCGGTCCCTGACAGGACACTCCGAAAAGTCCTGAAGACGCAGAACTTAACGCGAACGCCGGTGTTTTGTCTCACAGTGGGTGTGGCCACCCGACAATTAGGCAATAGACGTAGATGTATAGTTTAAAAACGTCACGCGCAGAGGTGACGCCCTTTGAAGCTGTACAGTGCATCGCCTGCAAAACGTGACGGGATGGCGCTTTCAGGCGCCAAAAGGCGACGCCCAGTCATCAGGTGTACTGGCGTGAACACGAGTGACGTCACCGCGGAGCTAGCCTCCTTCATAACTTTTCCTGACTACGCTTAGCAGAACGAGAACACGACAGCGTATATTTTCCATCTACTCAGCGTTAGATGTTTACTTTGTTTTGTTTTTCTTATACAGACGGGGAAGCAACAGCTAAAGGCATTGTGGCCTGACATACAAGTGCACCCGCCACATGCACATGTAACAGTGCTCAGCGAACGACTGCGTGATTTCTGGCGTATTTTGTTGCCGCTGGAGATCGCTGGGCGATCACAGAGGGACCAAACTGAATCACAATCCTCCAGAAAGTCTCTCGCTT
Source organism: Hyalomma asiaticum (assembly GCA_013339685.2). Classification (NCBI taxonomy): domain Eukaryota; kingdom Metazoa; phylum Arthropoda; class Arachnida; order Ixodida; family Ixodidae; genus Hyalomma; species Hyalomma asiaticum. The sequence continues at coordinate 11,868,899 of CM023491.1, read as the reverse complement.
TCTTGAGCACCGCGACAAATCAGCTTGGCGTCTCTTGCGGACAGCATCGGTCGCAGTGCACTTTGAGTATTGCGTTTTCTTCGCTGAGCACTCTACATGCATGTTCGGCATTCATATACATGCGTGGTCCTTTATGAAAGGGAACACTCGAGCGCATGGGCTGTGGTTTATGGCGGCTTCTTACAGCGCCAGAAATGGGGACCGCTAGGAAATGCGTCTAAGTTTGGCGCCGTCTGTTGGCGCGCAGAATAACCAGGATTGTCCGACAAATTTCTCTCCAGACAGACTGTTGTCCTGGACGCTAACATATGACGCCGAAAGCGGACGTGATTTCCGTTTTGCTTGCACTGGCTGGCACCGCATTCTGTTGCCGCTTTCGAACACCCGTTCGAAACTACAAATCTGGAGAAACGCTTGCCTCCAATCACGTGGTGCCCTTCAGACGCATCCACATCACTATTTCCGGTTGCGTCACCGAGAACGCATTCAGGAAACATGTGGTCTCCCGCGTGGCAGGAGGCACGCCCACGCAAAACGTTCCAGGCGCAGTAGCAATTAAGGCTGGCTTGCTCCTACGTCACCGGAGTATATATAGCTTGCACTATTTAAATAGTATTCCCCATCGCAATTTCGGGTGTTTCCTTTATTTACTGCATCTGTGACAGCACTCTGCAGCGCATCGAAGACAGCCGCGGACACGATCTAGTACCCGGACTGTGACATTCTCGCGCAGCTGAAAATGGTGTCATCGTGGCTTCCTGCACCGGCTGGTGTGACGCGAACGCGCCGTGGCGGCTTCGATAGAGGACACCTGTGTATTAAGTTGACGCGGCGGCTCACATGCGACACCACCAGCGCTGTGGGGAGAGGTCGTGTCGTCATTCACTACTTGCGCACTTGCCCCCGAAGGGGGGGGGGGGGTCTCTGTCTTCGATATCGAGTGCTATAAGCGCGTGTCATCATGAGCCCCGCGCGTGAGATCATGCTTCCTGACGAGAGCATTGTTTCGCCGTGCCATCTTTCCTGTCTCAGCTGTTGTCGTCGCCGACAAACGGCGTCGCGAAATTTTAGACCTTCGGGTCACGTCACCCAACGCCACGAGAGCCCACCATCCATATACGCTGCCGGCGTGTCCGAAGAGGCCGTTTCACCAGTCGACCTTTCATTGAAGACTGCGTATGCAGGTCTGCCTTCCGCTCGCATTATACAACGCAGAATGACGCTGTCGTGTTTCTTCTGATTAAAAATATGTGCGCTGATATTAAAGTCATAGCACCCCCGCCACGTTGGCCTAGTGGCTATGGTACTCGGCTGCTGATCCGAGGGTCGCGGGATCGAATCCCGGCCGCGGCGGCTGCATTTCGATGGAGGCGAAATGTAGAGGCCGTGTG